>OY745772.1:580679-1180679 GCA_963556305.1 Platismatia glauca
AGCCTTGGCACAATGTACCTAAGGTACTCCGTACCTTAGTCTCTAACCACTACAAGAATTATAAAGAACCCTTGAGCTTTTCTATGCTCACACGTTTTGCTCTACAGTCTACGATTTGTTTCAAGCGACTAACGTCCTTATACACATGCCAACGATGGCGTTCGATATTGGACCGATACAGTTGCCCAGGCTCAAAGTGGACATATTCTGCACCTCGGGAACTCGCTTTGTTCAGCCTCGTCGCTAAGCGCCTAGGTGGCGTGGACTGTGACCTCCCTGGTACCATCTTGAGACAAATCTCCTTTACATCACAGGCACCAGCAAGCTTGGCGGGAAGAACAAGCACGCGATCACCCTCATTGTCAACGAAATCTCCTCCTCATCATGTCGTCTTCTACATAGTGGACTGTGCGTGCCGTAAATTCTTCTCTAGATTTCCGTCGATCGTTAGATTCCTCTGCGAGAGCGCCTTACTACCCATATGTCCAAGCACTAGTATCTTGCAAACCGAAGTCTTCAAAATGGCTGGAGCTTCTTCATTTCCAGAGTTTGGTGATTTCGATGATGGAAATATATATGAAAAATGCCATGCATCTGCCGTACGTGGCGATACCAGGAATTTCGTGATCGAGTTTGATAGCACCAAAGCATATGCGGCTTACGATTTACGTGCCACCTCTATAAAAAAGCTTCTACAGCTCGAGGTAATCATTTTGCTTATTACGTTGAGGAGGCCAAGGAGAATGCGGCGACTATACGTTGTTGTTCAAAGATTGAAGGCTAACCTTTACCAAAAATCAGCGAGCAAAGCATTCAAGTGCGAGATGGATGTATGTCGTCCCTTCTGCTTGAGTCTTTTAATCCATACTGACTGTGCAACAAGCAACATTTGGGCTCCAGAACAACAGAAGGATGTGGTCTTGGTGCGTTGCGCCCTTCCGAATACATGTTGTATTATTAATCCCATATCCAGGCACTAGCAGAACATTACAACTTTTCCCCTCGGCTTCGTGGCATCATGTGCTCCGATCACGCTAAAACTGCCCCAGTAGCCTCCGCGACCCATCATCATGGTGTCCTCCCGCAAGGCAGGAAGCCCCACATGGGACGCAAATCAGTCGAGTCGCAATCGCTAGATCTTGAGAAAGAGGGAGTGGCGATATCCACTTCCATTCGGCCCCCCGTTCTTAATCTGAGCCACTATAGATTGGTGGACGAAGTGTGGCATTATTGCTCCGTTGATTGGAGCAATAAATGTACGAGAACAATATTTTCCTCAATGAATTGTCTGACAGCCTGAACAGATCTCTGTGTTGGCTACAACTCGCTTTCTGACACAAGGACGGACTCGGAGCATCGAAGTACGCGGACTGATTTAGACGAATCTACGTCGACCAAACATGTGAAAGACAAGCCTAAAGGAGCAAGAACATGGACTTGGGTATGTACATTTCCAGATTTACCTTTTCTTGGCGTGGACCACTCTACGAATCAAGATACAAGGTTTGCGAGCAAAAGGTTTTTCGATATCTCTTTGGGCTATCTTACTGCTCGGACATTTGCCTTGAAGGAGTGCTGACTTCGAAACCTTTTAGTTAGTGCTATGTGATGATGGTGAGCTCTTTTTCAAGTTGTCGCCGCTGGTCACAATGTCCTCTTACTAAAGGGTCCCTAAATTTACACCGCTCCGCCCTTGTGGCTAAGGCCCGATACGGATTTCCAGAAGTCATGTACACTGATCAGCGTCTTCAGGCACCGTCATTTCAATCTACGAGAATCCTTTTCCAGGCCCTCAAGGGGCCACGACTGAAAGAGAACAACGGCTTTTGAACGTCATCAGGCGTAATCTTCTAAACGTCTTCATGCAGCTATCTGAAGTCAACGACGAGCACAGGAAAAGGAATCCTATCAATACGCTTGATATCAGACCAAGTCTCCGCTCCAACCAGTCAAGCAATATAACAATAGCGGACTCTCCAAGTTTACTGTTCTACTACCTCTTCGACGACTGGTATACGAGCTATGCCTTGGTAGCAAAGAGTGAGCATCAATACGCAGTGGAGCTTGAGAGGCTTGTGCGTTTTTACCAGTCCCTTGTGCACTGGACGATGCTAATCAAACGGGAAGCGCGAAGATATGTTCACCAAGCCTCAAGTTCCTCTAATCCAGCAATTACACCAATACGGGCGGGAACTTGCCGTCTTGAAGCGTATATATGAGAGCTATGCACTCATCATTGACCGCATATTAGACAGACAAAAGCCATTACACTCAAGCACTGGAGACCCATCCAGTATGAATAGTCGCCACGACCAGGCTGTGATAATAGGCGGACAAGTCACGTCGGAGATACAAACCTTCGGTGCTCCTCTGTCATCGGCGGCCACTGTGCGCTTCGAACGTCTACGCGATAGAATCAAACTCTACGCGCTCAGCGAAATACAAGAATGCCTTGACGAAAAGGAATCTCTGGTCTTTCTGGTACGTTGGCCCCCTCGTCGGATCAAGGGTAGGATTGCCGAGCTGTGCTAAGGCTGGAACGGTCAGAACTTCAATCTCATCACGCTCAAGGAATCTCAAGCGGTGGAGCGGCTTACCCGCATCACCATTCTTCTTGCCAAAGTCACTATCCTCTTCATGCCTGTTTCACTCATGACCGCCTACTTTTCGACTCAACTCGTCGATCTCGCCAATCTCTACACGGTCAAGACTTACTGGATATGCTTCGCGGTAATCATGTCATTGAGTTTTGCGGGTCTGATGTTGTTTGGTTTGGCAAGCGGGACGTTGGAGGGGAAGCCGATCTATCGCAGCCTTACGCAGACGGTGGTGGATGTAGGGAAAGGGAAGTGGAGAGCGAGAAGAGACCGAAAACGCCGCTGAATGGGAATGTATCATATCGGGCCTTGATGTATATCGTTATCTTACCCTCTTGTAAAACACGCATGTCTTCAGCCTCTGGAGTTGCCAATCCTCGAGCATGGAAGAGTATACTCTACTCGTATTGGTCAATTCTAAGGGATCTACAACCGGCATGGGGTATGCGTACTGTCATGAATAATTCTTGGCAAATCGAAGCAAATTGATGGTATTATCATCGGTATTATTCAGCTGGCGAGTCGAGAGCAACGGCGTGGGACCGGTTCCTTGCAGACGTCGTTCTAAGACTGCCTTATTCCCAATTGAGATCCTTGCCACGCTAAAGCAAGTTCACATTCACGCGTAAGTAATAATAATAACAACTTGATACTCTGAGTACTTTATAGTACTCATCGGAAATTAGGAATAGCCGTGAGCCAAAGGTCATGATGTCAGTGTTACCCAATCCTTTTCAGGGGCTGCCATTCGCGACTCATTCACATTGGACTGCGCACCTCGTTATCGCGAACATATCAAAATGTCATTATTCTTCCACAGGAGCATTCTCGCTCATCACCATCATCCCGATGTTGCCCAAAGGATGCTGCAGCAGTCGTATTCGCAATCTCGGAGGCTAGCCCGCTGCCAAGGCCTCAGATTTCCATGGAAAACCCGCTGTGGACTGCGGCTTGGAGCAGTTAGCGCTAGATCCTAGATCCTAGCCCCCTTTTTTACTTTTAGTGCTCTGGGGAAGAAGATCGACTGCATTTCCCTGCGAGCAACCTTTCGTAGTGGTATCCCATACCTCCCCCTACTCCCACCCTTTCGTACCATCGAGACACCCATGCTACATGGCCAGCTGCCATCGCCTTCTTCAGCGCCGTTTGGCCACAGCACACAAACCGCCATGATTCGTTATTTTCTTCCTGAAATGCGCAGGATAGAATGACGTCGAGATCTGTCGAGTGAAACGCGCAAAGCGCGCTATGTCTCCTTAGTGTGCATCGCTGGACCATTTACGTAGCACTTGCTCGTCGGGAGATTCATAGGATGGCAAACCGTGCCGCTTGTTCAATAACTAACTTAATACTTTCCCTCCTCGCCGTCCGTCGCTGCCATTTCATCTCCCTCGTTCTTCATCAACATACCCTGCCTTTCCTTTTCCTCTCCTTTCAACACTGCCATCAATCACTGCTCCTTCCCCCATTGCATATATCTTGTTTACACTCTTGCTGGTAAGTGCTCGTTGCCCGTCGCCACCACTGCTTTCGCAACCAAACATCTCCATTCTCACTGCCTTCTTACCTCCACATTCCACTCGTTGTACCATTTCTATAACAAAACCATCGACCGCTCTACCAAACGTTGCATCTTCTGACCCACATTTGACAGTCAGCATTTGAGCACCTTTATTGCACCAAAAGTAATCACAAAATGCATTCCACCATTGCTTTCGCTGCCCTCTCGGGCCTCGCTCTCGTCAATGCTCAGGTGCCAGGGGCCACTACTATCGAGGGAACACCCACATACGACGGTCTCCCTGTCCCAGGCACAACAGGCAAACTCGGGAACGCTGCCATCACCCAGAACAACCCGCAGTGCGTGACCTACAAGGCCACCCTTCCCAGCACTGGCAGCGTTCAAGGCTACGTTGCGGCGACGGCGAATGCGAATGGTACTGGCGTTTTCTTCAACGTCTTCCTTACTGGCCTTCCCAGCGAGTCTCTTGGCCCGTTCTGTAAGTTGCTCTCACGATGCCTACAAATATCTACTTGATTTTCTGACATTGCTTGCGTAGTGTACCATATCCACGACCAGCCAGTCCCAGCCGATGGTAACTGTACCGAAACTCTGGGTCATCTTGATCCTTATATCCGTGGCGAGATCCCCCCTTGCGACAACACCCAGCCAGAGACCTGCCAAGTTGGAGATCTCACCGGCAAGCACGGCAACGTCACCATAAGCCCATTCGCAGCTCAGTAAGTCCTCCTGCACCCCCGGCGATTCATCTTCTACCAGCACACTGATAAAAAATATCTTAGATACTCCGACCTTTACGCTTCGACCACGCCCGGTCTGGGAAGTTTCCTTGGCAACCGCTCCATCAATATCCACAGCTCAAATACTACCCGTCTTGCCTGCGCCAACTTTGAGCTTGTTAGCACCAGTTGCAGCAACTCCACCTCTGGCTCCAACTCGACTACATCGCCCACTATCCCAACGCCATTCCTTGGCAGGGCCAGCACCACATTTGCTAGTATCGGTGCCATCGCTGCTGGTGTTGTTGCGTTCTTGTTGTAAGCGGGGCCAACTCAGGGCTCAAGCCGGCTCTATGGGCCAATGAGCTACTCTGTCTACATAAATCGTCTGCCTGGCATCTGGTTGGCAGTCTTCTTTTTGAGTAAAAGCATGTACAAAGCTCAGATCTGGTCATGATGAGCATGACGTTAATGGCACGGGTGAGAATGAATAGGACCATAGCATTGTGTAATTCTAGTCTCTGACTGTATCCACGTGTATTAATCATTGACAGTACAATTTAAATCTGTAAATATGCTGGTATTTGCACGGAACCTTTGACGGTTGCCTGGAACGATGTTGACACATTTCTAGACTGAGGAGGGGAAGATATAAGAGGGGATGACAGGCCCGGGACAAACCTCATCTGCTTCAACTGTGGCTGCCTACTCTGATCTCGGTGCAGACAGTATCATTGTCCTTGAGGCTCTCTACGTTTCAACCTCCACTTTCCAAATTCTGTGCCCATTTTTGTGAGACTTGGCGGCTTGGAGCATCACGTGACAAGGGATCGACCTACTCTAGCTGTCGGGCCAAAACCCAAAAACTTTCACTCTGACTGGTGGCCTCAGCGACGATACATGTCCACCAACCCCATCCGGCATCTCAACACCACCACCACACGCTGAAAAGACCGTATACAGTAAGACTCCCTACAATACCATCCGCCACCCCTCTCCTCTGCCGTCTAGCTACCTCAAAATCTTGCTGGCAACCAAAGCTGGGCATGCTTTACTTTTGTGCGCCTGGCTTTGCCGACGTCCAACGCTCCCTCCTTCTCGGCTTTCCTTTGCCTTCCCAACCCAGCCCTCCTTTACTAATGCTTTATTCGGCAGGTCCACTCGCATAGCATCGACGTCCTCGCTCGGAAGACCCGATAACAATCTCTAAATCCTATATACATCCGCCAACATGGGTCTCACTTTTTCGAAGCTGTTCGATAAGCTCTGGGGAAAGAAGGAGATGCGGATCTTGATGGTCGGTCTCGACGCGGCCGGAAAGACTACGATCCTGTACAAGCTGAAACTCGGTGAAATCGTGACCACCATCCCCACAATCGGTTAGTGAGGCTCGAATGCCGGGCAGCGCCTAGCGACTCCGGCCAAGCTGACCCTGTGTCTCGTAGGCTTTAACGTTGAAACCGTTGAGTACAAGAACATTCAATTCACCGTGTGGGATGTGGGAGGACAAGACAAGATTCGACCTCTATGGAGGCATTACTTCCAGAATACTCAGGGTATCATCTTCGTGGTTGATAGCAATGATCGCGATCGTGTCGTAGAGGCCCGTGAGGAGTTGCAGCGTATGTTGAATGAGGACGAACTGAGGGATGCTTTGCTTCTGGTCTTCGCCAACAAACAGGATTTGCCGGTACGTCAAAACATCGGGCCGGCTCTCGCATCTTGGCTAATGTAAACGCAGAACGCCATGAATGCTGCCGAAATCACCGACAAGCTTGGTCTACACTCTTTGAGACAGCGCGCCTGGGTAGGTTGTTGAGTTCTTTACGACCGGGAATGTGTCTGCTAACACAATGCAAAGTACATCCAATCGACTTGTGCTACTTCTGGCGACGGTCTCTACGAAGGACTGGAGTGGCTGAGCAACTCCCTCCGAAAGGCTGGGCACAATTAGGAGGATCACCTCGGGTCCTCCCTGTGTCTGCATATACAAACCGCCCCCATCCTTCTCGTCGTCCGCCTCTCAAGGGTGTCTCATGGTCTCCCAACATCGTCAATGGAAGCACTGCAGGTACTGTCTAGCATAGGGCATGGGTGGTCGTGCGTGAACGCCATGGTACCCCGGTAGTCTAGCTTCTTTTCCTTACCTGCTCGTGCTGGCCTGTTTCTTAAAATCATGTTGAATCATGGGTGTTTCATGCAACGGTAGATTTTGTACTCGGGAAGATTGTGGATTCGAGAACATGGCATTACTCTCGTGACTCAATGTGAAGCCGCCTGTGAAGTTTAGTGAACGTAGAGTAGTACGGGTGGTACGAGCGCTGCGGCCTGGAACCGCGGCACGTCTTGGTGCGCTGTCGAGCCTACATCTATACCATCAATACTGACCCTGGCAGTCATTTGTCACAGCAATCAGTTTTGGAGAGGGAGTGAAGTGACTGAAGAAGTTTTTTTGGGTAGGGGAGCGTTGACACGGCATATACAGTAAACCCCCAGACCATCAAAATCTTGGAATATCCTTTGCACACGACACCCCCCCGTCAGCTCTCAATGGTTCCCTGAGTGCTCGCAAGACCGCTCCCCCGACGAAAACGACTCAGACGCGCCATCCAACATCGTCCCGACCCCGTTCCATATCACACCTCCTCCGTATTCCCAGCCAAAAGAAGAGAGCCGCCGTGTCCCCTTCTTTTGACAAACTTGCCACCGCCTTGAGATCCGAGGGACGCCATGACTTGGGCTTTGGCGAGGCCATGGGGAACCCGTCCACCCACTGAGCGGAACGCGCTCCCTTGCACCGTCCTTCCCATCCACCGTGCCAGCCTCCAAAGCATGGACTTTGGCCTCGACTAATCTCATCGAGAACTTCACGGACCTCCAACATATGCGTGCGGGGACCGTCGGGTTTGTCGTAGACGCCCTTCGCGACGTACTCTTTCGTTTTACTCTCGGATATCTCGAAGCCTCCTTCAAACACGTAGGCCACACCTCTTTCAATCAGCCTTGGCAAATGCGTTACTTGTCAAGTTGAATTGCCAGAGGTGGAAGCACGGTGGTTGATACTGACGATGGAAGACGCGGGTGCATAATAAATCGTTATTCAAACTGCGGTCTCGATCAATGCCTTTGGAATTGCTGCCGCACCAATCGAGCTCCTCTCAAGTATCGTCGTTCCACGCGACTCGAAGTGATCGGCCATTGGCCACAGCTCACGCGGTATTGGTTGTAGACGGCCAGTTTTGTAGTGGTGTATATCTTCCCGTTCGCAAAGAGTCATGCGGGGGTCACTGTCGCGATGTCGCCTCAACCTTTCTTCCGTCGTTCCACACGACTCACAGTGATCGGCCTTTGGCCACGTCCTATTGGTGGGCAACGGTGCTAGTCGGCCACTCCGCCGATAAGTGTCATACTCCCTCCGGCAGACCGTGATACGAAGATCATGGAGTTGACATAACCTTCCTTCCGTCGTTCCACACGACTCACAGTGATCGGCCAATCTCCAGCCACAAAAAATATCCTTGGATGCTAGGTGGCTATTGCGCTCGTAGTAGTTGACATCCCTTGCCCACAGCGTTCTTCGGAGACCTTTGTGATAGTACAGTGTCGCTTCCCCTTTGGCGATATCACATGCTTCGTATCGATCTTTTGTGTTCACACCTCGCACAACTAGCAGCTCGAGTCCTTGCCTCTCTTTTGCTGGAGCATAAAAGCCCTGAGAAATTGGTAGGCATCTGTTGAGACGTATCGTCTGAGGCCCAGGAGGAGGCTGTGGCTCCAGGGCTGCCACCAGCTTTGGGACGTGGGCATTCTGATGTGAGTTTCGTGCTGCAAGATCGAGACTTCGGGTTAAGATCATCATAATCGTCTCAACCCAGTACTGCCAAATGAAAGACGTTCCAATAGCCAACCCGTATAACGATATCGAGGCAGATCATCGACGGCGTTCTGATTTAGGCATTGCTCGGAATTAGCGAGGATAGTCTCACGATAAAAGATGCGCAAAGAAATCACCAGAGTGGAATATGCTCTATCAAGTCACTATGTCGCAAGGCTCGAATGTCATAAAATCACGCTCTTGCTGAGGAACGAAAAGGGGTATCTCCGCCGGTATACAAAGGTGCTCAATCTGATGCGAAATGAAAGCATCTTTCTGATATCTCCAAAGCCACACTTGCAATGCAAGATTTACCAGTTCTTCAACACTTGAAATGTTTATCAAGTTCTCTCCATTCCTCCAACAATACCTCCAAGGTTCGGACCAAATGGCTCCTCATCCTTGGCCATCTTGTTGCTCTCAATAGCCTCGTCGCCAAACGCAGGGCCCTCACTTGCGTCCAAATCGTAGCTGTCCTTGCGCATGAGTGGTGGCGTCACAGGATGTTGCTGCGCCTGACGTCTCAGCGGTCTGTGTCGCTCTTCTTGTCGTGACGAGCTCTGCTTCGGTGACGTAGGTGCTCTGACTGACCGTTTTGACAATGAGGGATATACTCTCGAATCACCGAATGGAGGAGCTGTCCGCGTCGCCGTGCTCGGTGGCGTCATCAGGCCAGCCAGAAAGCTCTGAGGAGAAGATGTTGACAAAGTCTGATTCGCGGAAAGATTACCAAAGGCCGAGTCCCGTCCCTTACGCCAATTGCTCCAGGCGGCCGCAGCAGCAAGTGGGAGTGCTTTGGGTGATGCTGTGAGGTTGGAGATGCGGGCAAGGGATGGGAAGGAGGCGAGTGCGCGCTCCTTCTCTTGTTGTTCCATCTGCAAATTCGCTTTTAAGCGAATAGCCGCGTCTTTGACAGATACAGGATTGTAGGATGGTTGGGAGACCGTAGCGATCAGATCGCTGAGGTCTTCGATACGAATTCCCAGAAGCTCACGCAACCAAGTGATCTCCGCTTCGGCGTCTTTTAACTTTTCGGGGGCACCGACATCAACAGAGGACAACCGATGTTCGAGCTGCTCGACCCGTATTTCGCGTTCTTGTAGCTGTTCTTGTAGGACAAGGATGGACTCGCGTAGGGCCTGAGGTGAGATTTTCTCGGGTAGGGCCATTCGATCGGAGGCCTTGGCAACAGGTAAAGACGCGCAAGGTGAGGATGGATCCAAGACTGCTTTCTTCAATTGAGCAGCTTGGACTGCGGCATGGGCTGCAGACTTGGCAATTTCCAACTTTTCTTCCAGGTGGCTGACTCTGTCCTGATAATGGACCACCTTTTCGTCGGCTAAACTCAACTGATTTCCGAAATAAGTCTCTGATCGTTGCCTGTCCTCGAGGGCTTTGTCCAGTGTACGCTCATGCTGTGCTCTCAATTCGTTGACAGTCCTTTGATGAAAGCGGGTAGCTTCTTCAAGAGCCGCGGTCTGCGAGTCAGATGCTTCCTCAAGCATGAGCTCGTAACGGGATCTGGACCTATCTGCATCTGTTGTGACGTGGTCGATCTGTTGATTGAGTCTGGTAATAACACTTTGCTGATCGTGGCATTCGGACTTAAGCTTGGCCGACAGGCTTTCGAGATGGGCATTAGCCTTCTGCATTTGCTCAGTCGTGGATCGAGTCTTCGTAACCTCCATCTCTTGGGCCTCGATTCTCTCAATCTCAAGCTCAAGTCTTTCCCTAGTCCGCGCTTCGCTTTCGAGTCCTGCGCTCAATATCTCAAGTCTATTGTGATGCTCTTCCTCTTTGCTGAGCCACCTCATATGATCTGATGCGAGATTGCGAGAGGCTGCGGCAATTCCCTCTTGCAAGTGATCAATCTTGGCCCGTAGTGCTTGACGACCCTGAAAACTTTCTTCAATTTCAGCATTCAAAGACGCGATAATTCTCCTAAGATCCGTGTTCGCATGCTTCACATCGCTTATCTCTGACCTCCACTGGTCACTCGACAACCGGTATTCAGCCAATGTCTCCTCCAAGACTGAAACCTTTTTAGATAGATCCGAAGCGGTCTTCTGCAGACTTTCTTGTGAACTCTCAAGCATGGCGGTACGCTGAAGTGCTTGTTGCCGTTCCGTATGAAAGTCTAGCAGGCTTCGCTCTGTTGCCTCTGCTGATTCACGTTGCTCGGAAGCTTCGTGAAGTGCTATCCGGAGGGATCTTGCCTGGTCAGCCAGCTCGTCCTCAACAGACCTGCGAGCTTGCATTTCGTCATTTGCACGGGCATCCGCTATTTTGAGCATGCTCTCAAGTCCGGCTATCTGTAGCTGGCTTTTTTCAGCTGCGGCCGCTTGAGAGCTGGACGTCACTGGTGCTGATCTGCCACGCATTTGTCTGCCGACAGCTTCCTCCACAATGTTCTTGATATCACCCGATAATGATGGGTGCGGAGATATGTTCTCTTGTATGGACGCTTTCAAATCTTTGACAGCGGCCGTCATTTCTACCAGCTGACTGGCTGGTGCAAAGCTCTGCTGGGCAGCTGCGATTTCGCTGATGGAAGCCTTAAGCTGCTCGAATTTACGATCTCTTAGAGGTGACTTGAGCATCGACTGTGACACCTCATCAACGTCGTCTTCGTCATCTGCGTCACTGTGTTCAATCTCAAGGGTGCCTGAGCTGCGTGGTCTCCTGCTCGGTGACCTATCGGACAGTTTGGCCAGTGATTGTTGGATGCCGGACAAAGCCTGCTCTAGGGGTTTCAGCTCTCTCTGGACGATGCCTTCCGTTACCTCATTGACGCGAGTATCGAAGGCAGTCTTCGAGCGCAACTTGTCCTCATCCAAAGACGATATCGTATCGTCCCAATCACTAGGAGGCGTACTACCAGGACTGTTCAGGGGGTGCATTGGAGGCGAAGTCTTGGATGGTCTGTAAGAAGGGCTGTATCGAGCAGAGCGGGCTACCATTTCAACGAGAGAAGGATTAGCACTTTCTGAATCCGTTGGGGGTAGGTATTGATAATTTTCTTGCAACCTATTTGGACTAGGCGAAGGAGCATCACTTCTAGTGTTGGCAGGAGGTTGCAGTTGATGGTGTATCGATGAATCGTGGAGCTTCGGGCCAGGGTATCGTATCGGGCTTGCGTTCGAACTTCGACCTCTCCATGGACTAGGCTGTCGCTCAACGCCGAGGTCCGAACCCACTCTGTTGAGGTGCTTCATGATGGCATCAAGCTCGTTGTATGACGGCTCGACATATCTCACACCATCCATGATATTTGCATGCGTGCCTTGGCTAGCGTGATCAATACGATCAACCAAGTCTTCAGTCTCTCTCTGGGGTTTACACATATATCTTTTCCCTTTATGTTTGGCTAAGGACCCGGATGACTCCGAGCTAGAGGTACGATGTCCTAGAGCGCGGTTGAATTCAGTCGCGAATTGTGGAGATTTACCAAGGAAATCCTGCGTAGCTCTGGCGACCTACACAGATTTTGGAGTCAGCATTCAAAGCTCCTGAAAAATGGAATAACATAAAAGGGTGTTACAAGTCACTTGCTCCCGGAACATGTCTTGCAACTCAAAAAGCGGTCCGACATAGGGTTTTCTCCTTTCTTATTTCACATACCTCGTGAGGATTCGGTGGACGTGCCGCGTTAAAGCTCGCTGCTTCATCAAGGTCATTGAAAGCATATGCTTCTCTTCTTTCTTCATTCCCATCAACGGACTCTACCTCTCGCATCAGATCTGAAGCTTCGGTCGCGGACAAATCCTCGACGAGCCCTTCGAGTAGATCCGTAGCTGCATCCAGGGTAGCGGCACCGACTGCGTCACTTTCTGGCGATGGCGTCCTGCTGACATGAGCGGCTCGATCTTCGTTGGCCCGATCAATCCAAGGGCTTTTTCCTTCTGAAGATGCAAAGAGAGGTACTTGATCGCCGTCATCACGCTCACGCCTGGCAGACTTCCGAGTCAGCATGCCCTTCGCAAGACAATGACGCAACTCCCACAACAAGGCTAGGGAGCACAATGAGGGGAAAAGCCTTTGGAAGACGCGGAGGAAAGTCGTGAGACTTATTTGAGGAGCAGAAAGGGGGGCGCGTGTCAGAAACTGTGTAGTAGAAGCTTATTTCCACAATACACAATCCTGCCATAAGACAATGCTAGGTAGCACATTGAGGGGGTAACAGCCCTTTTCCCGTCCGCAAAACATGTCGCGTGACTCAGGTTGAAGACCCGAATATGGAGGGAAGTCTCCGAACCAACGTACCTCATTCTCTTTTGCCGACCATCAGCTTGAGTTATACGACCTGATTCGTCTTCTTGGCCATCCATATCGCCCCCAAATTTGTCCTTGCTCTCCGATACTTTGTTAGGTTTAGTGATTGTTATAGCCTTAGACTTTGGGGGCTTGATGACCTCCGAGAAACTGATGTCGCCAAAGATCTTCACCGGCTGATCGACGTTCTTTTCGCCAGCCGGTTCAGGACCAGACGCACATCCGGAATCACTGGGTTTAAATGTCGGAGCATCAGGCCGGAATGAAGGGCGCAAAGCTGAAAAGCTGAATTCTCTGGAAGGGACGGTCGCCGTTACTGAAGCTTTTGGCGTGAACTCAGGCGCTGCAACATTCCATTTACCAGGTTGCGATGGTCGATCACGACCTTCTATTACCCTGTCATAGCTGGGAAGGCTCAGAGGTTCCGTCTCGATTGCTTTGTGAGCTTGCCGATTACCTGAAAATGAGAAAATGCCGGGACTGTCTAAACTCCCGGGTTCAAAATTGGGGGCATTGACATTGAATTGAGAGGCTTTAGGTGAGTCCTTGCTTGGACACTGACCAGGGTGATTGGTCTCATGGCTTAGAAACTCTCCAACACTCGGACTAGCATCTAAGACCGACCCATTCGCTCTAGCATTTTGCGGGGCCGCTCTGCCAGGGTCGTTCGAGGCATCTTTAGCCTGATTTTCATCATACACTGTCTCATTCTGGGTGGTCCTGGATTCCTCTCGCTCTTCGTTATTATGCATGGAGTACGACACGTAAGCCTCAGCTTCGTTGGCTCCTTTCTGCAAGTTCTCACTTAGGTTCCAGGGATGGCCACGTGGAATTGGACTTGCGATCTCTGCTGGATTGTGAGGAGCCACCGGCTGCAAGATCTGTTCCCCATTGAGAGATATGCACCAAGAAGGCAATGAACGTTGCTGCAATATCTGCTGCTGCTGTTGGTGATGGTGTTGCTGCTGCTGTAATTGCTGTATTTGTAGCAAAGCTTGCTGCTCCCGCATTCTGGCGAACAAATCAGTTGAGGCTTGGTTCGAGGCCTGGCCAGCGTTGCTGATCCCTCTAGGTGATCCTGGTGGGGCTGCGCGCGCAAATGTCTGCACATGTCCGTTGACGCCGGGAGAAGCAACACGCGACCCCTGTGGCGACGCGAAGTTCGTCTGAGGTGACCACGTTCCAGGTCTTTGAGGCTCGGAAGGTTGGGACATTTGGTTGAGTGGCACAAAAGACGGTTCGTTAGATTGATGAGCAATGGAGTATCTTGGGAAATGAGAGACTCCGGGCTTAGCTATGTAGGAGGCTGGGTTTGTAGCACTATAGAACGATGTAGGGAATGGACCCACGTGCGATGACGAAGCCAAGGTGGGCGATGTCAGCACAATAGAACTTTGGGACGACCCTTGTCGGCTCATCACAGATAGCGCTGGCGAGTTACTTGGAATGTGCTCGTCAACGCCTAATGCTCGCAGCTTGTTTTCTTTCAGATGATTAACATAGGCCTCCTGTGAAAGTATTGGAGTCAGTATTTCTTTCGGCCAAATCCCAAGCAACGAGACGACGCAAAGGGGTGTTGTGATATTTTTGCTCCCCGACCATGTCGTGCAATTGAAGAGTTGGTATGGAAAAGGTAAGAATGGTTCTGGAAATCTACGTACCCAATGTCGCCGGTCCGGAATCTTAACACGATATGTACCATCAGCTCGCTCACGCTTCTCATCTTCAGGGTCAGGATGCACTGCTCGGCTCTGTCCTTCCAAGGGAGGAGAGTGTGAGTCAGAGGTTTGTGGGGCAAGTGTAAAGCCGTTGGTATCGAATCCATGTTTTTCCCAATCTTTGAGACGCCTTTCAAAGTCCTCTGGGCTGAGGTAGCTTTCTCTACTAGTTTTGTTGCCATTCGAATCTTCAAGAGGCAGTGCAATGAAGCATGCCTTGTTCCGCCAAACCACACGCTTCCGAGGCCGCTGGAATGAAGGTATACCAGTCAGAGAAGGCCTTGTGACGTGCAATTGGCCTCCAGCTGCGTTCGTTGGCGTTGCTGAAAGGAGAGCCTCGGACGCTATGCGGTCATAAAGAGGCGGTGCCCGCGGAGTAGGCTGTTGAGCAGCTTGTAATTTCCCATTAGGTACTCGCGATGGGATGTTGGGGTCCTTTGTATCCAGGGGAATTATTGGATCCATGCTGTTCCAAGTATCGTCCTGTATTGCCTACTGGTGTAGGGAGTACACAAAGCACTAGGCTTTGGTGGACGGTGAGACTACAGCAAGGAACTTTGATCAGCTTGAGCCTCTTGAGATCCAGGAGATTTGTAGCAGATACATACCGGCTTCCCCTTCCACCTTTGGTCATGCACTGAAGGTAGTTGACGAACGCTGTCGTCTCGCTCGGCTCATCAGGAAAGGTGCGGAAGGCCCAGCGAACCAGGTGCAATCAGCGATGCATGGGGTCGGCAGGCAACAAAAGCGGTTGCGGGGGATGTATCATGGCCGAAAGAGTATCAATCAAGTACAAGCATCTCGAAAGCATCCCGTGGCTGGACGCTGGATGCTGAATGCTAAGCCAGCAATAATACTGTTTCTTACAAGTCGCGTCCAAGCTCACGACACCAACACTTGTCAGGAGTCTGAACCCCGAGGTTTATCCAGCTTTCGTACCAATACATAGACCGAGGGACGTAATCTTACGAGGACTCGGTATACAAATTCCACGATTACATTACCATTTCGACAGGTAGTGGCTCCATGATGATTCAACCAAAAGTTGTGTGTATTACGTGTAGATATACATACCTACGTAATGCATCCATAGCGTTGCTCGTATGGTTGTAAGCATTGGAGACACCATTGGGCATGTTGCGACGGGGATGGAGTTGTATGGTCAAGAGTTACGTATTTCATGATAGGTATATAAGAGCTAATTGTATTCCATAACCTGATAGGAACTCGTCAATAATTGTACCAGTCTCAGCTTGAAAGTCTTTCGGATTCGATTTGGCGGAGGCACAGCTCGATCGCCTGTATGATACTTTATGGGAACTGGCGAATTCACAGCTGGACGTACGACGCTGGCATTCTAAGACATGCTACGAGATCAACTCACCAGATTGACCTGTTCTAGTTCAAGACGATACTACTCTTGGAAGATGGTGAAGGCCGCCAGCCGACGGCCCTATCGTGATTTGATATCTGTGTACATTGTATCCACAGGATTCCCCATCTCGAAGCACATTGCTGTCACCATGACATGGTCAATAGAGGATTTCCACGTCGCTACAGGTATAGACGTGAGAAGATTCATTATGTACATTAATCATCAAAATCAATGCCACGTCATGCACGCTTTTGAGGGTATCATAGTGCCGCCAACGCCAGATGCATGCAAACAGAAACAAACGACAGCTACGTTGCCTTCCAATGGCATGTCTGCCCGTCCATTGCTTTGCAACTTTTAGGTACTGCCGACGTACCCTGTCAGGGTATCCAATTTCCTCCGGTGCGCCAGTGCCTCCGATGTATTGCCCCCCAACCTACCAAAATAATTTGCCTCAAACGGGCGAAGACCTGGTACCAGTTTGCCAGTCCGTGGATATCATGCTAGTACGGTACAAAATAGGACTCTTGCCGTTGCTCAAACGGACATGCTGACGCTTATATGATATGAGTATTAGACGATGGGTCGGAAGCAGTTCATGGCTCGACCAGAGGCGCAGACTGCATGTGTCTCGCGGTTTCGTCCATGGTAATAGAGACTACGTCTTCTGAAAATCGCAACGAGCTCGGTGGTCTCTCCTTTCGGCGAGCCGGGCTCCGCATCGATGATCTCCTCACACTTGGCTCTTTCCCCTTGATAGACGGCCTGGGACGACGGACAGGATCTTGCGACTCTTCCGCAGGAGGCGGCGCTTCTTCAACGTCATGTACACTCCCATGATCTTGACCGTTCACATGGTGTTTGTTTTCAGCTAGGAATTTTGCGTTCTCAAGCCCTTCGACCATCTGTTCCTCGGCAATGACCGCTTGCGATGTGGGCTCCTCGGGCTGATTGAGGCAGGCAGTGCAAAAGTACTGCTGATTTGCCTCCGTCAGATCTCTGACGATGTTGGAAATGATAG
Organism: Platismatia glauca; assembly: GCA_963556305.1. Classification (NCBI taxonomy): domain Eukaryota; kingdom Fungi; phylum Ascomycota; class Lecanoromycetes; order Lecanorales; family Parmeliaceae; genus Platismatia; species Platismatia glauca. Next base: position 597,778 of record OY745772.1, read on the forward strand.
GCCGAGCTTCTGGCCTGCGTGCGATCATCTTAGAGCTGAGCCGGAACAGGAATACTAGCGGATTTTTAGGTGGTAATCTATGGACTTGCTTTCTAGCCCAAGCTTGTAAGCCTTCGATATTCTTCCAAAACGGCATGCAATTCTCAAAGTCGCCGGGAATAGAGGCGTCCGGTCCTTCGGCGACCAGGTAGCTGAGGATTTCTAGGAAGACAATACCAAAAGAGTAGATGTCGGAACTCCGTCCGTGGCCAGTAGCGCTGCCAGGACCACCACTGGATTGCTCTGGTGCATCTTCATCTTCATCATCATCCGAGTCCTCGTGTTCGATCGCGCCTCTTGCTTTGCGGGCCTCAAACTCCTCCATGATTTCTGGAGCAGCATAACGGGGCGAATATCGGTGGCGGGACTTGCTTGTTGTCTTGCTGTTCCCCGAGTCGCCGAAGTCGTGAGCAAGACCGAAGTCCGCCCACAGAAATCTTGCTGAGTTTGGCCCCAGAGCTTTTTCGTATAGTATGTTTGCAGGCTTTATATCCTTGTGGCGTATGTTACACCCGTGGATGTGTGCAAGTCCCCGACTCAAGCATCCAAAAACTGTCAATAGGGCAGGCCTAAGTAAAACACGATCTCTGCGACGGTCTCGACTATCCCTGTCGAAATCGAGGCCGTTTCTGCGGTATCTGTCAAGAAGCTTCTTAAGATCAGTGGTTGCGGCAGGCTTCAGGAGTATCCCGTAGCGATTCCCGCGCTGGTAGGACTTAACGAACTGCACAATATGCCTGTGCCCGAGTTTCTTTAGTCTTGCGATTTCTCGCAGTAGGTGGGCTCTTGCTTCATCGGAGATTTGTTCTTTGCAGGCGTAATATGCATCAGTGAAAGCGTGTTTGTTCCTGGTCACACTGCCATAGGATCCTTTTCCGTACTCATTTATATATTTCAAAGGTAAGGGCTCTTCCTCGGCAATCTTGATATGTTCTCCATCGTTCCAAGTTCGACACACAGCCCGATATTGCTCTGTGGAGAAGGTCTTCGCGTAGTCGGCGTCGTCTGGCTCAAAGATGGTTCTCAAGGTCTCTACTTTGAGCGGTAGATGTCTGTCATCTTTTGATTCTTCGCAAAAACAGTCGAGAAGCCTCTCTTGCTTCATTCCACGGAGAATGAGACAGATTTTCGCCATGTCCTGAATCTTTCTCACTTTCCGTAGTGTGTCTGGCGACGTCGGGTTTGCGCCATTGGCTGTTATGATGGCTTCCGACCACGCATCATAGAATGCCTTGAGAACCTGGCTCACCTGCTGGATGCTCCCTTGATCGTATACCTTGCCATCCCCGGGTTCATCTGCATTGCCAACATTTCCATCCAGATCTAGTCTTGGGGGAAATTCTTTCCATAGTAGATAATATGTTCCAAAGCGTATTGACCGCCTCTCTGCCTCTGACATCTGGCCGATAGCCTTGACGAAGACATAGTATGACTTAGATCTTCTCTGAACTATTTCGGAGATTCTTGTTCGACGTTCTCTTTGATCTGGAGTATCACGTAAGACTGTTTTGACCTGATTGTGCAAGTATCCGATAGTGCCTCTTATCTCATCCAACTCCTTCCATAGACGTGCAACCTCCGCTGCCCTGTTCCGAAGTCAGCTTCAATTTGCACATACAGCCTTGCAGCGTGACGCACTTGGATTTATCAGAATTCCACATGGAGAACCCTAGCCTGCGGCTCAGGGCTTCTTTGGCATCGGCGACCCGCGATACAATGTTCTCGAAGACCGCATTGACCGATGCCTTGATTTCTTCGTCGGATGTCTGCCTTCCCTTGGTGATCGCAGCGGTCCAGGCTTTGAGAGATTGAATATTGCTGTTGACGCGTGTAATGACGTCCTCAAGTAAGACTTTCTTTTTCCCGCTGTTGTGCTTCGTTTTGCCATCACTCGCATACTTCCTCAGCGAATTGAGGTGCTGTTCGCATCTGTCGGCCGACTCAATCAGGTTGATCGGTTGCTTTGCGGGCTCCAGAGAGGGCGCCATGCTCCTGCAACATTATGCTATATATTGCGCCTTGCAGGGTCAGAGTCTTTGAAGGAAGCAATGATTTTTGAGGTTTGAGAAGCTTCGAAGGTGAAAGGATCCGTTGCGAATGCAGATTCAAAGGGAGAAAGGGTAGTAAGGCGGTCTTGGTCGTAAGCCCGAGATCGCTTCGTCAACGCCCCTCGGCCTTGTCAGAGTATATGTGCTGACAAGGGTGCGGGGCACAGCACTGCCTCTTGGCGCGTGTAATAAACACCTTCGATTGCCATCTGTTCTTTCCCTGTACCTATTCCCAGCATCTTTGCTTCAGGCCAATTTGGCCACCTACTCTGGCCATATGCTCCAGCATGGCGGATCCCCTTGCTCTTACTGCTCCTATCTTCACGATTCTGAGCAAGCTGGTCAAAGAAATCCACACGTCCCAGCGTTCCAATGACAGTCTTAGCCTCTCACATGTACGTGAAAGCGGGAGAAAAGTCGAAGTCGTTCTGGAAACGAGTCGGCAGAAATTTCAGGTATGGAGGGACACGTGGATCGAGAACGTTTCGCATCCTTCAATAAGTGCGGAAGAGCTTTGGGGGGTTGGAGGCTGGGTAGACATACAAAACCTGCTCGGCACTGTGCAAGCCACTGCTGAGAGGATCGAATCCGAGCTTGCGAAAAGGGACGATGGCAGCACACTCTCTGGGTGGAAACGCGCTTTGCGAGGCTCGCTGACGAGGAAGAATCAGACATTGACTGTGAAGAGCCCGCCATTACTAGACCTTACAATTCAATTGAGCAGATCGATCGACGAGCTCTGGACATATTCAGAAGTTGCATTTGATTCTCTGCATGGGATTTTGGCGCACCAGATGGGTCCACCCCTGCGGGAGAGGCTTCTTGCGAGATCTCTTCACGCGAGGATGGGATCTTTAGCGCTGTATGGAGCGTGTAGCCAGTCGAAAGCAGACTATAGCCTAGAAATAGATCTCTTCGGTGAACATCTTGAATCCCAAAACGTTTTCCACCGACGGAGTTCCGGATCGTCGACGATGCCTTCGAGGCTATTCTATCATCTTTTCGCCCAGGATCGGGGGATTCCCGTGAAAATCAACGAGATTACCATCGAGAGCATGCCAAAACCGGGCGAACAGGATTCGGCAAACGCTGGAATCGTCAAGTTCGACATCAGGAAAACCGACCTGGCTGCGCATGAGTCGTGGCCGTCATTGAAGTCGGGCCTCATCTCCATCCAACCGCACACAGCGTACGCACCATCTTATTTTCGAATTACTAGCCCACCAGCCGTTGCACATCTGGATGGTGACATCGAAAGCCTAGCGCAGCTTTTATACAAAGAACGGATCGGGAGCGGCGCTCTCGAACTGGAGCGACCATTGTCTCAAGAGACAAAAGTCCAATTGGCTTTCAAGGTGGTTGAATGCGGCTTGTATCTGCTAGGGACTCCATGGCTTGCCTCCTTGAGTAGCAAGCGGCTGCAGAGGATGAAGACTAAAGGGCGAACCCCTTTTGTCTTGGAGGTCCAGACTCTCGATCTTGAGGACCTATATTTTGAGGATCCTAACGCTCTCTCTGAGCAATCACAGCTATTTTCGATTGGCGTGGTCCTAGTTGAGATCGCTCTTAGTGATGAGAGGAACCCTGCGAACATTCAAGATCCTGAATTGAGGAAATCCAAGATCCTGCCCTTAGTCGAAAGGTCGATGGGCTCCCTGTACTCTGGAGCTACTGCTTTTTGCCTGCAAGATCGTCGGTCCGCACCACACTTTGAGCGACCAGAGAAATATAAATACCCCGAAGAGACAGGTTGGGCGTCATACTTGACGGGGTTTCTTGAAGACTATCATGCTCAAGTCTTCTCCAGGTAAGTGTAAGAACCAGCCACCCGCATGAGTGTGTTGTTGATGCGTTGCAGACTTGAAGAAATGCATGAAATAGACGCAACGTCCGACAACTGACTTGGTGACTCGGCAGGTGGTGTCCTGACCCTGTGAGATGATGGATATGAAAAATAGAATTTAACGAATTTCAGATACCTGAGTGATGTATAATATACTATCTATAGTCGTTTTTTAGCCGGGACTATGCTTGTTGCTTGTCCGATATTCAAACCTGAGGCAGGGATGAGGTGTATAGGCTAGGTAGGACAGACTGCCCAAGGACAAGTAACATAGATTTACGCAGGCAAACAGCCCAATCCTTCGGCCGAATCTAATACCCTCGGGCTTCATAGATCCCTACAAATCATAACGGGATTGCATCATTGGCAGCCTGAAAATCCTACAAATACTCTAGCGCATTGCTGTTCAAAGACGAAAGCTGGAAGTGAGCCCTAGAACAGATGGTCTTCAATTAGCCAATCGCCAATTATCTCTTATTATGCTTGTGACATTAGCTGTGAATACTCCGAATAGCTGTCGACGACCAAAGAGTAAACAAATCAGATAGCCATGGACAGATCTGGGAAATATACGTTGACGAAATCCGAGACCGCCAATTCTGGTCTTTGAGAAAGTGCTGAAGCCTAGTCTTCCTTGGACCAAAGCCGCTTCAGACCACGATACATTCTCGCAACACCGAAATACACCTCTTCGCCTTTTAAAGCAATTATAGTACAAGGAATGACAATGCCAAAGGTCAAGGGTAAAGCTATGGTCCAGAAGTGCTTGAGAGGAGTCGTTGTAGCACTAACTCCTATAACGTTCATGCCGAAGAAACTGGCCACGAAGCTCATTGGGAGGAAGAGTACCGTGACTATGGTGAAGACGAAGATCGCTTTGCTGTTGTCGTCCTGAAACGTTTCGACTAATTGTACGTTCTGGATGGAGAGTGACTTAACCCTCTCCACTAATTCGTCGCAATTTTTCGTCTGCTCTCGAAGTTTTGTCAATATCCTGTCGATGGCCTTGCATTCGAAGTTGTATCTCAGCTTACGAGTGATACTCGGGGTGCTGAAAGTTTTCGGATCGAGTGACGTGCGAAGGCCAGATAAGACTTTGTCCTGCTGTTTCAGCACGTCTTTAACAATCGTAATTTCCTCTTGGAACCCATTTAACTTTTGCAGCAATCGCCTGCTCGCTTCGTTCTTGACTTTCAATGTCTGTATTGGCATTTTAGCATTGACTATATTCAATCATCGGAGAATGTACCAGGTGCTCCAAGCATTCCTCGTAGAGATGAATGATATCAATGGTTTCATCGCGAAGGACTCCACAGGCAAGCCTCTCAAGCAGTGCGATCGTTATTGCCTCTGGTGTAACAACAGGCCCAATGTTGCCATTCTTGTCTCGCCCGTCAGCTTCCTTGATCAATTGATCTCTGGCTTCCTTGAGGAAATCGCAAGCATCTTTACCGTGTTCAGTGATCTTGGATGCTGGACCCATCATGTCGCTAGGTTCCTCATCCGAATCATCTCGCAGACAACGGACAGTCTCAACGATCATCTGAAGGATGGCGCCTAAGGCATCTACCACTACGGCAAGAAGGATGGCCCCTTTTGCCACAGCATCCTCGTAGCGCCACTCATTGGTCTTGGGATCATGAACGGCACGTGAGCAGTAAACACCCTGATGAAGACGCTGCGCATGGAACACAATACTGGAAACCATGGTCGAATACTTGCTCAAAGTTGGGCCCAGAGATGCATCTTCAGCGAATGTCTATATGGCAATTTTTAGTCGTTATCTCTAAAAAGTTAAACTCACGGTAACAGGGGCCTTACTTCGACAATTTCATAGACAGCACCCCAATACATCTCAATAGGGCCACCAGGGCGGGAAGACGTATGCTGCCCTTTGGGAACATATAGCTGGAATAGTAGTTGAAAATTGTGCAGCAACTCCAAAGCCAACGGATTCTTGTTTTTAATTGTAAGGTGGTCCTGAACTTGATCCTCCCCTTTCCCTTCTACTTGAATATTTGCTTCTGCCGCGACACGATTGTAGATGGCTTTAAGAAATTTGCCAACCCGATCTGGGAGGGACACCTTGTCCGCCTCTCCAAACTCATCTAGTATGTCCCAAGCGAAGAATGCGGAGACCACAGGAACATGACTGGGGTTATCTGGAACGTCTACATCGGTCGTGGAGAAAGTTGGCTGTCTGATTGTGATGCGATGTCCTTCAGTAGATTGGACATGGATTTTGGGTGTTTCTTGCTTCATCCAGATGTCGACTATCTCGGTAGATTGCGACGCGCGAAGCAGAGACGACCAATTGCTGATAGTGATTGGTTGCCTATCATCAGTCCAAAAACGATAGTCCTTTGGACGTGGCTTGTCTTTTTCGGTTCCTAGGAATTCTAGGATCTGCTGCTGTTTGTTGAGGAGTCCCTAGTCAAGTAAGATCACGATTCAGGTTTTCGACCGAATGCATGCGCTACTCACAAACCAAGAGTCGCACTGGACGACTGGATAAATTAAATCTTCCCGTCGATTCTGGTACGTGAATAGGATTCGGACAAGAGACAGTGTGTACCCGATAGGCCGTGAAATGCTTTCAGCGATGTTCATAGCTGAGCCTTGAAGCGCAACTCCATCGACTGGTCCATTGGATATAAGGGTATCTGCCAGAGTGAGCGCCATTTGAGTAATCCGTCCATGATCCACATACCGAGTCCATCGATGATTCCCCACAGTTGAGGCACAAAGACGAGCTCTTCAATTGCCGACTTGGATCGACCTTGTCTGCCTTTGTCGGATGCATTGATCGAAGTTGCAACAGTCCCGCTTTTCAATAGTGAAATGCATTGGTATTCGTCCCTATCAATTGTCCTGTTCAGTCGATAATGAGATTGTAATAGTGTACGAGCTGGATGCCGTGGATCGTCCTTTTCAAAATGCTTCCTTAATCCTGGCTTCGCAACTAGAAAGTATGGAAAGCTGAAAAATATGCATGTTCTGTCGACAGTATATCTGGAAACGTCCTGATTATCGTAGCGAAGAGCCAAAGGCGTGAGAAATCTACCGCCAACAAACTCTGTTTCCGCGACGTTACGGACTCTCTTGAGCAGACGCCGCGAAAGTGCTCGCTCAGAGGAAGATGAGCTCTGAGATTGGCATTCGTGGACCCGAGTCTGTTGCACTGTCCCATTAACACTGATTCATACATGAAACTTGACCTTGGATGAATGTGAACGGACCTCAAACGTGTCCAATTGTAGAACGTCTTGCTTGGAATGGCTATGATTGATTAGACTTGCCTATGAATAACAATGAGTTGACTCTTACTGCCATCGCACTCTGCGCCGTTGCAAATAAGGCTCTTGGACCTCGGCATCTGACTTACTAGAATCCAACTGTAGTACACGCCGACCTTCAATCTCGGGCATGGTCCAGCGCAGCTTGATGTTTATCACCTCTGGGGCTGCCCTCGGTGATTCCTTCTCGTCTGTTGCTGCGCCATCAGGCCCATCACTAACACCCTTTTCCAAGTCCAGATCTACCTCTGGTATTTTCGCCCTCCGGCCGCCAGCATGGCGCTGCCAGATATGTGGCATTGTCTCTATAAATGCATGATCTGCATCTTCTAGCCCCTGCGACGCACTGGGTTCAATGGAAGCCTGGGAGGTTTTGGCCGGTTTGACTTGTTTGGCTTTTGTTGGCTGTGCTTCCGGTGCATCGTCGACGATATTATAATCATAACCATCATCAGAACTCTGATAGTCCGCTGCATAGTCATCGCTCTGGGAATTTGCCCTCGAATGATGAGGTCTTAGGCGTGCCGGGTCCATGACTTCCTTCGCTCAACGGTAACGAGACAAAAGAACAAGCGATGAATTATGAGACAATTCGTAAGAAATGAAAAGAAGGCTATATCGGAACTGCGTCTCAAGCTTTATATCCATGGCAGCGAGCGAGCCTTGAGCCGCATTTCCTATCAACGATGGGGGCGCCCATCCTACGTCAACAACTTGGGCTTGACAAGCGAGGTGTGGCCCCCTGCATCAACATGACGGGCAGGACTCGAACAATGATTAATCATAATCAATGATAATAGCTTGAGCCAAGCATGCACGCCTGCATAAGACTTGCAGTCAAGTGCCCGGAGACGCCGCAGGCTCTTGGCGTCAGCTCGCAGAAAAAGAGTCAGCACTCGCGACGTATCGTTTTCTTTCATACATCATCGTGGTAGTCTCCAAGATCACTTGAATGGAGCTGTGTTGTGAAAGAAAGAATGAGAGAGCGCGCACGCACTTCGTTGGTTTTGAGGGAGGGTGAGGGCAGGGATGAAGGATGCCGAATCAACGTTGTGTTCACCTGAAATTTCTGTCAATTTTTCAGTCAACTGCCCCTCGTGCCAAGCCCCGAGACTACCATACTCTACCGAGTACGGCAACCCATTCTGATCGATCCCAGGAGACCCGAGACCGCCAACCGTCAGGGCGACAAATCTACGGTAGCTACGGAGTGCAACAATAAATACGATCTCTGGCGGTGCAGAAGATCATACCAGAGACCTTTACCGCATTATTGCATTCAGTCTCAGTCATCTTACCTATCCACTTCCACCGAGTCAATCATGTGAAATGTTGGGCAGACAGGTCCTTGGGGGCACACGATGAGGCTGGTAGCAACACGTTCTCTATTACACTAACTACTCATGGATCTCCTTTCCAATGATATTTGAACACTGGAAGTTCCCGAACGCGTTTTGGTCGGCATGGTCGGCCGCAGGACGCCGAGATTGATAGAATCGAAGGAAAGGACATACGAAATTACCCAACCCAATGCAACAAGCCCCTTCAAAACCTTCCATGCATGGAGTTCACCTCGAGATCGTGACTTTGCTGAAAGTAGACTAGCAAAGGATGTTCGGGTTCGTCTCTGCTGTGTCGAAAGTGCAGGAGTAGTCGTTGTTGGGAAATTTGGGCGAGCGATCCGAGTTGTAAAGTCCCCATCCAGTTTCAGGTTCAGTCTGGTTGCTCAAACCGGTACTGGCTGGTTTCCACGGTTCGTCGAAGGCTTCGAAGTAGAAGACATTGTTATTCCAGCCAAGCAGAGCGCATACGCCTTGCTTGAAGAAGGTATAAGCTTCGTTGATACCGTCTACAGCGTCGCCGTAGCTGGCTCCAGCTAGTGTGAAAATTAGCAACACGTTGAACGAATCAAGGGTTTCCTTACGAGTGGTGGGCCATCCCGTTTCGCCGTTCCACAGTTCTATGGGACGGCCAGCTACTGAGTTGATATGTGTGTATGCCTGCGTCAGGTCGTCGAAGTAGGTCAGACTTGCGTTGCAGATCGATACGTCTTGCCAGTAGCCGAACGCGTTCACCAGCCTTCAGAGATGTCAGTCAAGAGCTGATTGTGACAATAGCAGGCCACGTTACAGAATTGACACGTTCGTGTTCTGGATGATTTTATCGGCAGTCCCATCATTGTATACGTTCCAGCTATCAGCTGTGCCGACTGGGAATTTGAGGCCCAAGTCGAGCATGGCCCCAGTGTAAGTATTCACTGCGGTATTAAGCTCGTCATTACTAAGACCAGTGGTATGACCGCCTGTCTCATGGTAGTATCGATAGAGGCTCTCAGATCCTACAGTGACAGCATAAACCGTTGATTCATACTCTTTGGCGTAAGTATGGAATTCCTCAATCTCAGCATCAAGCGACTCAGCCCTGTGATTGGGTATTAGCGCCAGGAACGGGGGGGAGATCATGTCAGAAAAGATGTTGAGCGTTGCGGATGCTATCATACCACAGGCCGACCACGACATTGAAAGACTTTGCTGAGGCAGCAGGAAGTATGGCACCAGTCACATTACAGGGTGTGTCTGAGATCGCTTTATCGACCTGCGCATATGTCCTGACGATGGGGAGACTCTCCGTGTGTGGATCGAGCTGCTTCAGGGGTGTGCTAGGTGGGTTCGGGGACACTTTGTTTAGGTGGTCGAAATCGTCTTCGTAGTCTTGCTGAGATTTACACGTCCCATCTGGACAACCGATTAGCGTAGTAATGTTTGTGTGGACATGAAGACTTCTGTTTACCGGGGCGTCTCGCACCAAGCGCGTAACCGAGAGTCCCTGCCGCGGAGACTGCAAGAGGTGTGGTCGCCGCCAGAGCAGCAAAGATCGAGGAGACACGCATGGTTGAAGTGATGCAGACGATGCAGAGTGATGGAGAGAGTGAGTACGGTAGTGACCGTTAAAGAGAGTGTTTTAGGTACTAATGATACAGTATCGATAGACTAAGAAAGGAGAGTGATGCAGACGATGCAGAGTGATGGTGATGGAGAGAACGAGAGAAGGTGTGGAGTGAAGAAGGACAAGACAAGACAAAGAGGGAATTGAAAAACTCGCGTTTCGGAGCTAAGGTAGTCAGGGGTTCGGAGAGGCAGCCACAACAGGAGAACAGGGACTAGCTGAGCCGCTAAGATTAGCCGGGATGACGGAGAATTGGCGTAAGGTACCCAACCAATCAAGATCCAGTATTCAGTGTACCTTGCTGCCTTTGTTAGAGGAATACGAGTGATAATAATAGAGTACGGAGTAAAGTAAGATACTTGAGACCATGAGCCGCAGTAATAAAATATAATACGAAGTACTCGTAAGGTAATAATCGCTCTTCAACTTTCAACCCTTCGAGGTCTTCTTGAGGCACGAGGGAAAGATTACCTTTTTACTTTCACTCCGATAATTCAAGTACTTAGGTAGCTAATAAAAATACGGATGTCAATACCTAATATGCTTGGCTCCCCTTCAGAGCAGCAGCAGCTTCCCAAAACCTTGTTCTGCTTCGCATTACAATTGTTTATCCCAATGCCAGCACCGTACTCTACAAACCACGTAAAGTCTCTAGCCACACCATGAAGCATTGTTGCAGTGAGACCGTCGTGTATGAAGAGCCAATGTCTTCATCTTAGTATGCCTCCCAAGCCACGCTATCATCTATGCATTCCTTGCGTGACAACGCTGTACCACAGACCTGAAATGGAGGAGTATCTACAGCCGTCTCAATCCGACCCTGGACTTCCCTTTCACGCCGCTTGTACTCGAAGAGCTCGACGTCGAAGCTTTCCTTGACGCAGGCAATCCAACCTTGGTGGCGGCACTGACTGCAGGTAAAGCCTTTTCGCTTGGCTTTTTAGCTCCCCAAGTCTCAAGGGCATTCTCTTTGCCTAAGTCTGAGCAGACTCTCTTAGTAGGCCTTTCCTCAGAATCGACGCTGCCCACGCTGTTGGCCCCCATTTCGTAAAGACCACGGCTAGTCATGTTCACGCTTTGACTCCTTTCGGCTAATTGTAAACCCTTCCGAGAACTGTTTGGCGCGGCAACACCTGCTAAAGGGCTCCCATTGTTGACAACGTTCTGTTCTGACGGACTCAAACACGGTGCATCGATTGCGTCGTATTCTGGGTCGACGATAGGGAGATCGGAAAGTGGCCGCTTGGCCAACGATGGTCGTCGTGGTCTTGTTCCTGGAACCGGGGACAGTGATATAGGATCATTCTCTTTCGACGCAGTTTCCTCGTCTTCACCCTCGCTGGCTGAACTCTCACCCTCCAGGGCTTGATGAAGATTACTTGGTGCCGATTGCGTACTGGTGGTGCACTCGGGCGGCCTTCTCCCTACCAAACTTGACGCTGAGCTAGCAGATTTGCTTGCCGTTGTTGTCCTCCGTGGGGCTTCTTCCCCAGTATCTGCAGGTTCTCCTCGCCTCTTTGCCGCTAGTGCCGCATCTTGTAAATCAGTTGGTATGCTCGCGTGAATAGAAGTCATGAGTCTTGCTTGACGAGCAAAGGAGTCGTAATCGTCCTGTAGAAGATGGCCTGCAGTAGCGTTGAGAGCCGAGTCTGGATTGGGCTGGATGAGGAGACAATATATTGTCTGGTTGATGCAAATCAGCATTGATGTCATCGAACGGAAAATGATCAAGCACGCACAATCAAAACATCTCTCAGAGTCAGCTTTGGCTGCCAGTCCTTCTTTAAAGTGTCTACACAGACTGTTCCAGTGGTTTCATCGACGTTGGGATGCCAGATTCGAGTTCGAAAGGTTGCCTTTGGGGGAGCTGTGGGATAGGATATTGGGATTTTCAAGGAAAGCCTCCAGAGTCCTTGCGAATAAGGTGTGCCAGTCGGCCCGGTTATCAGGACGGTGAGTTGTGTGAGATCGTCGACGGATGGATCTGCACTGGAGGGAGGGAAAAGATAATAAGGCGGGAGGCCGGAATGAAGCATTGCATGGTCGGCAGCAAGCCTGCGGAGCGTAACCGAATTCTGTGGCAATCGTTAGGACTGGATACATAGATATGGGCATATCTCATGGTTGGAAGTGCCCACCATCTCTCTTTGCCGGTCTTTTCTACCGAAGGCGATATGTCTGGTAGGTATGTATGGTATGTCATGTACTCGATCGTACTAGGAAAGCAGATTGCAAGAATGTCTACGAAAGGAAAGATAAAGCTCGAGGATGACTCCGAAAGTGTGTTGCAGAATACAGTTGTTGACATGCCAAACACGCTAATAATATTTGGGCCGAGACTCGCCGTTCGCGTACTAGGGTAGTGCCAAGCGTCGGGTCGAAGGGCTGGAACCATGACAATATGATCGGTAGTTACATACAAGACGAGTCCTTGAGAGTTTGGAAAGAATTTCACAATTAGCAGCCTTGAGATATGGCTTTGGGCGAGAATTGGCCAGATGATCACGACCGAAGACCATTGCAGTTCTCAAGACTGTCTGCAGCTTCGGGTGCGCTGTATCGTAGGCAAGGAACGATGAACAACGCGCAAGAGAAATTTGTATCGTGCAGCATTATTGCTACCTTTATACGCGGGGTGCAGTCAAAGAACTCCCAGCAACCAAGCGTGAAGAGGCAAGAGAACGAAGTTTAAGCACTGGCAGCTTTGAAGAACGTGAGAAGTTGTTATCCATCTATTTGCGAGGACCGTGCTCGTTAAGAAATCTATTCTCCAAAAGGGATGCGTTACATGATGCCTGCACCATTTTTCTTATCTTCTGCCTCTATTGCGATCGTAAGTTTTGGGTGTTGTGCCTCATGGACGTTCCTGATTTACTTTCAGGATACGTAAAGCATAGCACTGCCTTGAAGACCTAGCAACCCACGTGGACGCAAACTAAGAAAAACAATAAAATGTGTTCATCCTTGGACTTTCGCGTTGCTCTTACTGTCCTGAAAGTCGGTATCGGGAGCCTTCGGATGTCCTTTTGTCTCATTCTTTCCCTTGATCCTCTTCCACTCCACGGCCAAGGAACCTAGAATCATACAGGCACCAAGGGCGGCTGCGAGCATAAATACACGGGTCAGCGCGTGGCTGTATGCGGCATCAACAGTTTCGAGCTGATCCACCGGCACAATGGTACGAAGAGCGGTCGCACCTGTATTGACAATGGCTTCGGTATCGAGGCCCCCAATACCGGAGAGGCTGTCCACAAGCCTGCTCGAGAAGATGTTTTGACTTACAGCAAGGAAGACGGAGCCACCAAGCTGCTGCATAAAGAACATCAGAGCCAGACCGAGAGGGACGTCCGCACGCGGCAAAACGTTCTGGGCGGACAAATTGGAAGTTTGGAAGCCACACCCAATACCAAAGCCATAGAGAATCTGGTAGCCAATCCAGGCGTTGTGTCCTGAGCTTAGCGAGAGGGTCGACAGCAAACCGGCGCCAATGGAGCAGAGGACTGGGGAAAGCAGCATTGCTGGAACATAATAGCCAATCTTCTCCGTACAAATGGCAGCAACGATGCTCATGATGACCAGAGATAATACCAATGGGATGGTGCTGACACCGGCGTGCATCGCCGAGTCATCCTTGGCCGCTTGGAACCAAACCGTCAGATAGTAGATGACGGACATCAAGCCTCCTGAGAGCAGAAACATGAACATCATACTGCCAGCGATGGAACGGTTCAAGACGACTCGGGTTGGGGCCATTGCGGTCTCTGGCGTCAGAACCTCAACAACAACAAAAGCAATGAACAGGACGGAGAAGGTGACAAGAAGGCCGATGATCTTTGGTTCTGACCAGGAGTAGGTGGAGCCGCCCCACTGAAGAGCGAGGATGAGACACACGATAGATGGAATGAAGAAAAAAATTCCAATGGGGTCAATCCGTTTGATTTGAGCAATGACTGTAAGCTTCTCGTGTTTGGGCGATTCGATACGGAGGAAGAGGAGCACCGCAAGCAATGTAAAGCCACCAATCGGCAAGTTGAGGTAGAAGCACCATCTCCATGTCCTAATAGGGTCAGTACAAGACGTTTAGCAGACACCGAGCTGACTTACACATGATCAGTAAAAGTGCCGCCAACAATTGGGCCAAGCACCGACGATAACCCAAAAGCCATACCGAACATTGAGGTGAAAACAGGGCGTTTGCGAAGAGGGACGAGTGGAAGTATGATCATCATTCCACCAGAAAAGATGCCGGCTGACCCTAGGCCAGCAATGGCACGGCCGATAATGAAAGCGGTAGAATTAGGAGCGGCACCACACAGCGCCGACCCGGCCTCAAAGATCACAATCGAAAGGAGAAAAACCCATTTTGTCGAGTAAAGCTGATAGATGCGGCCAGAAATGGGGAAAAAGCAGGCGGCAGTCAACATGTAGGCACTGCCATACCAACCGATGTCCTGGGTAGAGTTGAATTCGTCGGTGATGCGTGGAATGGCCGTTGCAATAATTGTTCGATCCTACTGGCGTGTAAGCTCGACATGTAAGTCTGGAGTTGTACGGCGAAATGTACCAATGCGACCAGAAAAATCGAAAGATACATGCCAATGATAATCGTCCAGAACTTGAGGGACTTTGGCTGGAAGTTCTTTTCGGCATCTTCATATTCGTCGACCGTCTCGACTGGCTGAGCCCGCTCGGCTGGGGGCACCTCTTTGGCAGATTGCACAGAAGCTGTGGAAGACATCGTCAATGCAGGAAGAACGAGAGCAGTTTGGGATCGAGGGATTGAGGTTTGTCTTACCACGCAATGTTGAGCAGCTGCGAGTTCAATCTCATAAGTACGTCTTGGTGGAGGAGGAATATGAAGTCTGAGTTCCCAAAACATGCCGAGATCTTGATATCGGGCATGGTCTACAACCCGAGTGACTGTAGATTTGTTTTGTCGGACAATGGAAAAGTCCGAGGTCGGTGGATCACATGACGGCGGTGTTTGCGGCCTGTGATAATGTGATTAGAGGAGTTGGCGGATGAGTCAGCGGCCAAAGTGTCGGTCGAGCGCTGCTGTCCGGACGATTCAAGTGTCCGAGAGACTTCTGAACATTTATACCTAAGACCTGGTCGTCGGTCGAGATTTTCCCTTTGTCTCTCCTCATCCAGCGGTTGTCTGCCCATGTCGACCGTGCCGCCTACGCTAGACCGTCGTACCCCAGATGTGTCTCCGAACACGCCTTCCCCGTCCTCCCAACCTTTGAAGCCACCGCGGGTGCTTGCGTGTGTTCCCTGTCAGCAGCGCAAAGTGAAGTGTGACCGTGGCAAATTTCCTTGCGCAAATTGCATCAAGTCCCGGGCGCGATGTGTGCCGGCGACGCTGGCTCAGCGCCGGCGAAGACCCAGGTTTCCCGAGCGAGCGCTGCTGGAGCGTCTCCGCAAGTACGAGGACTTGCTCCGTCAGAACAATATTACGTTCGAACCACTCCACAAGGACTCACCTAGAGAGAAAGAGTCCCTCAATGCGGAGACTGGCTATGGTTCGGACGATGAGCATCCGGAAACTGTGGGGCCAAATGTGTCAACTCTCTCGACTACCGTCAAGTCTGAAAGAGGTTATGAAGCCAAGTATGCGTTGTTCCAAGAGCTAGTTCAAGATGACTGATTCTCTCAGGAACATCTGGCACGCCATGAGCCAAGGAGTACGACTCCATCGCGTTAGCTTCACGCTCTACTGACAGTTGCAACAGTTCCGAGACCCCGACAATGACAGCGATTCCTCACGCGACGATGTGCGTGAGACCACGGTCAAGAAGGCGTGGGATCAATCAGTTGAAAATGATGACTGCCTTCTGTTTGGCTCACGTAGAACAACTGTCGACGTTTCTACTTTACATCCCGATCCAGTCCAGATCTTCAGGCTTTGGCAGATTTACTTGGACAATGTAAATCCGCTGCTCAAGGTCACACACACTCCCGGCCTGCAAGGACGTATTATAGAAGCTACCAGTAATGTAACAAATATCAATGCCACCCTGGAGGCGCTCATGTTCAGCATCTACTGCACGTCCATTCTGAGTCTCATCGTGGAAGACTGCCAGACCATATTTGGTTCTTCAAAGGAAGATCTTTTGATGAGGTATCAGTTCGGCTGCCAGCAAGCACTGTTGAAATGTGGGTTCTTACGTTCCAGCGATCGTGATTGCTTGACCGCCTTGTATCTCTACCTAGTAAGTCTGGCCAGTGGCTCAGCTCTTTCTTCATTGCTAATAATTTTAGGTCTCTGTCAGACCCAGCACAGTTCCTCAGTCTCTGTCCTCCATGCTTGGCGTCGCAATTCGTATCGCGCAACGCATGGGTATTCACAGCGAGTCGGCCTTGGCAAAATGCACCCCTGTTGAGGCCGAAATGCGCCGAAGACTGTGGTGGTCGCTCATATTGTTTGACACTCGCATCGGCGAGATCGCCAACTCTAAGACTGCAACGCTAGATCCCACTTGGGACTGCAAGATTCCTCTCAATGTGAATGATTCTGACCTCCGGCCAGAGATGAAGGCGCCACCAGCGAATCAAGGAAAATCCAGCGAAGCACTTTTTGCCGTTGTACGTAGCGAGCTAGGTGAATTTATCCGTCACACCGTGTTCCACCTCGATTTTACCAATCCGGCTTTGAAACCCATTGCCAAGCGTCTTCAGAACGGTCCTACTCCAGAAAGTGGTGAGCTGGTCAAGCTAGAGGAGATGATTGAGGACCAATATCTCAAGTTCTGTGACCAAGAGAACCCAATCCACTTCATGACGATCTGGACAACGCGAGCATACCTTGCTAAATGTCGCCTCCTGGAACATCATTCGAGATGCTCCAGCTTATCTGTGCGGACGGAGGCGCAGCGCGATGCTGCCACTTCTCATGCGCTTAGGATGCTTGAGTGCGATACGAAGATCATGACCTCGTCCCTTACCAAAGGATTTCTTTGGCTGAATCACTTCCATTTCCCGCTCCCAGCCTACATTCAAATCGCTCAAGACCTGAGACGGCGACCTATTAGCGAGCAAGCTCGACAGGCTTGGAACATCATGAGTGACAACTACGAGGCTTGGTTCAATTCCGATTCTAGAGACGATAATCCTTTCTTCCAGTTTTTCACCAAAATCGTCCTCCAGGCATGGGAGACTTGTGAAGCAGCCTCCAAGCCATTTGGAGAGACTTTGACACCACCAAGGATTGTGTCATCCATCAGACACACACTGGCACAAATAGCACAACATTCACGGAAAACTGACACAGAACAGCCGAACATTGTTATGGGCATAGGAATTGACGAGTTCCCGATGCCGATAGGCTTTGCTAACCAGAGCCTGCCATATAGCATGGGAATGCAGGATGATTACGCAATGATGGGACCGGATATATATTCTGGCATACCAGGACAAGCTCCGTTAGACGCTTATATGAACCAACTGGACTGGACTGCGTTAGATGGACAGCCCGGTTGGGGGAGCTGCTGAGTAAGTCGGCCCATCGCCACTACATTGAACATCTATTAGCATCAATTTTCGTGGCATAAGCTAATATCAATGTAGTTCCCAATCAGCCCTTCCCCCATGTCAACTCCTGGGAGTAGGCAAGCGGAGTCAATGCCGTTCTAGCGACAATATGAGAAGGTTGATCCTGCGATGCATTTAATTGAAAAGATGTCGCTGGCTTCATCTACAGGAATGAACTCTTTCAACTTCATCCTCAATGAACGTGCTGGCCTCGACCTCACGCGATCAGAGAGTCAGGTTGTGGAATGCGAGCAAGGGTCAAGAGCTGCAGGAATTTGAGAATATGCCAGATGTTTCCGCAATCAACGACAATACTATACTTACCAACCGAGGTGCTGTAACTATTGACCAGGAGCCTAGTGCTGGCATGTCTCTCGAATCTTCAACCAATCAGGCCAATATGATCATGAACGATTGGATTCAGCGAAAGAGCCGCAACTTTCTTTGGCCTCCACATGAGTATCGCAGTGCTCGTTTGGTGTTTTGCGACGGTATGTTTGCCTTCGGGCTACATTCTGGCCTGGTCAATCCAAATCGTTCAGTGTTAAACACTCTCAGTATCATGGGCCTACTCATTAGTACTCGATCTGCTTTTAGAGAGGCGCACACTTTCGATCACAAATGGCCTCATGTCTCGGCTACTAGGAAACATCACGATCGAAAGCCATCGTAGTTCTCAACACTATCTGCAATATTGGGAGTACTGTACTGTGACTAAGGCAAGCTAAGGCAAGGCGGATCGAGGCAGAAAGATTAGGTAGCGTGCAGTATGGCCATCCTCGTAGGCTCGTGTTGTCGAGGCACTCGAAGCAATCAAGCTTGTGATGGAAAAGAGAACGAATTTCAGCTCTGGCAGTTGTGGAGATCGTGAGGAATTTTGCTGTAAGTCTATCGGTAATTCCTTCAACTGATTCCGTTACTCAAATTTTTTTTGAAGACTGGGAACGCAGGAGAAGAGGCTACCGATAATCCTGGAGTATTCATTGCTATAACACACCGAAATGAGTCTGGACCTGCCCTGTGTCAATGAAACTGTCGAAACCTTTCTCGCAGCCTCCAAATTTGGGACGCCGACACAGAGACAACGTTTACTCTCAAATTGCTGAGAAACCCAGGGAACATACACTTGCAAGCTGAAATCCTTTATCTGGAAAGTGTATTGCTGCGTTTGAAAAGAGATATAGGCGGTTCTCAACGTCGAATACAAGAATTTCTCGACCATTCAAGCGCTTCTGCATCTCTCACAGGCCGCTAAATATGCCTGTAAGGTCGGTCATCACTAGGCACACGAGGAGGCACAGAGATTCGATCCCTGATTCTTTGCACAGAGGGATATGGATGTGGTTTGGAACCAAGTATGTTTCGCTGGCCGAGCGTTCAGAGGACAAGGGTGCTTCAACCAAGCAAAGCAATGCTTGGAACGTTGTCTTGCGATTAACGAACTCCATGAATTCAAGACAATTCCTGTAAAATCTACACTTGCACATCTTTTCAGCGAGCTGCCATAATTCCTCATTCCTGGCGTTGGCACATGTTGGTATGCGACTTAGGTATGGAAGAGCCAAAATCCAAGTATTATTCCTTAGATTCAGGACGGTGATTGATTTCCGGACACTAAGCGAATCATGAAAACACTCAACTTGTGTTGAATACACAGCAATAATAGTTTCGACAAATGTTTCTATTATGGAAGTGTAGTTCTTGATCAATTCTACAATGTCAACAGCAAGAATTATCCGATTAAAGGCACAGAATGTGAGTTGTCAGAGCACGAAGGAGTTCGGGCGATCTTCGGCTGTCCGGATACCAAAGATGGTCGTACAGTCTCAGGATCCAAATGTCTTGCTAAGATAGTCCAGAAAAATATACTGACAGTCTTCAGATCCCTCACCATCTCCTACTCTTGCCGCAATGTCCGAAGGGAAGTTAGCAGCAGCTCTCAAGCTTATCGATGAAGCTCACTCTCAAGACCCAAAGAAGATCGAAAGCGATGGCAAAGTGCAGCCCTACGAACTCCACTACAGCCAGAAGATGAGCCACTACCTGGCACAGCGCCACCCTTCTGCGCCAGATACGTTACGGCTGGCGATACGCGCCCAGCATTTCAGGCGTTGGGAAGTTCCGCGAGATTCTTACCCGATGACCAAAGTCGGGTACGTACAGTTCGGAGCTTGTCCTTCCTATACAGGATCGAAATAGAGTCGCAAGATATATTCTGGGAACAAAGTGACCCCTCTACTCCCGAATCCCGTCTTGCAACTCCATTTTTGCCTGGGATAAGCCATGCTGACTCCGAAAGATACCATGCCTGGCGGACCTACCTCAAGAAGAGGCAGGCGGACATGGCTTCGCAAATCTGCGTAGACTGTGGCTACGACGAAGACGACGCGACGAGAGTGGCTCACCTTATCAGGAAGGAGGACCTGAAGAAAGATGAAGAGACGCAAGTCCTGGAAGATGTGGCCTGTTTAGTGTTCTTGGATGACCAATTCGAGGAGTTCGAAAAACAGCATGACGAGGAGAAGATTGTAAAGATTCTGCAGAAGACGTGGGGAAAGATGAGCGAGAAGGGCCATGAGCTTGCTTTACAGCTACCCATGAGCGATAGATGCAAGGATCTCGTGAGTAAGGCTCTTGCCGGAGGCTGAAAGATGTTCCTGCTTTGTTCTTTGAGAGGGCTTGAAAAGCATTTGATCTATGTTGGGGAGCCTCTTCGACACCTTCGCCCAAAAATAATCTCGTTTAGGATTTCTCTACCGCCGCTGTCTTTGCATATTTCTCGTTGGCCTCGTTGGTTTCATCCCGAAACGCCCGCACATGCGCCGGCTCATCTTTCACCTGACCATCTCCACCAGCTATCGGCTCTCCCCTGGTCTCCCACATT
Source organism: Platismatia glauca (assembly GCA_963556305.1). Taxonomy (NCBI): domain Eukaryota; kingdom Fungi; phylum Ascomycota; class Lecanoromycetes; order Lecanorales; family Parmeliaceae; genus Platismatia; species Platismatia glauca. The sequence goes on from OY745772.1 coordinate 618,364, forward strand.
GGGACTACGCCGGTCCACACCCTCTGCAGCAAATCCTCCCTCTCGGTGTCTTTCTTTTCATCACCTGGGCCGCCTGTCCTACATGATTTCGAGGTCAGAAAATCTCTACTGGAGTCAATATGAGTCGTGGTGCATGTCCCGGGGGTCTTTCAGTCCTACGACACGTCTTGCAGGTCCAAATGCAATATGACTCGGGAAAAATAGGGCTCGGAAAACGCAACTCACCTGATCTTGCCACTTCCGTTTACAATCTTTACCTTCAAAATCGTCGTCGACGCCATTTCAGCTTTGTCGGGCGGTGTCCTTGTGTGATCCCTGCCGAGGTTTCTGCAGTCAGTATCGCCTCTTTAGGTCAGAGGTTCTAGCTTCAAGGCAGGTATCGGGAGTAAAACGATGCTTCCGGCCTCCAAGACTTGTCTTACGATCAATCTCCCTGCAGCGGATAGGGAACAATAGCTTCGATACGTACCATCGACCGGGCACCACAGAGTTGGTGACCAATTGCATCGCCCATAGCTTCTCTTCCACATCCTATGAAAATTTCGGATTTAACATTGCTTTTTCAAGGTAAGATTTCGAGCAATGAAACCTGAAAGGGATATGAACACCCCTCACTCTCAAGGCAGGCCTTGCAGCCCATTGAGGGGCCAGAAACACCGAATAATTCCTTCTTTACAATAACATACCTCTACCAGACTTCCATACCCGAAAAGCACAGCAGATCGGTAATTGTAACTATGCGAATTAGGCGTCAAGCTTAGCACGATGCCATCCACCTTCGTCGCGGCTATGGTAATGGCAAGACCGCTATCAGCGTTTCCCCTCGCTTGCTTCATTATACCCGATGAGACATAGCCGTGGAGATAGCAGTCCCTACGCATGTTTCAGTCAGTATCGCTTCCTCGAAGCAAGGACCGGAGCAACGAGACAGGCTTGAGAAGTATCACAGATGTTCTGCTCTCCAAGCACGTCCTGTGGTTCGGATTCTGTTACCCAGGAGGAAGGAATCGCTCGGAATAGCACGTACAGCGGATCATTCAAGTCAGCGCTTGGATAGGCGAAAGATCCCATAATACCGATCATTGGAATTATGGTTGGGAAAGGATCTTCTGAATCTGATGAGTTGAAAGAGGCATGGAGAACTGGAGTCTCGTTGATTATTGAGTGGATGGTGTGCAGGTCGTAAGTAGCTATATTGATCAAAGGGTCAATTGATGTATCAACGTGGGGTTCCGTCCCTTTTTTCCAACATCACAAGTTCACTCTTACCACGATAGTCCTTGCGATGGACAGTGTTCTTCGGAACCTTTGGGTAAACTAATGTCCGTCCCATGGCGATACTGCGGATTGATTGATCGAAGACTCCTTCGAAAAGCACTTTCAGTTCTATATACACGCGCCTTCACTGCATTCACTGCAGGTCGGACGGAGATGCGAAATGCGAGATAGGGAATGAGAACGGGGAAGGAAAATAGGGAATGGGATCGTATGAGTCAGGTCTTGGTGTCTGAATTTGCAACTTGAAAGAGCAATGGAAGATCGGCAGACATAGCTCTCGAAATGGCATGTGCTTCCGAACGGCCTCTTGTGCCCAACTCTAAGGTCCGAGGGGTCGAAACTCGAACAACAACTTCAAGTTCAGACCGCGCTCCGTTCATACACCAATACTTGCTTTCTCCCCATCCCAATTATGCGTCCGGTGAGCAGAATATCTTGATTGGAGGTCAACCTTCTCGAGGGACGAACAAATGTCGTGTGCGGTGATGTGATACATGGCTTGCTTGACCGGCCGATTGGTTGATCAAGCGGGTGTTTCTCATCAGATCACCAGGATGGTTACCTATCTTTTGGCGCTTAATATGACCCTTATATTGACCGACTCTTTTCCAATTCCTGATGCGTGCAGTCGGGGTTGTGATGAGTTAGAGGACCTCAATTTCTGTGGTTTCTATTGAGCGACTGCAGGAAAGGGAACGGCGGGAAAGTAACGGGATGTGATTGAACATCTCTGAGTCTTTCGCGGTCATTCCAAAAGCGTAAACACTGCAACCAAATGCTCAGTTTCCCGAATTAGCATTTCTATCACAGGATCACAGGGTCGAAAGTTTGCCTTCCGACCCAGCCTTACCCTACTCGTAACGTGGGGCAGTTTCCAGTATCACCATTCTCCCCACTTTGTCATCTTTTATGACTAACAGGCAGCGTTCAACGTCTGCTTGTTGCTCGACCGCCCTATTGTGATCTATACAAAGTCTCATCCATTGTGTTCACATTCTCGCATGCTTTTCTAAAACCCTGCCTCTGTTGATAGCGGTCTCCTTTGCATTCCTTCCTATATATATACAGAATCGGTTATCAAATTCAGTATCGTCCAACCCTCGCATCCGAAATCGGCAATGACAAACAAGTCTCGCCGAACGCCCGGTAAAGAACACCCAGTCCTCCCCTCTCAAGCTCACTGACCCCGCGCAAGGACTCGAATCCTCCCTCAAAAACCTCACCATCTCATCCCCCACCAAACCCAAACCCGCCCCACCCATCGCCGACACCTGGGAAACGGCCGCCTCTCCATCCCCGCCATCCTCCACACCCAATTCCCCCTCCCTGCCCTCCACCCCCACAGACGCAAGCCCCGGTCCCCCCCCGCCGACGCCCATATCCCCCACCTCACCCCACTCGCGCAAGAAAAGCACCGACTGGTCGACCTTCGCGAGCGCCTATTCCATCAACTCGTCCAGCAGCACGCCTCGCTCCCCCGCAGGCTTGGAGAAGAGACCGGAGAAATCGTCCGCGGCGGCCGGACGCCTGATTGCGGGGGCGCTGGGCGTGAAGGCGCCGAAGACGAGCGAGGAAGGCAGGGCGTATGAGCGGGCGGTGAGGGAGAGGGAGCGGAAGAAGAGAGAGGCGGCGAGAGAGGAGGCGGGGAGAGCGGAGAGGGAGAAGGAGGAGGCGAGGAGGGTGGTTTGGGAGGGGTGATTGGTCGGGAGGGAATATTGATGGTGGAGTAATCGGGGAGGGGCTGTGGAATTCCGTACTGTACACATATGTGGTCGGGATTCTGTGCGTGTACACACATGGCTTTTGCGTTTAGCATCCAGCGGGCAGGGCACACTGTTCGAAGCAGACTTTCATTCTCACTAAGTTTGGTGCCACGGAAAGGCTTCGACGGGGGTTTTCATTGTGGACACGACTCGTCACGGACGATTGACCAGGCGATACAGAGCGACGGCAGCAGATGGCAACCTTGAAGCGGTTCTTTCCATATGTCTTTCATTTATGAACTAAGCCCGTCTCATTCATATCCGTTTGAGCAAAACTGCGCCCTGAGCGCCCGCTGCAAAACGTAACCACTGCACGATAGAGGCTGAATGTCTACGGCTGGGGCAACATCACAAGGCCCTAGATCTAGCATCGTACTACCAACCGATCAGGTGCTCTTGTCCCTTGCCACCTTAAGCTCCCCCGATCTGTTCCTGGTGCACCTCCAACGTATCCCCATCGGCCATCTCGAGCTGCGAAGACCACAGATTAGCAGCTGAGTTGAGGAGGGAAGTTCACACCGTCTGAGAAGCTCCCCGAGGTGTCGAGGTACTCACGGATTCCGGGCTATCGGTCGGGTTGACCCGCGCACCGTCGAAGAGAAACCGGACAGAGGAGGGCGCTTTCCCCTGACGCTCGCAGAAGGCGTTCATGAGCTTCGAGAGAGCGGTGGTGCGCTTGATCTTGAAGAAGACTTCGTTGTTATTGTCGGTGACCTTGATGTTCAGGTGCTCGCTCTTGGGCTGGTCGTCGGGGTTGCCACCGGCGCCGGGAGACTGGTCGTGGTCGGACATGGTGGGTGATGGGGATCTGGGGTGTTGTGTGGTGGTTGGTGGTGGCGTGAGTGTGGGAGGAAGGGGAGGAAGGTGGTATGAGCGTAGGGTGCGGGGTTTTGGTTGTCACCAGGCTCTGATCTGTGTACGCCTTGTGAGTGAGGATGGTTTGTTTGCTTTGTTGAAGACGATTTACCTAACAATGGGACGCTGTTTTGACTAGGGTAGCTCTAGTGTTCAACCGTAGAATGATGAATGCAGGAAGGTTGAAAAGGGGTAGATGGTTGTTGTTGTGGATAAAGAGGTTTTGTGTGATGTGAGTTGGGAGGCGTGTGAAGTGGACCGAAGGATGAATGTATGCCCCGCGAATCAGAAAGGGGCTTCTAGAATTATATTTGCCGAGTGTCACACACAGACATTTTCCCAAAAATCTTCCCAACGTCCAAGTCACTTGCATCATTACGCAGTTATCTTCTTCTTCTTTTACTTCTTTTACCACTGAGGCAGAGCCATTGTTGGAACGGGAACATGGTTAGTGTTCGTTGTGTGATTAGTGTGTGCTCAAGCACCCAAAGTTTTGGAGTTGATGCCTATCTAGGGGATTGAGAAATACCTTGAGAATGACCCGCCATGTCATTCTCTAGCTGTAAGTGCCTACGATCATCATATTTCGGGATGCTAATGCACATCTAGTGTGCAATACAAGGTGAGACAATACGAAGTATTGTGGATTGCCAACAATGATGTTGAAGCTCTGGAATATTACAGATTGTCTGCTGAAAAATTCATACCAGGAGGAAAAATGGTAAGCGTAGCCCATTGATAAAGAAGAAATTTTGATTGGAGGGCAGTCAAAGTCAAGTCGACGATCTGTATAAATGCTGCAACGCTTTCTATGAGCGCGAAGGTGAAACCGCCCGGACGACCTCTTGCCCAAAGGCCAGTCTATTGAGACTCAAGATGAAGCAACACAACCAGAGCAACTGAGCCAGCAGCGCGACTAGTATCATTTGGTGATCAGAGTGCCTGAAAATAGCAAACTCAGATGCAGCAAATTTGTAACAACTCGCTTTTGTGTCAAGACCTTCATTGCCCACTGAAGAGTTCCGGTCTGGTATAGAAAGTGTCAAAATCAATCTTAGACGATCGTGAGCACGCTGAGAGATCCTCAAGGGGATCTGAACAAACACTGATGGTTACTCCAAACTGTTGGAGATCTGTCCCGAGACTCTAATGATTGCCTGTATAGACATTGTTGTAGAAAGAAAAGATCAGAAAGAACGGTCTTGAGAATCCTTTTCAAGCAGAATCTTTAAGCGAGCTGCCTCGGCTAAGTGTATCTCTAGACGCGTCTTGCGCGCCTCAAGTACTTAGTTTCAAGTGGAATCAACATGGCACAATTCGACGATAATTTCCTTGACTCCAACACTGGGAATCTATGGGTGAGCTGCGGGAGATCCCCTCGCAGCTCGGCAACCGTTCATTGAAATCCTCGTAACCAATTGCTCACCAGTATGCCTTCAAGGCAAATGCCTAGAGAGGAAAGCTGGAACAGCCTTCGCCATTCAGAAGCCTCTGGTGATAACGCTCAAGATGGATTCTCGGATGCCAGTATGAATGATGAGTCTGATCATGGCTCGGAGCGTTCCACTACTGAATCACCAACGTTTCCAACCGTCAACGACGTTCATCGAGCGCTTCACCCGCTGCAAGCTACTGCAGACCGTGTTGGCAAGCAAATCGAGGAATTCGCAGAAAACCTCGATCGTCTGTGCTCTAAAAATAGGCGCAAGCATGCGAAGGATTGCAACGACGTTCTGCCCCTCGTCGACGCTTACAAAAACATTGCTAGAGATACTGTACGCCGCCTACAGAGTATGCACGCACCTGAAAGACAGCAACAACTTTCCAAGAAAACAAAACGGAGACTTCGGAACTCCAACGTCAAGTCAACGCCTGGGCCCACTCCCGCGGAAGATGGAAAGGATCACGGTATGATGACGAGTGTTGAAGACTTGAAGAGGTGGGAGCTGGAAGAACAAACGTGGGACTTGGTGGGCCTCATGCTCCAGATTCAATATCCCAAACGGGGAACGACACAGACCAACCTTAACAGCGAATCGCGTCTTGTCAGGCCTAGCAAAGATACTGAATTGCATCGCTATTCCTCCGAGAAGGACATTTGGAATAGGTTCCTGGCGTCGGACGACCAAGCTTGGGAACGGCACACAGTTGTCGAATGGCTCAAGAAGTGCGCGGATGGTTCAGGTCAAGACGTTGACCAGGTCGTGAAAGAGCTTGAATTGGGCGCGGACAGAGGGTCTGGGCTATGGGCTCACAGCTGGTTGTACTCGAAAGAAGCCATCAAATTCCAGAAACGCCTACGGTCATGGCCACAAGCCCTTGAGCCGGATGATCCGGGTCTTAATACATCGCTGATGAATTCGGAGAAGACCAAATCTTTGGTCACTCAACTGGATCCGGATGCAATCACGCGTCAAGGTAGAAGTTTGGAGCAGCAGGACTATTACTTCGAACGTGCTACGTGGCTCGCGTGCTGGGAAATGTTAAGACGAGGGAAAGACTGGGATTACGTCCGGGATTGGTGTCATGAAAGAGGGGAAGGCTGGAGGGCTACAGCAATGCGTGGAGATCCTCGAAACGCCCGCTTCCCCACGTCTTCACCAGCGAGTTGGCAATCGCGAGCATTGTGGCGCAAGACCTGTGCTCTTGCTGCCAAAGATGGTAGTATCGACGAGTACGAGAATGGAGTGTACGGAATCCTCAGCGGATATCTTCCAAGTGTCTTGAAGGTCAGCCGCAGCTGGGACGATTATCTTTTCGCTCATTATAATTCCTACTTGCTGCACTCGTTCGATCGTTATCTGAAGTCGAGCTTTCCGGACAGGGTACCAGCTACCCTGAACGACAGGCATGGTTCATTCAACTTCTCTGTCTTTGGCGGTCAACGTACGCAATCCGGTAACCAAATCGTGGAGAAAATGAAGCACCTAGAGACAACCAGAGAAGAAGCGAGGGAGCCGTTCAAAATGTTGCAGGGTAGTTTGATTGCAAACAGCTTTGACGATTTCGTCTTTAAGCATGGTGTCAGACTTACACAAACAGCTAACGCTGAAGGGAGATCTAAGATTCTTGCACCTTTTGGGAGTGATGAAGTCCTTGAAGGGAGCGTTACAGCACCAATCGGCATGGCGGATCACGACCTTCTCCGTCTCCTAACACATATCATATTCGTGTACCAGGACCTCGGATTTCAATTTGGGGAAGCCGAACGCCGCTCCGCCATAGAAAGCATCATTATCGCTTACGTGGACTATCTCAGCAAAGCTGGCAAACAGCAATTACTGCCTCTTTACGCCTCCCGCCTCTCATATCAAACATCGATAATCTGCTTGGGCCGCCAGCTACCAGCAATCCAAGATCGTCGTGAGCGCCAGACAATGATCAGTCTGATGAAGCAGAATGGAATTGATGTCCCCGGTGTCCTTGGCATGCAGTTGCAGTTGATTATCACAGATACGCCGCTTATGCAGAGCAAGTGGCCTAAGCTGAAGATACTTGAGCAAGTCAGCAAGGATGCGTCGAGCGTTCGTCCTATTCAAACCGGCTTCATTGGTGATGACATTACGGATGATCAAGAAGATCTTATTCACGGCTTTGAGTGGTATATGCTACTCGATTACCATTGGCAGCAGACTATGGCGGTAGGAGTGGTGATATACAAGTACTTGTTACGTAAGTCTATGGAGGATGAAATTTTCCTGCGAGCGCTAATTTCAACATGCATTTAGGGTCGAATGGGTTGGCAGCCGCACGACGGCTGTCGCAGACAGTACCGTTTTCTACAATATCTCTTGGGAAGACCAAAGATATCCTGGGAAAGCCGGTCGATATCAGCAAGAGCCAAGATTCAAGTGATGACGAAGGCGATTCAGTCAGCAGGAGTCAAAATACTAGATCACGCCATGCACGAAGCCCGCAACGGTCGGGCAGCCCATCTGCGAAACTTGTCCATGGCGATCGTGAGCTCATGCTGAGTCAAGCAAGCACCTTCAGGGACTTCGAAAACCTTTTTGCTGCCCTCGATGCGATGGAGGAGTGGAAGAACCTTGCTGACGAAGCTGTCAAGTAAGTCCACCATCAACTCCACAATGATTGCCCTGAACTTAACCTGGTCACTTTCCACAGATATATCGAACAACGCCAAGATATCAGAGTCTGGAAAGACTCGTTCCAGAAGGCTTACAAAAGAGTTGAGACGAGTATCGAGCCATTGCTCCATGGATGGTTACGAGACCCCATTGATGGTGAGCACGTCTTATATCGCGTATCAACTGAAGCATGGACTGATGAGAGCAGATGCAGACGAGGAAGATTTTAGGCAGATACGTGTGGCTTGTTTGCCCGAGGTTCTGCTCGCTTACAACACGGTCTTGAACTTCAGCTCGCACTACCTTAGTCGTGACCTGCTGCTGAAGAGCATGGACTTGGCCGCTCTGGTCGCTGCCGAAGACTCTGGGCTTGCCGAGTGCTTCATGGCGGCGGAGAGGATGCCTGAACTTGTTAATTCCTTTGCGCTTTTGAGCAAGACGATCATCAGGGCAGATGATCGAGGAGCGAAAGCGGGAAAGAGCAAGAAGAAGAGGAACGGAGAGACGTTGGACCTGTGGACAGTGCGAGCGCTGTCCGACTAGGGGTTGACATGTGAACAATGCTTGGCGGTCCATTCGAGATTGGCGTTGAAAAGCGAGCCTTGGTGATGTTGACGATGATCCAGGTGGTGGTGACTAAAGCGATAGACCACGTTGAGGAGATCTTACACAGCCCTCTCATGCAGGGTTTGGTCGTGCAGCATGTTTCGTGTGGATGTAGAGTTAGCGCTTAGGGCACACACCATCACACCATCCAATGCATAAGAAATATTCGAGTCATGATTTGACTTCCAAACATGGCACCTATCAGAGAGTAAGTATTGACCGAAACGGCCAGCCATAGAAGTGGGAAGAGACAGCGGCGTTGCTTGCATGGACTGGGTATGTCTTCATCATGCGCAGGCCAGGTAGGGGACCTGCATGGACGGATGCAATTCCCAGCTGCAGATTACCTTAGCAAGGCGGCAAGCGGATCATGCTCACATCATTCTCTCAGTACCGTCAAGGCTAGACGCACGCATGGTATTCGCCCCCGGGTCGGCGTGCTTTGATTGTTGTAACGATAATATTCATCGTCATGAAGTCAGGATGGGCATGCAACATGAAATAGGAAGGTCGGACGTTGACAGCGTAGGAAGGTGGGTGACTGACTGGATCATATGCCGCCAGAAAATGGTGTTCTGCAGAGGACGGCGAGTATCCTCTCCCTATCTTTATTTGCGAGGCGGGCACTCACAGAAGTACCGCAACTTTAGTGGGAAATTGGGGCTGTGCAAAAGCACGCTAGCAATAGCATGGACAAGCTCGACAAGCAAGTAGACCTTTTCTTTCCTTTGACAGGGGTTGTCTGGCCTACTAGTTAATAGAGTGCTCCCAGATCCAATGCCTGATCTGACCTTACTCTCCTGATGCCGCCGCTTCGACAAGCCTCGTCTCTCTGCCTTCTCCTCGACCTCGTCATTCGGTCAATGGGAGGGTGGTGACCGTCCCTCGCTTCATGGAAACCCGGCAGCGAAGAAGCAACGCCCATGACCCGCACTCAAAGAAGATCCGAGGGGGATCATCTTAGGAGGAGCAGTGGGAAGCCATCCGAGAAGATCGAGAGGCGGCGCATTGGGAACGAAAGCGGTCGGGAGACGTGGGCCCGCCAATACGTTGGCAACATTTGTATGTTTTTCCGGGCATGTTTGTTCATTCTGGGGCCCCACACTGATGGAGCGCTCCAGGAAGTCGCACCTCGTTACCCTATTGACTTTCTTGACTCTTGCGCCTTCCCCGCTGAATCTACCGATTCGAGCTCAAGCATACGCATACAAGATCTAGTCAGACCGAGATTCATCGCGAATCCGTTGCATTCTTACCTGTGAAGCACCATTCCGCGCCGTTCTAGCACTATTATCCGCATACTCATGAACGAAGAAAACACTCTCTACTCTACATCCCGAACGTCTCGTCGCTGAGCGTAACATGACGGACGTCGGGAAGAATGGCCGTACATCGCCGTCACCACCTCACCCCCCCCGCCGGCCACGGGCCCCCACAATCACAATCAATACCTCCGCTGTTAGTTCCCTATGCCCGAGTTGCTGCACGACTTTCCATCTCCCTAGACTCTGATACTGATGAGCGATACGCAACAGGCTGAACAGAACGAAGAGCGGGACAGGGAGCCTGCCCCATTGCTGAGCGAGTCCCCAAGGACAGACCTCCGAGCCGCGCATTCTTTTGAAAGCAATCGACCCACCTCTGCCCACAATGTCTCTTCTCCTACCTCCAAATGGACTGATCTCCGACCTCAAAACTTTCTGGCCGTCCCAAATCCTCGCTCGAGAGGAAATTCCGTTGACTCGGACGAGCCAGGCCATTCCCCAACAACATATAGCGGTGAGACCTCGGTGCCTTCCCTAGCCTCGACGGCTGAGGATAGAGCGAGCACTGAAGTCAGTAATGATAATATAATCAATGATGAAGAGGCGTTAAATCCGGATCCTGATACAGAAACGGACTTTTGGGTCGAAGATAATAAATTCGCATTTTCCCCAGGCCAGTTGAACAAATTGCTCAACCCGAAAAGCTTTGCCGCTTTCCATGCGTTGGGAGGATTGAAAGGCCTTGAAAAGGGACTGCGGACCGATAGACTGGCAGGTTTATCTTTGGACGAGAAGACGCTTGAAGGCAGTGTGCGCTTTGATCAGGCTGTAGCAGTCGGCTCTCAAGACAAAGATTCTGAAGACCAAGGCGGTCGACTTATATCAAGGACGACAACGACCGGGACCTCAAGGAAATTATCGGAGGACTCGTTCATAGACCGCAAACGCATTTTCAAAGATAACCGTCTGCCGGAAAAGAAAGCCAAGAGCATATTTCAGCTTGCTTGGATGGCATACAATGACAAAGTGTTGATACTGCTAACCGTTGCCGCTGTTGTATCTTTGGCCCTGGGCATATATCAATCCGTGACCCCTCAGCCAAACGGTGAAGCACCTGTAGAGTGGGTCGAGGGCGTCGCCATCATGGTAGCGATCATCATTGTTGTCGTTGTCGGAGCTGCAAATGATTGGCAAAAGGAGCGACAGTTCGTCAAGCTGAATAAGAAGAAAGAGGACAGGGATGTCAAAGTCATTCGGTCCGGAAAATCTAGAGAGATTTCTGTGCACGACATCCTGGTCGGCGACGTTATGCATCTTGAGCCTGGAGACATGATACCAGTCGATGGCATCTTCATCTCTGGACATAACCTCAAATGCGACGAATCGTCTGCTACAGGTGAATCAGATTTGCTCAGAAAGCAATCGGGTGACGAAGTCTACGCTGCTATTGCATCTCATCACAGCCTCGCTAAATTGGATTGCTTCATCATCTCGGGTGCCAAGGTTTCGGAGGGCATTGGCACGTTTCTTGTCACCGCAGTGGGAGTCAATTCGAGCTATGGAAAAACTATGATGTCCCTACGCCAGGATTCTCAAACCACTCCATTGCAATCGAAGCTCAATATCCTTGCAGAGTATATTGCTAAACTAGGCCTCGGTGCGGGTCTTGTCCTTTTCGTGGCAACCTTTATCAGGTTTCTGGTCCAGCTGAACACTATCCAAGGAGGAGCGAGCGAAAAAGGGCAGCGATTCCTTCAAGTTTTCATAGTTGCTGTTACCATTGTTGTCGTCGCGGTCCCTGAAGGTCTCCCTCTGGCTGTCACATTGGCGCTTGCATTCGCAACTACCAGGATGCTTAAGGACAACAACCTAGTTCGGCTCTTGCGAGCGTGCGAGACGATGGGCAACGCGACAGTCATATGCTCCGATAAAACAGGTACCTTAACACAGAACAAAATGTCTACCGTTGCCGGCATATTGGGTACTACAGCCCGATTTGGAGACAAAAGGAGCCCACAGACATCTGCTTCGACTTCGCCCGATTCTCCCACCAAAGGCAGGATTGTCTCGAGAGAACCGGATATTCAGGACGCGTCCACGTCGCACTTCGTCTCCATTCTCGCTGGTGATGTAAAAGAGCTGCTAAAGCAATCTATAGCGGTGAACTCAACAGCTTTTGAGGGGGAGGATGATGGCGGACAGGAGACTTTCGTGGGATCGAAAACAGAAACAGCTCTGCTGAGCTTCGCTCGAGATCATCTCGCCATGGGATCTGTAAGTGAAGAACGGGCGAATGCCAACATCGTCCAATTCGTGCCTTTTGATTCCGCGAGAAAATGTATGGCTGCCGTGGTAAAGATCGACGAAAAGCGATATCGAATGTTTGTCAAAGGTGCCTCGGAGATCTTGCTTGGAAGATGTTCGAAGATCATTCAGGATCCCACCTGTGAAGTTTCGGATAGAGACATTACGCCTGAAAGCATTGAGCTTCTTGAACAGATCATCGATATCTATGCTTCACGGTCATTGCGAACTATAGGGCTCCTATACAGAGATTTTGAGCAATGGCCTCCCCGAGGCGTACCAACTCAAGAGGATGATCAAACCCTCGTCGTCTTCGACAAAGCCTTCAGAGAAATGGTATTCCTTGGAATCGTTGGTATTCAAGACCCACTGCGGGATGGTGTTGCTGATGCCGTCCGTGTCTGTCAAAATGCTGGGGTCAAAGTACGCATGGTGACTGGAGACAACCGTCTCACTGCCAAAGCTATTGCAGCAGAATGTGGAATATACACGACTGGAGGTGCGGTGATGGAAGGCCCTGCCTTTAGAAGGCTGGGTATGAGAGAGATGTACGAAGTGATCCCAAATCTTCAAGTACTTGCTAGATCAAGTCCTGACGACAAGCGGCTCCTGGTTCAACGTCTGAAAGAGCTGGGAGAAACCGTCGCTGTGACAGGCGATGGCACGAATGACGCACCTGCACTCAAAACCGCTGACGTTGGATTTTCTATGGGTATTGCGGGGACAGAAGTGGCCAAAGAGGCTTCGGCAATCATCTTGATGGATGACAATTTTGCCTCTATTGTCAAAGCAATCATGTGGGGCAGAGCTGTCAACGACTCCGTCAAGAAGTTCCTCCAGGTTCGTTGCCCGCCTCAAGCTCTCAAGCACATTGGCTGATGATCTGTAGTTCCAAGTCACCGTGAACATCACTGCCGTTGTCCTGACTTTCGTATCTGCCGTTGCCAGCAGCACCGAGACCTCAGTGTTGACAGCTGTTCAGCTTCTATGGGTTAACCTCATTATGGATACGTTTGCCGCTCTTGCTTTAGCCACCGATGCGCCCACACCCAACATCCTGGATCGAGAACCTGAGCCCAAGTCCGCACCGTTGATAACGCTGACCATGTGGAAGATGATCATCGGCCAATCGGTATTTCAGCTTCTCGTTACGTTAGTGCTGTACTTTGCTGGAGCATCTTTCCTCTCGTATCAAACACAACGTGAGCAGAACCAGTTGCAGACTCTAATTTTCAATACCTTCGTCTGGATGCAAATTTTCAACCAGTACAATAACAGACGTATCGACAACAAGATGAACATCTTCGAAGGCATACACCGGAATTATTTCTTCATTGCAATACAATTCATCATTGTTGGGGGACAGATCATGATCGTTTTCCTTGGCGGTGACGCCTTCTCTACACATCGACTAAATGGGGCTCAATGGGGCTACTCCGTGGTCTTAGGATTTCTTTCTATACCTGTAGCAGTGATGATCCGCATGATACCGGACGATGCCATAAGAAAGCTGATCCCATCCTGGTTCATTCGGAAAGCAACACCTAAGTTGCTGGTGTCCGATCAAGAGCGACAGTACGAATGGAATCCCGCGTTGGTAGAGATTCGAGAAGAATTAACGTTTTTAAAGAAGCTTCGTGGTGGACGTCTCAATGTGCTGAGATATAAGCTTCAGCATCCAGTAGAGACATTCCTGCCACGATCCAGAAGTGGTTCATCTCGATCGAGATCGCGAACCAACTCGCTACCTCAGACCCCGGTTGGGGAGCAAGGGGCAGGCGACTCCAGTAGTAGTCAGGTACCTCCCACTCCCGAGTCTCGGAGATCGATATTGCGGAGGTCACCGAGATCACGGTCAAATTCTGCGTTTGGCCCCGCTGCTGCGATGGCAGGCATCGTTGCTGGTAGTGTGGCTGGATGGTCACCCATCGGTCGTCGAAGCGAGGATGGCAACTCGATGAGGTTTTCACAATCTGATGATAGATCTCATCTCGACGGCCACGAAGGCACCGAAGTACATCCTGCAGCCAGCTCACACGATCTTGTCTCGAGTGAGCATGAGCGCTCGCAGTCAGGCCACCTACAACCGGACCCGGCCCCTGGAACCGGCCATTCCCCTGGGTCATCGTCTTTAGCTCCGCCGCCGCGTGCATTTTGAGACGGGTGTTACGATAGAGTTGCATAGTGCTCTTCTTCCATTTCTCGACCAAATGTCTTAGTATAACTTGATTCATCTTTCACAGGAGTTGGAGCCTGTCGCTCTTGCGGCAACAAGCGGGCTGGGATGAAGCCTTGTCATAAGCATGGAGCGGCGTTTGGGAGCAAAGAAGGTACAGAAGGATAATGAGCATGGGACGACAAAAGTAGATGGCACTTGTTGTTGGGAACTCTGCGGGGTCTATCGGGGTACATTTGCTCGGGAGCGTCTCCGGGCTTTTCGGCCACAACCAATGCGGTCCTCGGGTGCTGGGCAGGAGCAACATGAGGAGGGGCCGGTGAGGTCTAGCGCACTAGCACGTATCACTATCGCTGTATCATAGCCTGTTCGCCAATCACAACAATTCTCATTCCTAAAGTTTCATTCCTCTCCCCCTTCGTGAGTGCCGGTGTTCGTCGAACGTGGTCTCGCCCACATCCCTCGCGCGAGGCCGGCGGCCCCGACGTGGCGTGCGTCTCGGAACCAGTCGCCGCACGGGATGTATACGGGTAGGCACCGTGGTCGCACGTCCTAGGTTGAAGCAAGGGGATCACCCGGAGAACTACATCCTGCCCCCCCCCCCCCCCTCCGGTCTGATTCGTCTTGCGAAGGCCATGCCCGACGCCTGGAGATGAACCGCGAGGCCGCCGCGCCGTCCGTTTCGGTCAGTATCTCGCCCGCTTGTGCGCGCTCCCCCGCGCCACATGCGTCCCGACCCGGCAGCCTCCGGCGACGCCGACGCGATCGCAGCAGCGGTAGCGGAAGCCTTCGGGGACCGCGTCCGCGAGGTCGCCGATGCGGCCGTGGCACGCTTCGTCGTGGTCGGCCCAGATGTCGGCGCGGTAGTCGGGCTCGAGGGTCCCTGCGGGATTTCGGGTCAGTTTGGAGGCGGGGGGGGGTCTGGAGAGGGGGGTGTGGGTGTTTACCGGGGTGCCAGGTGCAGCTGTCGTTGCGATTGTCGGTGACGTCGTACTCTGCGGCGCAGTGCGTGCATGTTGCGTATTTCGCGCGCAATCTTTTGACGCTGGTGGTGGTCGGGATTGCGGCGACGCTGGTGGAGGGGACGCGGGGGCGATGCTCTTCTTGCTCTTTGTCATCGCCGTCGTCTTCGCTGTTCGCGTCGTCGTCGCTGTCTTCTTCACCACCACTAGTGTCGCTACCCTGTTCTTCGTCTTCGTCGTCGTCGTCGTCGTCGTCGTCGTCTTCATCCCTATTCCTCCGGTCTACCGTCTTATGCTTGACCTGTACTTCCGGCACGAGCAAGAGGCTCCGCGCGATTCGAAACGCCTCGGGCGAAGAGTCGCACATTTGCTGCAAAGTCGCGCGTAGTCGCTCGGGCTAAGCATCTTGGATGGCTGATTTGAGCAGGGGTTCGACGGGCAGCTCCTCCGATTGCCATGGCGCAGCAGGGCTTGACGCGGTCAGATCTACGACGGTGGGCGACATGGTTGGAGCGGGGTTGGAGGATCAGATGACGTGAGACGGTGCACGGGGGACTCGATGCTGAGCGGGGATCCTGTTTGTTTCATAGGGCGACGGTGTGATTAGTGAGCTAGCTTTTCCCTGGTCTTACGGATTCGGAGCTCGTCGGGTGGTGATCGAGGGGGGGAGTTGGAGAATGGGTACTTGTAGAATTGGCAGAATAGAAGAAGAGGGTTGAAGACATTGTTGCAACGAGTAGGACTCTGATACCGAGTACCTCGAGCAGTATCTAACACGCGAGGCCTCGTTCGCGAATCGCGATTCGCGCCGAGTGGCCCGCATTTTTCGCTACCGCTGAGCCGCTTTGATGTCATCGAGAGTCGTCGATGGCGCGGAGTCACGGGGTGGAGGTATTTACTCTGAACTGTTGCATTATGTACATCCTCACCTATTATCATCAATCTCGTACCGCTAACTACACTTGGCCCGCGTAGTGATAGAATAGACCAGTTTACTCATCATGAAAGCCTACTCCCATCATGATCCTTTTCTTGTGACGAGGGACAGTCAACCATCACCTGCGGAGCCTATCCCACAACTGATTAACATCTACTGAGTAACATCCACTCATTCGAGCAACGTTACCCATCTCAAGATGATGGAAGACTCAGCACCCCGACTCCCTCTGCTCACCTCCTCCCCCTACCTTTACCTTTTCTGTGGCCTCTCCTACCTCACCCTCGTTGCCTTTTTCCGCTACCATCGCCTCCGCTCCACCCTCGTGAAGCATCCCTACCACACGCGCGCCTCTTTTGCCTCCATGACCAATGAAGATGCCTACTTGATCCAAAAGGAAATTGGCGAGCTCGAATTCCCATTCACGTTCGAAAAAAGTCTGCAATTTGCACTGTTTCGTACCTATGGCATACCCACCATCTCCAAGTTGCTCGTGCAAACAAGCCAGTTCAGTGAAGAGACTACCGCCTCAAAACGGTACGCGGATACCGCGGTTCTGATCGATGAGTTCGTAGGATACCATCCCACAAGTCCCAGAAGCATAGAGGCTATCGGCCGCATGAATTATATACATAGCCAGTACCAAAAGTCCGGCAAGATCCTGGACGATGACCTCCTCTACACACTCGCCCTTTTCGCCGGCGAACCTGCTCGGTGGATAGATCGGTACGAATGGCGGAAGCTGGAGGACTTTGAGAAGTGTGCGATTGGCACGTTCTGGAAGGCGATTGGTGATGCCATGGGGATTGGATATTCGAACTTGAGAAGCGGTGGGGAGGGAGGAGAGGGATGGACGGATGGCCTCCAGTGGTTGGACGAACTGAGCGAGTGGTCCGCCGGTTATGAGAAGAGATGTATGGTGCCGCATAAGGACAACCAGAAGACCGCGGAGCAGACCGTAGCGATTCTGTTATACAGCATGCCTGGGTTTGCGAAACCGCCCGGGAGGAGGATCGTCAGCGCGTTGATGGATGATAGGTTAAGGACGGCTATGATGTACGTATTTAGATGCCCCCGAGGTATCCAGCCCCCAAAACCCTGGTCTGACAATCGTTTGTCCAGGTTCGAAAAGCCATCAAAATTCTACTTCTCTCTCGTCTCCGTCCTTTTCACCGTCCGCAAGTATGTCCTGCGCTACCTCATGCTCCCCCGCCCCCATTTCCTCCGCGTCCACAACACGACCTATGAGCCATCACAAGCCGGCACGTACCACATGACCGTTTACGAAACGGTCCCGTGGTACGTCAGACCCACAGTCTTCAACCGGTATGACGTCCGCGCGTGGTGGAATTGGAGCATGGGATTGCCGGTGCCGGGGGACGAGGGCGATAGGTATCGGCCTGGTGGGTATAAAATACCTGAGGTGGGACCGGATGCGATGAGAGGCAAGGGGGCGGACTATATGAGAGCGTCGAAGGAGAGGCTTGTCGGCGAGAGGATGAAGGGGTGTCCATTCGGGAGGCCGCAAAGGGAGTGATCAGGGGGGAAGTGGGAATCGCGTGCGTTGCATTGTTGGCGCTTGCGGTGCGTTGGCGTGCAATGGTGGCTGTTCTCCATGCGGATTCGAGCGGCATGTTGCAGGCGCTCCGCCAGATAGACATCATAAGCATGTGCAGCAAAATAGAAACCGAAATTGTATAGCATATCAGCGCCGGATGAAAGCATCCTACATAGCTTGCTCGATCCAGTCGCTCACAGTTGGCTTCTTTCGGCAGCAGGCTTCCAATTGACGCTGCGTGCATGAAAACATGATTTAGAAACCCGGTGACATCGACGTTCAACACCCGAACGTGCAACGCGGCACCTATATACACCCGCTACCCTAGCACTCCCTCGACGTCCCAATCAAAAAGATCACGGAATCTATCCGGTCCGAGGCATTCCATCTCCAATCGTCCTGTCATCCGTTCCCTCCATCGCCGTCTCTATGTCTTTTTCTTCGCCTCGTCGTCATCCGGATCCGGCAGTATACCCTCGACCTCCAATCGTCTCCGTGCCTCCTCCAATGCCCACGTCTGTATCCTATTGCCCGACAATCAGCACCCCGTAACCGATCCCGCTCCCTCCACACCCCGAGTCCCTCTCCTTCCGTCCTTCAAGCCCACACCCCCTTGCCAGACGAGACGAGTACGCAAACTACCCACACACGCTCCACCTCCCCCCCCTCCCATTCTCTCTAAAACCAAACCAAGCCCAAAAACAAAACCAAAGGCACTCACGAAGTATCCGGCTTGTACGCATAAGCCACCACCCCGAACAGCAAACTGCCCCAGAACCCGTACACCCACGTGTTCTCCCATCCCTCGTTCTTGTACTTCTCGCCCGGCGGGACGCCGAACAGCCAGCCGGACGGCGGATCGTAGTGGCTCTCGTGCGACGCCGTGTCGGGCGACGGGTGCTCGGAGACGTCGGGCGGGTGGGTGGAGGCGAGGGTGCGGGCGGAGCGGGGGACGTGTCGTGTTGGGTGGGGGGGGAAGAGGAGGGAGATGCGTTTGAGGAGGTGGGTGGGGGGGCGGAGGGGAGGCATTGTGGGTGGGTTCGGTGGTTGGAGGGTTGGGGGGGAAGGATGAGGGCGGGTTTTGGAGTCTGTGGTGGAGAGATGGCGGCTTGGCTGGTGAAGGTGACAAAAATCTGCCCCCGACTCACTCGAGCTTCCCCTAGGCGCTGCCGCTTTAGCAAGCGCGCCAGGTGAGCAGGGTGGTGCGGCACCCGATCTGGGTGATGCATCACCCATTCGAGGTGATGCCTGCTCTCTTCTCATCTATTGATCCACCCAACCCCCCACGTTCAAGCATCCGGAAAGCGCGTTCTCTCACACAATCTGTTTCAGGAGCCTCAGAGATGGCCGCTGAGGTAGGCTATAAGAGGGAGCGGTGCGCCGCATATCCTAGCCCTTCATTTCTCACTCTTATGACCCATAGATTACAGCCACCACCCCTCCCACCGCCGTTCAGGACTCTTACCTCTATTCTACATGGGCATGGGTCGGAACGGCGAATCACCAGCAGAGCTACTGGAGAAAGCTATAGCTAATGGCTACAAGCAGGGAGCTCATCAAGAGGAGGATAGCAAGAAAGACAATACAAAGTATGTGAAGAAGACTCTAAGAGACCAGGATATTGCGCTACGACGCTATGAGAAGTAAACTGCAACAATGACATGGTCACGTTCAAAAGGCTATACTTACCCAGCTGAGCAGATGGGTCATTGCTGTCGGAAAGAAGCGACAGGATACGGGAGGCACACTGTCCGGTGACGATACCATGGTCAACGTGTCCTATGCTATGGAAGCACGGAGTCTTCGGGAAGCCCGAAGGTCTACCTCCTCTTGATCTTGCGACTATCAAAGATTTCCTTCGCTTTATCGTCGCCACTAGTCGAGGAATTATCGACGACAAACAAAAACAGGTCACTGTTGATCCAGTCAATACTTTTACGGAGTGGTTTTTCGCTGGATTCGCGCGAGTAACGGGTAACCGTATTGACGGGGAAGATAGACGTGCGGTATACGATGTAAGTAAATGCTCAAGTGGAGAAAATGTTATCAAAGCTGACCGGAACTTCGTTAGTGGACCAGGAATACTCTGACCAAAGAAGGGCTGGTCGTAAATAAAAAGAAGCCGAAGCACCTATTCGGTGAAAAGGAGCTGGTCCGATTCACCAATACCTTCTGGACCGTCGATGACGATCACTTCATCCATCCACGTAACAAAGTTCAAATTCCCTTCATTATCGCCGTCTCTTGTTGGACCGGTGCAAGAATTGGCGCCTTCTTCCCTGACAAGAAGGATGATAGCAAGAAGGGTCTCCAGTATCGGGTAAGAGTTGGTAGGACGACTGATGGGAAGCATCGCTAAATTCTACTAGGATATTGAACTCGTCTTGAAACGTATCCCGAGTGGTGGTTGGAAATCGATGTATCGAATTGACCAGCGTTGGGTTAAAAACAATCGCGACCCGGAGAATACAGTGTACTATCCCCTCCTACCGTATGTCCGATCTATTGGACTAACAACGTTTTTCTTTGGTAGATATGGCGCATCGACCAGTCAACATGGTACACTGCTCTATGACGATACCCAGTTCCTATTGTCTTTAGCTGTTGCAGACAATGCTATCTGGGGTATCAATTCTCTTGACAATTTCTGGCAATTGCAAATTCCTGACGGCGAGGACGAGCTTCTTCTGCGATGGCAAGATTCTGTTGTCGCTTCACCGATCCTACGTAACGCCACTATGCAACAGGGTGTCACGAAGGAGCCTCTTCTAAAGAGAACCTTCGATCGTATTGTTAAATCGGTGCTTAATCTTTCGGGATACTTTGGAAATGCAACCGTTCATTGCTATACGCCGTTACCTCGCCAAGAAAGTTCAAGGTGGGTGGTGTTGAAAACCCTACAGAATGCCATCTTGCTAAGGACAGAATGTACAGGGAGGTATACGGCAGTCGAACTGGCTCAGCATATCAATCATAACGATCCTCGTATCTACGGCCAAAGCTACGTGGCCAACACCTCGGCTGTATGTGGGAAATCCGCTTTCCTGAACGAAACTGCCCAGCATGACCATGTCGACTATTTCCAATCCTTCGCGAAATTTCGCGAAAAGGGCCTTCCCACCAAGCTGCCGGCCGAAAAAGAACATGCTATTAGAAGAGATCCACAATTTCTAGAATTCGAATCCGAGGTCCAACGGCTTAAAAGAAAACGAGGCCCTACGTGCGATATCAAAGCTGCCGAAAGCAAGGCTCGGGCGTATTGAGCCAGCCTGACCAAGAAAAGATTACAGCAACACAAGTTTGAATGGATACGGGAGCGGAGGGATTGGAAAGTGAAGACTCGCGGCAAAGTGAGTCCCGATGACAAGAAAAGGACAGACCTTCTCGATATTCTGTCACGAGTGATGCCCAAACGTGGTCGCCTTGCGAGGGTGATGATTTCAGATCGCGTCGTATCGGAAGAAGAACGGAAAGAAGCCATCCGGGACCTATGCTCCCTGGCGTCGCGTGACTGCACCGTCTTATACCGTCCCGGTGAGCAGCCTCTGCAGGATCTTTGCCCAGTGAAGGGATGTACTCTGTCCATGAAAAGGTACACATCTTTCCTTCCCGCTGTTCCGCACCATCGAGCCTAGGGTTTGACGCGGTCCACCTCCTTCGTCGGTTGTATCATCGACTAGTGCAGTCCTCACATTTCGGCACTCACTCTCTATGCTTGCCAAGAAGGCGAGAAGCGCGATACTGCGAACTGCACATCGACATGCATTACTGCAATGAGTACCTTTGGCAAGTACAACCCCATCAACCATAGCTAGAGAGGTAATCCAAGAAACCATTTGCCTCGATCACGATATCAAATCGCTGATAGCGCTTCCCTGATCCATCACCATGGTCAAAACCAGAATCCCAAGTAGGTTGTTTCAATCAGCTGTTCCATCACGAACGGGTGGTATAAGCGCTTCTTTATCGGTCTGATACGTGACACGCGCCCGCATCTGGAAACCCTGCCGACCCCTAAAAAAAACTGCGTGCGTGAAACAGGACAGATCGAGTGCGATCCGTTTCACCGTGGCAGACTGGTGCACTCGGTTCCAATATTCTTGGGTGGATTCTAACATGTTTGCTCAGTCCACTTCTCTTGCGCCACCTGACACTCGTCTCAGTTTTGTTTGGTGATTGTTTGAATATTGAAATAGCCAGGGTATGATGTCGCCAAATTACTCCAGGATGACTCTAAAGGATCATCCCGTCGAATTTGCCTCCTTCGTGTGTGAGAGTTTCCAGCGGACATTGCGTGGCCACATACAGAGAATCCATGTATAAGAACCATGGCCGTCATGCGGCTTTGGATGAGAACCATTGCTACAGTCTTCCTCGCGTCGTTTTCGTTCTGCCATCGAGACCAACTCTCTTTCCACTGTCATGGCTCCACAGTCATGTACCTTCGCCGGGCGAAGCGCTTTCATTCTTTTCCTCCTTATGGCTCTTGGTAATCTTGCCACGGCCGTGATAGATACGAGACCGGGGCAGCCACGGCAACTGATCTTGATGCAAGATATGAAAGCTATTGAAGCCCAAATCATGGGGGTACAAATGTCAGGCGGCCAAGGGGGGCAAGCTAGGCTGAGCTATCTCGAAACCAGAATGCTTCTCGGCCCAACTACAAGTGACCCAGCAGTGCTGATCGGACCGGCCATTTCAACACCTCAAGGCGCCAGACTACAGGTAGGACTGCGGGCTGAGTTCTACAGTGCCGCTGACAGCAATGCGCTGTTGCGACCCACAACCGGAGTCCTTGGAAATTCAGGACTCTACCGCCACGTGACGGAGCTCGGTTCGGTCGCTTTCACGAATGAACAGCTTCTCGACCCCGGTTCCATCGATGGACTGCTTCCTCGCTTGATGGCGAGTGTAGGACCACTTGACGCTTATAACAATGGCCCAAGTGATATGCTCGTTAGATTTCTTACCCAAACCTTTTTCCGTGGAGCCGATCGTTTACCCGGTTCGGCTCAAAATATCAACATCGCTTTCAGACGGTTCCGCCAGGACAACAAAGCTTCGTACACATTGAAAATCAAGAATCCTGCGTTAATTGTCAAAAGCAATGGATTAACATCTATGGTCAACTACAACCCTGTGCAACAGGCGCCAGCTCCTGCGCAAATAGAAGAGATTTTTGATGATACCACCGACGGATCAAGTGGCGCCGATGGTACCGCCGCTGAGGCCTCAGGAGTATTTGCTGCCGATCCTGGTAGTGCAGCCCCCGTCAACGCCCCCCCAGACAATGTGGTATACACGCAAGAACAAATCGACGCGGCCAACGCCGACCCTGCAACAGATCCCAGTATTTTAGGAGTGAGTGAACCCCCACCACTAACATGGAGACAAACACTGACAATTGATGCAGTGCGATATCACCCCTGGTCGACGATCTATAAAACGAGCGCACGAGGAGCAATTGTCTCGCCGGTCAGCTTGCTCCACACAAGATCAAGGCGTTTCCGATTTCATGAAAAGCCCGACAACCAGTCTGGAGGTGAGGACTGGAGGAGTCGTCAAATCAATTGTGTCAGTCGGTGGTAGAGTCCTTAGTGCAGGTGAGTTCTACGAAACTTATTTACTCCGATTCCAAACAGCAGAGGCTGACCTATACAATCTTTTCAGCCGGCACCGTTGCTGCAGTCGCCGCTCCCGCTTTCATCATCATGGATCTGATCGAGGGACAGTGGAAAGCAGCGGCTTGGGCGCTAGGCGCGACCGCCGCCGGCATTGGTGCAGACCTCGCAGCTACCTCTGCTTTGGCGGGTATTACACTCGGAAGCGTCGCAGTTGCTGGTCCGGTTGGACTTTTCGTCGGTGCGGTAGTCGGTCTCCTGTTTGCCATTATACCCGGCCTCTTCAAGAAAGTGAACAATCCTTCAACAAGTAACATCACTGAGATCGTCCAATTCGCTTTTTTTGGAGACATGACGCACACCGGCAATGAGAAATGCAACGATAATCTGGTCAGCGCCGGTCAAACGCCGAACTGTACGGCTGTCTATGGCCCTGGAGCGCTTGCGGTAGGTCGAGTCTTGCTTCTTCGTACAAGGCGTGTTGATGCTCTTCGAGACTGACATTGGGACCGCCCCTTGCAGAGCATTTTCAACTGGGACATATTCGATGCAGCGACCTTCTTGATTATGATGAATGGCGGATATGCCATGTCAATTCCAGACAGTGAGTTGACCAGTCTGATCGATCTGAGCTGTGGATGTAATTCGTCAATAGTTGCGGCGAGCTTCGTCGTCAAAGATTATTCGACAGCAAAATCCTCTGCGAACGCAACGGCCGTCATCGATTGTGGAAGCTCCGAGTGCTTACCTTCCAGCGATCGAAACCTCGACTTACATGCCTCGGTTCAGGGGCCACTGTGCCCACCTTCAAAAGGCTATGATTGTTCCAAACCCAAGTTCAGTCTGAATCGAACCCTTATTACGCTCCCGATCATCGACCAAAATGCAAACGATGTCTATAATTCAGTCAATGCGGGAGAATGTAAAATTGTCTCGGATCCAATCGAAGGACAAGTACTCTATGCAGCCCCTGTGTCTGGAACTAATGCTGGCGGGCCAAGCGTCGCTGCATTCAATTCAACTTCTCCTCCGGCCTCGACTAATGTTACCTCGTCCAACGAGCCCATGATTATGCTTTCGGACGGCACTTACGTCCCTTACAATTTCAGTATTAGTGGAAGTACTACTATGACGTCTACCATCGACAGCAATCTTTCATCCTTACAGATCGATCCCATTTCTGGGAATTGGAACGAATTAACACCGGGTACCACCAACATTACCGGCTCGCCGGTATTCATCGCTTGCAACCTCACTGCGAATATCCCCGATGTCCTGGCGCCTGACTACAATGTGACTCGGTCTGATCTCTACACTAGCTCGAACACAAGTACCGACGGCGACACTGCATCTTTCATCGCGTGAGCATCCTACTTGATGCGGAATTCAGACGTTTTTGTACTGACTTCTCTCTCACTTGCAGTCCTCCGGCACCTGCCCCCTTTAGCCTGCTCACCCCCGTCAACTCCGTCTGTCTCTCGTACAGCAAGGCCCCTCAGAATCTGCTTTGTCTTCCCAACGGAACTTTCCCCACGTGCTATAACGGGGCCTTTGGCTATAAGTCCAACCAACTAGACACCCTGACCTCGTTCCAACCCGCCACTCTTAATCTCGCTATCTCTTTGGTTGAGGAAAGCGACGGTACAGATATAACACCAGACTCGTCGTTCGTGGCTAACCAGACCAACAACCATGACAGTGGTCTCGCCTACGCAATGTCGACAGCAACGTCTCAGAAAACCACCATGTCCATCGACGCTCCCGATTCCAATGTCAATGGGACGATGGCGCCTGCTATGTGTCTGTATAGCTCTGCGAATTATGGTGGTGACGTGTGGTGCATGGGTCTGGGCGGCACCAACTTTACATCAAATCTTGTCAACAAGGCCGCCAGTGTATCACTCACTCCAGGCACGGTGGCCTGGCTGTACCCGGGGTACTACGGCAATCCCCAAGGCGAATATATCAGTACCAGTGTGGCCGATCTGAGCAGTATTCCCTATTTGACCTCGTCATCGTTCAAAGATGCGGTTGCCGCAGCGTGGATCTATGAAAGTTGAGCCAACACAACGACTTCGTAGATGAATGTACGAAATCATCATCATCGGTATTTCGGTCAGACATTCTGAATGGGCAAAAGGGATCGTTGCCCATGAACGTTTTTGAATATTTAATTTTACCTTATCCCGTATCGTGGTGACTTGAGTGGACAGATGTCCTGGCATCAACCACCAAAAAACATTAGATGAAATAAATGCCTACTTTCTAGCTCTAATATACTTAATCCAGCAAGAATCATAAATGTAGAGATGGTCCACGTATAAGTAATATCTTCAAGTATATTATGGGCCTGTAGATGTAAGAAAGACGTGTTCAAATTTCTGCTCTGATGAATTCGGCTCTAGTCTGTTTACGGGTAAGCCCTAATGCCAAGACATCTGTCCACTCCAGTCAATGCTGTGATTTGCACCGTTTCCGTATCGACAACGGCTGTGATCACCATTTCGAAAAGCTCGTTGACGGACCGCGGCGTTTTTGTGTTGAGCTTCGGGGGATGGCAGAACCGAGGTGGACCCGAGTGGTTGGGTGCATATCTCGTTAGATAAAGATTCTCATGACAACCGAGGGGGGACGAGGAGGGAGGTGCGTTTGAGGAGGTGGGTTGGGGGGCGGAGGGGAGGCATTGGGGTGGGTTCGGTGGTTGGAGGGGTTGGGGGGAAGGATGAGGTCGGGTTTTGGAGTACGTGGTTGAGAGGGAGGGATGGCGGCTTGGCGTGAGAGGTTTTTTAGTGGCATTTTCGGATCGCGTGCGTGCCTCACTGCCTGGATTCGCCTTTGACGGTATCATGAACCAGAGGAGAATCAACGCTGATGAGTTTCCAGTTGATATGGAAGTTCATTACTAGCAGGTACGGGCTTGAGCCACGTACCGCCGACTGGAGCATTTATATACATCTCTCGTGTTGTCAATCTTTCTCAGTCGCTGAAAGCTGACGATGACCTGAGTCTCTATGTGCACTCTCCCTGCCAATAATGCATATCCATGTCCCGCTAATGCAAATAGTCCGCTCAAATACACACACTCTCTCTGGATCTGTGAAATTACGATCGTCTTGTTGTTGTTCTTCTGGTATCCCGCGTCCTTCGCTCCGATGACTCGCTACCTAGGAGAATGTCAGTGATTAGAGGAGGCAGCGAGCGGATTGAGCAAACTCACTTTCGCTAGTAAAGTCGCTGTAAGAATAGGTACTCGCTGTCGTCTCGGTCTTTGCCCTCCTTTCCTCCCTTCGTCTCTTCAATCCCAGGCAAAGTGCCAAGGCGCCCAGGATCCCGGCTACACCCCAAAATCCACCCAAACCATCCTGCTTCGGCCTATCGACCCTCGCCGGCCGTGCGGTGCCACCGTACCACGTTCGTCCGCCGCCGCCTCCTGATGCACGACCGTGATGGGAATACCGCTCTTCCTCGATAACCTCGGTTCTGCGCCTCCTGTTCCGTAGGCCGAAGAAGCTCAATATGCCGTCGAGCAGACCCTTGAAGCAGTAGAAGGCGCAGAAGAGAAAAAGGAAGAATAAACCGAGTAGCACGCCTATGACAATACCTGCGATGGCACCGGCACTCAAGCCATTGTTGGCTGTTGTGGCAGTCATGCCGGCGGCGCTGCTTGCACTTGAAGCAGAGGCCGATGCTGTCATGAAAGGCACTGTCGTTGTCATGGAGCCGGTTGATGTGACTGTCGTTGCTACATTGGTGGTTGGTCGAATAAAATTTGTGTTGGTGGCAGCGGCCGCGGTGGTGGGGGATATCACGGAGTTCAGGTAGGAACTGCTGAGGCCACTGTTCCCGTTGCTTGCTGCGCATTGGCCGGCAAACGCGCAATATTGTCCCACAGCGCAGCAGATGGTCCCGCAGGGGCTCTCATTCAGTGAAGTGTCGCATGAGATGGCTGAGATGACAGGGGCAACAGCGGCGGTAGTCGTGCTTTCAGCAGAAAAAAAGGAGCTGTAAGTGGAGGTCAAGGTGACTAGCTCGCTCTCCACGTATGTCGTGGTGTAGTACTCCCACTGTCCTTCTTCGGAAGTGTCTGCGCTTGAGCTCGCTACGCACTCGGCTTGGCCCAAAGAGTTGGTTGAACAAGCCTGCTCAGAGGTGCAGCACAGTTGGCCTGACCATCCGCACACATTGCCGGCACAGCTTCGTTCCGAGAGGTAATGGTACTGAGATTCGAGCAACTCTCTGTCTCGAGCATTAGGTCTTGCATTCGAGGTGTGAGTCGAGGAAAGAATGGTGAAGAGGAGGGAGAGGAGGGACGGTGGTTGTGTGAGGAGCATCTTTCGAGGAATGTACATGCTCGAAGCGAGGAATGCCGCTGATCGGTCAAGCCAATTCGCACTTCGTTTTCAGACAATTGCGACGGCAACAACGAGTCAGTATAACGAGCCCTAAGAACTGTAAGAGAGATGCAGGTATGCGAAAGAGTGAGAATTGAAAGGGCAGGTTTCTATCACCACCAAATTAATGTTCACCAGCCTCCCTCCTCCCAGCCCCCGCTGGTGCCGCCACTTTGACCACTCAGAGCGCACCACAACAAATTAACACGACGCCCGTCAATGAGGAAGGCTGAGATGACTGACGGTGAATCAATCGACTTTTATTCTGCGCCGTTCGTCATGGTTGATCTCATTCCTTTTGCTGGTGCGGGGCGACGATTGTCGATTACAATATGCGTGTTGACTTTTAGAGTTTAGAGTTGGCGGGACAGCCAACGCTAAGCGAGACCTTTCAGTGCAGCCGAGGAGCCCCAAAGCATTGGTTGACTTGTCTCGAGGCATCTCATTTCTTCAATTATCATGCTGTGCTCTTTCCTATCGACCTATTCCTAGCTCGTCGCAGCTATGTGATTTGTCGGTGGGTATCTACCCGACGGCAGCTTTATTAATATACAGAAATCACTGAAAAAAAAGGAATTTAGAATTCTCCAACTATTCTTCGACTTTCGCCTGTTGTCGCCTTTCCTATCCAATCTATTATCCTCAGCTTCCTTCTGAGGAGCTCAGTCATTATTGGATTGCTGTATTTCACATATCACAAATCATTGACATAAACGACATCAAAATCTCCCTCGTCTTAGGCCATGACTTGGCCGACCAGTCCCACCGCTACCCCCACACCAAATCCATACAATGATCCTGCATGCCTTGTTGGCGCAGCATTCGCACTTCCTTCTATAAAAGTTCCCGCCGCCCCTGTCTTAGCAGCACCACCAAGTGTCGAGCACTGCGTAAGCGCCAGTCCATGGCACGCTTCGGCGCTCAGGCTAGAACAAATCGACTCCGCGGACGCTGGTGCTACGGCCCCCTGTTGCGTGATACCTCCACCCGGACCAGAGACTGTGACTCCCATTCCCCCTCCCTCCAAGACCCCTGTGCACTTTGCAGACTCTAATTGACAGCTCGAATAAGAGGTTGTGCACTCAGCAGCATTCGCGTATGTTGTCGGAAGAAATGGAAAGGGGTAATAGCTGTTCGCAACCGTACTGCTCCCGGTGATTGCGTGCGTGATGCCTGCTATGCCTGCCGTTGTTGAAGTACCCGCGGCCGGTAATGCTGTGGAAGGCGCTGCTGCTGGTCCTACTGTTCCTGTGCAATCTGCGTTATCTGGACAGCATGCGATGTTTCCGGCTTCGTCGAGGGCGCAATTGGTCTTCTTAGGGCAGCAGGCTTTACTGTTGCCGACCGACGAACAGGATATGGGACATTTAGAATCTCGGCGAAAGAGATCCAAATTTATAAGACCTTCGAGTGTGGAAGATTGATCCATGTTAGAGGCGAAGAAGGGTGAATACTGCGTTGCAAGCGCAGGAGGAAGACCCAGGCAGGCGGTGAGGGCATAAGCGATGAGAAACCGCATGTTTGCTGGTAGAGATTGAAAAAGCTGCTCGGATCTGAATTGCTGCAATAAATCTCATGTATTTGTCAAGAGCCTGAGGGAACAGGATTGGGAGGTTTGACCCCCAGGCCTCACGTGGTTATCTTCGTAACTGAAGCTCGTATCTTATCAATGAGTTCCTGGTTTAGAATATCATCAAAAAATTTAGGGGAGGTTGGTCTTGTAGTATCAATAGTAATGCGAATGGAAGAGCCTCTGTTGATAATAATTACACTTCAGATTCCCATAGCAACAGCCGCGCGGGTATCATCGCGGCATTTTCATTTTCTCAAACGAATAGACAATTTTGTTCTTGTTCCCGCGACTATGTACAATCATCTCAACTAGCAATGTGAAGTACGTCAGCAAGGGTCAGGTTCATTTTAATGCTGTTCGTATTCTACCTTGCCTTGGATGAAGTCATTCCTTAGAGGAGAGCAAATTTTGCGCCATCATCGTTTGCCTCGAGTCTACAAATTATCAGGCTGCTCCCGCCCCAAGATCAACTTGGGGCTGCGGTTTTACCATGTTAGCAAATCTATATTGAAATCCTTGGAGATTGGCTAAAATGGTTTAGGACGATGACAGAAGGCGACTATCTGGATTCTGGGTGCCGACGGGCGGGATTGCCCCCACAGACCATGCCAAAGGTACCCAATCAACACCTCTATTAAGCCAAAACACTGACAATGCGATCAGAAGATTCTCATTCTCTGTTGGTTAGAGCCGGCTTTGTACGTCAGGTATGTAGGAATCATCTTTCGAAGCGGTCGTACAAACTGAATGCTTTACAGGCGCATTCAGGGCTCTTTCAGTTCCTGCCTCTAGGCTTGCGCGTGCAGGAAAAAGTAGAGAAATTACTTGAAGAGTACATGCTCAAGCTTGGTTCGTCTGATTGTAGCAGCCTCCGATTTCTCCGCGTAACCAATGTACCTTTTAGGTGCCTCAAAGCTTTCATTGTCGACATTCTCGTCTGAAGACTTGTGGAAGAAGACGGGAAGGCTAGATAGCAGCAGCTCTGAGGCAAGTCCGAGAAGACATCACGCATGCTCTGCGGCCCAGCCTCGAATAATATTAACACGCAGATCTTAGCTTTTCAAACTGCAAGATCGTAAAGGTGGCAAGTACTTATTGTCACCCACACACGAAGAAGAAATCACCTCTTTGGTTGGTAGCATTGTCAAATCTCACAAAGAGCTACCTCTTAGACTGTACCAAATATGTTCGTTCTGTTGCCTGCGCTTCGGGGCTTTCAAAAGCTAACTTTGTAGCACGCAAATATCGAGATGAACCACGCCCGCGCCAGGGCCTTCTCCGGACTAAGGAATTTCTGATGAAAGATCTTTACACATTTGATGTTACCGCTGAAAGAGCGCTTCAGACATACCAGACTGTGCGGCAGGCCTATAATGCTTTCTTTAGCGAGTTCAAAATACCTTACTTGACGGCTGAAGCCTCTTCTGGTGAAATTGGAGGCCACCTGAGCCATGAATACCACTTCCCGTCGAAGAAGGGCGAGGACAATCTTTTCTGTTGCAGCTCTTGCGACTACGTCGCCAATGAAGAGCTTGCAGAAAGCAAGATCGCTCGAGCTCATAGGCGTCCCAAAAGCGATTTCGAGGACGTGTCCCGTCCCCTAGAAATGGACACTTCTAGCCGGAAGCAGTCGACATCCGAACCGGGGCCGCTAGGACCAGGTGAAGACTTGATTGCAAACATCGAATCTCAAGCAGGTGCTGATGAGAACCAATGGTTCGGTATCAGCCAGGATCGTAATACCCTAATCTACGCGTGCCTACCACCTGAGGTCGAAACCCGGGCAGTAGCTGGAAAAGAGTACCGGAAGACTAAGATCAACCCTTATGCAATCAAACGGATATTCCCGGAGCTCGATTTGGGCGTCGAAGATCCGCTGAGGGTCTTCAAGTCTAAATTAGCTCTTGGTACCGCTGAAAAGAACACCCGAACAGAAGCTCGCATCTTGAGAGTGGTCGACATGCGATATATGTCGCAGCAACCTCCCCCAATTTCCCCCAATCCATCTTCAATCTCCATTGGAGGCTGGGAGGTTCCTATCCAGGACAGATCTTCCGAAGCAGACAGGATGGTCGATCTGGTCAGACTTGAGTCTGGTGACTTCTGCCCAAACTGTGACAAAGGCACTCTAAGAATTGAGAACGCCGTAGAACTTGGCCACACGTTCCACCTTGGTACCCGATACAGCACGCCCTTGGAAGCTACGATCGATGCAGATCCTTCACAGAAGGAATCACAGCGGGAAGCCTCCAGTAACCCAGGTCAATCCGGGACCCTGCCCGATCGGATCCCACTACAGATGGGCTGCCATGGCATTGGTGTTTCCCGCTTAATCGCAGCCGTCGCCGATGCCCTTGCAGATTCCAACGGCCTCAATTGGCCACGGGTAATGGCACCCTTCGAAGCAATCATCATCCCGACCAAAGGCTTGGATAGCGAAGCCGCCGACGTGTACGATCTGCTTACCACCAGCAAGGCTCACCCGTCCCCGGGACCGATCGACGCCATCCTGGACGACCGGACGAGGGACTTTGGCTGGAAGATGAAAGATGCGGATATGATCGGCTACCCTATAATCATCGTTCTAGGCAGGGGCTGGAAGAGAAACGGAGAGTGCGAGGTGCAGTGCCGACGGTTGGGTGTGAGGGAGTGCGTCTCTGCCGACGGTGTAAAGGCTTTTGTCGAGGGGCTATTGCAGCAACTCTGACGGCCGTTGGCACGAAGTCCCGGTGTTGATTGATTTCTCGGGGCGCGGACTTCCGCACACATATCCAAATACAACAGTACTGGCCTACCAGAACAGTCTGATGGCGTTTTCCAGCGAACGCGGGCCTTCGATCAGCCCTTTTCCCCATTCCCTAGCATGGTCTCATGTCCCTCCGTCAAGGAGCCCCTAGACTATGTTTGATGACACCAAGTTTACTGTTTTGTACGAAGATGAGCGCAGACAACATCGTGCTTTGGAAGCTATGTAGTGCCGCCAGCGAGACTACCAAAACCTGACTATATGCCATAGCACTATCTTGCATGACCATCAGCCGTCCTAATCCACGCATTTCCCCAAAATCCCCTCCCACGGTCTGAGACCGACCGAGCCCTCCAACCTCTTGTCCGGCTTCCCCTTCACGTAATTCCCAGCCACCCATCCCTCGACCTTGAGACCGCCGGGGACGTCCCACCCGACCGTCTTGCCCGAGAAGTTGAGCACCACCAGCCACGTGCCGCTCTTCGCGCCGCGCCGCAGGTACGCAAAGACCTCGTCGCTCTCCGGACCCACGGTGCGGAAATCGCCGTGGACGAAGCAGTCCGCGTGGGCCTTGCGGTGCGCCAGCCCGCGCTGCCAGAACCGCCACGTGCTCAGCTCCTCGGCGTCGTCGGCGGACCGCTGTTGTTCGGCGTTGATGTCGGTGTAGTCGTCGTTGACCCGCATCCACGGCGCCACGTCGGGCGCGCAGAACCCGGCGTTGGGTCCGGAGGTGAATTGCATGGGGCTCCGGGCGTGGTCGCGAGCCTTCCGTTCCAAGACTTTGCGGGCCTCCGCCAATCGCGTGGGGTTGTCCCCGTAGAGCTCCTGGCTTTTCTTCCAGAAGTTGATGGATTCAATGTCCTTGTATTCCTTTGTTATATCCCAGGATTTCGGCAGCTATTGGAGATACTGATTCAGCATATCTCCATCAAAAGTATATTGGGTTACTGAATAGGTCTTGGGGGTAGTATCGAAAACAAACAACAAGTCCGGCCCTCGAAGCATATCTTGCGAGTGAGGAAGGGATATACGCAGGGACCAAAAACATTGAAATGAGCCATACGTTTCTCATTCCCAGCTCTTCCCCTTGATACACAAAGAGTGTGCCGCTCAAGGTAGTCTGCATAAGCGCGAGCAGTTTCGCACCGTACCCGCGGTAGGCGTCGCTGTCATCGCAATATCGAGACACTGATCGTGGGTTATCGTGATTTTCAACAAAGACACTGTTCCAGCCATCGTGCTCGATCATGGCCCGTTGCCACTTGGAGATCACTCGGGCGAGATCTTTGACGCTCCATTCATGCAGGGTCATCCTGACTTTTCCTGGTTGGGTATCCAATTCTACGACGTCGAAGATGAAAATCATGTTGAGTTCGCCGCTTTTGCTTCCCACGGTGCGGATTTTCTCAGCGACGTCACTGTCGCCAGGCATTTCGCCGACGGTGATGGCGTCATACTTTTGCAAAACCTTGTGTTTGATCTCCTGTAAGTACTCATGCATTCGCGGTCCATTATGGTAGTATTTGCTTCCGGGATGATACTTGCAGTCTGGACCCAGGGCAGGCTCTGCATCAGGGAAGCGCTGGTCTTTGCTGATCAGATTGATCACGTCCATTCTGAACCCACAAGCGCCACGGTCAAGCCAGAAGTTCATCACGTCGTGGACCGCTGCCCGAACCTCAGGGTTTTCCCAGTTGAGATCCGGCTGTTCAGGCGTGAACAGAGAGAGGTAGTATTCGTCTGTCTTGGTGTCGTAGGTCCACTTCAAGATCTCAATGTCAGCATTCCTTTTTGCAGTGCTATTCGATCCGATTAAAATGGTGGCGGAGTACAAATTTTGGCTACATATGTCTTACGACACAAAATACGGTACGCATGACGGAAAAACTACTCGGACTCTCAAACTTACGGCGCTGTTCGCTTCGCCGAGGATCTGCGACCAATTGTTTGGTGGCAAAGGATTCCCTGCAGCGTCTCGTTTTGGCTTTTTCCAGATATACCACGAGCGTTTTGGATTGGTCAGAGAGGAGCGAGACTGTCGGAACCACTCATGCTGCTCCGATTAGCGGGACAGCAGGTGACATAAAAGGCAGGTGAAGGCAGTACCTCATCGGATGTGCTTCAAAAAGGGTTTGGTGTCAGTACTGATCGAAACGGAGCTAAGAGTCATCACTCCCAAAAATTGTATCAAGATTCCAGGTCGGGCCAAGCAGAAGGAAGTTTGGACGGTGGTATACTTACTGATTGACCACGAGGTCCATCATCAAGTTCATCCCTCGCTTTTTCAGTTCGGAGATTAGGTTTTCAACATCCTCGTTGGTTCCGTATATCGGATCAATCATCTTGTAGTCGGCTATATCATATCCCATGTCCTACAAAAATTTCAAGTCAGCATTTTTTGTCCGGTGCTAAAACACGGCCTTCTACTTTCAAACGTATCTTGCAATTAGGGACACGGCTTGCAATAGGTACTAATTGCTACAGAACATACACACCTTTTGTGGACTCTTGTATACTACCAAAACTTAGTAATGCACTCTTGCAGAGTGATAGTTACTGACTTGGCGAAACCCATACTATATCTATACCCAAATCTTGAAGATAATCCAATTTGGAAGTGATTCCTTTGACACTGGGTTTCAATCGCTCTGTCAGCATTGGCTATTGGAGGGGTCTGGAGAGGGCGCCGAAACGTGTTCCGAGAAGGAAGACTCCAAGGACATGTCATGATTCGAGATCTGGGTCCCGCGCGGAACATTGGACTCGGAAAAGGCATACTCTCCCCATCCATCTCCATTGGCGTCCAGAAAAGACGAAGGATAGATCTGCGGCAAGGATGAGAGCGAACAGATATTCATTCATCATTAGCCGCGTTACCTGATAGATAACGGCTTCCTTCCACCAGGCTTCAGACATGATGGGGACACAACTGTGCCGATAGCGAGGAGCTACAGAGTAAGAGATCCAACGGAGGCGGCCGTATATGACTGATGTCTGCCTTTGAATCGTCAAGCTGGACGGTCGTGCTGGATGAAATCAAGAGGCTCAAGACAATTACGTAAAAGGCGGCTTCTCGGGAGCTGGCTCGAAGGCGAGCACGGATGATCGCGTCCCTAAGATGAGCTTATCACTTTAGTCCCCTCGCTACCTCACAGTACTTTACTTGCATGTCGACTTGTAGAGTAAAGTAATGTAGAGTAAAGTAAAGTAGGTATTAGGTAGTATCTATCTATCATATCTGTCATCTATGTACATCATACATGTAAGGTACCTGAGCAAGACGCTAAAGTACGAGGAAACTCAGAGTCGCTTTGAGGTCCCTTACAGGGTCTCCGCAACGGGTTGCTTCCAGTCTTGGAAACAATGATTGTGGATCGAGAATCTGATCGAAAGCTATGGAAGGAGGCTAGTGTAACCGAAGGTGAAAAGATGAACATAAGAATCACCTTCACGTCCCAGTCTGCCAGTGTGTTGGCTTGTTGGAATAAAGTACAATGCTTCAGTCCCGTCAGGAGGCCAAAGCGCGGCCAGGCGCTGACCTTGGCGCCACCGAAAAGAATTGGACGGAGATGACCCTTGGGCCAAGCGCCTTCTTCTTCCTCTCATTACATCTACTCGGCCACGCTCGGTGCAAGATAAACTTCCAAGAACGTGTCTACCCAAGATCATTCGATGCGGGGAACCGAAAGATCCCATCAGATCGACCTGCCTTCTTACGCGCTGCTGCCTCTGTTCAAGTATTTGCCGGGCTCTGAGCTGGCAACGACAACCCTTGTCGCTCGAGTGCGTCGGTCTGCTCGCGAGAATCGACACCTCAGAAGGGTCGGGCAAAGCGAGAGAAGCTGTGTGTCTCAAACTCCGAGGCAGAGATATATGGAGCACAGATTCGCTGGGATTCCCAACGACCCTCGTCTGCGACCACGCGGAAATTCTCCCGAGCAAGGACAACCGGGTTATCCAGCCCCTAGCCGTTTTACGTGCAGCTACGCTCCAGAGATCCGCCTATCAGATGCTATGCTTTTCCGTATGCTGAGGCAACTTGATCGCGTCCTTCTGTCTTTGGCGTCTTGGAGACTGCGAATTTTGCGGAGATCAGCTGTAGCTTCCTATCTCGCTCACACTCGCTGCTTGTCAAGTTTTTTTTCCATCATGAGTGAGGGTGGGCTGGCCGGCAAGACGGAAGGCGCGTTCTGGAATGCTATCATCCCTTGGCCAGTGGGTTTAGGACGTATATCTCTCTTCTCTTCCCTTTGATTTATCTCTTGTCAACCTAGTTGCAGACAGATGCATATGCTCATCCTGTGTGGCAAGCTTTTCTTGTAAATCTTTCGCCCGCCTCACTTGCTAGAGCTAAAATCTCGCAAAGTGTACCTTTTCATCCACTAGGGCCCGTTCACACTTCCCTCTTCCCACAGTATTCTCTTAAAGTCATCGTGGCCTCTTAGCCATGGATATCAGCATGTACGAGAAGCCAGTCCTATCTGACCGCTCTCCTGGCAGCATGAGCACTTCTGAAGGCGGCCTTAGCCATGACCTTCCTCACCTTGAGCCCATCGACCGAGCTGCTGAGAAGAGACTCGTCCGCAAATGTGACCTCTACGTTATCCCAGTGCTTTCTCTACTTTATTCATTGGCTTTCATCGACCGAATCAACATTGGTAATGCACGTCTCCAGGGCCTGGAAAAGGACCTCAAGATGGAAGGCCAAGACTACAACGTTGCTCTTTTCGTCTTCTTTATACCTTACATCTTGTTCGAAGTGCCCAGCAATCTTTTGATCAGGAAGATCGCGCCCTCAACATGGTTAAGTTCCATCATGATACTTTGGGGTATAGATCCGCTGTCTCTACTTCACTTTGCCGATCTGACAAGTGAATACAGGCATCGTAACTGTTTGCATGGGAGTCACCCAGAGTTACGCTGGCCTTGTTGTGTGCAGATTCTTTCTCGGGCTATGTGAAGCTGGCTTTTTTCCAGGTGAGATGATGCGCCAAATGGGATCTAGACACTTCTTATAAGACCTAGGGTGCATGTACCTGATGTCGATGTACTACCGCCGATACGAACTACAATGGCGGTTCAATTTGTTCTTCTCTGCTACCATCTTGGCAGGGGCATGGAGCGGGGTGGGTGCCATACAAGACCCTCGCAATCCCTGTAGCTATCTCTGACTTTGTTTGCAGCTTCTTGCGTACGCTTTAGCGAAGATGGCTGGGATCGGCGGCTACAACGGCTGGCGCTGGATTTTCATCATCGAGGGCCTCGTCACCTTCGTCTTCGCCGTCGTTTCCAGATTTTTCATCGTTGACTGGCCTGAGACGGCCAAGTTTCTCAGTCCTGAGGAGCGGCAGTTGCTCATCCGTCGTTTGAGCGAAGATGTGGCAGATGCTAGAATGGACCGACTGGACAGCAAAGCCAGGCGGCGTGCCTTTGGTGATTGGAAGATTTACGTAGGGTGTGTTTCATCTGCTCCCCAGCAATCAATTCAGGCGTACTCGTTCCATCTGGGCTGATCAGTCCACAGCATTCTGATGTATCTTGGTGTCAATAACACGGGCTACAGCACCTCTTTCTTCACTCCCACGATTCTCAGCCAATTGGGCTGGACTGCCGTTCGTGCACAAGTCCTTTCGATACCGATCTACATTGTCGC
This sequence comes from Platismatia glauca, assembly GCA_963556305.1. Lineage (NCBI taxonomy): Eukaryota > Fungi > Ascomycota > Lecanoromycetes > Lecanorales > Parmeliaceae > Platismatia > Platismatia glauca. Next base: position 656,140 of record OY745772.1, read on the forward strand.
CGCGGTGACGTGTCTCATATCCGCCCTTTTGACAGATGGTCTCCGCCATCGTTATGCTTTCGCCATGCTCGGCGTTGTCACCGCGAGCATAGGATATATCATCCTGCTCGCGCAAGGGTCTGTCTCTGTCGGCGCTCGGTATTTCGCCGTCTATCTCGTGATGGCTGGTGGCTACATTACTCAGCCCATTACTCTGGTATGGTTGAGCAATAATATGGGTGGCCACTACAAGCGAAGCATCAACGCTGCCATGCAGATCGGTTTCGGCAATTTGGGTGGCATTGTCGCCAGCAACATATACATTACCAAGCAAAAACCTAGGTACTCGGTCGGTTATGGAGTTTCACTGGCGCTGATTTGGATGTGTGGAGTCGCGTGCACAGTCTTTGCCATTGGTCTGAGACTTGAGAACAAGAAGAGGGAGAGAGGCGAGAGAGATGACAGGCTGAGGCTACCCAAGGAGGAGCTAGAGAACCTTGGCGATGACCATCCTAAGTTCCGATTTACCTACTAAGCCTCCTGTCATTCGACTAGGCGGCAAGAATGAGCTCCCAGACCGTGTGATAGGACCGAGGAACAAATCTGACGAGTGCATTGCTTGAGAGGTGCATTGGTATTGCTTTCGCATTGCAGGGTATTCTGATACATATGGGATGATGGCTATAACGATTCTTCTGTGAAGCGTGTCGGGCTTTCGGCTCTGTCGCCGAGCAAGGACGAATGGTGACGGTGGGAAATTTGTTGTCTTCGCTTAGCGATGATGAATTACTATGACAGCATGCTCGGTTCCAGGTGCATTTATATCCCACGACTAGAGCGTAGGTGATCTCCAATGCATCGTCAATCAGATCCAATCTCCTTGCTGCAGCCTGCGGGATGCAGTCTTGCCTACGCATGCAGAGTGCAGAGTGCAGAGGCCGATGGCCGCTACTCCGTAATGCGCTGAGATTTGAGAGGACTCATCTCCGGAGAAATCCCCACGATCAGCACGGACTCGGAGAAATATTTTTCAGCTACAGTCAACTCCCGTTATAGCGGAACGGAAAAATCAGCTGGTCCATTCCGTTATAACGCAAATTCCGCTGTAACGAAACCACGCTAAGCTTATTATAGATATGACTAAGGGAATCTAGTATAGAATTCTCAGGATACGTGGTATTCTGCATTATATTAGTACTTATACATGTATAAAGCATACATAAAGTATACATAAAGTATGCATAACATCTATATTAGGCTTAGCGTTTCCGCTATAACCAGGAAATTTCTAACGGAATACCTTATACTGAATAATTCCGTTATTTATATGGGATTTCATGAAAATCCTGATATCCGTTCCGTAATAACGCAAATTCCGTTACAAACGATTCCGCTATAGCGGGAGTTGACTGTAGTGGTACTGTCGATTGTACTCAGAGCCCACACTGCCACCACAGCAGTAGTGGCTCGAGTGGTTAGCCAAGTACTTATCGGACCGGAGGTATTCAAGCCCCGGCATTGAAGCGCGATACTATTATTGTCAAGCTTGTGAACCACTGGGCCATAGGCCAAATGGATTTCGGGGTATCGCGCTCCACGCACAATACACAGACAAGAGAGCTCGAGGCCTGAGGACGAACTCCTCGATTGACAGATTCAACAGTAACCTCGCCCATTGCTCCCATGTCTTCATGAACCTTCGAGCACTGAGCCAAACTTACGCTGATCTGGTGCTTCTGGACAAATTCTTGCCTGGTCTTTCCACCCTCCAAATCACGTTTGATGGCGGCAAGGACATGCGGGGGGTATCTTCGGCCTACTATGATGGCAAAGGGCAGAGATGGAGTCAAAAGAGCAGGGGACGAGGCTACAAGAGCATGGATTTAGGCTACAGTATATACAAGGAGCCCAGCTACTGGTCTTATCGCTACAGATTGGCGGTGAGACCAGCCGTGCGACAAGTTTTGGTGGTGTTGTAAGTAAGCGGAGCGCAATACCTTACTTATATACCATACCTACCTACTTTACCTGAGAGGTACTCACCTTCTTACCGAAGCATGTACAGTATCATGTAGAGTAGACTGCATTAGCATTGTTGGCATTCATCGCTTTGCCAATGATTTCCGCGGAACTCCAACACTACAACTGCTTACTCGGAGGTTCAAGGGCAAGGAGAGCTAGATCGCTTTGCTCATGGGTGTCAATGGCTCTTCAGTAGCCTGGGGTGGAAATGCCTGTTGTCGACAATCAATGGAGAAAGAAAGGCAGTGAGCGAAAGACCTGTAGGCAGCGCAACCTAGGCATCCACTTAGAAATCTCATCATGAACACGGGATTCTATAGCAAGGAATGCATTCCTTCAGCTTCATGATCTACTTACCGGCCGAGCCGTGGTGCCGTGCTTTCCGCTCTCTGTACCTAGCCATCGTCATCCTGTCCAAACCTCCCTTGCATTGAGCTCGATAACATCGCTTCCTCCCCACCGTCATGTCCTTCCAACAAGAGGCAGCATCATGGATGTTCCCCTCCCAGCTCTCCACATCTCCCATACCATCCATTGGCGCTAACGCCCCGTCCACATCAAAGCTCCAACTTCCAAACCCCAATGAGAAACCCACTGTCCTCACCTTCCTACGCCACTGCGGGTGTCCGTTCGCTGAGAAAACCTTCCACCTCCTTCGTGCGGCGGCCTCCACACACCCATCCATCAACTTCGTTGCCGTCTCCCACAGCGATCAATCCGCCACGGACAAATGGCTCGAAGCCGTTGGCGACGCCGACAATGTCCGCATCATCGTGGACAGTGAGAGGGAGCTGTTTGCACATTGGGGTCTGGGCGTGAGTAGCTTCTGGCATGTCCTGAATCCGGCGAGCATGTGGAGCGTGTATAAGTTGGGAAAAGAGCAGGGGATTGTAAGCAGCTTCCCCAGTCCTTTGTCTCTTAAACCATACGTTGATCTAGGTCGCGAGATACGCCGCGGGAGTACCTCATCTTGAGATGGAACTTACTGACTGGGTACAGTGGAACAGGCCAACGGAGAGTGGGAGTAGATGGCAGACTAGTGGAAGCTTTGCTGTGGATAGGAATGGAGTGGTCAAATGGGGAGGGGCTGCTGTTCGGGCGGACTGGATACCGGACTTTGAGGACGCTGTAAAGGCTTCGGAGGGATAAGAATGCTTGAAGGTCGCACAAAGGCTACGAGCACTGTTCGAGATGGACAACTTTGGGCAACGGCCGGCTAGTGCTCAAACAGCGCCGTCTACGACTCCTGATGGCAAGATTATAACGCATCTCGGGAGCGAGATCCCCTACCAAAGCCGCTGTCTTCCCAGGATGACGAGGCTGCGTATCTCCTTGAGACAGTTTGCGAGCTCGTAATAATCCATGAGCGCGAAGGTCGGCAGATATGCTGTCGTAAGACGCGATGGGCCATAGCGCCATCGATCCAGAAGCATGGGTGGAACCGGCGGATTGGTCTCTAATACAGGTCTCTGTTTGGCTACGCAATCAAAACCACCTTTGAGACGGACTTTCCGGCTCATGTCACCCTTTCGTCATTTAATCAGTTGGTCGCTTTTGATTCGAAATTAATGATATCTTGTCAGCGCACTAAAGCTGCAGCTAGGACTGCCTCGCATCATGGGGCCAGGATATGATGGATCCTTTGCTTATTGCAGCTGTGCCACCATGTTGGGCATCACTCTGATGGGATACTCTGCTCAGGATGACGATGAATGAGGAGATCAGCATTCGCGCCCCTTGCAGTCTATACAAGATTCTTCAAGTTCTCACTCTTTTCCATAGTGCTTACCAAACCAATCGACTCGCGAACGCGCTCCGCACTGGTACGATCAACGTCTTCATACCGCACCCACCATCAATTCCAGAGCCTAGATCCGCTCCCTTTCCAACCCATTTGGTCTCTATTGGTTCCGCTCCAAACGACGTTAATTCCCTCCTTCTTTCAACCGCTGTGTGGGCGCACAACCGGCCCAGTCTCCCACACAATGGACCGTCAACCGGAGGGAAGTCGTGTTCAGTTGGCGTGTCTCCGGTGCATTGAAAGCAATTCTCCATGCAATGGCCAATTACCGTGCGACTGCTGCAGGCATTACTCATTGAACTGCGTCTACCCAAATCGAAGGCGGCCAGCTTGTCTCGAATGCAGTCGAAGCATTTCCGAATGCGATGGTGAGACGCCTTGCCAACGCTGCAGACAACGAGGCTTGCGGTGCGTGTCTTCCACGCAAGTCGAGCCGGGGATCGTCACGAGCCAGTCAGAGGAAGCGTGGCCGGAGCAAAGTTCATTCGGGTCCCGACCAGGGGAAATGGAGACCAGACCGACGGCGGCCCGAGGAAGTGTGGGGGGAGGGGAGACGAGACATGATACTCGCGAGCCAGACTCGTATTTCATAAAGGAGCACAACAAGGGCATAGACGAAGACCATTTGGCGAAATTCAAGCCGGACAAGAAGGAGTGGAAGATGGACAGGATCGCGTAGCGGCCGCGGCCCTGAAGAACGGGGGCTCCGGGGAGCTTGGGGAGGGATTGTGGTTCTTCATACGGGACGGGAGTCACGGCCAGGTATCGCCCCTCTATCGAAGGGGAAAAGCAATGTCCGCTCTTTTGACATGTATCGTTTAATATCCTGCCATCTTATAATTCTTGCCTGGGTATCGCTCTTTCCTCCCCAAGCATCCCCGTCTCACCGTGAAGCCTTGACCGCGTATCGACTTCCGGCAACGATCGACCGCGAGTCCCGAGTCTCGTGAACGAGGACGTCACCGAACCGAATTCTGATGGGGGTGGACAGGAATAGACGCATGGTGGAAGATCCGAGCGGGCCGTTGACCGATCCTCAAGTTTTCACTCTCGACGGACGGCGCATTCAACGACACTACTTTCTCCCCCCTCCCATCCCCCACGCTGAACATCTCACAGCCGCAGTCCCGTCCAAATGTACAAACCACGGCCCCAGACGCCGGTCCAGCGGCGCCAGCGTTGGGATCCGGCCGCCGTTCGCCTCTAGCCAATATCCGCCGTCGTGTCACCGTCGCTCGACTCGCCCCTTTGGCACCGCCCGTCTTGCTCCTTTGGTCGGTGACTGTTTCTACTATGGCGGAGATGGCGGCGTGGTGAGATGCCGGCTATGCGGGGGGCTGGATTTGCGCGCGGATGGGACGGCGCGGTTGGTGCTTGTGGTGGAGCTGGTGGTTTGGGCGTCGGCGGTGGTGGGGGGATCTTTTTGTTTCTCTGGTGGGTGCTGGTTGATTGGGGGTTTCGTTTCTTCTTTCTCTGTTGGGTTCGGAGTTCAGTTTCATCGATACAAGTTTCGCAATATGATCAATCGAGCGAGGAGCCTGCCTTGAGCTCATGGATGGTCGATTTCTCTACCTACTTGAATCGCCTCTGTCAGAGAGGCTCTGCTACCTATGCGGTCCATCTGACCATCTACGGACCCTCGGAGCAATGCCAGTCCCCCCCATCACCAACCGAACACCGTCCCGCCGCCCGAAGCCCACCATCGCGGCAGCGGGCGACTGCCACCCCGCGTCACGACCCACCCTCGAGTCCCGACGCCGTGCGGCAGCGCCGGTCTCCGGATCAGACCACCGCGTTGCCCGCGCGAACCCTCGGGTCCGGAGTCACCGCGGACCCGCGACGGGTCGCTGGCTCGAGGCCCCGAATGCCCTGAACCACTCGAACCACCCGATCCCCCTTCCCTTTCCCGCCCGCGCACCCGCCGCGGCCGTCGTCGCCGGCGGAGGTCCGCGCACCCGGCCAACGGTGTCCGTGGCGTTCGTCTTCTCGTCCCCCGCCGCGGTCTTGCGTGCGGAAATGGACCTCAGCACGACGCTGAAGTCGCCCTCTTGCTTTCCGAAATGGCTGACGGTCCGTCAGCGCGGGAAAAGCAGGCGGGTCCGGCGCCCTGGAGTCTCGGCAGAGGACGCTCACCTCCTCATCATCAGCCCCACCCGCCTGACCTCCCCCGTCTTCAGCTCCCCCGCATCGTCCACCTCCTTGCCTCGATACGTAGCCCTGAACTCCTCCCACGGCACAAACACCTTCATCCCATCCCCCTCTCCATCCCCATCCCCCTCCCCATCCCCCTCTCCGACCTTAAAATCCACCTCCCAACTAACCCCCGCCCTCACCCTCCCACCCTCCCCCTCTTCCCCCGGCTCCTCATCCTTCAACACAAGCGTATACACCATCCCATCGCCCCCGCCCACATGCACCTCGACGCCATCATACCCGCTCAGATCCCAGCTGCCCCCGTCGCCGTCGGTCCCCGCTCCGCCGCGCGGGGGGCTGAATTGCGAGGCGAAACCGGCGCCGCCGAGGGTCGAGGTGTCGAGGTGGCCGTGGAAGCGGGCGGAGTTGGGGGGGTGGGCGGAGAGGGTGGAGTGGGAGGCGCCGCCGCGGAGGCGGTCGTCGGTTGTGGTCCAGGGGGGGGGGAGCCAGGGTCTGGGAGGGGGTTAGGTTGTGGGGGGGGGGGAAGGGGGTGGGGGGTGGGGGGAAGGGGGGAGGGAGTTACGTGGTGGAGCCGAAGAGTATGTAGGGTGCGGGCGTGGTGGTCATTGTGTGGTTGGGAAAAGGATTGTGGAGCGGTTCGGGTGAGATTTGATTTAGATTTAGTGTTCTGAGATGTAGGCGTTTGGCCAATGTGACATTTCACCTAGACATCTTTTGGTCTTCGCTTATGGCTCAGGGTATTCTGTCTGCTGCTGTTCAAGTGTACTCTACCGAAGAGGCACGGAGCGGCATTGCAATTGCTCAAGGCAGAGCTGAAGCATGCTATCAATCACTGCTACCAGCAGACGCAATTTCATCGGAACCACCAGTTCACAGACCCTGTGATGCCCTCGCCTACGCCCTTGACACTATGCCACCATCCTTTCGGGATGAACAGACCGTCGCCTCTCCCAACATGTGCTTCATATCCACTCTCGCCACCCTCGTCCGATCCCGAGACGTCGTTCCAGACTTGCTCCTCGAGCAATCTCTTCTCCTCCCCCTTCATCATATCTTCCCCCCTGAAGGCCGCGGACGCCGACCGGCCCAAAGCCCTTTGGACCCGTGCGAACACCCGGTCCCCCGGCTCCGGCGGCAGGATCCGCACGGTTTTATAACCGGCGAGCTGCACAAAGAGATTGGGATTGGGATCGCGGTGGAGGGGTGTGTACGTGGGTGGGATGCCCATCCAGATACTCGTATCGTAAATGTCGCCCGTCCCGGCTTTTGCCACAATCTCAGGCGTGGGCAAGTCTGCTTTCAAAGCTGCCGGTAGATTAGCCACGGACGCCTGTGCGAGATACAGCCGCTCGGCTGTCTCCCAGGTTGCGGTTTTGGTCCATTCCAGGAAGATGTAGAAGGGGACTTCTGCTCGCTGAAAGGAGTCGTCGTCCTGGTGTGTGGCGGATGCCGTGGATAGACGTGTGAACTCTAGGGGCACAATGGCATCGCCGAATTGGCCGAGATGTGAGTAGTTGAGAGCCACGCCTCCCGGCTCATCTTGGGTGATGCGAAACCACCTCCGTATGCTTGGAAGGTCATTGAAGTGTGCTTTGGGCAGCAGAACTGGCTTCGAAGGGATGAGAGCCTCCTCGCGGAATGTTTGCCAGCTGCCATCTTCCAGAGTGCGTAGTGGGCTCCATTCTGTTGCCGAGATGTATATACGGCGAAGGTTGACGCGAGGAAATGCGGTTCGTAGTTTGGATGGATTGTGGATCATCAGATTGGGCCAGACAACTAGTTGGCCAGAAGAAGCCTTCCCCTAGTTCTTTCCAGAGCGACACTCAAGCTTAGCTGTGTTTTCTGCAACAATACTGACCCAAAATGCCAACAATTCCATGATGCAGGGCGAGCAGGGTAAGAAGGTGTTCGTGATAAGCCTCGGTATGTCACTGGCACGTCGATTGGCCTAGGCCGTATTGGGCTGGTGCGGCTTCAGTATAGTGCTGCTGGTGGAGTCGGAGACCATAAGTGACTAAGGTACTTCCTACTTACATTCACTATCTTGTTCTATGTACCAATCAACAAATTGGGCTAATCACTACTGCTGCAGGCCCTAGGTAATCATGATTCATTTCTTGGGCTATGCTTCGGGACAGGTCTCAGCTTCAACTAGAGGTATCAACAAGAACTCAACGCAGCAACGCTCAGCATGCCCTTCAAGAGTCCCTGTTGACTCCAAGGTGCCTTCTTCCAGTCGCGGTGGTGGCTGTTGCTCGTGGCCATACCTCGTTCGTAGGGACGCAATCAAAGATAGATCAATGATGGAACTATGCCCTCAGGTTAGCCTTGATCTGGCAGTCTTCATGAAATCTGACTTACAAGCCGCACGCTCTGCTCGACGAACGTTATATTCGATTTTTCGCAAGCTGCGAATATGTCCTGGTCTGCCACACTGCCTGTTGGACACGCAACATACTTGACTCCGCTTCTCGACGCTCTATACACGTTATCCGTAAACGGGAACTAGATGCAACGATATAAATTAGCACGTGTCGATCTTGGAACTCACCTTCGGAGCAGCAATCCGTGGCTAGCTTACGAATGCATCCGATGATACGGCCACTCCATCCAGTTGGCTCAACCATTCCTTCCGCTCTTCAGCTGTGAATGCTACAGGCGCGCTGTCGGTTTCGAAGTTCTGCAGGAACTCTTGTGTCTCGATGTCTGACTTCGATAATTGCCCCAAGCGTCCGCTACAGAGCATGTCGATAGCACTGGAAGATTTTGAATCAACAGCTGTGAGTGAGGCTCAAAATAGGGTATGGACAATTTTGAGGAGCGGAGGTCCTCAGAGGAAGCTGTGTAATTTATTGAAGGGTAGGGGAAAGAGAACAATCGAACACTAGTAACTCACTTGCTTTTGTCAGCCCGTTTGACCCCTTTCTTCCATTGCAGATTGCTTGCTCTTTCTATACGATTCTGGAATCAGCATGTCTTCTTCAAGCCAGGCTCTGGAACAAATAGCGACTGTTCGCTTGCCAAACACGTGTTGCAGCTCAAAAGCCAGTACTGAAAAGGAAGGATCAGCTCCGGCAGGGTGCATACCGTGAAACCTCATCCACCAGTCATCGGCCTTGTCACCCGCCAACCTCGTACAATGAATACGTGATTGCTGCCCAGCGCCTCCAAGGAAGTATAAGCTTCATTGATGTGCTTGAGCGTAGCCAGCCTGGCTTACCTAGTCCAATGACCTGGCCATTGAGCGCTACAGGATATTCGTACGTCAGCATTTGTTTTTCAAGACCCAAGAAGAGTTGCGAAACGACTTTCGCGATTCCATGAAGAGTCCTGTGACACGACTTTTGAGACTAGAGATATCAATATTACGTACCGTAGCATACCGAATTTGATTGCGTGTACTTGACGGCGATGGTCTGTCGAGTATACGGGATTAGTATCAGTCCTCATATTTCCAGCTGAACGTTAGGAGATGCTTTGCACGTTTTTAGAGGCCGAATCACATCTTGTTCCGGAAATGTGTCACGCGGCTCATACTCAGGGCTGACTGCGCAAGATGGGTTTCGAATATACATACTGCAACTGTCAGGTCTCGAAGTGCTACAGGAGAGTGTAAAGTCAGCATTCTTCTTGCTAGATGAACTTTATGGATTGGGCGAAGATCAGGCAACAAATAGAGGTCGAATGCTGAAGGGATATTCCTCAGGGTTGGCCTTAGGGCATCGCAAATTGACTCACCGGATGCTGGGAGCGGTGGGGATTCTTTGGGAGTAATGATAGTATTAAAGGTATCCTTTGGGCTAATCTTAACGTCATTCCGGTGTTGCTGGTACTCTCAAAGTCAGTACTACTATTGGCCAATGACTGATCTCGAAACAATTGTAACACATCTCATATTGCGGTACCAACCAGCATTGGGAAAGACCTGGCAAAAGCCTACCTGTAGTTGTAGCCCGTAGACGGTCCGAGTTTCCGTTGTGGGGGGCTCGTAAGTCTCATCCATCTGCAAGATCATGTACCTACGCCAATATAAGTGGACTCACGAATTGATAGCCTCCGACACTTACTTTCCGCCTTTCTTCTTCGACAGTATTTCCAGAGCTTCATTCGAGTATGCGGGGGCTCTAATGAGGATTTTTCAGCACTTCGGTCGTTTTCTTGAATTGTGGGACATGTTTGCGAGCTTCTGAGCTCCCCAAACATGTCCCCAGACTCGATGATCGGGCACTAGTTTGGGATGATCAATAAGAGCAGACGTACATTATGCCATCAGATACCTCTCTAGCTATTATCTTTGCCGTCGTCGAATCTACCTCGTCCGAAAGTGCGATGATGTCGCCAAAGCTGCTCATCCTATCCGCTCCTCGAGCGCGAGCGTACGCTCTGTCCAATTCCGATGTCAATATGTCTAATATGTCCGAGGAGTGAAAGTGCCCGTAACGTGTCAAGGCTCAGCATAAGGAGAGGATGGGGAAGCATCCAACGAAAAATATAGCTTACTGGGCAAGGCCTGATTCAGATAGCCCTGCTATATCTGAAACCATGCACACTTCTCGCTCCTACATCGTGTCAGTATCCAGAGAGTAATGCAGCAAAAATGATGTTCTGCTCGCCAAACATGTCGTAAAGCTCAAAAGCATCTGGAGCAAGGGAAGGGATAGCTCCGAAGGGGTGTATACTTTCTCAGTCATCGGAACGCCAATCGCAGCTCCTGCCGGAGAGACGTGCTTGAAGCTTGCCGCAGCAGGGAAACCCAGTGCCATTTTCAATTCTTTCACCAACGGCCAAGCGTTGAGCGAGTCTAGATGTAGATTAAGGAGTCAGCTTTGCCTATTCGAGAGGCATCCTCGAATGTCAAGACAAGTCTCAAGGGTAGAGTCTCCCGAAATATAATTCAAATCACAGCATTACCTAGCAAGTTGATATATCCTGGGGCTCCGTTGAGTACCTTAAAGGGCAAAGGTCCATCTTTGCTGAATGCCGCCGCAGGCTTCTGGTGGGGATTTGCACCGTAGCGAAGGGACACCTGCTGAATGCCGTCTGAGGCATACTTCTTGCGGAAGAAATCTGCGATTGTAGTGTCAAAGTCTGCAGTCTGCTCAAAGGCCTTGAGAGCGTAAAGCTGGCGGCTCCTCTCCGTGACCTCGCCTTTGTCCAGCCCTTGCAAGAACTCGGCATAATCTTGTGGATCTGACAGGACACAGACGCGAGCGTGATTTTTCGCTGCGGCCCGGAGTAATGTCACGCCGCCTATGTCAATGTCTTCCACGGCTTCCTCTATTGTGACGTTGACCTTTGCAATGGTGTCTTTGACTACAGTGCCTCCGAGTCAGAATATCTTCAAGTTAAGATTTGATTCAAACGATACGGCTCAAGAATGAAGTCTCCCGTCACGATTTGACGTTTGCCTGATAGTGAGTTCTAGTTCCAAGAGTTTGCTTACACGGATACAGATTGCAGACAACGAAATCCACCTTGTCTATACTTTGCTCGGCAAGGTCCTTTTCATCACTCTCTGAGTTGGTGGATAGGATACCCGCATGGACTACTGGGTGTAAGGTCTTGACTCTTCCTTTCAAGATCTCTGGTGAATTGGTAATTGCAGAGATATCCCTGTCCAGTAGAGCCTTTCAGCCTGTGATGTAGAAATTCGTCAAGAAGAGGATTTTCAACTCACTCTACTTGGAAGCCTGCCTCGCGAATGACTGTATTCTCCGATATTAGCAATGTCATTCCGGGAGAGGACATGGGCTGTAGGAAATGCCGAGGAAGTAATCACAGAGCCGATACTTTCACGGCCTACCTCCCTTACGAAGGGAGTCAGAGTGCGGATGAAGGTGATTTCTTTATGAAAACGACATACGCTTCGCAGTACCGCCCGAAGCCAGGAGACGGATGTCATGTTTGATTAGGCCTTTCGCAAGGTCCAGTAGGCCCTGCTTGTTGTACACACTCAGGATTGCTTTAACCGTGAAATCAAGCGTCAGTGGGCGTTGGAAGATTGAAGTTGTGGGAGGATTCACCAGTCTTCCGTGGTGCCATGTCGGCAGTTTCGTGCGAAGAATCAATTGACGGACTACTGGTCTCAATGACAATTATATGTGAGATGAGCGACGATTCAGGTGAGCGAGAGAGAGAAAGAGAAAGAGAAAGAGAAAGAGAAAGAGAAAGAGAAAGAGAAAGAGAAAGAGGAAATTGAATAAATTCTCCGAGCTTGGCAAATATGTAAGTATGATGCAAGGTTTGAATTCTGGCGAATCTGGATACTAACAAGTAGTTCAAGTCTTACTTCTTAGTAAAGCATTTTATGGGCGAGGGGCGAGCCAAGCGCCATATGCGCACAGTGTACGACGGGAGTACCGAAATTCAATTGAGCAGCTTGCACTGACTTCACTTTGTCCTTATGTACTTATAACACCTATGCTCTTGCCATATAATACCCTCCGCATAGCAAGAGATGAGAGATGGTGCTGGCCGGCATGGCCGGAAGAAATACTGAATCTGTCGCCATTACTTCGACAGTCTTCCTTGGGCTTGTCAATGCGGGCTATTATTACGCCAATCATGATGAATATGAAATAATGTCTTCTCCTTCTTTTCAGGCTGGTCATACATATGAGCTCTCAAACACACCCAATTGTCCTGCCAGCTCCTGCCATTGACGATACCTACTGCTTTTGGAGATCAAAAGGTGGTCCCTTTCAGTCTCTCCACCTTGCAATGTACCAAAGGAAGGGGCATTGCACCCGAACTACTGCAATGCTAGATTTTCTATCTCTTCTTCTCCTTTACACGTACCTGCAACATTACTTTGCAGCATCCATTCATTACTTCGCTCTTCAGCATCCTCACACATTCGTTTACGCTGCTCCATTATCCATTCGTTTATTCGATACACTCACTAGTCCGATAAAATCCTACCACGATTATGGTTTGCACCAAATGCACCGTCTCGCTGGCTTTTTCTCTATCTCTTCTTGCTTCAGTGCCGCTCCCGTTATCGACAGCTGCACCAACAACAAGATTTCCTACACTCCCTCGAATGGCAAACCAGAGTGCTCCCGGCGTCAGCCCAGCAGACGGTACTCAAAAATACTACGCAACTGCGCTCTGCACCCCTGCACAGATGGTCGGTGAAGCCATCGCTTGGGCTGATGCTCGACGGTACGCAGAAGCATTGGCCAGTTGGCGACCCAATCAGAGCTTCCAACCTGCTATGGACCTGTACATGGGCACAGATAGTGACGGACCGCTGAGTGAGCTACTTCAAGGTAAGGCCTGCGACAAAACAATGCTCCTCGGCCATGAAAGACTCTGATTGTCTCCTTCGCGTGCTGACGATAGCTCTTCTAGCGAACATCCATGGTGCATTGAGAGTACATGACCTATCGACATGGCCAGATCGGCAGAGAGTCTTCGTGTTCTGTGACGAGCCTGCGCCTTTTGCAACTTATTGGAACGCTTGCGGAAGCAACCAAGCCATCGCTTACGTGTAAGAAGATGCCTGTGAAATGTGTGGAAGTGGATTGCTCATTCCTGTATGCAGATGGACTGACGAAGGGATATACTATGCAAGTGCTTCCAGGAAGTCTCAGCTCGACAGCGCGGTGCTAACGTCAAGTCAAAGGACAATCACTACGTCGTCTTCTGTCCGGACTATTGGACTTCGGAAACACCATCTTTGCCCAAAATTATCTATGAGGTGGACAATGGATTGAAGGATAGCCAGATATTGGATACTTTCATTCAAAATCGAGGAGAGATCTATTTCCACGAGTCTATGGTACGTGCTTCAGCCCGAATGATCATATGGCTTACTCAAAACATTCTCTCAGCATTTGGCCGACTTGACTACCGCTGTTGGACACCCGGGTAGGCCATTACTCAAAGAGAAGAAGCGGTCTGACACATGAGTAGTTGTCGACAACTACCTCGACGAGCCAAGGACATATGGGCCCCTTCACGTTGCTTTAGAAGCGGCGGCGGAGAACACTGTGGCTACTATTCATATCGGCAAGTCATCGCTCTTCTCATGCGAGTTCGCAACGATCCTATACTGACCTGGTCTTTTCGTCGTCTTAGCGGATGCCTATAGCTGTGCAGCAGCCGGTGGGTGAGGCCTCTACACATCCACCTGTGTAGGCTGATGATGTTCTTTAGCAATCTTTGCACAACAACACTACAACCTTACTGATCCGCCATTGCCATCGGAAGATGTACTGCATCGTTTGAGACCTAGATCCTTCCCACTCAACAGCTACCGCAGAAATCGGTTTCCGCTCCCCCCGCAATTTCCCAATCCAGACACACCTAATAACTACATCGTCTCCAACGACTTCGCGATCAATCCCGTTGAATCTGTTGCACAGGACAGTACCCAGAGGTCATCCGGTCCTCAGCTCTTACCGGGATCGAGTAGTCTGTTGAAGCGTGTGGTATGGCCAAACAAGTCTCCTTGCACACTTGAGAATGGGTGAGTTGGACCGCCATCTCTGTTCATCGCCGTAGCTTGTGACTAACAATAAATTGGCAGTTGCACAAGGTCTATGGCAGCCACCATCGCCACAACCATCAGCGGACCTCTGATATGTTTTCTTGTTGCTGGGCTTTGTGTGCTATCTTTCTTCCTGTAACGCTTGGCCCGGTTGATGCGACTGATTGCTCATTCAATTCGAGTCTCTCGGTCGAAAGCAGTGATCCAGTGCTCCCGAGAGTCTCGCGATAATGGAGAAGAGCCGGACTGCAGTACCTGCAGTACCCTCCAAGGACAATAGACCTATTCACGTGATGAATGCGATTGCCGCGCATGTTCTTTCATTCCGTCCATCTAGAACGGTATTACACAAACACCCACCCGTTCCCGTCTTGCCATAGCCTCCTCACTTGATGATCGAGCCTCTGTTGCCTTGAGTGTATCTTTGGAGCATTGACGAATTAGAGACAGCAAATACGTCCAGTCGGCAAACTTGCATCTTTACCCGTGACCGCAAAGCAGTGTGCAGCATTGCCCCGCCGGCAACATTTTCCCCGCCTGCAGCATTTGCGATGGCGTCAATCACAATTTCCCTCACTTCGTGCTTTTGGCCTTGGCCTCCCCGTATCATTCGCCTCTCTGACACCATAGGCTGACTCTCAACCTATAAAGCCGTTAGATTTTGAATCTCAATCGACATTTCCTTCTTTTCGCAATTGTACGCATTCTCCACTCATTTCTTCTACCATAGCCTATACTCATGGCAGATCTCTCTAATTCTATTCATGTCGTCAATGGTTACGACAAAGATGCCTACACTTATTATCCTGTCATCATTGTGGGCGCTGGAGAATCGGGTATCGCGCTGGGATGTCGCTTGAAGGAGGAATTGGGCTTCGATCAATTCCGCATGTTTGACAGACAGGCTGGTTTGGGAGGAACGTGGTGGATCAACAGATATCCTGGAGTCGCTTGTGATGTGTACGTCTCCCTCTGCCGGACGCGGGAGTCGCTGAAGCCGGCGCAGTCCTGCTGTATTCTACAGCTTCTCCTTTTCACCAAATCATACGTGGACATCGTGTAAGTTTTCCACCCTCCTTTTCCTTCGTTCGAACCCAATATTGAGTCTAGAGACATGTCTTGGGAGTGTTCACTATCAAGACGTGTTCCAAAGCTCGCTATACTCAAGCAAGCAAAACCAACTCCGTGATTATGATCCAGATCATCCTCCAGGCCCAGAGATTGTCCGTTATCTCCAAGATGTATGTCAGAAATACCAGATTGTCGACAAGATCCAGTTGAATACGGACGTGTCCGAGGTGCAATGGCTCGAGGATGAGGAGCTATGGGAAGCAACTCTCCTTCACATGGTGCCAGGTACCGGAGATCTATCAAGCAAAGAGCGGCAAAGGGTGATTGCCGAGAAAGGACGCGAAAGCGTATACCTGAAGGAAGAAAAGGTCAAAGCCAAGATCATATGCAGCGCAGCCGGCGCTATCGTGGAACCGAATGCATGGCCAGACGATATCCCCGGACGTGAAAATTTCCAAGGCGATATCTTCCACTCCGCTCGGTGGGACTACAATGTTGACCTTCGCGACAAAAATGTCATCGTCATGGGTACAGGCTGTAGTGCCGCGCAATTCGTGCCTCGATTGCCGAAAGAGCCATACAACGCCAAGTCTGTCGTACAGCTGATGAGATCCCCACCTTGGGTAGTTCCCCGTCCGGGGCCTTTACTTGGTCTTATCAAACAGGAGACTTGGGAGAAGTGGACACCGAGGCTCTTCCCCAACATTCCTGGACTTGGTCGCGCCTACAGGACTTTTTTGTTCTGCCTGGCCGAAGTCGATTTTCAACTCATTTTCACTGGCAAAGCTCTCGCAGCGAAGTCACGCAAGAAGATAGAAGCGAAGCTGGTTCGGCATATGAAGCGCGTCGTACCAGAGCAGTACCACGATATCCTCACTCCTAATTATGGGGTCGGTTGTAAGAGACGTATTTTCGACGCTTTTTGGCTTGAGAGTCTGAACGACCCCAAAATCGACCTCACGACCCAACCCATCACCAGCGTGCAACCAAAGGGCATCACTCTAGGACCCGGTCGCCTATACCCCGATCCGGAAGACAAGGCCAGCAAAGCACCAACGGACGAAAGGCACCTCCCCGCCGACGTCATTATTCTCGCCAACGGCTTCGAACTCACCACATGGCTGTCGCCGCTCAAAGTGACCGGTAAAGGCGGCGCCGTCCTGCAAGAGGTCTGGGACGAGCGCGGCGGCGCGCAGGCCTACATGGGCAACGCCATGGACGGCTTCCCCAACTTCTTCATCATCTTCGGCCCCAACACGGCGACGGGCCACACGTCCGTCATCCTCGCGAGCGAGAACATGGTGGAGTACACGTTGCGGTTCGTCAAGCGGATCCTGCGCAACGACGTGCGGACCTTTGAGGTGAAGAAGGAGAAGGAGGTCGCGTGGACGCGGGAGATGCAGGAGCGGTTGGAGGGGACCGTGTGGCAGAGCGGGGGGTGCCGCAGCTGGTACAAGACGGCCAACGGCTGGAACGCGGCGGCGTACCCGTGAGCATTCCCTTTCGCAGGCGCTCCGTACCAGCCCCTGCCTGGCATGTGGCATCAAGCGACGACCTGTTCGATGTGCTTACCCGTCCGCTGACTGTTCTCGTCCCAGGTACTCCCAGATCGACTACTCGATCCGCTGCATGTTCCCCAAGTGGAGCGATTGGCACATCCAATACACGACCAAAGGTCTCATCAAGCAGAGGCTGTGGCAGACGCTCCGGGTCGTCGTCCTCCTTGGGGCGATCGCGGGGCTTTACCACGCCCGGAGAGATGTCCGCGGTGGATTGCGGGCTTTGGATGGGGCGGTGAAGGAGAGGGTTAAGTTTGGGTTGCTGAGGTTGTTGGGGTGGGTGGAGAGGGGGGTGCGGATGTTGCCGGAGCGGAGTCGGGTTTTGTGAGGTGGAGGCAGGGAAGGGGGGGTTTGGGCTTGTGGGTTGTGGGGGATGTGTGGATGGGGGACGGCCGGGCTACGGGGATGGTGGATGAGGGTTTCGGTGGGTTTGAGGGTTTATATAGATTGCATTATGGGCAAGATGATCATGTGGGATGTGGCGCGTTTTGCTTGGGTTGAGTACAGTCCTTCCGGCTATTGGTTATACTGTTCCGCTTAGTCTTGTGTACATCGTAACGTCATGAAAGGACCCTTCTGTCCCGAACGATTCCCCCGTTGGCGTGAGATGACTGCCGGGCAACCATGTCACGCAGAACTTCCGCAGCCAATGTGCCGATTCGCGGTCCTCATCCCAGATCCCAACCAGAGCGCCAGCGTCTTGGGTCGCATTGCCGGTGACCGAAAGGACTCCAACGGATGTAGTACATGTGCAAGGTCGCAAGTTCTCATTGGAGACTGGGTGATGGGACGACGCCCTCGATGGCCCCGCGGTCGCAAAGGCCGCAAGCCGAACCGCAGAGACGGCGGACCCGTCCACCCAGGCTCCCAGCGCGAGCGTCACCGCCGGCGCAGCTCGGCCAGCCGTCTCTCGTGGGCCTCTTCCTGCTGCTGCACGGCGGCCCGCCGGGCCACGTCGGCGGCGTGCTTCTTCTTGCTGATCACCGCCTCCACCTCGCGTT
This sequence comes from Platismatia glauca, assembly GCA_963556305.1. NCBI lineage: Eukaryota > Fungi > Ascomycota > Lecanoromycetes > Lecanorales > Parmeliaceae > Platismatia > Platismatia glauca. The sequence goes on from OY745772.1 coordinate 674,221, forward strand.
GGTACTCCAGCCTCTGCCGGCGGACCGTCCGGGCCAGGTCCGCCTCGTGCTCGGCCTGCTTGGCGCGTTCTTCCTCTTCAAAGGCCGCGAGGCGGGCGTCGAGGGCGTCGAGGGCGTCGTCGGCGGGGGGCTGGGTCGGGGGGGGTTCGTCGTTGCGGCGGGGGGGCGTGGAGGGGTGCTGGAGGTGCGGGGTGGGGGGGGGCAGGGGGGCGGTGAGGAGTCCGAGCGGCCTGTGTTGAGGGGGTTTGGAGGCTGGGTCTCCGGGCGTCTGGGGTGCAACGGGGGGGGTTTTGCCGGGCTGAGGCGGTATTCGTGAGGATTCGAGAGGCGATGCGCGGAGTGTCAGGGGCTCGGCTCGCCTGAGTCGAGGATCTCGGGGTGATGCGGTGGGATGGGTCGATGCGCTGGGATGGGTCGATGGAGATGTCGACACTTTTCCGGGCGCCTGGGTCGAGACGGGGAGCGGGTCAGGGAGACTGGTGGTACTGGTACGTCCCTGTGGACTTGAGGGTGGTATGGGCGTATCTCGGAGACGTTGCAGGTGTCGGTCATTGGCCTTGACAGACACGCCTTCCTCTACGGGCGCAGACTTCCGTGGCTCGGAGGCCTGAGTTGGAATGGACTTAGGTCTGGAGGGTTGTGGACGCTCTGCTCCGTCTCTGTTGGGAGGAACAGTCTTCACAGGCTTCTGTGGCAGGGAGGTTTCTCCATGCTCATGTTCCATTCGCTCACGGTCAGAAGCTGGTACAGTAGGCGGTTGAAACCCGCAGGCGCGAGGCATCGACCGTGTTCCACCTTGCGTGAACTCGAATTCGTCGCAGTACTTTGCGATGTGACGCGGCGCCCCACAGCGAGTGCAGGTCATGGGGCAGAAGGACCAGTAGTGGCTAGATCCCAGAGTCAGCATGCCTCCTCCAAGATTCAGAGCCGACTCATGAGACTGATTCACGAAGTAGGACCGGGGGATGAGACCCTCTCTCGGCTTTCAGAAGAACTTTCACGAGCTGTATTTGAGGTCTGATATTTGAAAGAACCACTCCAAAATGTACCTACTTGGTTGAACGACAGCCCCAGCATGTCGCTGGCTTGTCGCAGTCTGGGGTGGCGTGATTTTCCATACACCTATAATTTTTACACTGATAGGTCATCGAAGGTGATCTGGGACTGTTTGATGCTCTAGTAGGCTCGTCCTCCTCCTTGTCACGACGGCGCTTGGTAGAGCGATCAGTAGCCTCATCATCCAGAGGGCGTTTCAGGTCGTATCCGCCAACGCGCACTGCGTTTGAGGTGGGGGAACGAGAAGACCGGTAGAATCCCCGGCTTTGGGCCTCAGATTCGTTCCTCTTGTGAAGGTCCACAGTACGAGATGGACGTCGCGGAAGTGCTGCCTTAGGTAAGGTCATGTCTCGGCGCTCTTCCGTAAGCTTTTGATTTAGCTGTCCCGAGTGGTGGCCAGTGGATGGCGATGTTTTTCTACGGACAGAAGTAGCACGGGGGCTGTAGTCTTCGGTTTGGCCGCGTGAAGATTTTAGGGTCGGTGACGCGTCACCCTGTGGTGTTGTGTTGCTAGAAAGTTTGGTTCGGTGCCATAGAACGATGTCGAAGCGCCTGCGATGCCGTAGCAATAGTCGGCGAGCAGTTTCCTGAGGAAAGCTCAAGTTTTCAAGCCGGCCGGTAGCTGTCGTAGTAGCGGTGGTCCCAATTCATATCTTGGTCACTAGCCATTGCTTTTGAGGATGTCGACGGAGAGATGCTCGCTGAAGAAGGAAACATGCTGGTGACCGACGCAAAAGATGGTTAGGTGAATTGAGGTGGGGACAATATGTGTTATGCAATCAGATTTGGACAGGCACAAAGGTCTCTAGCCCGTTTCAAATGAAGGTGAGGCGAGTTCCCGATGGTTGGGCCCAAGGGCAGTCACCGCATCTTCCACGTTTGAAAGGAAAGGCGAATTGTCTGCTGCTTCGTATAGACTTGAGGTCTAGAAGGTGAGCAAGACTGGCACCGTTAGAGTAGAACGACGAGACCGCTGCCTGCCGTTTGGATTCGTGCTGAGACAACGTCTCCCGGGCATGTCTATGTCTTCAAGTCTCACTTGAAGCATCTGTGATAAACAAATTGAAACGACGGGACCGCAGGCAAGCCGTGAGCAATATGGACAGCCAAAGGAGCTGACACCTCTCGATTTTCGCATATTGAGAGTACCAATGCAATCATATACGCTCTAGCAGTCAGAAATGGTCTCTTTAGTGTTGCAGTACTTGACTCAAGTAATGTGTTATCGTATTGTCCAGGCGGCGCATCTCATTGAGGACATTAAGAGATCGCTCTATCACAATCATCATCTATCATCTTCATGCAAGCATACGTGTAAAGCGTAAAGCATGCAAGATCTCGCCGTTAGGTCCCAGCAGGATTGAAGCACGTATGCATCAACCCGTCTATTACGGCTGTTTCTCATGCCAAGCTCACAGGCGGGCAGACAACAGCTATTCCTTCCTTGCAAGCCTCAATGACTTAACAGGTCTCGAACCGACATTGCCCTTCCTCCTTTAGGGTTCCTACGGTCCTTATTCAGCATTAACAGTGCAGCTGTAGCCTCTTGATCTTGCTCTCTGCTTGGCATGATAGTTGGAGACGTTGATGCAGATAAAGAGAAATGAGACTGAGAACCTCGGTGGCCATGTTGCGGTCCGAAAGCAGGTGACGGAAGGGTGGAAACTGAGGAGGCATAGGACAAGTGATGATGATTGGATTGGGCTTCTATTGCGGGAGATGCAGTGATTGACTGGGGGCTCGTATAGGTGTATGCTTTACTGGCAATGGCCATGATTGTCGGAGAAGGGCCATTGGAGCCTGAATCACCCATTGTAACATCTTCGTCATCTTCATCGTCTTCGTCGTCTTCATTGTTTTCTTTTGGCGTAAGGGCATCGGAACAAGGCGGAGGTGCTTGAGGCTGGACCAGCGGAGTCGATAAAGGGTTGTTGGCAGCTTTGAGATCTGTGATGCATTTCTCCAGATAGCGAAGGTAGTCTATGCTAGCCTATTCACACCGTCAGCAGAGAAGGATAGTCTCTCGTAGAAGTGTCGCGCACTTGCAAAATAGCGAGCTTGTGCATTTCTTGATCTGTGCAAGCGGGTATCATCGCCTTCAAGGTCCCAAATTCTTCGTTCATCTTCGACCTCCGTCTCCTCTCGATCACACTGTGGGCTGTCTTCCTAGCGATCTTCTTGCCGGCGACGCTGGTCGAGCTAGGTTGCTTCTTTCCTGCCGTAGCAGAGGCACTTGAGGATGCCGAGGTTTTCTTATTCGAAACCTTCGCGCCTTGTTGCATAGAGGTTCTTACCGAGTCTTCTGAGGACTGCGGCTTTGGCTTCATTTGGATGATAGTGCGAGACCTGGTCGGAGGTGGAGGCAAAGAGAAGCCAGGGCTCGACGCCGACTGACCTTGGCTAGGGACCGTGGACGCGCCATTGTTTCGATGAGTCTCGATCGCCGGAGGAGGTAGGTTGAAGGGATTTTCTGATGCAGAGATGGGAGATGCAACTTTGCCCGGGATTTCGGTTGAGGCGGCGGGGGTGGGGGGCAGACCTGTGCGAGGCATGACTGCTCGTCGGCTTTGCATCAACAGTGACAGTCGAGGAGGGTGGCTTGTCACATGCCTCGGATGGGAAGGCCAGTCAATGACCGGGGATGGAGGCTTCGCATTGAGGAAGAGGAAATTCAAGTATGCATGTGTGGAGATGAAAGAGTACGAGGGAAGAAGATGCTGGTGTTGAATTGAGGGATGAGTGAGTGATAGCCGTCCTCGTAGATTGAAGAAGAAGAAGAGGAACGTGCCCCTCTTCCTTGATGAGAAAAAAGCGCCATGTTTGAATGGTTCAGAGAGTCGCGTGCCTTCTGAACGTGCGCCATCTCCAATTTTGATTGGCTGAACCTCCACAGGCACTGCTAGGCTCTAGCATCACCAAAACACTAGAGGGTCGCCATCTCGATACCGAGATCCATAGGTGCAAAACATAAATGTCAAAGCCAGCGTATTGATTTACATGATAGGTAGTACTCCGTAATTGGGGGAGGACTGAAGGAAAGGAATCGCCGTGAGAGGGAGGAATTTCGATGTTCTTGGCCGAGACTTTGTTGCGAATACTACTAAGGTACCTTATACGAGCCGATGGATGTCCCGAAGAAGTCCTGGTCGCAACTTCGATCGAGAAGGTATAGACTCTTCCCCTTCTTTACTATCCACTAGTCCAACTTCGGTACTTTACGGCTCGAAATCAGGAGGCTCATGAGACCGGTGGAGATTCTGCTCAATTACTTCTACGCGAGCAATTCAAGCATACGAGTAGGTACTCCGTAGTCATTTATTCGAATTGTGGAAAGATATCTTCCACTGCTGTACGGAGCACCGACCGAGGAGATAGCCGCTCGGAAGGAGGAAGAGGACGAGATGATGTGTGCCTTCTCATGAATCCTATCGAATGGAAATGCACGTGTCTACATGCTCTCGATGCTCTGAAACGGCTCCCTGAACACTACTTAGGTACATAAAGTATATTGTAGATGCTCGATCAAGGATGAGAGATGGGAGGATGAGTAGGTAATAGCTAAGTACACGGATTAATATTATTCCCCCCCCCGCTCCTTCCCACTGCCAAGACGTTTGGGGCGTTAGCCACCGCCCTGCGCTAAGTCACTTCCGCGCTGCTCTCCCTCCGCAAGCTCATTCTCATTCTCGTCTCTTTGTTCTTCTTTCAACACTCCCTCCATCCATGGATAGCGCACGCAGCCTATGAACCAGCTAAACGCCTTAAACACATATGACCTTACTCACTCACTCCTCACATCAAATCATGGGAAGAACATATCTGCACTCGCCATGGACGTCGATGATGACGGCCAGCGCATCGCGGATCGCATTCAAGACCACGACACCATGGATACTATCCTAGACAATCCCCAGGATGCTTCCTCTAATGGCCCCGATCCAGAAATTTTAGCAAAGGACCAAGTCGCAGCAGGAGCGGAGCCCACACCGGTTCCCGAGAACTCAACAGAGAAGGATGACGGAGTGCAGCAGTCGTCAAAACAATCGCGTAAGACCCCACACTGACTCTGCCCGACCCCTCTCTTGTAGAGCACGGGTTGACCCATGAGTTTCGTGGTAGCATCAATACCACAAACCCTGCCACTAACGCAGAATCTCATATCCTTGTTCGGCCTCCAGCCGCTCGCTGCTACAGTCGCGAGAACCGACCCAGTCACAGGCGAGAAGATCAACAAGATGAGGAAATCTTATGAGGGTCAACTCAAGACGCTTGGACTAGCTGGCAGAAATCGATCAGTCAAGCATGAGGAAGGAAAATCGATGGGCCTGAGAGAGATGACGCAGTGGCCGGAGGAGGAGTGGCAGAACCAGAAAGTCAGCGGCAAGGACATCATCGAGGGCCTCCCTAGCGGAATGTTGGCCAAGCTGGACAAGGCTATGCAGATGCAACCCGGGCCATTGCCAAACAACAACGAGTGGGAGAATCTTCTAGGGAATGACAATCCGAAACCGGTCGAGCCGACCAAAGCGTCAAAAATCGCCAACAAGCCCGTGGCCAAAGCGAATGGGCAGGTCAACGGAAATACCGCGAACGCGGAAACCGTCCGACCGCAGCGTACAAATAAAAAGCGATCATATGGCGACGCCAGCTTCGAAGGCTATACAGGGTACGCCGAAGGGATCGAGGACGACGATGCCGATACTGGAGGCGGCTACTCATCTGGCGACACTCAGTTCAGCCGGAAGAGTGGCCGCGCCGCCAAGAAGCGGAAGAAGGTTAGATTCTCTCAAGATCCCGATGCTATTCCTATACCCTGATCTATATACTTACACTCAATCAGAGTTATGGCAATAATCCCACCGGTTTCGGCGATCGAAGTGGCAGCTTCAACTCCGGCATGGTTGGCGTAAGCACCTACAGTCGGTAGCACCAAAGGATGGGGACCTGTCACATCCCACTTTGTAGATATCCTCGCGAAGAATCAGCGCCGTCAATCGGACGGACAAAGCCGGAAAGCTCATGAACGAAGCCCATGAGAGCACACCACGCCATTCGGCCCAAGCGTTCCACCTGTCCCCTCAACCCAAAAGGTCCCAACGACCAAACGCATCCCATCACAACACAACACCATACCGACCCGCCAAAACCACCCCATCCTCTCCCCACCTCCCCACCTCTCCATCCAACCCATCCCGCCCCCCACCACACCCACACCATCAACGACCACAACCTCCGTACGTCATTCATGTATTAACGACTGGGTATACCCGCAATCGGTGTTACCGGCTCCTCAGCCGGACGGCGTTCCTCTCCCCGCGAAACGGAGATCAGGCGTTCCTCGGGCTCCGGTTTGGCAGCGCAGCGTCGCTGCGTAGAAAACCCCTGCGTTTGTGTATGATAGGCAGGCAAAAAAATTTAAAGTACAGATACGATGGAAAACCAATCGATCAATCAATCGCTTCCATCAACCCGTCAACACAACCAGTAAGGACCGATGATCGTGCCCCGCCGCCGTCCTGTGACAGCGTGACCGCCCGTCGTCCCTCTCCTCTCTCCACGTACCCAGGGTAGACGGCAACTCTCCCGCGTACTCCACGTACCCTACCGCGCATCGGCACCCCCCACGTCTTGCCCTCCTAGACACATACCCGCCACATCTTATCCCCTCCCATCCCCTCCCATCCCATCCCATCCTCAACCCGCCAAAGCGCATGCCCCGAGCACGCGCTCAACCCCCGCGAACCGCTTCCCATCCAATCCACGGGGCTAAACAGTAGTGCAGCGTAGTGTGATGGAACGTGCAACAACGCTACGGAAACCGATCGAGAACATTCAACGGCGCGGAGATACCCAGGCGGCGGAGCCCACCGGACGGAATCATTTACATGTATTCGGAACGGCTTCGGAGCGCGGCCCTCGCAGTCTGAATCATTGATACAAAGGCCTACGCGTACTCTCCCGCCCCGCTCCCGTAACCCTCACATGCCAACAAAAAGATCCCCCGTGTAAACCCCCGACGCCAGAACGCTCGTTGTGGCGGTGTTCCAATCACCGCGAGATGCTCATATCGCCTCCGCTCCGCCCCCGTTCACGGCCCCCGGGTCCGCGACGCCGACGCCTCGCTTTCGGCTCCTCGCCGCCTTCTTCCTCCGCCCGCTCGGGACCTCCACCTGCGCTCCCCCGTTTTCTCCGCCGCCGCCGATCTGCACGTCGTCCTCCGTGCCGCCGTACAGCTCGTGCCATTTCCTCGACTCGTCTAATTCGTTCATGTCCGCGGGCCTCATCCGGAGCCACTTCATCCTGGGACCGGTCTTCGACCTTTCGCTGACTCGGAAGCCGTAGATGCGCGGCTCGTGTATCCTTCCGGGGCCTAAGCCAGGCGCGAGGTTGGACGTAGCGATACCGTTCAGATGGCTCGGCTGCAATGGTAGAGGCTCTGGTGTGATGGATGAGAGTAGGGTAGGATTTAACGTGGCTGTGACAGGGGTAGAAGTCAACGAGGAAGAGCGCGAGTGTTTTGTTGTTTCTGCTGCGGCAGAATTGGTGGCTGTTTGCGAGGTAGGTGAAGGAGGCGCGTAGGCAGGATGCGTCGCTGCGAGGTTCAGTGGATCGCCCTTGGCGCAGACGTCGAATTCGGGGAAGGTCATGAAGAAGAGGCAGCCAAAAGTGGTTCCGAAAAAAGCACCGTCAACAGATTGGAATCGGCTGTTGGGGGGCGTGTAGACGTCCAAGCACGAGGGGCAGAAGAGCTTGACGGTTTCTTGGCCCGGTATATCATTGCAGCCAACGGGAAGGACACGGGCTTGATTGCAGAAGACGCGTGGGCAGGATCCAAAGTGCTGGAGCTCGTATTTGTCAGCCATTTGTTGTATGCCGGGCCTAGATGTTATGTAACGTTGGTGGATCAGGCCGTAGAGAAGCTCTGCACTGCTTTCTATTTCGGTAATGTCATTGGCGACTTTCATATGCCGGCGTTCAGCACCCCTCCGGTACGGCACACTGTTGCCATTCTCATCTCGCATCTCTACGTCATTGTCTTCGTCCTCCTCCTCATCCTCCTCCTCCTCTTCTTCTTCCTCTTCTTCCTCCTCGTCTTCTTCTGGTTCCACGTCTAATATCATTTCCAAGGCCTCTTTGTACATGGGGACTTGGTTTTGAAGACCTGTGAGATTGAAGTCGTCTTCGATGAAATCTTCTGAAACTTCGGCGAAGTATTCGTGGCCGAGGAGGCCGCAGAAGGAGGAGATCCAAGATTCGGGGGTGCCTGAGGAGGTAGACATGACGGAAGTTGTTGAGTGGGTGACAGAGAGCGTAGATCCAGAAGCTCCAGGCGAAGCAAGGCTCAAATCCGCAAGCTGAGGCACCAACGACGAATCCCCGTTGGCAGACACCGTGGTGGTTGACTCCGGTTTTGGGGGAAATGCTGTGGATTATCCCAAAAGTTAAACCCTACTTCAGGGCGCAGATGACGTGAATATATGAGTCGCTCAATCGTGGCGAGAAAATTGAAATGGTATTCACAGGACTCGCCGCTGCCGTGTTGGTGTTGAAAGTGTCAACGAAGTAGTGAATGTCCTATATTTCCGAAGCGGAGACAGTAGTGGTGGATGAAGTATGGAAGAGATAGCTTTTGTGTCAAGATGCATCATCGGCGCATAGCAGGTCAGATCCTTTGGCCGACTCGTTGCTCTGGCTCTCGCGACTGCCTCGAGTGCTGTGCTGCACTAAAGGTTACTTGCTTGACGGTGAAAGTGCGGCTGATAGAATACCAACACGCAACCACTAAACCGGGTTGCTTATGATCACCAATGTATCCGATAGTAGTCGCTGGCCGTGGCACGTTTGATTATATGTAATTGCTCACGCTCTTTACAGCTGACCAGCAATTTGATATCGAATTAGTGGGGTTTCAAAGGGCTGTGCACTGCCCTGCGTCTAAAGCGCCTACCGCCTTGCCAAGCCTCCTCCTACGGTGCTAAAAGTTCCACGTACTAGGAGTAGGTAGGTACCTACCTAGGCACCTTATGGTAGGTATCAAGTAGCATTCTTAGCCAAGTAGCATGAGAGTTTGAGAATGATTCTGGTGTATTCATAACAAAGGCGATCATCATGGATCAAAAGAGATGTTCCATAATCCTCGAAAATTCCCCCTCATTACCATAGACACCACTGATGCCCCCTGTTGCTGTTGCAGGAATCATCTCTCCTTGAGATCCCACAAAACCATTCACTCCATCCATGGCTTGGCCACTTGCAAAGAGATTGTTTCCATACCCGCCCGCCGCTTCAAACAGATTGGTCAATTCATCCTTCATCTGCTGTCCGTCCAAGGGACTACTGCCTAGCGAACTCGGTTGCTGAGCTGACGTGAACGCGGCCATCTGGTCAACTTGATGGCCGGCGAGACCAGCCATGGCGACTGCCGCGGAGGAGTGAGCGTCGTCGGGATCGGTCAGTGCTTGGCGCGAAATGACTCCAAGCTTTGGCCCAACCTCCTTCAAACCCTTGATCATTTTCCAAATGCGTTTCGAAATGTACGACTTCGTGCTGAATCCTTTGATGAGGTCTAAGGCCATGTAGAATTCATCTCTGACTTGACGACTAAATTCCACAGGTGCATGCGCAACCGCGAGGAAAAGTACGGCCAGTGCTGAGATGAGGAAATAGTTGAAGCAGACTTGTTGCGTGCGGTAGATATCGGTAGTCTCGTTCAGGCGAGTGAGCACTCCGATCGTGTCCTTGGCCACGTTCACTACGGTTTGAGCGTATTCTCTATTTTCCATGATGTTTGTAGCGGAGTGCAGAACAGGTCTGTAGATCAATACCCGCATCTGGTTCGTCCGCAATACGAGAATTACTTGAAGACGACGTTGGCCTCGACTGATAGGGCTGGTGTTCATGGCATTGTCCGCTTCATGGAACCTGAGGCTCTCGGGGATAATTTTGTGCCACTGAAGGATCTGGAAATCGAGATAGCTAATGCTGTCTTTGTTAATATCACTGCCGGGGCCTTCAAATTTGGTGGTAGACCGCCAGACTTGGGATGAGATGCGACTGTACGCGATCATGGCGGTCAAGTAGGGGGTTGAGTCGTCCTAGTCTGTCAGCATGATAACTTCAGCTGGAGGATTTCTCTGAGCTCACCGGCTGCGGCAAGTGAGGATCAATGTCGGCGTCCTGCAACGCGAACGGCATCCCCGTACCGAAGCTCCACCGCCGGTCTAGCACATATATTGACCAAAACAGTTTGGTAGCCCACGATCGGTCTTCATCATTGGGGAAGATCTTCGCGATGGTTTGACGACGATGCAAACCTATCTCTAGACATAATCGGGATGCTAGACCAATGATGCGATACGCATGGACTTCCTCATCCTGTTGAAAATGATATTCGGCCTTTATTCGAAGTCAGCATAGCCTCAAGCATGAGCTGTCTGGAATCCATACCACAAGTACCAAGAGAATTAGGCCTTTGATCTCGACTGGACTGGACAGTCGTCCTTCGAAAGCTTCTCGGCAACTCTCGTACAGCGTCCTTCCCAGGTCACTCTGACCCTCTCCATCCACAATTAATGCAATAGCCAGCACCATCTTGAGAATATTGACATCATTGTTCGCAAGCCGATCAGGGCCGGACATGGCTCGGTTCATTAGGCCCGTTCGCGCTGCTGCCTCAGTGAAAGCGAATAGCAAGTTCGCTTGCGCAATAGTTCTCTCCATGTCGATTATAGGATACATGATACCCATCTCTTCCTCGTAGAGACGACAGAGCCTGACCGCTTCTTCTTTGCCTACCTTCCATAATGGGTCTTTGTTGGGATGTACCGTCATTGAGGCTATTGGTGCTTGGAGCTGGCGCAGTGAGCCTCGAGGGGTGATCTCATCGTCATTGAATCCTCCATCTTCCTGCATTCCCGGTGCGGTTATACCCATTGTTTGCAGGCTCGAGCGGGCAACATCGAAGCTGAAAGCAGAGCTCGTAGGTCCCTGAAATCGAGGCTGGCTTCCGTGAGCCTGGGAGGGTGATGACGGATTTCGATATGGCCCTGAGGATTCCGAGTGGGCAAGAGCAGGGTGTAATGGGAACGGTTCCTGGGCATGGGTTGGCTGGGAAATATACCCCTGCCCATTGCGCAGAGCTTCGAGATTAGCGTAGAGGTTATTGACTTGATCCTGTAGTGATTGGATATGGTCACTCATGGTACGATACTCCCTGTGAACTGGGTGAGTATGGGTGTTTAAAATCATAGAAGACGCTTACGCTGAGTCCTTGAAGGCGGCAGAGCACGCGCAATTGGGAGCATAGACACACTCCAAAGACAAGTTGCCACATCGCTGGCAAGGAGTCTGTCCGTTGCATTTGATCTTACGGCGCTTGCATTCATTGCTGTGAGATGAAAGTATTAATTGGAGAGTGCGCGTTTGTTGGTTGGATGGGGGGACCCACCAAGCAATGGAGATATAGCGGTTTCGCTTTGTCTTCTTGTCGGATTCGGGAGGGCCGTCATCTTCACTTTTCCTCTTGTCTCCTGCCTGGGCAGACTTGGTGACATTGTAATAAGGGCCATCAGCGGTCTGATGGTTCTCCTGGCCGTTCATGATCCCGATTCAGAAGGGCGGAATTGTGGTAGGGTAGACGGCGGAAGTGGTGCGCACGGCAAGTTGCCGAAACCCCCCAAACCTTCCAACGATCTAAAGAGGGAGTAAACGGACCTTAGTGAGAGAGCTACTTTTTGGTGTATTGATCTCCCAATTACATGAACACATGCACCATGTACATGACAACTTTCTCTGGCAGCTTGCCTGGCCACATCGGCTTTCTATCACTGTATCATCACTCTATGGGAACTCAGTTATAGCTCGATGATGAGAAAACAGGACTTGAAGCGTTGGCTCTGTAGGAATGGATGCATACATATTCTCGACTAGATGTACGCTTCTCTCTGGTAGTGAATATCTTCCTCTCGTTGAACTTCATTCTACAACTCGGAGGGAATTGTACTATTCTGCCTCTTTATCAGAAAGGGTTTTGCGGTTCCGTTCCACAGTCCTGCACCAGGGTCAGCGGTCTACTTGAACTTACAACACAGGCAGAACAAATCATGTTGTGGGAGATCATTTTCTATGGACAGCACATATGGACTGTCGGCGAGAGGGCGACGTTGTCTTGCTGAAAGCACGGAATAGACTTGCTTGAACAAGGTGATAAAGGACACCTATTCAGACTAGTCTCTCAGTATATGCATACATACCCTCATACCTAAGGTAATCAGTATAAAACAGAAGACATCATCAAGTATCCAAAACCTTTACGTCTGCAACTAAATAATCCTACACAACCTCGTGCCTTGAATCGACCTTTGATTTGCCTGCAGAGCTGGAGCCTTCTCTTCACTCACGTCAACCATGACGAGGCTATGTCTCTTTCCCCTTCTGACGGCATACGGAGCATCCTCCTCTTCTGGCAAAGAGATTGGAGCACGAACTACTGTTCGGAACCAGCATCTGTCTACCTTTGTTTGCTCGACTCGAGTGCTTTGGCAACCAGACGTCAGCTACAAGCCATTCATTTTTATAAATGATCTTTTCTTCCCTGACTCTCTCTTTGTTTCTTGTTCTTCGCTTTTCGAGCGTCATAGTATTCGTCGAATTTCGCCCTTCCCTGCGGCCCAATCTCATACTCCCACGCAATTTCACCTCCACCTTCATCTCTTTCGATGTCGTCTTGGGCGGCTTTATCAAGATCTAAATCGTCATCATCAAGGTAAGCTTCACCGTCTTGGGCAAAGCTCATGCGGTCGTTCATCGTCCAAATGTCGTTGCCATCATGTATGTCATCGAAGCGGTCTTTCTGAAAAATCCCAAAGTTCTCTTCATCGTCTGACTCCTCTCCCACGGCTTCCACCACAAAGCGTGACCCGCTAGCTGCACCGAATCCACTACAAAGATTCGCGGTCAGTACGATCTTTTTCGACTTAGAAACGAGTAGCCAAAATCTCACTGAGGGAAATATTTGCGAGCCCTTGCCAGCAGTGCCTCTTTTCGCCGCTTTTCTTCACCAGGTCCAAGACTCAGACCGTTCAGCCTTCGATCAGCATGCTGTGCTTTACGGTTTTGCTCTCGATATCGATGCTGGCTGATATAATCTGTAGGGTTCATGGAGAGCTTAGAAATGTAAGAGGCGGCATCGCGACCTAGATCGAGATGTATCACGTAGCAAGGGATTATCTGAGCGTCGTCAAAGACGACATACTCCAGCAGATCATTAGCAGCATGACAATGTGCACCTGGATAAGGCACATTTTGGTGCCGCCACATGTCGTCTCTCGTTATAAATCTGCAAATTCCAGTAATGGTAGCGCAGGCAATCAGCTTTAAAGACGCGAATTCGTTGGGCTTGGTTGGCTCATCGCGGAAGTCGGTGTACATCAGGGAGAAAGTTGGGTCTGGTGAACTGTAAATTCCTCGTCCTGGGTTGGGCGCAAAATAGTCAGCTTCGTTTGCCTTGGTTTTGTCAACGAGCGGCTAGTGGCTGACCGTAAGTGCTCCCACAGCGCACAAAATTCTCATCGGGTTTGAGAAACCCCTGTCGAACGATTGAAGGGATCAGATCTTCCCTTGTGCAGTGAAACGTCAGATCTGGACTGACGAGATGGTCGATTAGAGTCTGCGGTTCGTTGGCCCTTTTCCCCATCTCCAGCCGGGTCTCTCGCTTTACACTTCCTTTCAGGACGTTGAGATGAAGCTTCCCCAGATCTTCGCGGATTCTAGCCTGCCTTCTGAAGAATTTGGCGGCGAGATCGCTGCGAACCACACTTTCGATGTGCAGGATCCTAAAAATCTCCGGTACCTTTGCACAGACATCTTCTGGTGTTTTGCCAATAATGGAATTGGCCAAATCATGTCCTTGGATGCTTTTGGGATCGGTACCAAACATACTGCTCATGATCTCGCTCTTGTCCTGAACACTCGAGAAATCAAGTTTTTGCTCGTCTGTAACGTCGGTCACCTTCTTAGACCAGTCTGGATTGAACGGATCATAGCACTGTTTTTCTTCGTCGTCGTCATCATCTGGTACCAGGTCGTAGAATCCATACATGTCCCTGAGATATCTCCTTCGCTCCAGAGACAGCTGGTAGTCTGTCTGCTGCAATTTACTTGCGTTTCTCCAGTAAGCCGGGTCTTTTCTGTATTTCTTGAGATGGTCGGCTACCCTGACGGCAATGTTTAATGCTCCCATTTCGAACTCAAAGCAGCCAGATTTGCTCGACTCTCGATTGCTCCATCTCTTGAACGTATTGGCTCTCCTATCAATTTCGTGAATAGCTCGCAAAGCCACCCTCAATTGATCGATGACTACGCGAGGCAGGCTGATATTCTTGGCTTCGTAGCTCAGGGGCTTTACCGGATACCAATCGCCTGTGACGATGTCTAGAGTCATTTCTGGGAAAGGGAGGACAAAGCCTTGTCGGCAATCGACGTTCCAACGGTCCTCCTTAGGAAGTAGTCCATTGTCAATGAGACAGTCGATCTCCTGGTCCCGTAGAAGCTCCAGCTCCACAATCTCGTCGTCCGTGAAAACCAAATTATCATCATGAGTTGTCTCAGATTCCTGATCTTGTACAAGCCTATAGTCGCACGGTTCGTTGTCAGGAGTGGTAGCCAGTATGCGCTCACGTTCAAATCCATGGCGAATTCCAGAGACATGCACTCAATACTACAGACTGTAATGCTATTTGCGGCACAGTCTGGGCTCATTGCCCGTTGATGCCCAAAACCTGTTATGGTTTGACTTTCAAGTGCAATTGCTGAGAATTGAATGCAGACATGCATGCAATACACCAACCCAAAACCGATATGAAGTCAAATGGGTGTTGAGAAGATGTGGAATACGGAGCGACAGAGTGAAGGACCGTAGCGCTGAATTTGTCAAGCAAGCGGGAGACTCCCTCGTCTCCCGCAGAGCAAAGGCTGCATGGCCATGACCGGAGTCACCACCGTAGGCATCCCGCAATGACTCTCGGAGGCACCAGCAAGATTCCCAACCCAACTAAGCACTGCTTACTTGCATATGACGTGTACCGTCTGGTACTGCTTATGGGTTGACCGCTTCACTGGCCAGCCCAGGCTTTTCCTGATCCAATGAACAATGAGTCAGTCTCTGGAGACAATCCCCAGAAATCGTCAAATTGCGCGAATGGGCCCCGACGCTTTGCCAGGGATTTCGTCCCATGATCTGCTGGCTGTGCAGCGAAATGAACAGATGAAAGAGAGTTCCGAGCAAAGGTCGTCACGCTGACAGTCATATAGGTCAGGCATCAACGCGAAGGCATACCTGAACAACCTGATGGACGCCAACGGAGCTGAAAGCTTTCCTGCTGCCTGCGGAAGAACACTTTCGGGGTCGCTGTGGCTTGTGGCTTGTGGCTTGTGGCTATGCGAGTTCCCACAGCCTTCTTCTACGCAGCCAGAAGAGCGAGGCTCACCGCAAATCGCCACAAGAGGCTCTCCAGCCCTATGCGGTGACTGCCGTCTGCCCTACGTGCCTACCAGGTATCGATCTTTTTGAAGTAGACGTGCATTAGAGGCTTTTAGGGTTACATCCAGGTCATCCAGACCCCGGTAGAAGCAGTACTTATTAGGAGTAGCAGTACTTGTTTGGAGTAGCTCCCCTCTCGCACGTCTTCTAATCTCGCTCGTCGGCTTTAGTCGTATATTGCCCCCACAGAAGGATTCCAACCCCTCCTCGCACCAGTGAGAAAACATAAAAGGCATGACCTCTTCTTAAATACTAAGCGCTACTCTTCCTCGCAACGCTCAACGTTCAACGAAAATTCGTTATTGTCTTTTCCTTTTAATTTCGAATACTCTTTTCGTCGGAACTTCCAACCGAAAGAGGACCAAACCAGCGACCAGACCAAAGCCTCTATAGCAGCAGCAATGGAGCATACCGAGTGGCATGTGCCCGAGGGATACCCCGTGGTAGTGAACACTCGCTATGATCGCGATAGGGGCCGGCTAGGCTCTGACTACCTTCCTCAACGCCAAGCAGGCTATTACAGAGACGGCAACGGGCTTCTCATTCCTGCTGGCGCTGCCATGGGTGGAGGTCTTCACCGCTCCCACTCAGCAGCACGCCGTCCCGCGCAGATCGTCATCAACAACGCGCAGTATGAAGACCGCTCCGTCAGCCGCAGCCTGCGTGGCCATAGTCACAATAGAAGAAGCTCCCACGGGCATGACCGCCGCTACGATGATTCGGAGGATGAGTATCGAGAACGAGCATATAGTCCTCATCGGAGAAGGCGGCACAGCAGGACCCATGACAGTAGGAGCCCCAGCCCGTATTACGACTACGAGTTGGAAAAGAAGATGAAGAAGTTGGAGGAACTGGAGGAGAAGGAGAAGGAGGATATAGCGCGCGAGAAATACGAGGAAGAACTGCTTTTAAAAGAGGCCAAGAAGGCCAAGAAGAAGAAGGAAGAGGAGGAACTGAAGAAGAAAGCGATCGAGGAGTACCATGTCAAGCAGTTGGAGGAGAAAGCCAAGGAAGACAAGGCGAAGAAAGAAGCAGACGCGGAATTCAAAGAGAGGGTGAAGAAGGCGTTTGGCCAGGCAGGGTATGACGAGGAGAGTATTGAGGAAATACTGAAGAAAGGGGAGAAGGGAAAGGAACATGGGCATGGCAAGGAGATCAAGATCAAGGACCTGACGAGGCCGACGTACATCAAGGTGCACCGGAAGCATTTGAGTCCGGAAACGTTGGATGAATACAAATTGCCTTGGGAGTGGGACGAGGTGAGTTTTCTCCATCACCGCACCAAATGCCCTGCCGCTGACAATGCTTTACCAGCTTGACTCGAACTTTATCGTCATCAAGCAGTGGATTAACGAAGACGATCGAAACATCCTCTTCGACCACACCAAGAGACTGCGCGAAAGGAAAATGATCACCGACTCCACCGTGGAGCTCAGGAGGGAAAAGGACAATCTGCTGCTGGTGAGGAAGAAGTCACCCGGAAGGTCGAGATCGCGCTCCAAGTCCCGAACCTTTTTTTTTACGTGATGGAAGAGACTGGCTAGCGTGGGCAACGACGATGACGTTCGATAGAAGATGTTAACGAATTCCTATTTGTATGGGTGGTCTCTCGCAACGTGTCTTTTTGGATTTGAGATATCTCCCTTCACCAGCTTCTCGGCATTCCAGAGCCTATTCTTTTTGAAACTCGAAAAGGTCAAAACCTTCGAGGGACGAGTATTTAGATAGTTCGAGATTCTTACTTATTCTACCGACGCATCCATCTAATTCCTTTCGTCAGTCTCCACAACATCGACAACATCCCTCCTAGGATGCAAAGGCATCTCCCTCCTCACTTTTTCCAACCCACCCAAATCAACGTCACCGACGCGGATCTCCGGCTCATCCTTCCATTCGTCCACACCACCTGCCTCAGTGACAACCTTGCCCCAAGGATCGACAATCATGCTGTGCCCATAGCTGACTCTCTTCTCATTATGCGGCCCGACTTGTGCCGCAGCGATGACGTACGACTGTGTCTCAATGGCTCGTGCCCGTAGAAGCGTCTCCCAATGCACCTTGCCAGTCGGCACCGTGAAAGCGGACGGGTATGTGACGATCTGAGCACCAAGATCACGGATGCGGGCGGACAGGGCGGGAAATCGCAAGTCGAAGCATATCATCAAGCCTATCGAGCCGAGACACGTTGGGAAAGGAGGCGCGATGGAGGAGCCGGGCTCAACGCTGTTGCTTTCTTTAAGTACGGGACCGTCTTTGATTTCGACGTCGAAAAGATGGAGTTTTTGGTAGCGCTGGGTGATGACACCCCCCTCGTCGATCCAAATGAGCGTATTCTTCACCCTTTTCCCTCCAGTCGCCGGCTCATGAATGCCAACATTAATCGGCAGTCCTGCTTGTAAAGCCTCATGTTGTAGACCCTTCACGAAAGGGCTGTCCTCGGTCGTACGAGCCAGAGACACCGTCTCCGCGGGCGATGACGCGATGTAGTCGCTTGCTTCGGGCAGGAAAAGAGCCTAGGGTATCTAAGACGCTGAGTGGATGGGCGAACTCGCGGGAACGATGAATGCGGACCTTTGCGCCAGCTGCAACGGCTTTTCTGACCAATGTCTGGCATTGGGCCAGATTGTGGGACATGCTCGCTGTTGAACAGATTTGGCCCACTGCCTTGCATGGATCTCAGAGCTGCATATCGCTATTCCAGAAGGATTCCCTTACCGCAATTGCCATCGTGAATGTCCGCTTCCCCCTAGGGTGCTAGGATGGATAGATCTGGCCTCGGAGTCTGGGTGAATATTGGCGACGTTGATGAATATTGGGACGATTGATAGGCACTTTAGGCGTATAGGCTCGGAGGGTGTCACCAGTGTTAGAGATCGGTCGCCTCTGGGATGGATGGCCCGGGATCGGGGTGCCTTCGGAGGTAGCTTTTACGGCCTTATGATTGGCTTCCGGGGAGTCGGCAAGAGCTGAAATTCGAGATATGTTAGTGCGTCGTCAGCCTTCTGAAACGAGGAAGGAATAACCTTTGAATAGGTACCTACCTACGGAGTACCTAACCTTTGATACACGCCTGGTGGCACCAATTGTATGCTGACGGTTGTCTTATCAAATCGGCAACGAGATTCATTTATTCTCCATCATCCGCGGCGTTCGCCCCGTGAAGACTCCATTTTGATACACGTTTCTCGGTAAAAATGCGCTCATCGTATTCCGCAAAGCATGTCATAGCTTAGATGCATACGAGGCTGTCCAAAGTCCATCACTGCGCCTGCAGACCTTGGATATACAGTATGTTCTTGGAACGCCAGGCTTTGGAGCAATTCATAAGTCGCTCTTGAGATGGCATCACAGCCTCCTACAGCACAGAAATCCTCTTCAAGATGGGGCTCCTTCCTAGCTGGAGTGGAGTCGAGGCTGGACACCATTTTGGCAGACGAAGATACGAAAGCCCCGCCCGCGAAGACTGATGGAGGTACACAAGAGCAACCAGGGAAGAGGGATGGCATGGCAGTTCCCCCGGCTGCAAAGCCGACACCTTCAAGGACAGCGTCGGCCAATCGAGCTCAAGAGCGTCTCAACGAAAGGCTAGCAAAGGCAATGGCCAACCGCACCCTTGCCAAGAAGGGTGATACTTCAGTAACACCGTCGGGTGTCCCTTCAAGAACCGCCAGTCCAGCAAACATTGCGGCCAGTCCGCGGACAAGTTCAGATCTTCAGAGTGAATCCAAACGCGAGCAAAATGGCAAAATTGAGCAAGAGACGGCATCAGGTGAAATTGTCACGGTGAATGGGACGAGCGAAGACCAGGAGCCTCAAGATCAGGATTCTGAAGCAACACCAACTGGGGCTGCGGTAGAAGACACCAATGATGAGTCAAGTCTCCCGCGCCCTTCAATCGACTCTCGTGGCTCAATTTCAACGCGGCAGTCCCTAGAACTGACACGGGCTACCACACCTAATCAAACTGACTCTCCTAAATTGAATGGCATCATTATCGATTCAAGCTCGAAAATGCCAGAAGAATATGAAAAAACGATTGAGCAGATGCGATCAGATTACGAAGCAGCGGAGCTACGGCGCCAAGAGGAGACGCATATATACCTGGAACGGATAGATGCTCTACAATCGAAGCTACAGTATTTGACTAAAGAGGCTGCCGAAGTCGCCAAGAATGCTTCCATGGAGGCTGAATCCGGTAGCATTGAGCATAAGATGGCGGCAAAGGACGAGAAAATAGCATTGCTAATCGAAGAGGGTCAAAAGCTCTCCCAGACCGAGCTCAAACATATGAGCATCATTAAAAAGCTGAGGGCGAAGTCGATCGAAGACGACAAGGTCGTAGTTGACTTCAAGCGGACGACTGAGAAGCATGAAAAGTTGGCTCGGGAGGCTCAGGACAGAGCGAAGCGGGCTGAGAGCGCTGAAAAGCGAGCATTGGAAAGGCTCAAGTCCCTGGGGAGGATTGAGAAAGACCTGGAAACCGTCAGGGTAGACCGAGATGCCAAAGTGTCACTCTTGCTGGATCTTCAGATGGAGCTCTCGCAGGCGGCCTCCGCCGCGAAAGAAGCGGAAGTTAAAGTCCACGTTGAAGCGCTAGCGCTAGAGAAGAGACATGCGGCAGATCTGACAGATGAGCTTTCAAACATCAGAATTGAAAAAGAGCTAGCTGAGAAACATCATCAGAACGAGCTACGGGAGCTCAGCGAGAAAGCCGAGCGAGAAAAGGAGCGAGCCAGAGTCGCTGAAATAGAACGACAAGGCGAGCAAAGCATACTGGAGAGCCGACTAGAAGCATACCGTGCCCGAGCTGAAGAGGCTTCAGCTGGCCAGACAGGAGATGTGCAGGCCAAGCTTCTTCGCCAGATTGAGACCTTGCAAAATCAGTACGCTGTTGCTAGTGAAAATTGGCAAGGTATCGAGGGATCACTGTTGTCTAGGGTCACTACTCTCGAGAAGGAGAGGGACGACATTGTCAAAAGGGAAGCCGATATACGGCGAAAGGCTCGAGAAACAGTATGGCCTTTTTTTCAAACGTATTCTATGGACCAATCGCTAACGTACGGTAGAGCATCAAGTGTAGGCGAATGGAAGAGGAGCTCGAAAGGGTCATTGCTAAAACAGAGGATATGGACCACGAGCTCTCTTCTCGCAGTACCCAAGTCGCTACTCTTAATGAGCGATTGACCAAATCTGAGGCAGAGGTTACAGCGGCAAAAGAGGACCTCAAAGCCGAACGAGAAGCATGGGAAGCACGTCAAGCGCAACGGATCGAAGAAGAAAAGGCTCGCGTGAGAGAAGAGACTGCGCGATCCAACACTCCAGAAACACTTTACCATCAGTTCCGAACCGAGTCCCCAACTATTCACAATCGCACACGCAAATCTTCCAACGCGGACCGCAGCCCACACACCCGCCGTATCCAAGGTCTTGCAATTACTGGGGCTACCAATCACCCACCCAATGAACGGCCGCTCAGCAGACGCTCATCCTCGCAGCCGTTACAGAACCTACAGACTTCAAGTTTTGAGCACCAGCGGTCTGCGTCTCGTCATGATTCTTTGAGCACTGTGCCCCAGCTATCTGTCAACAATGGTGTGCCTGGAACGCCCTCCGGATACGACAATGATGACTTTTTCGAGGTCCAAACCCCCGCCACCCCCGAACGAACCATCAACGACGTGATCTCTGCCTCCACCGTCGGCGCCGGCCCGTCTGTCCAACTAGTCGAGCGCATGTCCGCTGCGGTTCGGCGTCTCGAAAGCGAGAAGGCTAGTCACAAAGATGAGCTCAGTCGATTGTCTGGCCAAAGAGACGAAGCAAGGGATCAGATTGTTGGGCTCATGAAGGAGGTGGAGGAGAAAAGAGGTTGGGAGGGCAGGGTCAGAGAATTAGAAAATGAAATGAAGGGGGTGGAGGAGAGGTATCTTACTACGCTTGAGATGCTTGGGGAGAAGAGCGAGCGGGTGGAGGAGTTGAAGGCTGATGTGCAGGATTTGAAAGGCATGTACCGGGAGTTGGTCGATAGCACTATGCGGTGATCTGCTCCGGAAAGCGGGTCGCTATACTCACGAGTTCTAGCACGATATCCCGGTGCGTTCGGGTGGGTTTGGAGTTCTAGCGGATACTGCGTTCAAAGTACCGATGACTACTTCGACTCTTCAATGTCCACGCCTTCCTTCTCCGCACTTTGCAGTATGAACTGCCGTATCTAGTAGGAACCTTTAGTCACGTGAAGATGCCAGTGCCAGATCACATATCCTACCTTCCTGTCCGGGGCCAAATCAATCGCCAGGTTCCCGTCCCCATCCCTCTTGTCCGCCTCGGCGCCGGCCTTCAGCAAGACCAGCGCCGTGTCCCCATGCCCTTCCGAAATCGCTGGCCAAACATCAATCAGCCTTTCACCCCCTCATCCGTTCAACCCTCCCCCCACCACCAAAAGAAAAAAAAAAGAACGCGGGCCCACTCACCATGATGCAGGGCCGTCAGACCGGAGACGTCGGTGGCGTTCAGGGGGCTCCTGTTCTCGAGCAGCAGGCGCACCATGGGCACGGAGCCGATGGCGGCGGCGCGGTGGAGGGGCGTCTGGCCGCGCGCGTCCTTGATGCGGGCGGTGGCGCCGTGGGAGACGAGCGTGCGCGCGGCGTCGAGGTTGTTTTTCGAGGCGGTGAAGTGGAGGGCTGTCTGGATGGAGCTGGGGGTCAGCAGCCGGTTTTGGGATCTCGGGGGGGGATGTTCTGACCTGGCCGCTGTGGTCTGATGCGGGGGAGATATAAGGTCAGCGGGGGGATGATGCGGGGTTTCGTTCTCCGGGTTCGGGTCGATGAGGGATAGGGGGGGTCTACTTTTCATGTTTACGTCTGCTTCTTTGCGGAGCAGCAGGTCGACCAGGTCGTCGCCTTCTGGTATACTCGCCGCGATCATCAGCGGCGTCCAGCCCGCCGCATCCTGTCCAGCACGTAAGCAAACAATCATTCCAAAAAAATCTATTAGGTTCTACAGTAGACAGTACCTGGACATCGGCATCAAAGTCCGTCCTCGACACCAGCAGCTCGACTACGGGCACGTGGTTGTAGGACACGGCCCAATGTACGGGCAGCCGGTCGTCGTCGTCGCGCTTGGTGGCGAGCCGCGGATTGGCCTGGGACCGAGGGCGGGTTTAGCTTCTGGCGTTCATTCATTCATTCATTTTGGAAGTGGCGCATACGTACGTTGAGAAGGGACTCCACGGCTGCGGCTGTGGGACTGTCAGCCAGCGACGCCGGAGACGAGTCGGGGAAGGGGTGGGCGTACTTCGGCCCTCGCGGGCTGCCTCGTGGAGCGGGAATTTGGACTGATCCATGGGGCGGGTCAAGTGGGATTGTTAGTATGGGAGTACGGAGTAGAAGTCTAGATTGATGGGTATTTTATAATTGGATGGTAAAAGGAACGGTTTCAGCGCATGTGTTTTCCTCTTTGGCGTACGTGCCGTCTTTGAAATGGCATCAGCAGGATTCTGCTCATCGTACAATTGTCGAATTCAAAGGAGTATTCGTGATTGGCCGGACGTTTGACGCAATGAGACTCACATTTTTCGCTCAGGTTTTGAGGATTGGAAAAAGCAGCTTTCCAACTACTTATGCTGCTTAGGTAGGTATGTACCGTGTGCGTGTACGTTTGGCCCCTCGGCCCTTAGCATTGACTTTGCGAACCGTCTACAGAGAGGACTTCCCGAGCCGGAACTTTGAGAAATACGCGCCATACGTACTGTAATGTACTGAATCCTTCCAATATCTAACTATCTATATTGTTGCCTGTACAGTCCTTTGCCTGCCTCATATTGATTTGCTCGAGCTATGTTCCCACTGGCCGAGTACGTCTATTTATGATGAGCATACCCAAATACTGCTAGAGCAAGGGAACAATATACGGAGTTTTAGGGCACTTGTTCGGCTCTTGTCAAACTCATCTTGATGGACCGGATGCTCGATACATTAAGAGCATTTTTCTGCGTGACAGAAGAGAGAAGAGTAGAGAGCTCGGCGCAATGCAAGATCGCTAGGTACACGAGAAAGACGATGTTGAAAGATGCCGTCACATTCAAGGACTCCAGGCCCATTATATTGAGATGTCGATTCCAGCCGTCGCTTCAGATGCCTCTTGAACAACCGACGATGGACTCAAATTCCTCTGTTCAGGTTTCTGAGTCGCACGCCGTACATCTGCATCGCCTGAGACCGAAAATCCGTTGAAGTGGTGACTCTTGCTCGCAACCCCAAATGCATTTCTCGTATCTTGTCCTGCCCACATCTTCATTTTACATTGAACCTTCCAATCGGTACATGTATGATCATGGCTTTCAATCCCATTGTTCACGGTTTGCCTTCAATACCTTGTCGTCCTCGCAAGCCATAGCTTTCAAAAGTACCAGATTTTGACTATTCTTGGCTGCGGAGACCTCTGTCTTGCATAGCGACTTTTGGCTGATAGAGTAAGAGCAGCTGGAAAAATAGCTCGCCGAAAAAGCCAGTGATGTTACCTATCGTTTCGTCAAGTTTTTCTTGTCGTAAAGTGCCCAAGTCGTCTCCTTCAGCAGGCTACTCTTTTTCTACCTTTCAAGTGCAAGCTGCCCCAGTATCAATTGGAGAGCCTGGTACTCACTGTGGATCCAAATCGCATTTTGCATTGTAAAGGACCAAGTCATCAAACTCGCTTTGCTGAACCGTCACATGCTTTTTGTACGGACCAGATCCTCTTTCTGCACCACCGAAGCGAGCGAGAATCTACTCTACAGAACTTTTCGCCAGTCGTAGCCCTTTCCCGGACATTGTGGTTTGATTCAGCGACTGCGTCGTAGCTGCGATTTCATGTTTCACGGACGCTCCTCAATGCGTCATACGTGATGCGGACCTCGGCGGGATCCAGTCTCAGCAGGCTCACATCCAAACTTGCCGCCGAGCTGAATGTACTCGAAGCAGTCGACACAAACAGTGAATGCGCCAGCAAGTAATACCTACACTGAGACCCACAAGCTCCACAAGAGACGATTTGAGCAGTCTCGATTGCGCATCAGATGAAGGACAGACAGTACTGTCTGCCAGAGTAAATGGGCTCTAATGTAAGTGATAGACTCCTCAAGTCAGAGTGAGCTGTGCTGGATGACCGATGAAGAAGAAATGAGTCTCGGTAACGATTCGCCGTCTGCTGTGACAGATCCGGAGCGGTAGGTACACATGTACTTTGCCCCGCCATAGCCGCCTTGCTTACTGTACCCTGCCAATAGTACCACACTGTTAACTCCTACGCCCAATAGAATGGGAATGGAAGCGCTGATGCTAGTGCCCACAGCCTCTTGCTATTGACAGCCTCCAGTTTGGGCAAAATGCAATTGCAATTCGCATTGCTTCAGTATCAGCTGGAACCTTAGAAGCTGGTGGCTTCACTCTAAGCAATGCCAGCTCGCTGTGCTTCTATCATGGCTTCAACTCATTTGAGACGACACGGAACGGAGGACATTGAGGTACATGAACATGGTCCAGTGCAGATTGGAGACGGACACAACTTTGCGAGTAAGTGACACCAGTCGCGCCCACCACATGTTTCTCACGGAATTGACCAATATATCATGATATTACGACGGATGCTAAAGCTTTTTGAATAGATCCCATCCCTCAACTTCCTCGATATTACAACAAACATTACGATGTTCCACGCAGTCCCAGCTCTATTTTTACCGGACGAGAGCAGATCTGCGAGCGGCTACGTGATAGATGTCTACCATCAGAAACCTCCCCACAAGGAGGACAAAAAAGATACGTCATTTATGGCTTAGGTGGCTCAGGCAAGACACAGCTGTGCCTGAAGTTTGTGGAAGTTCATCGGGAAAAGTGCGTACCATGGTCTTCAAGGGTTCCGTATGCCCGGGTCGTCCACTGGTAGTCCTCCAGGTTCTGGGGCATCTTCTGGATTGATGCGAGTACTAAAGTGAACATCGAGCGGAGCTTTTTACACATCGCCAAGAACTGTGGGCTAGACAATGATTTGGATTCTGTCAAGAGGTGGTTGTCCAATATCCCTGAGTCCTGGGCTCTGATATTTGATAATGCAGATGATCCTAGCTTGGACATTTCTCGATTCTTTCCCGTAGGGAATCGCGGAGTCATCTTAATCACAACACGGAATCCTGGTTGTAAATTCCATGCCACTGTGGGCTCAAGCGAGCTGGGTCGGATGGAGACCGATGAGGCCATTACCTTGATTCTCAGAACAGGTGACGTCCTATCGAACCAGACTGTACAAAAAGCGGCAGAGAAGATTGTCCTGGCTCTGGGATGTTTAGCGCTGGCAATTGTTCAGGCAGGAGCAGTAATTCGAATGGGTCGCTGCAGAATAGAAGAATATCCTGCAATCTATTCGCGGCGTCGAAAAGACCTTCTTCAGGAAAAGATGTTGCCAGGGAATGAGGGCTATGAACATACAGTGTATACAACTTGGGAAGTTTCTCTTAGGATGATAGAGGATTTGTCAACTGAGGCTGGGCGAGATGCAATAGAGTTGTTGCAGATGTTCAGCTTTTTCCATTTTGATGGGATTTCCGAAGAAATACTTCACCAGGCGTGGAGAAACCTACAAGACAACATCTACCCAGAGTGGGTCTCTTCGCATCAACTCAAATTACTCCACCGCCAGTCATCCTTGGAATGGGACTCTTATCCTGTACGAGTAGCCCTCTCAATCTTGTCGTCATATTCTTTGATTAGTCGGGATAAAGACCATCTCATTTCAATACATCCACTTGTGCATGCGTGGGCTCGAGACCGGATGAGTCGCTTGGAGGCGGAAAGACTATGGACACATGCACTTTCTACACTAGCATTCTCAGTATCGTGGTCCTTTCAAAGAAAGAATTATCAATATCGGAAATGCCTCGTACCTCACATTGATACTTGCTTGGTTTATCAAGCTCATGGAATATTTCATGCATTGGGATTGAGTGAAGATGTCCTAACGATAGTCGAGATTTTTGCGCTAGTATACCAAGAGACTGGTCGACAACGGGAGACGCTGGAGCTGACGGAAAAGGTTGTGGAAGCCAGGGAAAGGATGCTGGGCAAGGAACACCCTAACACTCTCCGTTCTATGCACAATCTCGCTATCAGTTACAGCAAGGTTGGTCAACAACAGAAGGCGCTGGAGCTGGCAGAAAAGGTTGTGGAAGCTATGGAAAGGACGCTGGGCAAGGAACACCCCACCACTCTAACTTCCATGCACAATCTCGCTCTCAGATACAGCGAGGTTGGTCAACGACAAAAGGCGCTGGAGCTGACGGAAAAGGTCGCGGAAGCTAGGGAAAGAACGCTGGGCGAGGAACACCCTGACACTCTTGGTAACATGAACAATCTCGCTATCAGATACAGCGAGGTTGGTCAGCAACAGAAGGCGCTGGAGCTGGCAGAAAAGGTCGTGGAAGCCAGGGAAAGATTGCTGGGCAAGGAACACCCCGACACTCTCGCTTCCATGCACGATCTCGCTATTAGTTACAGCGAGGTTGGTCAGCAACAGAAGGCGCTGGAGCTGGCAGAAAAGGTCACGGAAGCTAGGGAAAGAACGCTGGGCAAGGAACACCCTGACACTCTCAGTTCCATGCACAGCCTTGCTATTAGATACAGCAAGGTTGGTCAGCAACAGAAGGCGCTGGAGCTGGCAGAAAAGGTTGTGGAAGCCACGGAAAAGGTTGTGGAAGCCATGGAAAGGACGCTGGGCGAGGAACATCCCGAAACTCTCCGTTCCATGCACAGCCTTGCTATTAGATACAGCAAGGTTGGTCAGCAACAGAAGGCGCTGGAGCTGGCAGAAAAGGTTGTGGAAGCCACGGAGAGGACGATGGGCGAGGAACACCCTAACACTCTCAGTTCCATGCACAACCTCGCTATCATGTACAGCAAGGTTGGTCAAAAGAAAAAGGTAATGGAGCTGATAGAAAAGGTAGTAGAAGCTAGCAAAAGGACGCTGGGCAAGGAACACCCCGATACTCTCCGTTCCATGAACAGTCTCGCTGTCACTTACAGCGAGGTTGGTCAGCAACAGAAGGCGCTGGAGCTGGCAGAAAAGGTCGCGGAAGCTAGGGAAAGGACGCTGGGCAAGGAACACCCCGATACTCTCAGTTCCATGAACAGTCTTGCTGTCAGATACAGCGAGGTTGGTCAACAATAGAAGGCGCTGGAGCTGATAGAAAAGGTTGTGGAAGCTAGAGAAAGGACGCTGGGCGAGGAACACCCCAATACTGTTTCATCAAGAAACAATCTTGCAAAACTAAGACGACCTCCCAGAACCGCAAAGAAAACACCTCGGCTACATTCGAAACCCATAGGTTTCGGGTTTCGATTCAGACAGCGCAGAGCGAAGACCGCATCCCTTACCTAGCAAGAACACGCCCCACCCGTCCGCCGCACACAGCTAGGTCTGCGGAATCCGACGCCGTCCAACGTCACAACCCTACCCACTACCGACATCCCTTGCGCAACGGCAATCCAGCACAGCGTCCCCGTCGCCCCCGTCGATCCCCAACGTCTTCCCGCCGCCGCCGCCTCCAACCCTTCGCCAACCCCGAGCCGCGAGCTCGCACCCCGCCACAAAAGACACGCCGTCACGGCGCAGGGCAGTTGCGTGCCATTGCTCCGGTGGCCTCGTTTTCGAATGCCATCTCTATCCGAAAGGCGCGCGAGCACGATGCCGCCATCGCCGTCGCGGCCGCGTGTATCCGTCTCGTCCCGGGAAATGGCCAGAGCGGAGGATGCGCGGCTTGGGGGTCTCGGCGAAGGGCGATTGGGGGAGCGTGTGGCGTGGTGGATTTCGACGCGAGGGTTTTTGGGGCGCGCAGATGCTTGAGGTGGGGAATGGGGCGACGTGCGACGGGCGGCGTCGAGGCCGATGTCGATGGCCACGGTTGGGAGGGATGGCGGCTCTCGGTATACGGTGTCGGGGAGAGGTGGTGCGGGTTGATGGATTCGGGCCACGATGATATTTCGTCAGCTAATTGGAAGCACGGTAATTGCCACCACGCACCCGACTCCGTTCAGATTCTACCGAGTGGAGCACCGGCTAGAGATTTTTGGAAGAAGCTTCCGTCGCGCAGGCATCGTTGAGTGTATCTGTAAGTATGGACGGTTGAGGGAGGTGCGTGGGCGGAGTACGAAGTTTGAGGGAATAGAAACTTTGTACGGAGGATTGCGAGGCTGTGAGGATTCTGGAAGTATAGGGACTCGGAAATTAGACAGATTCTGAAGGTACCGACCTCTAGGTATTCTATGCCGTAGAGGATATCATATCGCAACGGTACTAAAAGTGTGGGATCGTACAAAGCGGTGCACCTTCTAAACTGATGACTTCCGAGCCAGGTTCAGGGGAGAGAAACCCCCTCTGGAGATTAGGAGCCAGAGGGCAGAGGGAAACCCCCCGTGAATCCAAACTCAAGTCCTGACCGGAGAGAAAGCAAGCGTTCCGGCTGATTCCCGCCATCCCTACCGGCTCATACCCACTCACTTCTTTCGGCAAAGCGAGCGGCTGCATCATGACCTGCAAGTATTGATCGTGCAGCTCGGGTGATCGGTTGAACGCACGCATCCCATGTAAAGTCCATTCCTGCAGGTTCGAGGCCCCATGTCTGATAAACAGGACCATCTTTCCGCGGAAACAAACGGCTTTTTACGGGACAGGATACATAATGCCTCCGAGGATGCAAGCTTGATTTGTACAGTATGCCTGCAACCGTGACAACGAACGTGTCAATTGATTCCAGGGAGACGAGTTATATAGATTATTCAATACTTACATCAAAAGTGACAAAGGCGGCCAAAGGCATTGATGGTCAAAAATTGCCGCTGCTCCGGTGAACCCCGAATAAAGATCTTCGTCCTCGTGTTACCAAAGCAAGACTTCTCGCAGATTGGGTACTGAGTCAGGTTTGGGGGTGAGTTGTATAGTGAGGTAAAAGGGTAGAAAGGAGGTTGGCATGTAGTCCCTGCGGTTCACCATTCAACATGAGTTAATGGTGGAAATCAGCGCGCGGGTGGCCTGCAGTAGCGCCTTCTATTGCAACCGGGTTTCGAATACCTTGGGCTCTTTTACAAAGCCGAGGATCTCCCACATGGTCTGCCTTTGTTGTAGGCTACGAGGCTACCAAGAAGTGTGCATCGGTCTTGGCAAGCACTCCGCTTTTGCGGTTTCGAATCAGGAATGTTTTGCCAATACGACAAGCCGAGAGAGTCGAAAGAGTCCATGCAATTAATTCTGGCCCAGGAAATCATCAATCCAAGACCCATCAATCCCTTGCGCAAAATCCTCGAGGCTGGCGGAAAGCGTCCTCGTTTCTTCAATGCCGACTTCTTCTAAGCCATGGTGAGCCGCGGGAGTGTCTCGTCTGGCATCCGGAAAGCACACGTTCCGCGGAGGATCAAGGACCGCTCGTGCCACACTCTTTACTTGTCTCAAGACGATGCTGGCCATCTCCCATATCTCGCTCAGCTTTTTGAGCGCTCCTATGCTCATCTGTATTTGCTGTTGCATGAGCGACCGTTTTTGACTCCACTCTGTCAGGCCATAAGCGCTTATATGGACAATAGCCTGCAAAGCCACAGCGCAGACAAAGAAAGGCGTTCGCGAATATAGTGAAGGCGGTGCTTGGATCATTTGGCATATCCCATCGGCTGCATCCACAGTTTTCTTCGTGTGGTGCTGAATGGACTCTGAGTGCCAGGTCACAGCTTTTGGCGCGCAAGTGATTTGACGGACATACCCGGACGCGGCGAGAATCGATCGCGGTTTGTGCAGATATATATTACTACTGCGAAGAGGTGAGCTTGGTCCAAGAACCATGAGATGCAATGCCTACGCGTGGATCATCATGTGAGTCTGAAAGAGGATTTCGTTGGTCGATCCATCTTTATTCACAAAGCTTTGCATATGCTTCGGAAGATGCAACACTAGATTTTCTAGGACCAGCTCCGCTTCTGTGTGCGACGATAGTGCCTGGAATGATGGGGTACTGGAGATGGGAAGGATACCACTCAGAGCTCGAGCAGCAGCAATGCGGTAGGAAAATGATGAGTATTCAATCTCCTCTTCAGCAAAAAAGCGACGATCAAACTCCGTCAAGCTTCTGGCCCTAGGATGAGCCTAAAAACCTCAGGTTAGCAGGCAGACATAAGGCGAGCATCAGATGTACATACTTCACTGTTGTGATATATTGCTTCCTCGCATGGTAATAGCACATCCGATTCTACACCCTTCAACCACATATTGCTTGTCTGATTCAAGCCCGCAAAAGTTATATCAAGGATATAAAGCTCCCACCACGTACGACGCCAACTTTCTATCGTTGCATGACTTCCTTCTCCAGGGCTAGTACCGAAATCGTGTCTATGCAACCCAATAGCAAGTGCTATGTCAATGGCAGTACGTAGGAACGCTTGAGCTTGTATAGGATTGTTGGCCATGTGTGATGATATTGATAAGAGAATGAGCGACTGCACAGCGATCCCAGTTTGCGGGTACTCATGCAATATCTGCGGGAACGTTATGGATTGTAGTTGATTATTCCCCGCGTAAGCATAGAGGGAACCAATGTAATTGATGACATGGACCAGGCTCGTTCCTTCGTTATTCCTCAGATAATCTTCGATGTCTCTACTGGAGGGCAGAAATGGATGGGAAGGCCAAAAGGAAGAAAAAAACAGTGAAAAGTAAAGAGGGTCGATAGATGGTCGCTCTTCAAGGCTGGGGCTCTCGTAGACTTGTGGCCGGAAAGATACAAGGGCTGGATCCTCGAAACGCGGATCTGGCATCTCGACATCTGGCCCTACATCTATTGCAGGAGCGAAGTCGGTTGAAATCTTGGACTGCATCTCGGCGCCGTCGCCCATGTGTTTAGGAGATGGCGATTCTAAAGCTGCTCAAAAATGTCAGTACGAGCATACGACGACCGTGTGCTTGGTCAAGGGACAGCACTGACGATTTGATCGCACATTAAGACCCTCTATCATGTTGCCTGACGCCGGTGTACTGACCTCGGAGACTCTCGCTTTCCCAGTATGCAGATGCGCGACCGATCGGCCACGACGGGAGGGCGCATAGCTACAGAGCCGGTTCCCCGTCTTGCACCGGAGGCAAATCGGCAGCACTCCGTCACATCTTTGGTGTTTCGATCTACAGGCTTGACAGGCTGCAGTGACAGGAAGTGTGCGATCCAGGGAGATGTATTTTGCACTACGGACGCCGCTTTCGGTCGGTGACACATCAAATGCCATCATGACGGGCGCTTCATGCTAGTTCTAGGGACGACATGTAGGAAAGCGCAGCGGGCACAGCGGGGAGAATGCCCTGGGATCTTTGTTGTTTACAACATAGCTTGATAGTCTTGCTTGATGTCTATCAGGAAGCGCGTTTTGGCAAGCTGCCATTGGTGGATGGTAAAAGAAACAGGGAGGAATCGGCGCTTATCCTTTTCCCGCAGTCCCCGAAATACAGTACTAGTAAAGTAGTCTATTCCCTCGTGATTTTTTATCAATTTGATACCGTTTCCAAACAGGATTCTACTTCTCGTGACCGCCCTAGGAAAGATTGTTTTACTCACCGAATATTCATAGCCTCGTCTTTCTGCTCCCTGTTCCTATCTTACTTGGATAAGATAATCATTCAAACATTGAATATTGACTCAAAACACGCCACAGGCAAAGTTCAGCGTCGAGCGGGTTCATCCGCTATGCATGAGCGCTCATTTGCGACTGTATGCTCACTATCATATGCACTCGCGCCGAGAAGGAATTCAAGGATTCTACACGTTCACATCCGTGCTGATTGAAGCTGATAGACCCTCTTCTTTGGGCGGAATTGCCTTAAAACATGACCACTTTGATCCCGCATCAAGAGAAGCCTCAGTCATCAAAGTAGTCAGATCCGTCTTCTGCAGCAGATAACTGTGGGAAGACACCAATCAAGGACTGAACTAGGCCAAAGACACGACGGCGCTCTCTAGAATCCATTTCACCGCGAATGTACAGCACATTCGTCGAGAGATTTGATAGCCTCGCCTGGCGATGCTACGTCATGATAGTAAGCTATTGATTGAATTATGGAGAGACTCGGACATGCTACATCAGCTCGAGTTCAGCTAAGGCAATGGCCGTCATGTTTCACCACACCTCCCGTGGTTACCTAGGCATTGTTGGTGGTGGGTGAGCCGGGGTTATCTATGTTGTATCCCGAAACCGCAATCCCAGCAATAAAAAGGCTGTGCTTTGGCCTTTAATCCAGCTGCCCGCTTTCAAGATACAGTTTTCATGCCCCTGTAACGCTGTATCTGGTTCTTTGATT
The DNA here is from genome assembly GCA_963556305.1 of Platismatia glauca. Lineage (NCBI taxonomy): Eukaryota > Fungi > Ascomycota > Lecanoromycetes > Lecanorales > Parmeliaceae > Platismatia > Platismatia glauca. Next base: position 707,162 of record OY745772.1, read on the forward strand.
ATCGTCATTCAATTGTACCTAGTTCTGTGACAGCCAGCATGCGGCTACCGTACTGGAAAGATAAGCGAAGATTCAAGGAGAAGGGCAACGGTAAAGATGGCTGTCCTTACCCCAGATCTGTTGAATGCATCAGGAGAGAGGATTATCCCATTCTCGAAGGTATGCCACCAAGATACCCTTTGTCTGGCAACCATGTTAATGCTGGGTCGGCCCTAGAAACCACATATCTCGACCATGCGGGAACAACGCCTTATCCAAGTTCTCTTATGAAAGAATTCGAGAGAACCATGAACTCTCACCTCTTCGGCAATCCTCACTCAAATTCCCCGTCATCACGTCTCTCGACGGACAGCGTGGAGTTGGCGAGACTTCAGGCACTCAAATTTTTCAAAGCGGACCCAGAATACTTCGACTTGGTCTTCGTTGCAAATGCAACGGCAGCTATCAAAATAGTGGTGGATTGCCTCTCGGACTACCGCCGCAGTGAAAATGGTCACACCTTACAGGGGTTCTGGTATGGGTACCACGCAGACTCTCATACGTCTCTGGTTGGTGCTAGAGAGACTTCTAGCACCCCTGCAAGGTGCTTCGAGTCAGACGAAGAAGTGGAGAAATGGTTGCACACGCGGGAATCAACACCTATGTCGTATCAACCATCCAATGGAGCGGCAATGGAATTGTTTGCGTATCCGGCGCAAAGCAACATGAACGGGCGACGTCTGCCGCTAGATTGGCCCACGCGACTGCGGGCAACCTCAAAACAAGGTCGTGAGGTGTATAGTCTTCTTGATGCTGCCGCTTATGTAGCGAGCTCTCAACTGGATCTCAGCAATCCGGACACAGCGCCAGATTTCACGGCCCTAAGCTTCTACAAGATCTTCGGATTCCCAGATCTCGGAGCATTGATCGTCAGGAAAGCGGCAGGACATGTCCTGACACAAAGGCGATACTTCGGCGGTGGCACCGTCGACATGGTCATCAACGGTAGGGTTGACGGACCCCACGAAGACATGTGGCATGCGAACAAGAGCATGTCCCTCCATGACATTTTGGAGGATGGGACACCGGCTTTTCACAGTATCGCCGCACTGAACTGCGCGTTCAAAGTGCACCAGAAGCTGTTCGGGTCGATGACAAGTGTAGCCAAGCACACTTGCAACCTCGTCCAACGTTTGTACGAAGCGATGTCAGCTCTATCTCATGCAGATGGTTCGCCGGTTTGCAGAATCTACAAGGACTCTCTCTCGAAGTATGGCGACTCCAGCACCCAAGGCCCAACAATCGCTTTCAACGTACGTGACAGCAAAGGCAATTGGATCGGCAAATCAGAGTTCGAGAGGCTTTCGATTCTGAACAATATCCAGATACGGACCGGAGGCGTATGTAACCCTGGAGGTATTGCCGCTGCTCTGCGAATGTCACCAAAGGAGATGCGAGATAACTTCAAGGAAGGTCTGCGCTGCGGCAATGACTTGGACGAGATCAATGGAAAGCCGACGGGTATCGTCCGAGTAAGCTTGGGAGCAATGAGCAGCATGAGAGACATCGATACGTTCATGCGCTTTCTGCGCACTTTTGTCGACGTGACTCTGGAGAAAGCGGAACCTCTGCCTTCTCTCACCTTCAACGAGTCCACCGACATATCCTCGCTGCACAAATGCGGTGATGGGTCAGACCTAGGCTTGAGCGCTACTGCAACAGTGGGGGGGAATCGTTCGCCAACTTCTACTGTTGGTGAAAAGGGCACGGGATCGTACTCGGGGTCTAGAAGCTGGTGGTGCCACTGGAAGGTCTGACGACAATGCGCCTGTAGCTACAGCGATTCTCTTTTTGGTCACCGTAGTCTTGCTATAAACGATAGAACGTACAGAAAATGTTTATCCCTCGCGACCATCAACGATGACTCGCATACTCCCGACATCGGTACCATTTTCCAGGAAATGGCACCAGTGCCGTAACGCACAACACGCATATCGTATCCAATCCGAAGCCATAACACGCACAGAACCGAGCTGAGAAAAGCCTTAATCATATGTTCCACGTCTCAAACGGGACCCCTCACATGAACAGCATCGAGAAAGCGGTCACAATCGACCCACCTACCCCTTCCCAGGCATCCATGCAAAAAGCCCAGAGAACGGGACAGACGGCACACAGAGCACAAGTACCTCAGACACGCAGCTTACACAACTTAGTCAGCAGGACCACATCAGTGATCCGCCGCCGCTCCCTCACACAACCGACGTCCCCCCGCACGAACCGTTGATACCTACCACAGGCCACGTGGGGCGGAAGAGATGATTGACGGAGAAACGCTAAACCCAATCAGGTACAAAACTTCGCTTATTCTCGCTTGTTCTCGCTTATTCTTGCTTAGTGTATGTATATATGACGACCTACCTCATCTGACTCAATGATAAGTAGATATGCAAATCATCACCCTCCTGCATAGGTATCACCTACCGATTCAGCGGGCAATCGCCTCGGCGTCACGGTGCGATCTCGGCGCACGACTAGGTAGCCCTTCCGTCTCCTTCCGGTGGTGATATCACCGATATGCAATGATGACCCCCCTGCGACGCGAACCACACACGCCGCCTCCTGATTCCCGAAGCGATCCGCTATCCGGACAATGATAAGTATCGACCACCACGTCAGCCTCGGATGCGGATATACGTAATCTCACCTGCCGGCGTTGCCGTCTGGGCCCCTGGTGAGACAGGGATACGCAGCCGTATGCACCGTGGAAACTGTACTGTACGGCCGGGATCATATCCTTTTGTGTGGTACACATGTAAGATACTGCGATTGGAAGGTGCATCTGTGGATCACGGATCTAGGCATTTCGGGAGGAGATCGGTATCAACGAGTAGGGATTTTCTATTAGCCACATCGTTTGCGGAAGCGGCCATGCTCATGAACCACAGGAACAGCCTCTATTGTCGACTTCATGCCAGGTTTAGGGTCTTCAGAGATTTGAAGGTCCCCTCTATTTCCACAGCAAGCTCTGTTTTCACTAAGTCCCTTCTGCATATCACCTTCGCTGTACCATCGACTTACGTAGATCTCATTGCCGGAAATGCAATGCCAACCACCCCAGCACTCTGTATCCGACAATAATCCCGATCAAAATACCCACCCACTTCCCCGTCCTGCCCGTCGCGTAGCCGTATGTCTCTAACACCCCGGTTCCCGCAATCTGGCACTGCGGCGCAAGATGAGTCTCGTACATACATTGACAGCCGGAGCCGCAAGTGTAGGTGCGCTGAGAGAACTCGTTGACCACCATACCTTGAAAGACGTAGGCCTAGCAGCAGTGACTGTCGTTAGCAAGCTGGCCACCATTGATGTGGACATTGAGCGAATGAGGTGGACTTGCCTGATAATCGATATAGTGGAACACATATTTCCAAAAGACATTCAGAATAGTCGGACTCACCAAGAAGCCGCCCACGCTCATCCAGAGGCCATTGGCAAAGGCTACAATGGCGAGCGCGACTACGAATATAGGAAAGAGTGAAGACACCAGCACCACGAGTGATTCGGCGGCCAAGAGGTCCAGAAAGAGCCACATGATCCACAACATAAAAGCGTTACCGTCGGGGCGGAAATTGGAAAGCCAGTACGCGATTACAGAGAAGATGACGGCTATGAGGAAGAGGTAAGGGAGTCCAATGATGAAATTTGCGATTAAGAAGGGCAAGGCGGTATAGAGGCCGTTGGCACGGTCTTTGGCGAAAGTAGCGCGGTCTTCGAGGAAAGCCGGAACATATGCGACAGCCATGAAAGACATGAACGCCGAGCCGAAGAAGATTGCATTGATGAAGGGCTGGATGGAGTCCTGTGTGGTGGGAAGTCGGAGCCAGACTGTGCCCATCATAATAGCGAGGCCCATATACATGGCGAGGCGAATGCCATAGGCTACGACGTCTCGATAGCTCTTGATGAACATTCTTAAGAGGAGGGCTGAGATGATAGTGAAGACGCCTGGACGGGAGTGATCTTCGAGTGACGCTACCGCGGGTTGACTTTTCCCTTCATTCGACGAGGAAAGAAGGGTGTGTTGCTGCTTCTTCCAGGTTGCGTGTATACTCTCCAAATCCCTTTGTGCCTGCTCTCGATCAAGGGCAAAATCGCTGTTCGTAATGTCCAAAATGTGTTCGGCCGGATTGGTTTGTGGAGGCACCGGAAACCCGGCGGACTCAAAATAAGGAGTGACGCCTGACAATGGTCCAAAATAGCACGTTTTCCCCTGCGAAAGCAGCAGCAGTTTATCGAAAAGCCTGAATGTTGACGTGGACGGTTGATGAATGCTCGCTACGACCAAGAGATTGTACCGGCGGGCTACACTGCGGAGGTGGGATATGATCTCGTAGCTAGCAGACGAGTCAAGTCCACTTGTTGGCTCGTCGAGGAACAGAATCTTCGGCTCTGTGATGATCTGTGCGGCGACGCTTGCTCGGCGCTTTTGTCCTCCGCTGATTCCCTTGCGCAGGGGAGTACCGATCAAGGTGTGGGCCTGATCAGTCAGGCCGAACGCTTTGAGAAGATCATCGACGCGGGCTAGGCGTTTGCGTTTGGTGACCGAGGTGGCTAGGGAGAGGCGGGCGGAGAAATCGACGGTCTCGCGGACTGTGAGGGAGCCAATTAGAGCGTCTTCTTGCTCGACGTAAGAGCTTATATCGCGAAAGGCGGACTTGGATAGATGCGTCCCATTAGTGAAAACGGATCCCGTCGTGCTTCCTGAGCCGGTGCTCCTGCGCGCCAGGGTGTTGAGGAGAGTTGTCTTGCCGGAGCCCGACGGCCCCATGAGAGCAAGGATCTGACCTTCGTTTCATTAATCGAGGGGTGCACGCAAATCATGGAACGTTAGATGTCATGTCTCACCAGCCTTAACCTCGCCATTCACATCATCCAGCAGCTGTTTGGGCGCTTTTGTCTTTCTGTCACTGACTGTGACGGTGATATCATGCCAGGAGAGATTCTTGATGGTTGCATTGTAAAGGGGTTCTATCGCCGCACCACGCTCCAGGTCCTGAGTGGACATCTCGGAGTCGGACATGGCTTTTGAACACAGTTGCTGGGGATTTCAGCAGATCATGTAGAAGATGGCAGGACTTCTGGAACTTATAGAGCAGAGAGTATGGGAAACATTCAAGAGCGAAGGTGTCATTTCACAGTCCCAATGAAGGGAGGTAAGTAGGGAAGGAGAGAAAACGACATCGCCTAACAGAATGGCAGGAGACACTAGGTAAGAGTCGAAGAATTGAAGACTTGGCGATTGCTCAGAAAGGTAAGCTCGTAGGGTAAGACTCCTTGACTCCCACAGTAGCGGGCTGCCATCCTCCGACTCGCCGACTACCGAAATAGGTTTAGATCAGGAACCCCCAGGCCGTTGCTACAACAAGTGCGGAGTAAGATACGTATGGTACGGTAACCGTAAGGTATTATATTACTATTACTCCCGCAAACCTAGCCCCAATAGGCAGTCTTCACGAATCGCGTCGGGTTGCCCTCCTCTAGCGACGGCATATCTGCATTTTCTGCAGCAGGCCCATTGATCAATTTTCTTTACTAGGCCGCCAAGACCGGTATGCTTGTTCGTGGAGGACTAGGAGGGGATTGGTGTCCTCGCTCTATCAAGTAACGCACTTCTGGACAGCACGAGAGTATCGTGAGTATGAATGAAACTTGAATGGAATTTGCCTGAATCGAGTACCTTGTTATTCTATCATCAAATTTCACTTCACAATAAATCTAGCCACGACATCCTAATCCAGCAAGCAAAATGACAACCGTCTTCGCGCCCGTAGACTCACTCACCAAAAGCTCAGCTAAGAGGACAAGGGAGCTCTTTGGCTCTGACTACACCACGCCAGCACCCTACTTTACCCAACGGCCCAATGAAAACCCTTTCCAACTTGCAGAACGAGCTGGCCTCGCTTCACGAATACGGAGCGAATATGAAGATGTTCGAGAGCTTCCTCCAGCTCTTGCAGCCAAACAGAAGACTGCTGCTGCGGGAGCACGCCGGAAAAAGCCGAAGCAAGAAGGATCTGATTCCCAAACAGCCAAGATGATTGAGGGAATTCCCCTCAAATCCGAGGCCAACGGGGGATCATCTACAGCTCTGACGTTACGTGCGCCTGGGTCTGGGCCCACACCGAGCATCCCTGGAACTACGACGGGGCGCTCGTCGTCGAGCTTGATCCGGAGGGAGAACATACAACAACCGAAGCCTGACTGGCATGCGCCATGGGAGCTTATGCGCGTCATATCAGGTCATCTAGGCTGGGTGCGGGCCCTGGCTGTCGAGCCGAACAACCAGTGGTTCGCCAGTGGAGCTGGTGATCGAACAATCAAGATCTGGGACCTGGCGTCTGGTTCGCTAAGGCTGACACTTACGGGGCATATATCGACTGTACGAGGACTCGCGGTTTCGCCTAGACATCCGTACTTGTTTTCATGTGGGGAGGACAAGATGGTCAAATGCTGGGATCTAGAGACGAACAAGGTCATACGGCATTACCACGGGCATCTCAGCGGCGTCTACACACTAGCGCTACATCCTACCCTGGACGTGCTAGTCACAGGAGGTCGGGATGGGGTTGCCAGAGTGTGGGATATGAGGACAAGAAGCAACGTCCACGTACTCAGTGGCCACAGGCAGACAGTCTCGGATCTCAAATGTGAAGCAGTCGAACCCCAAGTCCTCACTTCGTCGCTCGACACGACTGTTCGACTCTGGGACCTGACAGCTGGGAAAACTATGGGCGTTTTGACCCATCACAAAAAAGGCGTCCGAGCTCTTGCTCTCCACCCTACAGAATGGACATTCGCCAGTGGCAGTGCGGGCAGCATCAAACAGTGGAAGTGCCCCGAAGGCGCATTCATGCAAAATTTTGACGGACATAATGCTATCATCAACACTTTGAGCGTGAATGAAGACAACGTGCTTTTCTCTGGCGGCGACAATGGATCCATCTCGTTCTGGGACTGGAAGACGGGCTATCGCTATCAGTCACTGGATACGACTGCGCAGCCAGGATCTTTGGATGCGGAGTCTGGCATCTTCGCTTCGACATTCGACAAGACAGGACTGCGGCTGATATGTGGAGAGGCCGATAAGACGATCAAGGTCTGGAGGCAGAATGCTGATGCGACACCTGAGACGCACCCGCTTGAGTGGAAGCCGACCCTGGGCCGTCAAAAGTTCTAGGATACTGGAACAATGTGCTCGGAGCGTCTGATAATCAATTGCTTCTGGATATAATCATGAAGGGGTATCAGCGCAAAAATGCTTCAGGGCGACAAAAGCAGTATACCAATCCTAGTCCTATCCAAACCCTAATCCTCTCACCTCCACATCGTCTTTCAACGCAAGCTTGACCTCCTCGTCGCCCACTCCCAACCTGACCTTCCCAACCCTATCACCCCTTCTCCCACCCTCCAACCCAATCACACCCGCTTCTGCCAACTCCGCCGCCGCGAGACCCATGCCTAAAACTCTGGGCGCGACGCCTGCTGTGGCCCTTTTTTTCGGCTCGAGACTCATTCCGTTCTGTTGGCCTGCGCTCGCAGCATTATCAGTCAACAGAAAGTCATGTACATTCGGGTTGTCCGCCGCCATCAGTCCTAGCCTTTTCGCCTCCTCTACCACATCGCCCAGTACACATTCATTGACTCCGCTTCTCCTTGTGCGTGCCAAAAGAGCCGATAAAAACAACTTCGCGGCTAGTGGTAAGGCTTTCAGATACTGCTGCAGAGGACTGGATGTCGCCTCATTGATCGCTTGCTTGACTGTTGCAATGGTGACTTTGCCCCCTTTGGGCTTCTCACGCGCAAGAGCTGCGCCATCTTTTTCCTTTCTCCTTGCCGATTTGCTGGGGGTAGCTAGCAGTGGGTTGTGGGCGGCAGTGCTCTCGGCTTCGGCGATCTCCACAGCTCGCCGACATATATCCAGAGCACGTCTTGCGTCGCCACTTACCGCTGCGACCTTGCGACTGGCGAATTGAATGGCGTCTGGATCGACGATGTTGTCTGGGACGTGGGAGAGGCGGGAGCGGATGATCTCTTGCAATTGTTCGTGCGTGTATCCCGAGAAGAGGATCCGAGTCAGGCCAAGGCGACTGCTGATTTTGTTGCTCAGCGTCCGCTCCGGCAAGTCCATGGTGTTGGCCACAGCCAGCACGATCAGTCGACTGTGACGCAGGCCGGGCCAGTTGAAGAAGTTGTACATGACGCTCTGGTTCTTCGTCACGAGCTGGTCCAGCTCATCCATCAGTACCACGCACGGCACTCTCCTCGGGCTCGGGTGGTCGAACTCCCGTTCCAGCAGTCCCAGAGCATGCGACGGGCTCACCCGATCCCCTTTCAATGCCTCCCACAGCAGCGAGTAGCTCTGATGCGGATCCGTGACTTTCATACCGTTGATTTCGACGAAGATGAAGTCGTCAAGCTCCTCCGCCTGCACGCTGGCGTTGAGCTGACTGATGACTTCGCGTACCGTGGCCGTTTTGCCTGTGCCGGGCGTGCCGGAGATGTAGATGCAAGCGCCCGAGCCGGCGGAGATGGCCGCTTCGAGGTGGGTGTAGACGGTGTCGAATTCAACGGTCCGGCAGGGGAGCGTAAGGGGGACAGATGAGACGTGGAGGTTTGTGCGGGCGAGCTGGAACGGAGACGATGTGTGGTGCGGGGACAGGATGCGGGTGGACAGGGGCGTAAACGTCAAGGGTTTCTTGATGACGATGCGCCTGTGTGTCGGGGTGACGAGTTTTTGAGGAGTCCGCTTTGCTTTCGAGCTCGGTGTCGACGCTTGTAAAAACTTGCGCTTCTTGTTCGGGGTTCTGGGCTCGTCTGGCTCGTTGCTGGGATCCCAGTCATCCGCAGGGTCTTCATTGGCATCAACGCCCCTTTTCCTCTTCCGTGTTGCCTTGGTCTGGGTTTGGACCCGCTCAATCAATGGCAGTATGTCGTCGGCAGAATTATATATATCTTCCCAATTGAACTCATCGGTGTAAGTAGCTGTCCGAGTATTGCAGCCTCTCCGGCAGATGAAGATCTTGCCATATTCCTTGGATGATCGTGGAACCCTCCCAGAAGGATACCAGGATCTGAACGTTGCGGCCGAGACGATGGAAGCTCTACCATTGATCGAGCTCAAGGCGTTTATATCCCACGAAGGAGTGATGTAGACTTCGTACTGTTGTGCACTTAGCTTCGAAGAGATCGTTGGAGAATCCGAAACATACTGGCAGCGCATCCGTCCTCTTCTTTTGCTTGTTCCTGATTTCCCGCTCAGTAGAAAACCACATGAAATTCGCCGCCTTTTCCCCATCGTCGTCTTCCTCGAATGTACAGATCAGGCCGATCCATGCTTCGTTCGTGCCCTCTGCCTTCAACATGACGCAGTCACCAACCATGCATTGAAACTCTCCCATGCGGGCCCCCACGATGTCTCGCTCATCACCGGCTCTCTTTGCTGGTTCCTTTGAGTAGATCCATTCCCATGGATGGTCCTCGAGGCCAAGCTCATCGTCCGAATCCTCTCGTGCGACGCCGCGAACGGAAAGGTATCGTCTTGCACGCTCGGCTTTTGCCTTAGTGGTCCTGGGGACAGAAGAGGTTCTGTGAGGCATTATGGCACTATTCGTACTTCTTCTCCGGAAGTCAACTCTGTCTCTGGTATTATTGCAGCGAAGCAAGACCCCTGCGGGAAGACGCGCCGACGCGCCACGCTAATGCAAGCACTTACCTAAGGTAGCTTTCGTGATTTTGCCAAGACATACGAGTACGAGATATAAATCCGCTGTCTACCTCCCCTCCACCCCTCGAACACTCCTCACAGATCACCTTCTTCCAGTCGCCGTTCGGACCAGGTTCCAAGATGATTCGCCGACAACCAACAACTATAACCCTCACCTCCGAAGATATCACCGCTTACGATGACAGTCGCGCCGCCGAGCGCAACCAGCAGGAGAATGTGCAGCCGAGCAACATTGGTGCTGCTGCCAAGAGCGATAGAAAAGTGGATCCGAGTGACGAGTTGAAGCCGCTACCGGGTGACCGGTCGAGGGTTAGGAGTGGGGTGGGGTCTGCGTCAGGGTTGGGTAGGGGGGAGAGGATTGTGGGGCGGTGATGAGCGAGGATATCCTACTGGACTGGGCAATTCGTGAAACGATTCATGGAGACAAGTGTGTGAGGATACTTTCCTCTTTACATGGTTGAGATGTCCCGGACTGCCAAGGAACGAGGACGAATCTTTGCGCCTTGTGACACAGTTGGATGCAAGAGTATCCAGCAAGGTGATATGCAAACCTCTTACTCCCCGCTGGGTGCTGTAATAGGCTGGAAACCCCAACAAATATACAGCTTAGCAGTCAGGTATGTCATCTGCACATTTGAGAGCATGGCTGAATGAATTTCCAAGCCACTCAAGACTTTTCATTGATCCGTTAATGCCGTCAAAAGACGCTCGCTAATCTGCTATCAGAAAGGATGGGAATCAAGAGGTCGAGATCTGGAAGACGACATTATCAGATGACTAGACCACCTCTAATGCTTCTATCCGCACACTCTGGAAAGTGCGGACCACGAACCCGCCATGCAGTAAGGATCCGCAATGCTATGCTAAAAGACGATCTGAACAAGCACAAATATGATAGCCGGAGACAGTAGCAAATGCCCTGTCCAGAGCACAAAGGAAAGTGTTCGTGAAATTTGGCACGGTATTGATCACGGTCTTCGTTCCTGGGATCTACAGTGCTTGAGACGTTTGGTCATCAAAGCATGAACATGAACCTGCCCATCATACCACCGAGGACAACGAGAAGACTGTATGAGCGTGAATTGAATTCCTCCTATGTGTCCGTCCACTCAGTGTATTGAGCCAAATTGCCATGAAGCGTCGATACTCGGAAGCCGTATTTGCCATTTGGCGACACGGTGGTTTGATGTAATTTCGCAAATCCCCATGCAAACTTTTGAGGCCGACAAGTGTCATCTCGTCCTTGTCAATGAAAGCGTATAGGAAGAAGTGGATTTTCGGGTTGGCAGCGTAAGTGCCCCATGCATAGGGTTTAGGCGTGAAGTCGGGGACCGGCGGAGTGCAACGTGAATTGCGATACGAATTGGCCGGACATCATTGCTTTGCTTAGGGTCACCTACGTAAAGTCACCTTGGTGAGCTGCTGAGATATGGGCCTAGAATGAGAAAGGGTTTGTACCTTGAGGAAGAAGGAAATTTTAGAGCCATCGCTTTGCTCGGTGGAGATTTCGGCGCCCTTTGTCGAGTAAGTAGAGCCGCAGCGATGAATACCTAAGGGCTTAGTGGCTTCTGGTAGTTCTGTGAGTGTTTCATGCCTGAGCGGATACACAATATGAATCTATGATGACAGCTTACTCGCCAGGACATTGTCGTCGATGATCTAAGCCCAGTTGTCATCCACCTCGTTTGGCTCGTCCCAGACCACCTCTGGATCGTCAGCTCTGACCATTCTAGCAAGCTCTGTGGTGAAAATGTGCGAATCGATTATGTGGGAGAAGTGTCCAGGTAAACAAAGCAACAACAGCTTCTCCGCGAGAGTAAAGGTGTTGATTAAACAATCACACAAACCTCTCAGGGCCTCACAGGTGATGGGCGGCTCAACAGGGAGGCTTAAGCAGAGCTTGGGCTTGGGCCCAGTACATGAAGATGCAGATCCTTGGCCCCTGCTAGATCTGCCAATCACTGCATCCTTATTGGGTACGTGCACGTACGTGCACGCTTCCTTATCTGGGCAAGAGTACCTAGAACTCCTGCCGGCTGCCGGCTGCCACTGTGATTGTGACTGTGACTGACAGACTGTGTGCGCACGAATGGATGTGGGGTAATTGCTCTAGCCCAAGATACCGCTTCTACCTAGCACTTTCAAAACGGGAACTTCTTGGCCTCCTATGGTACAGAATGAGAAAGGGTCGAGATCTGTTGGCTCAACTCGGGGCCGTCGGGTTGTTGGCGGCGGACGAGCGCAGCCGGCAACTTGCCCCCAAACCCGGGCTGTCTTCAGGGGTGAGCAATCCTCTAATCTGAGTAAGTACGAGTACTAATTATTATTATCGCGGTGCTTCTGAACCTCTGAACTTCTACTGGCGTGTGAATGGTCAACTGGTCTCGGCATCTTCACTCCCGCGTTACAGGGCTTTTGCATGCGTATTGGTGGCGCTCAATCTGTCAATCGATTGGGCATCTCCAACGATACAACTCCACCTCCGAACCGCGCATGCAGCGGCCGGTCGCTCACTTTTGGTGCGTCTGGTCACACGAGAAATTTTGCTCGAACCAAACCCCACCCACAGGGCTGGGCTTCTCCAAGCGCCGCGCGGAAGGCTGGGCTGGGCAATCTCTCTTCGAAACAACTTCTCTGTGCAGGCTCAGAATGCAATATCTCTCAACACTTAATAATTGGTGAAGCCCGAATCATGGCTGTTCTAGGAGACCTTTCGATGAAGCAGTAGCTTTCTGCGAAACGGCGCCCAGAGACACAGTGATCACTATAATCACGACGCCATCTGGCCTCAAGATCGATCTCCAAGCCTCTCATGACCTTCTTTGGTACTGCTCCTGAGCAACCAAGCTGTCCGTTTCGACATGGAGGGCTCAACGTCAACGGCAACCTCTCCAGGTCGTTCTTTCATCAGTCGTACCTTTGCAAGGTACGATACTGGTAACGAACCATCCAAAGACATGAAGGGCCCGTTTGGATTAAATACCCTATTCAATCCCAGAGGTTCTGCCGTTGCCGACCTAGTGTTCGTGCATGGCCTGGGAGGAGGATCCCGAAGCACGTGGACCAAATCCGGTGATCCTGCGCTGTATTGGCCCAAGGAATGGCTCCCGCAAGACTCGGACTTTCAAGATGTTAGAATACACAGTTTTGGATACAACTCGAATTGGGGCCATGAGAGTACCCTTAGCGTGCACGACTTCTCTAAGTCGCTCCTTGGATCTCTACAAGATTGTCCTGTGATACCACGGAATACCCGTGTACGTACCACGTGCTCCACGATCGAGTATGATCCGCATTTTCTTATGAGACAGCTCTCGTTGATTAATCGCCGCTACAGACTCCATTAGTCCTCGTTGGCCACAGCATGGGTGGTCTCGTGATCAAGCGTGCATATATCATGGCAAATCAAATAAAAGAGTTGCAGTCGATAGCTCAACGGGTTCGCGTCATTGTCTTCCTAGCAACTCCACATCGGGGCGCAGACCTCGCTCAACTTTTGACCAAAGTTCTCAACATCTCCCCCGGAGCACGGCCTTTTGTTAAAGATCTCCATCGCAACTCTCTTGCGACACAAGCAATCAATGATGAGTTCCCACAATATTCTCAGGACTTGCGGCTTTACTCTTTCTACGAGACTTTACCCATAACGTATGGTCTCGGAAAAAGGCTCGTGGTGGAGAAAGATATGGCCGTCCTTGGTTATGCCAATGAATTCGCAACATACTTGAACGCCAATCATCGCGAAATATGCAAGTATGCCACAACAGACGACTCCAACTATAAAACCGTTCGAAATGTACTCGCGTCGACGATGAATCGGCTGCGAGAAACCGCTATTCCGTTGAAACCTGATATTAACAGTGAACAGCAAAGGCTTCTGGATGGCGCTCTCGGTTTCACAGATGCACATGAAGACTACTTCATGGACATTGACGATCTGCGATTGACTGGATCCTGCGAGTGGCTAATAAAGAAAAGAAGTTTTCAGGAATGGCGTGACTCTACAAATACACAGTTGTACTGGATCAGCGCAAAGCCGGGGACAGGGAAAACAGTCTTGAGCGGCAAAGTGATTCATCATCTCAAGAGCTTTGATCGAGACATTGCGTTCTATTTCTTTGATTACCGCAACAAAACCCAGACTACCATTAGTTCTTTTCTCCTTTCGATGGCCAGACAGATGGCTCACATGCATTTAGAGGTCATGCAGATTGTGCTTGAGATCTGTCAGAATGACGATCAGCTACGCAAAGCTGACTATCGTACCATCTGGCGCAAGTTGTTCGTTGAGGGCATTCTACGAATCAAGTTCTCCAGATCACAATTCTGGGTTATTGACGCGTTGGACGAATGCAAGAGTGACTCAAACCTGATCCCTTTGCTCCTCAAAATGGTCGAGACCAATTCGCGAATTCTGCTAACTTCCCGCGACCGCTTCGAATCACACAGGCAGTCATTATATTCAAAAGCCAGGGTCATATCGGAAGAAATCTTGGCCGACGACACCAAGTTGGACATCGCTCTATATCTGAAAGCCAATATGCATCAATTACCTGCCATTGATGAGGAAGCTCGACAGAACATGATTAGCACAATATCAGCAAAGTCGGCTGGATGTTTCTTATGGGTTAGCTTAATCTTACAGGAATTGAGACGAGCTCATACCTTAAGCGAAATCCGCCAGGTACTTGATGAAGTTCCTTCCGATATGAACCATCTGTACTCTCGAATTCTTGATCAAATGTCGAGAGCTCCTGCATACGGCAAAGTACTCGCGAAAGCGATACTCACATGGACGGTATGCGCATCACGACCTCTCACCACAGATGAGCTGTATGAGGCCCTTCAATTGGATATCAAGGACAAAATCGACAGTGTTGTGGCATCCGTCGAGTCACGCTGTGGTCAATTAGTTTACATTGATGCACAATCGCGAGTTCAGATAATACATCAGACAGCTCGCGACTATCTTCTCCAATCAAGTGATACCTCGGAATTTGGAGTTGACCGGAAGATAGGTCATGGACGACTCCTGATAACCTGTCTGGAATATCTCAATGGCAATGAGATGAGGGGTTACAAGAATCGGAAGTTGAGTGCGGATAATGTCAGGGTAGAGCGTGGACCTTTTGCGAGCTATGCGTGTAACTCGTTCTTTGACCACATTTTTCACGTGTCATCGCAGAATGACGAGATTCTAATCGCCCTGGGGAGATTCTTGGGATCTTTCAACGTCCTAGCCTGGATCGAATACACGGCGCGGGACTCCGATCTCAACCACTTGATCAAAGCAGCCAGCGCATTCAAGAACTTCTTGCGAAGAAGGTCGAAGTATCTCTCACCATTCGGCAAAGATACAGCACTTTTGGATTCTTGGGCTACTGACCTCATCAGGTTGGTGGCAAAGTTTGGCAGGAATATGAAGGCTTCTCCTTCCTCTATATATCATCTGATCCCACCCTTCTGTCCCGCTGAGACCGCCCCTCGAAAATATTTCGCAGCGCCCACTCGTGGAATCTCTGTCATTGGTCTATCCGCAATAGTCTGGGATGATTGCTTATCAACTATTGTCGACCCACAAGAGCAATTCTCTGCTCTAGCGTCTTCGGATAAATATTTCGCTGTCGGTACGTCTAGCGGAAAGATCGTAGTTTACAACGAAACGACTTGTCAGGAAGCTCGAACTTTACAACATCAGGAATCCGTCACATTACTAAAATTTGGACAGAAGATAGACTCCCTCGTGTCCGCTGGTTCGCAGTCAATCCGCTTGTGGGATACGTCTTCGTGGGAATTGTTATGGGAGTCCAAGACATCTCAGCAGTGTATGTCGGTTGCATTTGTTGAGGCGAACCAGATCTTGCTCGGAGCACTGAGAAATAACCAACTGATGATATGGGATCTCTCAACCGGTATTGTACGAGACACAACAAATTGGACAGAGGAACACGAAGGACCTCGATCACACTCATTTCGGCGTCCGACGGTTGCCGCGTTTTGTATAGAGTCGTGTCTCCTAGCCGTGGTCTACCGAGGCAAGGACATATTACTCTGGGACCTCGAGAGAGACGCCCTTCATGACACCTACAACAGGAATGGCAGTTCATCCAGGACTATATCCCAAGGTGATGATGCTGGAGTACTATGTTTGGTTTTCAGTGTGGCTCCTAACGCGACCCTTCTAGCCGCTGGCTACGCAGACGGAGATCTGTTACTTTTTGATACCGCAGAGGGGATTGTCAAAGAGACAGCGCTGGCGAATGCACAGACACTTGCTTGTTCCCCCGACGGACGCACACTCGCTAGTGGGGATTCATCTGGAACGATCCAGCTATTCGATTTCGAAACGTTGAGGCCCTTGTACCGCATAAACTCTGATGAATATTGCATCAGGAATCTAGTATTCAGTGGGGATAGTCATCGTTTGATTGATATTCGAAGATCAGAGTGTCGAGTCTGGGACCCGATGGTCTTGGTACGGCAAGATAATGATGAGGAGAATAGCGATACAGTATCTATTTCGACTGGCCCACAAGAGATCAGTACGGAGTCACCCAAAAATGTGATCTTGATTACCTCGCTGGCTTGCCACAGAGACGGGGAAATATTTTTCTGTGGAAAAGAAAATGGATCGGTCTATCTTTACGAAACTAAATACGGGCGCCAGAGTCACAAGCTTTTCGATCATGCACATGGGGTATCGATTGTGTCGCTCTTCTTTGACAACGAAAGCAACACACTTGTTAGCTTGGATATGACCAGTCGGGTCATCGCACATAAGTTGGTGCATCAACAGCATGGCTGGGAAGCGACAGAAGTCTTATTTGATCATCACGGCGGTGCCGGCGGCACCGCCGGTGCCCCCCGTGCGGCTGTTCAGCAGGTGCTGACCAATCCTGGGTCGACACGTATGCTTATAAGTACCAGAGGAAGTGACTCGCTCTGGTCCATCTCCTTAGACGACAACACCGTCATCGCAACAACTATATGGGAGAATCGTGGTTCATACAGATGGGGCACTCATCCACTTAATCAAGATCAGTTGATCCTCATATCGGACAATGTTGTCCATCTGTACGAGTGGCAGACGTTGCAGCGGATCACAGAAGCAGAAGGAATACTGCTAGAAGGAAGTATATTGCCAGAGCTTGCTATTCGATCCATTACCCCCTGCTTCGACAACACTGTCATTGCCACCGCGTTCTCCGAGTCCCCAAGGCCACAATCCAGGTTTAAGCTTATCCTCTGGAATGCTTCAGACTTCAGGCCCGAATTGAAGATTGCAGCGCCCTTACCAAAGTGCCACACTTTAGCTGACCAAGTGAAATCACTGATAGGCGATTATGGAAAGAGACTGGTCTTTTTGAACACTAATAGTTGGATCTCCTCGGCAGAAGCGCGGGTAGCAAACGTCGATGGATACGCTCGCCATTTCTTCGTTCCCGCTGACTGGCTGACCACTAATGTCAAGATGATGACTGAAGTGACCCGTAATGGAGACATCATCTTCGTGAAGCGGGACGAAGTGGCGGTGATTAAGCGGGGACTTGAAAATATCGAACAGGAAGTGAGCAACGCCCCAGGGAAAAGGCCTTCGCTGCTCGGGGGAAAGAGGCCTTAATTTAGCACGTCTTTCAGAGCTTCCTGAGAGACATAGTGAGACTCTCGAATCTGGCTCCAGGCTGCCTATGCTGCTGCATCTGGTCGCGCCAGAAGACGAGTGTTTCACGACCACCAACCTCATGAAGAGCACTGGCATGCGCTCATTAACTTATCCGCAAGGACTTATCAGGACATGTGAGACATGCCGATATCTCCCAAACGCGGCGACCCGGGCAGAAACTCCACGGAAGATCTAAATATTACATCACCCGTATAGTAGTCGACAGTGGTCCATCTGGTGCCATCAGAGGGAGCGGGTGACGAGGGCGGGGATAATTGAAATGGGCTGAATGTTGTACGTCAGAAGCAGAGGGGAGTATCGGTACAGGAAGGATGTTGCGAGTCATCTACTTGGTGATATATTACTATATAGGATGAGGATTACGGAGTAGACCTTTGATCACAGTATGAGTATGATTAGGGTCCAACAGTCACAGAGTAAAATTTGATACTCTAAAGCTAGAGTAGACTTATATATGGGTCGAAAGCTGGAGGAAGCAGGACGTCAAACACATACCAACGTTCGAAAGGTCTCCAAGTCTGCTGGGGAGGAACTTCAAAAGTTCCACGCGCAAGGAGACCGAAATGTCTGCCTGGAGTATGAAGGTGAAGACTTGAGCAACGAAAAGCCAATACCAAAGGACAATTGTCAATCTCACGACCGCAGCAATGCCACCGCCGATTTCGAGTCGCGTCTGGATCAGCTCAAAGCTTCTCGACGCGTAAAAGGCGTGGCCAAGCGTCACACGACCTGAAGGGATGTCACCGGGGGGGGATCCGTTTCCAAAAGACTGCGTGCCTCGACGAAGGGCACGAGGACTCCGGCGTGGGCCATGGCTTGGAGGGCGGTTTTTTTGCGAGCTTCAAGTTGGCCTTTGAATCCTTTGGCACGTGATCAGTATCGTCCGAAAATATTTTCCGTCTCTCAGTACATAGGTAGTTGATGGTGTGCACGGTACCCAAGAATACATGGTAGGTAGAGGCACCCGTTGATTTGGTGAGGTCAGGTTCGTCGGTACCTCACGCTAAAATCCTCAGATCTGGGGTCGCCTTCCGAAGTTAGGGTTAGGGCTTGTCCAGGACTTCTCTTGTGCCTGGAATTCACTGCATGCCAAGACTTGCACAAAGATAGCGCTTTCGCTCCAGGTACTGTTCATTGTTCATCTGTTTCGAACACAGATTGGTCACGGCTGATATCTGTTCTGGGGTGACAGTTATCTGACGCGAAATCGAGAAGGATTCCACTCCTCAAACTGCCACCGTTTTGACAGCTCGCTGGGCCCGCGCAACGTCATCAGAGCCTCTAGGAGAGACCAACGAATTTCTACAATGCCATGAATCGCGGACAAAGGCTATCAGTCATATGGGCTGCATGGTCTCGTCCCGCGCTTGCTTTGAGAGGCAAAAGTCGTTCAGCTTTCTCCACCAAGCCGGATGATATCAAGCCGGAAGCCTCCCAAAAGGCCCGCTCCCGAATCGTCCGTATCGCTTCCCGCCTGCCCAGGTTCTTGCAGCGCTACACTACGCCGTTAATCAGTGCACCTCTGACTCACATATCTGCATTTCTGCTCCTCCATGAGTTGACTGCCGTTCTTCCGCTCTTTGGACTGGCGGCAACGTTTCACTACACACAATGGATGCCCCCGTTCATCGGCGAAGGGAAGTGGGTCAGTGATGGGGTCGAGAAGTTTGGGAGTTACTTCAGAAAGAAGGGATGGTTGGGTGAAGAGGGCAAGGCTCGGAGATATAGATGGTGGGGACGGGGTGAAGGAGGGACCAAGATTGTTGTTGAGTGCGTCTGCCTTGCCACTACAGATTGCATTGCATGAAACGGTCTCGGACTTTTAGAGCTGACGAAGCTCAAGATTTGCCACAGCATACGCAATCACAAAGGCACTGTTGCCGCTGAGAGTGATCCTCAGTGTCTCGGCGACCCCCTGGTTTGCCAGGGTGGCCATCGTGCCGTCCACCAATCTGGTTAGGAGAATATTCACCAGGAGTAAAAAGAAGTAGCAAATTCCAATGATGACAGATTGAATGATTTGCCGTAATTCACACGCGAGACGCTACGACACAGACGCAGTGACCTGAAAGCCGATGTTCATCATAGGGCCAATGTCTGCCCAAGGAACTCTTTCTGTCCCTTTGCGCACTGGACAAGTCTTGAGGAGGTTTATCTTCCAGGATTGCTATATAGCTAGGCAATTGCAACCGGTGTCCAAGTACATATCAACCCTGCTGCAACGCTCCAATGCTGTGGGGTCCCGCTTGACAATCCCACAACAACATTAAGAAGTATGCGTTATATATCTGGCAGCCTCTGGACTGTCGCTCCATTGATCAGGGTACCAGCCTCCTACGCTGCCCAATTGTGAAACAGCATGGGCCGACTACCTTGATACGAGACTGTGACCATCTCGGGATGCTACGATGCCGGTGAATGAATAAATGAATCACCAGGCGTCGACAGAAGTCTGAAACCTGAACCTCGCTTAAATTTCTGTCGACGCCTGGTGAATAAATAAATAAGCCTACCTAGTCCACTTTATTCGGCATCAATCATGATTGTACTTGATTTTCTTTCTTCTTAACGAAAACGAAGAATGCGAGTATCCGCTCAAATGCCGGTGTCCATGTCACTCTTCCACACCAGGGCCCTGTGACCATTGCTTTGCTCGCTCAGCACTCACCCTCACCACTCACCTTCAAAACTCACCCCAACATCGGTTCATTATCGACAATCATTCTCTACCGGCTACACCATCGGCTTTGTCCAGTACATAATGCGCCAACATCTTCCAACTCCACTCCTCTGCCACCATCGGGGTTGATCGGTTCTCGAAAGCAACTCATTTGAAAAGGCGACCTGACCTGCCTGACACCTGACAATCTCTACCTCTGTCACATTTTGTGAAGTCTACTCTTCAACTTCCCCCTTCATACAAGTCCAACAGCTTCGGTCCTGCACCTTCTGTTGCCTGAAATCCGGTCCCTTCAAGGCTGGCCAAGAGACCGTTTGGTGGTTTGCAGAGACTCGGCCAGATTTGACCTCGTCACTAGTCAGGTGAATATCACTATCTTGGGACCTGATCCTCTTTTCTGCATCAACACTGAGCAATTCCACACAGCATGTTGCCAAGCAAACCCTCCGAGAAGCCCTGGCAAGTGGTTGGCCGTGGCTCGCAGAAGAGTCGGGCTCCGTTGCAAACAATTTCCAATGGTGGAGACCGAGGTCCACCAGCAACCCAGCCCGCCTTGCGCCAAGCTCCCAATGCCCGTGTCCCACAGACCCCGATTCACCCAAATTCAGCTCCGAAGAAGGAAAAAACACCCTACGAGATCAAGAATGCGAGGGAGCAGGATCCGAAGAGAAGACTGCAAGTCAACTTTTCATCGGCGAGCTCTGACGATGACGATGACGACGACGATGACGACGACGTCGACTACTGCCACAATTCAGACCATAATAGCCGCCTGCAAGCTTTCGAAGATGACTCCAGCCGTATGGCAGACGACAGATCTCACCCTATGATCAGCAAACGCTCTCAACTCAATGCACGTCCTCGTGGCCAGCCTTCGGGACACCAGCGAGCACGTCCCCGGGTCAATCTCAACTACAAGAGAGATAATCTAGCCAGGGCCGCCTTTCGGAAAAGACTAGCCCCTACTGGAAGCTTCACGCTACCCAAAGACTGCCCTGATATTGAGCCGAATCAAAAGCGGATGTACGATATGTTCGAGGAGATAGGCGTTCGGCTAGGATCGTTCATGCGCCCACCCCAGCGTGTGAAGGATCGTGAGCTTCTCCTGTGGGGAGACGCTAGCCAGGTTCAGGCCACCATAGCCGAGCTTATACGTCGGTTTGACCATCGCATGCGGGTTGACTTTCCGCGAAAGGTAACGGCCAAGGACAAGTTCGCTAGGGAAACGTCAAGTATAGGGGATCAACATCATCGATTGATGAAGAAGATGCAGAAGGAAGCAAAGATTTTAGAATTCCAACAAGTGCCAGCAGAAGGCCGAGTCTTTCGATATACAGGTACTTTCCTATGGCCAGTCGACGAAGTACATCCGGAAGATATTTTAGGTTCGAGCTTGGAGGCCTTTGATTCCATTCGTTTCCATTACGGCTGCCACATCCTCTTCGACAACAAAGGTTCATTCTTCAAAATCTTCAGCGACACGGATGGGTCAGTGAAAGAGACTATAAACCGTATTGTTGGGACGATGAAGGAGTATCTTGCAAAAAGTGTACGACCTGACACGGTTATTTTGATAGAGCCACCATGTTCATCGGCGGTCAAGGAAGATGTCAAGCTACTTCCTGTCTCTCTCAAGGGCCCAAAGGCAGATTCAAGCATGGTCCCTGTCTTGACGGGGAGTCCAAAGCCTCCCAGCGAATGGCTAAATCAGCGCAATGTGTTGAAGACAGACAATAATCGTCGCATGGAGTTTGCACTACGTAAATGCATTGCAAACCTACCTTACTACCGTGGTTTGGTCCGAATGCGCGTTCAATTTGGGACGTTTGCATTGAGAGTATTCCGTTGGAAAGAAGGAGCAGACTCAACTCCTCTTGGGGAATTCGTGCAGAATATGACCATGTCAGGGACGAAGGCCCTAATGATCAGAGAGTATGTCGATTTTTGCATTCATCTCTGGGCTTTGCTAACCGCAGTACCCAGTCTGCATATCCAAAAAGACGCAACGACGATTATATCCAAGGTTCAAACGGCTACTGATCTCTTCATTCCGATGGACAATTTCAGCACTTCACTTGAAGAGGTTGTGCCATCGTTCAGCGCTTGCTTCGAATTCAGTAGTCCGGATAGCCCGCCGATGAACTTCACGCTTGAATTGAGCAGTAGTCCGGCGGCTTCAACCATCTACGAGAAGGTTCAAGAGCTGTGGACAAGGACGGATCGTCGAGACAATGCGGTTCCCTTGGAAGCATTCGTGGTTGGGCTTGACAGGTATGTTGTCCAAAACCAATTCTCGAGCGCTATACTGACATCTCCCCAGTGGGGCTTCTTGGAAGCTCCAAGTCTCTACCGAAAACAGAATCGACTCAAGTCGAGTCAATCCTCAAATGACAGAGTTCGCGGAGAGCGTCAAGCTTTCGAAGATCTCTGGGACCAAGACCGAGTTCACAGGTCAGAGAGTGTTCACGTGGGAGAAAGAGCGCTCAGGCGTCATGCAGCCCTCGGCGTTTCAGCAAAAGACAGCCTTGAGATACCGACTGGCTGACCAACCTGAGTGGTGTTTCGAGATCGCCCGATACGACAGCTATGGCGATCCAAAGAACGTAAACGTCCCAGTGGAAACGAATTGGGGCGCTACTCTATACAACACGAATTGGGACTCCGTTCTCACCGCCAATTCTACCTTGGGCATTGGGGAAGCAGCCAGATGGGAGCCAAAGCTCGAGACCTTCTTCCCGTCGAGGCCTGGCACTGCCAATATGGAAGAAGGCGATCCTGGAGTGACAGAATTCGTCAAGACTGTGGAAGTCGTCACCAAGTTCATTGACAGTATCAAGAAAGAGAAGCCCCATCTCAGGGGTCAGGTCGGTGCCTGTTGATGAGAACACGAGGTTCAAGCTTTGAAAGACCGTGGAGGGATTTTCTAGTGCGGATGAGGAAGAATACACCGAGGACGATATTGATTCTCGATTAGCCCCCAAGCAGATGCCTTTCGAACTACCCGTACTCTTTATCCTCTTCTTCAACCGATCGAATCGAACTCCTCACGACTCCACCAGAGATCCCAAGGATCATAGCCAGGTTTCGGATCTCCCTCGCTCAGACATCGGCTTTAGCTTAGCATATCAGAACCCGTCTTGCACACGACATCTTCACGTTCCCCCGTCGTCTCCACCATTGCTGTTTTCGCTAATCACTTTCTGCCGTAACACTGCACACACGTCCCGTCAGCCCCTTCTCACCCCCAAATACCGCAACAAGCGGAGCACCCACCATCCTCGACAACGCCCAGGTTCCCCTGCTTCCCCTGCACGATCTTCTCCAAATCCAGCAGGTTCTTCCCCAGCTCCTCGACTTTCCGCGCGTAGAACTCGCGCGCGGCGGGCGGTGTCTGCGGGGTTGCGTTTCGCGTCAGCGTGGGCTCTTCGCCCATGTTCTGCCTAGTCGGTTCGACGGACCTTTTCGACGTAGAAGCCCGTGCCGATGTCCACCAGGACCACGTCTGTAGATGCCAGTTTGCCGGGGACGTAGAGGGAGGGGGTCAGGGGGACGAGGATGGGCGTGCCTGTGTCGGACCCGCGTATCAGCATTCGTGCCTCTCATCCTCTGTACACTTTTTCTTCCCCCCTTCCTCCTTCCCCCACCCTACCATCCCCATCCCCCCCCCCATCCACCATGCGTCCCACCTCATCACCAACCCGTACCACCCACACACCCTCCCCTCCCTTCACCAAAAACAAAAACAAAAAAAAGGAACCCAAACCCACCCTCGCCCCTCCCCACCCCGTCCCGCACGCACCCCCCGCAATCCCGAAACTTGCCCTGCGCCGCCTTGAGCTGCGCGAACGACGCGGTCAGATGCTGCAGTTCCTGCGTGAGCTGATTCTTCACGGTGTTGAGCTGCGCGGCGGGCAGGGAGGCGAGGTCGACTGGGTGTTTTTGGAGGGTTGGTTAGCGGGTGTGGGTGGGGTGGGGGTGCGGGGTGTTTTTGTGGAGGGGCCTGGGTTTGGGGAGGGGGGCTTACTGGGTTGGGGGTTGGATTGCGTGGGGGAGGACATTGTTTGGAGGGGGGATTGGAGGTGGCGGTGGACGTGGGCTTTGGAGGCTCGAAGGTTGGCGGGGCGGAGGAATCTCCGCCGGGGGGTTGGTGGTTTCTGCAACCCTTGCCACCTTTGGACTTTATTGCGAATTACAATCCTAGTCTTTTTTCTAAACATCTAAGGGAGGCTATTGTGTCGTTTCTATTCCTCAAGGTGTCTAATCTACTATACGGATCTGGGGTATCTAAGTTACTGTTGCCGTCTCAGTTGAACGTCTTGTCCAAAACCGCATAGAATTTGTTCCTGCAATTCTGTCAACGATGACATGCCTCGCCTGCATTGGGTGAGCTTACTTTGGAGGCCGTGGCACATAATTCCTCGTATAGTCCTCGATCATATCGACATCCTTCAACAGATCAACCTCGTTGGGGTCCAGCCACTTCGTCTTCTTGTAGAGCTTCCAGAAAACGAACAAGACCGGGAAGACACCGATCATGGTGTACGAAAAGAGAAAGGTCGGAATGCTCCATTGCCCGGGCAGGAAGACGGTGTAGCCGCTCACAAAGGTCATGACGAAACATCCGGTCAGCGCGTACCATGCGAGGTAAGGCTGGAAGCGGCCTTTGTAGGGCAGAGAGTCTCTTGATAGGCCTTGGGCATCGCAAGCCTTCTTGAAGCGGATGAAGGTGAAGGACATGACCGAGAAGTTGATCAGTTGAGAGGCCGTGACCTAACCAACGTAAGCGAAGAGAGCAGACTTTGGCCTATATATTCTGACTTACCAGGTTGACAAACCATTGCAACACCACCGCGGCTCCATTACTGACCTGTAGAAAGCTCAACAGACTCAGCGCCAGCACCAATAACACGCAGTAAATTGGAACTCCATTCCTCGTGCATCTTGTAAATATCTTTGGTGCTTTGCCCTCCAAGGCCAATCCGAAAAGACTTCGACTCGCACAGTACACATAGCTATTACCAGCACTGAATGCCGCCGACAGAACCAGCGCATTCACAATATCCGGCAGCACCGTGATGCCAAGTCGGTTCATTGCTACCACATACGGACTTGCGGCTGCTCCCGGCTCGGAGCTTGTGAACGCATCTACAAGCTCCGGGTCTGTATTCGGCACGTTGATCCCCACGGCCAGACTACCTAGCACAAAAAAGGCCATCAGTCGTCCGAATACCTTATTGTACGCCCTCGGCATCACCACCCGTGGATTTTCCGCCTCGCCTGCTGCCATGGAGACATAGTCGGGACCGGCGATTGTGAAACTCGCTTGGATAAGGCATTGCAGGAATCCAAGAAAGCGACCAAGTGAGCCTGTCTTATAAAGCTCTGCGAACGAGCCAGGATTCTTCCAATAGCGAAAGCCGAAACGGTCGTGTTGTGGATTGCCACCAAGCATGGTGATGAAGGTGTAGGCGATGAGCCCGACGATGAGGATCACTTTACCAAGGGCGAGCCAGAATTCGGACTCGCCGTACCATTTCACCGCGAAAACGTTGATAAATCTGACCTCGAGCTGTCAATGATTCGGTTTCTTCACGTCCAAAGGAGCTCGTACCCGTATAGGACGAGAATAATGGCAATGATCCCGCCTGCTGGGACAACGTCACTCCAATAATGAATGATGAGATTACAAGCCACGACCTCGAAAGGGACGAGCATAGCTTCGAAGACGAAGAAGTTGTAGCCTGCCGCGACACCGAAGGCCTCGTCGACATATCGGCCAGCAAAGCGGATGAAGGGGGAGGAGATGGGCAGGTAAGTGACCATTTCAGCCATGGCTAAACACTCATTCTGTCAGCGTTTCATGTAACATTGGCGGGAGGCTAATAATTTAGCTAGTTGCTCTGTCAAGATGTGACTGCCGATGTACAACAAGGCAACATCGCACTCAACGATACGGCCATGTTTGCCGTACAAAGTTCATGGGGTCTTCTCTGGCTTGAATTTGACTGTCAAGCTGGCGGGAAGCTGATCGATGCAATATCGTTGTCTCACGGGCAGCATCACAAATCCACAATGAATGAAAGGGAAGTTGGACTTCGTACAAATCGTGACACACAAGATAAATGTACACCTAGAACACGGTTGATAAGATACCGAGTCTTCTTATTCTAGAGACAGGGGGTAACAAGAAGATAGGCTCCCTGTGCTACCTAACGCCTTTGAAAGATACATATTTCCAGAAAGACTCCCGACGATGGTCATCAAATCGATAGCGAAGGGAGACTTACCATAAGGCAAATGCGATGAAGAGTGACCCTGGACCACCCTGGACGAGGCCGTGACCTGTGCGCGCGATTAGTAACCTTTCGGTTTTGAATCGGTGTAAGATCAACGCACCTATCTGCACATAGAGCGCTGTTCCAATTGTTCTATGCAAGGTGACCAACCATAAGCATACTACGTCTTCCGCGACAGCTGCGTTAGGTTTTCCACATACCCTCCAATTCCAATCAGCTGTATATGCCTTGGCTTCAACTTGCGGTGTGTGTTATCGAAGAGGGGTTTGTTGGAACGGTCAGAGTTGAAGGAAGAAGCTCTGACATCATCGTCGATCCCGAAGGCGATGGGTGTTTCATCCATAGCATGCTTCTCATTCTGGGCGACGTGGGTGGAACGCACCTCGGCCATGGTGGGGTGGTCGAGGCCTGTGGAGGCCATGGAGGGTCGACTGCAACCAGACAGACGTTGAAGTCCAAGAGGGAGAGGAGAGACTGGCCGAGAATACGAGTGTAAGAGAGGTGGATGATTTAGGCGTGCGAACAGAGAACAAGGACCCAGGAGCAGATCAGAAGTGAGTAGAAGAGGTATAGAATTCCTGTGGAAGAAAGCTGCAGCTAAATACCCCTCCACAGCCAAGCACGCTATGCTATGTACGGCTAGCTGCCAGTTTCTGCAAAGAAGGACCTTCCAATTGGAGCCATAACGACAGCCATGTCATGCAAACTGTCGGTGCAAAGGGACGCTTAAAATCTCCTCATCCGCCAGTCCCTTCCGCAATTGAGTTTGGAGGAAAAGAAGGGTCCAGTGTCGAGGAGTCGAGGCCCACCGAGCCGGCGCCACTGTTTGACTCTTAGTTATATTTTAGCCGCGCGTATCGATGCGAATGACGCAATCTCGCACAAACTCAATTAGAATTAGTATCATGAGGTATCTAGGTAAGTATCGTGTATGTAAATACTTAGGTACCTTATCCATGACCTTCTCCAGTCGCAAACTAGTGACCACGAAAGCGAAACAGTATGGAGAGCCAGAGGAGCCATAGGCGTATGTCACTCTCTGATCGTTTAGGACCTCTCACTGACCATCGCTTGCGACCAGTCTATGTCAAGTAGGCCCCCTCGAAAGCTGCGCCAAACAAAGCTTCGCTAACACCCATCCCAGAGCCCGTCACCTGAGTTACCGTCGTGGAAAGCGAAATACGAATCCAAGTACTAGGTATGGGTAGTCCTGAAAAGGAGGTACCAGCTAATTAAACTACAACAAAAGCCTCCTCAAGCTCGAAGGTGTCGATGACTCCAAAGCCGCCAGGTACCTCCCTTCCAGTGAAGATAAATGGAGCTAGACACTGAGACCGCAGGCGCAGGTTCTATCTTGGAAAGCGCTGTGCGTTTGTTTATCGTGCGAGCAAAGAGGTTCGGGGTACCAAGCTAAGAGTGATCTGGGGAACCCTCGTCAATGTCCATGGTACGTTCGTTATCTTTGTGCTATTTTCCTCCAAAGATCGCCGTCTGACATGTATTGCTTCTAGGAAATTCAGGATCCGTTCGTGCCCAATTCAAGCACAATCTCCCTCCCCGCTCCTTCGGTGCCTCGGTACGCGTCATGCTGTATCCTTCGTCCATATGAGCATTATCAAGGTTGAATTGTGGGAGACGCTCTAGCATGCAAACATACAATATATGTGAGCGGAAGCCGTGAAGTGGGAGTTGGACGGTTTTGCTCAAGAGGAATCAAAGTCTCGCTTGAGCGCCCAAACTTGAGGTCTCTGCTTGGATCTACCCGCCACCATATTCCACGTGCCTCACTGGTCATTCGCACAATCACCACCAGAGAGTCCTGCGATAAAAGCGTCTCAGACTTATCATTGTGGCATTCGTTGTGTGATGTTTGCCATCTATGGCTACAAGCTCAAAGTGCATAGGGTGGACGTCTTAAGATGCGTCTTACTCGATCATTTTACACCTGAGCGTCACTTCAAGCTACCATTTGGCACCAGCGGAATGCGTTTGTCATGAAGCGCTTCAGGCGACCCATAACGACTTTACGGCTTCGCGTTGCTCAGCATGCGATAGGCGCAATGCGTCACAGACTTTTCGTGCCTGAATAACGATTACGTCCCCACGTTGATCCCCCACTTCTATCCACGCTGCTTTGGCATTTCTTAGATTTGACTCTCGGTTTTATTTCTCGTTGAACTTTCAAACTTGCTACGTACGCTGCCTATTTATACGGTCCTCCTTTGCACGTCTCGCTCCTTTGTGAAGAAATTCATTCATGGCTGCATTATTCATACTAGCGGTCATGATTGCTCTTACTAATTCCCTACCTGGGTCATCGAGTAGAGAATCTCTCTATTCCGTTGTCTAGAAGACCCACGCTGACAACAGCCAGTGGTTGGTACACCTCGAAATCCGACCACCTTCAATCAGTCACACAATACAGGTGCTGTCGAGCTGGACAACCTGACCAACACGAATTACTTCATTGCGGAGAATTGCGATGT
This sequence comes from Platismatia glauca, assembly GCA_963556305.1. NCBI lineage: Eukaryota > Fungi > Ascomycota > Lecanoromycetes > Lecanorales > Parmeliaceae > Platismatia > Platismatia glauca. Next base: position 736,074 of record OY745772.1, read on the forward strand.
AAGAACTTTCGCTGTTCACGAAAGAGTCGGCCAACTCAAACAGCTGGCACTATCCGCCCTCGCCAATGCTCGACTATACGGAGTGGAAAGCAATTTCGGATTCCAGGCCATGTTCAAGACTGACGAAGCCCAAGAGACTATCGTGGCAATTCTCGATCACATCGTCTACTTCCGAGGCAAGACGAAGTTGAAACCTCGTCCAGATGCATTCTCATCCCCTCGTCTCTCCTGCGTGACAGAAGATTCCGCAAAACTGTACGCTTATCTAGAATTGGGCTACGATCCTTGGCATAGATGTCTTACAGGCAGCCCTCGTTCCACGCCCATTCAAGCGTTCTACGCCGAGGGTACGACCTATACATTCTTATGCCCAGCGTTTTTCACTCAACCACCTGCGTCAACAAAGAAAAACTGTCCCTCTGTTACGGACAACAGATTTTCTGGGGACTCGGGAATCTTTTATCGGAACTACCAGACATATATCATGCTTTACCAGCTCATTCGCTTTTACCTTGGGGACAACGCATTGACGGGTCATACCGATCCCAAAGAGCAGCTGGACTGGAATAGCTGCGTTAGTTTGAGCGCGTTGAACTCAGTCCTCAATCCAACGAACCTTCAAATATACACCGCGAGTCAGTGGATTGCAGTTGCATGACTTCCTACAAATCTTTGCAGTGACTGACTGGGTTATGGATAGTGGTATCACAACAATGCACCAGCTGGCCAAATCCTTTCGCGCCACCATTCCATCGTTCGAATACGCTGTTTCCGAATTTGACAATACTCCTCTCTCCACTCTCGTCCTCGCTTCCTGATATATTCTCATAGCCAATCTCGACTGACACAAGGCTCTGCTGATACTTCGGACCTGTCAAAGTCATCAATCGACATGCTGATCCTGCCTAGTAACGTCACATTCTCTGGTGCAGTCATATCAGAGCCATGACGGTCCTTGAAGGCCTCAAAGCAACAAGCGGACGCCAACAGAGCCCTGGAGCTAAATGAGGCGTCAAAGATCATCAGGTAGAATCCTCACATTCGCCTTTCCGAATCCTGCCTTCCACGCATCAGACCTCTCCACTGAATTCTGGATGGTACAGCGTTTCGAGATCTGGATCTTCTTTTTCTTGATGTGACTGGCTTGTCCGGCGTCGTAGAATGTTGATTGATCCTGAAAAACCGTTCCGGGTATGCTGCTATCTGGGCACGGAAGATTGCAAAGCCTTTGTCAGAGCTATGGCATATTGTGTTCGCTTTCAATATGACTTTCTGATGCTGCTGCATGCAAAGGGCGACGCGTTTTGACCCATGTTGCTTTGACGTGACTGGTCCGCTCGTGACTGACCTTTGCCTGTCCTAGCTCTACTAAATTGCTGATAGGAGCTCCCAGAGAGCGGCACGTAAACTGGGAAAGCGAGAACCCTTGACTTACTGACCGTAAGGTTCGTTCATTTCGACCACAATGGCTCCGAGTCTCTGTATCGGCGTCCCGTAATGATTGCTACCTTCTCTGAAGGTGGCGGGGCTGAGCCATCGTTTGCCTCGTTGTTCGTGATGCCCAAGCGGAGGTAATTCGTCGCCGAAGCCCCGGCTTAGATCACGTGCTCTGCAGCAGTACAAGGTACAAGACTGAGGAACACTTTCGCTAGACGCATCATATGCAACTCAGCGCGTTCCGACGCTGTTGACTTGTCCAATCGGACCAGCCTGCATGAAGCTTTCCGACCTCTGTCTGAAACATTGTGTACTTTATTTGGACCCCGAAACCAGGCATAGCTCCTTGAGTCGCGTATCAAACATGTCGTGGTGTCCTACCTCGTTCCTCTACAACCTGCTCATGCTTTCTGGAAATTTCACGGTACGATTTCGAGATAGAAAAGCATGATCCGCCTCCCAGCACAGCTACGCTCTGAAGACCGCGTCCCGGTCTTCGACCCAACAGATTGCAACCTCTGTCTCGTCGCTCTTTCTCAACTTGATCGTCCGTTCATGTCACTGCGAAGACCCTTCCACTGAAAAGAATGCTGACTTCCTCAGCTGCCAAATACACCATCCTCGACGTGCCGAAATTCCATCCCCGCTTCGACATTCACGGCTCCAACGGACTTGATGCGGAGAATACCTACGCTGTCGTTTCACGCGCTGAGCATGCTAGTGCTGTGAAAATGTTCGTTGTGCGTTTGCACTTCTATCGAGTGGGCTGGTGGCGTGCCGGTGTTCTGCGGCTGGTGGGGGGAAGGTACAGACAGCTGTGGATTGGGCCGATGCCGGCGTACGTCGGATTGGAACAGCGGAATGGATCATGGATGAAAGATGTATTGGTAAGCCCGTCGCCACGAAGAGCGAGCAAGGATGGTGTTCGGGGATTTGTGATGAGGCGGAGGCTGACTGCTCTTTTAGTAGGAATATGCGGTGCTTAGTCACAGGACGTGGAAAGGAATTGAAGCCGAAGAAGCGCGGTCGACATTTCTGGATTGTGATACTGCTTGCATTCGACTGTCTCCGGTCACAAGCTCCACGACACATGCTGCAATGGACTGGAACACCTGTGGCGCCCATATTTGGAGCATACTGCATACTTGCAAGATTGTTTGCCTTGCTGCTGGCTCTCTGTCGAGGGCTTTCGAGCTTCCAGTGACGGTGAGAGAAGATAAGCAATGGAAGGCATGCCCTGTTCGACGAGCCACACTCGATATTTTAGACTTGGGCAATAGAGCACTTACCGATGGAGTAAATGATCCACGTCGCAGACTCATCACTCAATGCCACGCAGTCGGTCTGGTTCCTTTTCAAGCAGGCAGAGCACCAGATGGGGCAATCATTTGTTTGGCAGACAAATGCATCTTACACACATGACCAAGTCATATCGATTCCACATGTTCATACCCGAGCCTGACTCTTGTTAGACACCCCTGATAATTGCCTTCTTGACCTCGCTATTCCTAAGCATAGGTGGTCTCTTGCCACCCAGGACATGGGATACTGATAACCCAGGGCTGGTGAGAAAACCGCCTTTCTTCGCGTGGGCCATAAGGAGCTCCTACACCAACGCGTGACGCAAGCTGGTTGCGACTGCTCTCGCTTCCCTCATACGGAGTGGGGTTCTAGAGCCGGAGGTCGCTTCGGAGTTTAGGGCCACCTGCCAACTCACCAGTGACTTGCTAACAAATGACGCACGCTAGTTGCCGTACCAACGGCGACCACGGTGTTTATCTCAACCTCATCTGCTAGGACTCAATCCCGTTCGCGTCCAATGGAAGATGCTTCTCGCAAATCTCCGATACTCTGCTATGATGATAGCCACGAGAGATGAAATTTCGGCTTGCGGGAGACATGTCTCTGTAGAGCGCACAGAGAAGGTTGGGTCAATGGCAATTTGGCTTTCTGAATATACTGACTAGGTACATAGTCGTTGCGTGATAGTGAGAGCGGAAGATATCCCTTGTTGGGGCTTTTGCATTTGCCTCTCAAACCCAAGGAAAGACGCCAGCGGGCTCTCTGAGGCACCAGGACAGTAGGTAGAGCGAAGAGGGAGACATGATTGTGCGTGATTCCAGTCCGCGGTGGTGGTGCTCGCCACAATCGCCAATGAGTATAATCTGGTGCAAAGCCGAGTACATGATGTGCTGGTCGTAGATATTCTTGTTCGCGATGAAGACATAATTCAGTCCCAATTCCCAGCGCTGAATTCCAATAAAGAAAGTGAGCAAAGTAAGGATTTGTCGTTACATCATTACATAGCCAGTATGTCAGAGATCAGGCATTGCCCCGATGTATAAAGTTCGGTACTTTGAAAAAACAAGCCGCTGTACATCAGACGCTACGCCGAGCCGACTAATATACAATCTGGCCAAGAAACTTTTGCCCTCGAGGTCATCTGAGGGTCCCGTGACAACCGCGTGAGAAGAGTCCTTGTCGACATTGTTAGATTCGTACACGTCGAATTTCCGCCGCCACCGTGACACCTCGACCTTGTCGTAGTTGGACGCTGCGATCCGATTAGATTCCAATTGTCGGATAGATTTTAGGGCCAGGCGACCCACCAATGATCTTCTTCAACGGGACCTTGCGAAGATCTTTCGACTTGGGGTCAAAGACAGGCACGCGGTGCTTTTCACTCATGGGGGGTCGATCGGGGTTCTTTTTGGGTCTTTGAAGAGTAATTAGACACATTGTTCGGAGGCGCGCGCGGGAATATATACGGCGGACTGCGACACGGCTGAAGCTGAGGTTCTACGAACGCACATTCTAGCGGCGATGAGGGGGCGCAGGTCGAGGCAATATACCCACACAGCCTGTAGGAGTGCGTGACTACGCAATTTTCTATGAGCTCGACCCTTGTCTCAGCTTACAGGAAGGCGCTTATGCTAGGTTCAAGTAGGGGGGAGGACCCCAGTACCGATTCGGCATGTGGCTATGTGCATCAGATATGTGTTGGTTGCATCGACTCCTCATCGATATTATTCAACAATGCCCTCTTTTACGTCGTTGTGAGAACTGACCAGGACTGACCCTGTCACCAGCCCAATCGAGATCACGAAGCACTACTGCCATAACCCCTTATTCTACCTGCACCCACCGCAACCAGAAAAGTCACGTTCGATTACTTGATGTTCGCATCGTGGAAAGGCTGGAGGCTCTCACGGCAGCCTCTTCTGCTCAGGTGACGTCTACTCCACGAACTGCGGCCCGCGTGGAAAATCCTACGAACTGCGTCAGCATAAGGCTGCTGATAGAGCAGGGATTGGGTTGGAAGTCCTGAGGCACTGAGTCAGGCTGTCCCGTCCCACGGGATGCACAAGCTCAGTCATCGTCAGATCACTACCGGAAATGAGTTCGCGTAGCTTTTATCCCCCACCACCCCAATGATCCTTTCCGAAGGATCGCCAAAAGGGTGGCACATTAGACGAGATGCCTCTATGGCCATGAGGCTGGAATCCTACTCCGGTCACCGTGACTGCGGCTCAGCAATCCGTAGTCATCTGCAGCTAAAGCTCACCTGCATTGGGGCTTTAACGCCTCGAAGATCTGAAGACACCACGGAACTGGGGCCGTTCGAAAAGCCCTTTCCCAAAGACGGACCACATCTGACGTAAGCCTAGGTGCACTGAATCCATCGTATGACACGCGATGTGATGGACTAGGAAGTATGGCGTTTAATGCGGCTCAAGTTTTTATGTTTTTTTGGCAAGTTCTCTATACTCTAAGTCATTTCCTCCTGTACGCGCTTCTGAAATACAAATCAAGTCGAGCAGATTCTCTCCCCAAACAGTGCTATTCGTTACGGTAGGAGCAAAGGCAGAAGGCTGAAATCTGTAGGATTTCTGCAGAGAAACGCTGAGGTTTCAGCAGCCTGGTTGTTCTGAGAAGCGCCTTGATCCTGCAATCTACGTATTATTAGGACGGTATCCCTTCCAAATCTGGCAGCTATGATAGGGGTCAGGCACAGTGGGAAGGGTCTCAGTGGGCGAGGGTTAGATCGTGATCAGCTATCTGATCATTCTTGTGTGGTACCACACTTCCTGCACGTCGCTGAGCCTTTTCCCGTTGAGTAACACCAGCCGCCGGGGCTTTTTCCTCAATACACATTCTCTTTCGTCGGAGGTCCGGTAGGGCAAAGGCGCCACATGGAGCTCATGCATTGCTGATTGTAGCCTCGTTTTTATGCGAGTCTTAGAGGCTCTACCAATGTTTTTTCAAGCCTTATTAAAGGCTTTCCGGAAGTGTAGTCTGCAGGCTGGTGTGTTTGTTGACACGACTACGATATCTCATTACCCAAAATGTCATCTATACCTTCTATCGGCACGTCTTCAAACATTCCAACCTTTCCTGAAGAGAGCCCCAATATCGGCGAGGAGAGTTTCCAGACGACTGCTGCCTCGCCCAGTGCATTATCAGGGGTACAACAAAGCATCACTCCAACCAGCAACAGAGATGTCCACTATGAAGGAAACACCAACGATAGTCCGACGTACGAAGGCAACACTATCAATACTCCCATGGCCCCATCGCCATCTTTGGACAGAAGCCGTCGGCGTCCATCCGCTGCGGAAGGCCAAGAGGGTGTTGCACCAGTGGATTCTTTCTCCCGTGGCTTCAACGAGAGAACGACTGAAGTATTTGAAGGGCCCAGCTCATTAGCTGGCTATGCTAGTGATAATCTACGACAACTGGCGGAAGCGCCGCAGCAGCCTGTACCACCCACGTTAAGCGGTGTGACTCACGTGACTCACACATCACCATCTAGGGACGGCAGCTCAAGGGGCGTTTCTCCAGCAGGGTGGTTGAAGAAGGAATGCGAGGGACTGAGAAAGAAGCAAGAAGAACTTCAGATGAATATCGACGGGCCCCCACGTACTCCTGTGCGAACCGATTTCCCTCGTGCCCTCTCCATGACACTCGTTAGCCCTGTTAAGAATATAGAGAACTGCATCATCTTGTTGCACAACTTGGCCAATGACGAGGCGTCTCTCGAAAGCCATGCCCGAATCCTGCAGAGTAAACAACCTGAGAGCGCATTCATCCTTTTGCGTGGGCTGCAACCGATCGAGCCTGGGAATAGTGGATATCATTGGGCGGATGCAAATGCCACGGTGGATGAGGGGTTCATCAAGACAAGCAGGGTCTTACTGGAAGACATCATTCGAGATGGTCTCGTGGGCAAATGCAGCTTCCATCCGCGAGACATTGTGATCCTGGGCCACGGCCAAGGTGGTATGGCAGCTCTTGCGGCGACTGCCTCTTGGAATTGCATCGAGCTTGGGGGTGTCGTCTCGTTCGGGGGACCGATGCCAGGATACGTCCAGCTGCCTCATAAAGTCAAGGCCAAAACCCCCGCCTTGGTCTATGGTGGTGCTCGCGGAGATATAACACCCGCTGCCCTGCAGCGAATACAGGACAATTTCAGCTTTACCGACCACCATGTTCCATCTAGCGGACAGGACACAGTACCTCTATCCGACAAGGAGATTGCACCATTGCTCGATTTCTTCGCACATCGACTTGGGCGAGAGGAATGGAAACGACAGGCTGTCATATCTCTTGGTAAGAATCCCCATCACCTAAGGAACACGATCTGATCTAGGTCCAGATGGCGGTGGGATCCGAGGCTATGGAAGCCTCTTAATACTTCAAGATCTCATGAACAAGATTGGAGACATAGAGAAGAGCTTAGACGAGACAACAGAGTCAAGTTTTTCACCTGGTGACTACAAGCCAACGATAGTCAACCCTGCCCATGCGAGTGCTGGGAGTGCGAGTTCATTACGTTCTGGCCCTTCTGAGCCACCAGACGCAGGTGCTGTCGGTCCTACCACATCGCATGGTCTACCAAACTCCGCACTGTTCCTGCCTTGCCACTATTTCACGTATGCCGCTGGTACAAGCACAGGAGGGTGAGAATGACATGAAATACCGATATCCATCACGGCTGACCGATTTGCAGGCTCATCAGCATTATGCTTTCCCGTTTCCGGATGACAGTGGATGAATGCATAGAAGAATACAAGACTCTTGGAAAGAAGATATTTGGGCACCCTCGGCGGATGGCAAAAGGAGGTTTTCCATGGCACAGGTTCAGTGCCAAGGTCCTCGAGGACGTCATACGTGCTGTAACCTCGAGATACAACGTGCAGAGTGGTGTCTTTGAAAGCCATTACGGAATGGAAAGGACGGATGAAGACATGTCACAATGGTATGTCACCCCAACTCTGCAGCCTGAAAGACCAACTGACACTGTTGATGTACCCAGCATTGTCCTCGCATATTCAGACTATGTTGGGGGTGATGGCCCTTATCTCTTCCGCACATACGGAGCTCAGGCACCGCCGTTGGATCCAAGCAAGTCACAAGTGCGCCAACCAACTCTGGAAAACCCGGGCGGCGCCTCCATGTTAGCGATCTGGAAAGTCGCGCGGGCAACTTCGGCAGCTCCAGGATATTTCCCTCCCATCAAGATCAAGACCGGCAACGGCTCAGAGGTTGTAACATTCAAGGATGGGGGCTTCGGATCCAACAACCCCAGCGACGAGGTGTACAAAGATATCATTCACAAACATGGCGATAGCAAGCACATGGGGCCTTTCGTCAGCATAGGGACCGGAGTCACGCCACTGGACATGTTCGGCAAGAGGTCGGACAATCTCAGTACCGCCATCGTCAATATCAGGACAGCCATCAAGCTCCCGTCCAGAACGTTAAGAGCTCATAGGAACATGGTCTTTTTCTCAAACCTGGACGGCGTGGAACGGTTCCCGTACTACCGGTTCGACGGTGGGCGCGAACTGGGCAAAGTTGGTCTGGGCGAGTGGGAGAGCCACCGCTTCACCCGCATCACCGGCCAAGACGGGACCCCGGGCCGCAAGACGCTCGAAAAGATCGAAATCGCCGTCGCCGTCTACCTCCAACACCGCGACGTGCAGCGGGACCTCATGGAGTGCGCCCGGCTGCTCGTGCAGCGGCGGCGCCTCCGCGCGCGCGACGCCTCGGGCTGGGACCGGTACGCCTCGTACTCCTACTACGAGTGCGACGTGAAGGGGTGCCAGCGGCGGCGGGTCAACACCGCCCTCGACCTCAAGGAGCACCTCCGGCGCGACCACAAGTTCAAACTGGTGGACCCGGTCATCGAGAAGAAGATCCCCGAGTGCCGGCGCGTGCACTGGCTCTACCGGTCACGGGACACCGCTCGGGAGCCCCCGTCCCGGAACAAGGGCAAAGGCCGCGCTTGAACACACGGCGACCGCGATCCATGCCCGACGATCTCGTCAGGGCCGTTCGGAGCTGAGGGGAATTAATCTTGGCTCGCCGACTGACTCGGCGACATGACCCTGTTCGGGGAAAACTCCCAACGAGTGCGTCATAACTCATTCAAGCGTCGGCATCGCGCCGTCTCGACGTTTGCGGTATACATGTCCTCTCCGGCCTCGAGCTCGCTATCCAAGGCAAGTCACCGAAGCAACGGGCCCCACTGGCCCAATCCCGGCTAACCCAACCCACCGCTCCAGACACGCCCTGCATCACGCCTCGTCTCGGCGCGATGCCGATCTCGCCGATCTGGGTACACGGCACCGGAGCAGCCTCGTCCGCCACAGAGCGGGTGAATTATACATCAGTACGAAGGGGTGAATACCCATCAGCACAAAGCGCGACCAAGGGTAAAACTCCCGCATAAAAAGCGCCATCAAAAGTTTCCGCATAAGTAGATATTTCGGGAGTCGGGACCTCTCTGCACGAAAACAACAGCATGTTTCTCACTTTCTCCGCATAGCGCGTTCGGAACGGAAACGGCATTCATCGCATCAGGTCGGGACGCACCAATAGATCATAATTGTAATATACATAAAGGACCTCCCCAGACGGCGAGCATCGGGACGCGGCGCCGGGGCCGCGTCGCGTGTATTTGTATCGCATCACGCTACACTTGCTTGCTCGATAATGGTTCGGTAGATTTTCTTTTGATTATTTTTTTTTGATTTCTTGGCCTGGAGGCTGCGTGGGACGTGCGGTTGCGGCGGATTGAATTGAATATTAACAGACGTCGCGTCATGGATGGCGTCGCGGGCTGTGGGCGAAGACGTGGAGGAAGCGGGGTTTTTCCTACTGGTGTGAAGAGGAGGGGCGCATGGACGGGATGGAATTCGGGGACTGTGTGGTGCTGAGGGAGGAAATGGGGATGGGGGATGGGGAACGGGAAAGGGGGGGTTGAGGGTGGTGAGGTGGACTGTTGTTCTGGGGCCACCCGGGGGGGGAGGGGAAGGAATTCGCATCGTCGAGGGCGAGTCGAATGCTGGGGTTTGGCCGTGGAGGAGGCGGTGTCTGCTTTGGTCGTCTTGTTCGGACACGGTATGCGGTTCGGAATGAGGCAGAGGTGGAGACGGGTGTAAGACCTTGTATTATATAATTAGACACTTAGATTAGAGCGCGACGCACTGGGAGCTACGGATGTCCAGTCCGCCTCCCCTCCGCCCCTCCGCCTCGGGAATATTTACAGCCCCCGCATTCCTCCCTTGGGGAACAGAACGTCGACGACCTCGTCGAGGATCGTGAACGCCAGATGGGCGTTCAGCCGCTGGTTGTTCACCGTGGCAAAGATCCGCCTGCTCGCCGCCTGCGCGTTCGCTTTGCCGACCACGTTGCCCGCCAGGTCCGGGATCAACGTCGCCAGCATCACGCTCGCTTCGACCCTCGTGTGCGCCTTCTGCGGATCCGTCCGGGCCGCGGCCTCCGTGCGCATCCGGCCGTGGGGCCACATGGTGTCCTTGAGCAGGCCGATGTACCTCAGCACGCTCGGCTCGGCGAACAACGACCGCGCCATCTCCCGGACTTTGCGCTCCACCGTGCCGCCCAGGAGCTGGTGGAGGACCACGACGACGGCGCGGCCGCGCAGCCAATTGTTGCCCCGTTGGAGGTCGAAGCTTTCGAGGAAGATGTCGCAGATGGGCTTCACGAAGGGCTCCAGCTGGTCGGCACGGCTGGTGTTGTTGGCGTTGGGATCGAAAGCGAGGAGTTCGGCCCGAGCCTCGGCTGTTTGGATGGGATCTTCGGGTGCAATTGGCAAGGGAGCACCGCTACCCGTGGGCTGCATGGTGTTGAACTGGGAAGTTGCGGCTGAGATGAGATTCTGACCGGCAATAGAGAGTTGGTCAAGGACAGGGACATTCCCAAGGAACTCGTCCATCCCGTCGGTCACGGAGTTGTAGATTCGGGAAATGATATCACGCCGTTCACCTTCGCGAGTTGAATCTTTGTTGGTGGAGATGATGGCTGATTGCGAGAGGAAGGCACGAAGATCTCGGCTGCGGCAGACGGCCGGTAGGCGTAGGAGTTCTCGCAGGTAATTCTCGAGTGATACGCGACGTTTGTGGAGGAAATCTCGTTGCAATTTCATAACCAGTCTCCGCCGGGGAAATTCGAGGTTTCGGACGGCAGAGTAGATGTTGCGAAGACGCTGGTGTAGATCATGGAACTCGCTGTATCTCCGAGCAACAGCCCATGAAGCCGCAGACATATTCTCTCCAGCCTTCCGTTGCACCTCAATGACATACAGAGCGAATTCCTGTCCATCGTCCTCTTTCCCAACCATGATCGACTTGATATCAACGTTGGCGCGACCAAAGAGGCTGTTGTCGCTCTCCTGGACAATGTATTGCTGTCGTTGAAGTTCTTTTCGACGTATCTCTCGCTGTAGACTCGACTTCGACTTGCCCAAAATTCTGAGCTCAGCAATGTTGTTCGTGAGCTCGGCCTTTCGAGTTAAAGTGTCAACGACAGAGTCCTGAGCCGCTAGTCTTTCAATATCAGCTGTCAGGGCAGTTATAGCTTCTGCTAGTCCCAGATCTCCAGGGGCGGCTTGGTGGATCTCTTCTACCATTGTCTCGTCGGCAGAGACCTCCGGGTCCGTTTGCTCGTCTTCAAGGAATTTGTCTTCATCGCCAAACAGATCATTGTCCGAGAACACGCCAATTCGAGACGAGGTGTTGACGAGACCCAAAGATGCCAGGTTTGGACGCTCTCGCTCTTTTTCATGGGAGGTGGTCTCCACTCTTTTATGTTCACCCGAGCTTCGTGGAGAGTCCATGATCTTTGCGGACAGAATGTTTGGTTCTGGAGTCTCAAAATTCGAATCCTTTGAGTCGTCCTCCTTTGGATCATCCGTCATGATGTTGCTCAGTGCTGCCTCCATGGCTTCGACTATTTGCTCTTGATTTCCGTTTCCTTGATCGCCATTCAAGGATTCGTTGTCTAGGCTCCGAGTCGAACGAGCGAGGGGCTCATCATCAATATCGTCGTCAAACAAAGGTGCGGACGTATCTATGTCAAACGAGCGACGAGACTGCACAGACTGAGGGTCGTCGGGGGCCTGTTTTACACTTGATTTGAGGTCGCTGCTTGAGTTTGTCTTCCTCCGGAGGTCTAGCCCATTGGCGTTGAAGTGAGTTGCCTTGCGAGATAGAGAAGACGGTCTGCTTGGAGATTCAAGTATTGGTGCCACAGAGGGCTGCCTCAGCGTTCTTGCTGGCGCCCTAGAAGACATCTTGGTAGATGCATCATCCGAAGTTAGGTACTTGTAATAAAGATCAGACTTCTTAAAATTTGGGAAATGGATTTCTTCCATCTCCTCTAGGACACCAGCCTGCGCTTTCAGCACAGCACTTCGAGCTCGGAGATACTCCGGCATTGTGGCTCCGGGACCAGATTTCAAGAACGCTCGGACAGCCTCTCTGGACGATTCGGGAACATTGAGTTCAGGTTTTGACAGATAAGCCTCGTTGATTTGGGCGATGTCGGCTCGATCCGAATCTGTCCATTGTACCTGAGCTCCCGAGAAGGGATCATCAGCCTGTAGATCCCCTTCCAAAGGGTTTCGCACTCCATCCACGACTATCCAGAATTGAACAAAGGTCATGAGCCGGTGGCGATCCATGTACTCCATAAAATATGAGAGACCAGACGCGTCGTGCAGAACTTCAGTGAGTGACGCATTCAGCAGTCTTGAAGTGTTTTGACCCTTTTGGAAATCTGGCTGAGGCATTCGAGAGCCCGAGGTGCCCCCTACGGCAGAAAGCTTGCCCACTCTTTGATCAAGCAATTGCTTGCCAGTGTCCAAACGGCGCAGGAATATGTGGTCTTGTCCTTCCATCATTGACTCTCGCTTCAATTGACTAGTAACCTCGCTCCGGAATCTTCGGGCTTCGGAGAGATTGTTACATTGTCGGATAGACCTGACGAAGCGCTCGAACTTGCGCTCGTCGTCACCAGGGGCGATTCTGGGAAAGGTATGCGGCTTCGAGACTTTTGGTGCTGGCGAAGCATGCTGATCCAGCGCAGCTCGGAGCTTGCGGACAGTTTTCCTATCTTGGAGCATGGTCCGGCCATAGGCCTCCATCACCTGGTTCCATGTATCTGGATCCGATAACATCTGCATCAATGGCGCGAAAACTGCGCATGACACAATCTCCTTGATGAGCACGGAAACAGCTCTACTTTTGATCATACTCTCGGGCAAGACTTCTGGAAGGAGCCGAACAATGGTCCTGCGCAGGTACTCTTGTTGAACGAGTTTTAGATCCGAGTAAGCCAGCGAAGCTGCAGGATGTAGTTTGCCATCACGGTATTTACCAGCTATCGCAATGTCGAGCTCGTCGGACTCCGTGACATTGCGATTAAGGTTCTTGCCTCGGACTATCCTCTCGGCCTCGTAAAATTCCTTCAGGTGTGCTGTGACTATTGGGACAATCCTTGAGACCGCGACCTCGACAATATCTACCGCGAAAATTCTGTCGCTGATGTTGAGCAGTGCATTCCTTAGCGCACGCTCGATCTCGTTGACGAAGTTAGAATTCTGTGAGATTTTGCTGTACCAGGAGGTCACGTAATCTCGGAGGATGCAGTCAAGTACATCGTCTAGGCTGTCCGATATCATGAAAGAGGGGGGGTATAGTGGAGTTCTTCTGTAGATGGCTTTGGTCGAAAGCCATTCGGTCTCCTCCTGCCATGCTTCCGGTGCAACAAAGGCTGCGATTCTCGGAGTCCTTCTCGCCAATTGCCCCACATCTTGTTTCTTTCTCGTGCTGAGTAGTACCAAGGCTCCAGTGGCAAGCAGGGCAATCGAGGCACCCGCGACAAAGGCGTAACCCAGAAAGCGCAGGACGGGGGCCCAGCTGATAAGGAAGCCCCAGGCGACAAAGGCTATGAATGCTGCTATCAAGACATCACGGGCTCTCAGGGCCATAATCCTGACGAAGAGAATGAGCGTCGACGCCGCGGCATGATTGTTGCGGCGATGCTCGATGTTGACGCAGACCGAAGCAGGAAGTAAATATTATTTTCATTCTCGAATCTCGATTCCTTGTTTAATCAGGGAATAATATCTCGGGCCCTCGGCCGGAGATGCAAGCTAGCGCGCTTCCCGCTTCTAGCTCCTCTACGGTTTACTGCCGTCTGCCACAGCCTTGGCACCTTATTTGATAACGTGTGCATGAATGGAACCTGTTCATTGGAAAGACTTTAAGGAATGAGAGATTACGTTGAGTTGTGCATAAAATCATAATATTATTCATCCAATGCTATGTCGGGTCAAACTTCAAGGCGCTTTGGAGGTTTGGAGGCTTGATTCATGGTGCAAAGTCTGGCGACAGCCCGCACTCGTGCCATAAAATGATAAAGTAGATCGTTTCAAAGGATTCAGAGCCAGCCTTGCAGGGAAAAGGCAAGCGACTCTCCCGCCTGCTGCGCTCCATGCGGTTAAAGTGTGAGGCTTTTGAAGACAGCGAAGCCAACTCGGCTGCGTATCCACTCTCATGCACCTTACCTTACCTACTTATGCAAGTCAGCCAGTAGCCAATTCGAATCTGGCAACACGCAACCCCGATAAACTCCCTGCCTGCCCTTTCCCTCCATCTTTCTTTCCCCTCCTGCTTTCCAAGAGACCAACGCACCGGCAATGGATGCCGTGAACGACGACAACGAGAAATTCCAACTCGTGAGCAGCAACACTCGCGAGGAAGCTCTGCGTCCCAGAAGCGAATCGGCCGTTTCCGACCGGACACTCCTCAACATGTCCGAGTCAGAAACGGACGAAAAGAGAAGGAGTGGTGATTTGGAGAAGGAGGGCCTGGTCGAACAATTACCCAAAATCGTCACAAAGGAACATGCCACCAAAGATCCATACGCAAGAGCCAAGATCTTGATGTGGATGTTCATCAATACTGTGGCGACCGTAACAATTGTGAGCTACCATTTCGTCCACAGAGCCGTGTAATGTAGACGCTCGATGATCAATCATTCCCCGTGTTTTCATGCACTACAACAATGCTGACCACCCACTGCTTCACCAGGTCTTCTGCAATAAAGCCATTTTCAGCGACAAATCCTTCTCACAATGTCAAGCAGCCTTCGCGGCCTTCCACTTCTTCGTCACCGCAGCGACCCTCTACCTCCTCTCTCGCCCCACGGTCGGCATGTTTGAGCCTCGAAAGATCCCCATCATGAATATGCTCCCTCTCGCTGTCGCAATGGCCATGAATATTGTTGGCATGAATGTCTCCCTCCAAGTCTCAACGATTACCTTTTACCAAATCACCCGAGTCCTCCTGACCCCCATTGTTGCAATCATCAACTTCTTCTTCTACAAGAAAACCATTCCAAGAAACGCAGTCTACGCCCTGATCCCTATGTGTTTCGGAGTCGGCCTGATCTCCTACTACGATCAGAAGCCAGCTCCAGTCCCAGGTGCGCCAATCAAGGCTGTGGGCGCTCTCAGCGTCCTTCTTGCGATCGGAAGCGTCACTGTCAGCGGAATCTACACAATCTGGATCGGCACCTATCAAAGAAAATACGAGGTGAACGGCTTTCAGCTTCTCTACAACCAAGCACCCCTAGGAGGTGTACTTCTACTTTATGTCGTTCCGTGGACCGACAAGTTCCCAGCGCTGGACCAGACACCCGCGGTTATGTGGGGAATGATACTGCTAAGCGGCTTCCTCGCAGCGTTGATCAACCTCTCGCAGTTCTTCATCATCGGTGGCTCAGGACCTCTTGAAAGCACCGTTGTCGGACATCTCAAGACTTGCCTCATCGTGGTCATCGGCGCGTTTTCGGGTGGAAAGATCATCACGGATAAAGCTGCCCTCGGGATCTTGCTTGCGCTGATCAGCATTTTCTCGTGAGTCTCGAATCTCTCAGATGAGAGGTTATGATGCTGATTGACTACAGGTACTCAGCAATCATGATGCGGCACACGAGTTTGGCCACTGCGGTCAAAAAGTAGGTGATTTATCTACGATTTAGACATCCGCTCATCGAAGCAGAGCTTGAAAAGCTTGAAAAACGGGACATCGCTACATAGAAATGCTTATTGGGCGAGGGAGATACCCCACATATTGTGGAGGCGTTTGGGCAGCCATAGAATTCTCTTTCTGGCCGGGTGTTTGAAAGTGGGCTTTGGGTCATCTGCTCTTGATAATGGGCGTACGGCATTGGTGGTGGCAATTGGCGCATTTGACGATAGACATGTCCTTCACTGTGGGTATAGACCCGAACTCAAATTAATGCAAACCGCTACACGACCACAGCGAGGTTCTCACAGCTTTGTCTCTAATTGGTTGTGCGCCTGTCAGAGTTCATCTGGCCACGCTGGATCCTCTCTCCTTCGAAAGACGGAGACAAACTTCTTCCCCCCATTCCTCGTCACTTTCTTCCCTTCCTCCGTCTCCTCCCTGATGCACCTGACCAGCATTCCCACCTGCCCTTTCTCCCCCCCCTCACCAACCCACTCCCCCTCCTCCCCCTCCCCCGGCAACGCCACCTTCTCAAACATGCCTTCCCCCCCGCCATCTCCGCCCCCCCCTCCCTCATCCCCCCCACCGACCCCACTTTTCCCAAACGCCTCAAACCTTCTCCTCATCCACTCCCCCACCTCCTCCACATCCGTAATCGTATACACGTACCCCCCCGGCCTCAGCACGTACGCGTACTCGGCGCACAGCGTCCCCGACACGATCCGCGCTTTGCGCTTGCGGGCTTTGAAATGCGGGTCCGGGAAGCAGAGGAAGACGTGCGACAGCTGGCCGCGGGCGAAGAAGTTGGGGAGGAACTTCATGGCGTTGGCGCGCAGGCATGCGACGTTCTGGTACCGGCCCGGAGGGGCGGGGGCGCGCTGGGCGCGGAGGGCGGAGATGCGGTCCTCGACGTACTCGGTCACTTGGGTGCGGATCTCGAGGCCGAGGATCAGTTCGGCGGGGAGGAGGGGGGAGAGGGCGACGAGGAGGCCGCCGAAGCCGCAGCCGATGTCGGCGATTGTGACGGGCTGGGTCGGGGGGGTGGGGGCGCGGTTGGGGGCGAGGGGGTGGGTGTTTGGTGCGGAGAAGGCGGGGTAGTAGGAGGACCAGTCCATGAGTGCTGGGCTTGCGGGGCTAGAAAGCGTCGTCTGGTCAGCTGTCAGCGGTCGGGGGGAGGGGGCGGGGCGGGCGGGCTTGCTATGTCAATTGGTGGTCGGAGAAGGGGTTGGCGTGGGCTCGCTGCCGGTAGAATTTCTTCTGGGGAAGCGCGGCGTTGCCTTCTTCTTTGTGGGTTTTGCGGTAATCTTGGCGCTTTTGGCGCTTGCCTGCTGCTGTCATTGTGATGGCTGGTGGAGTTGGTCGGGGGTGTAGAGAATAGGTGATCAGGCTTGTCCGGTGGGATGTCTCCAAGATTGAGTTTTGGAGATCTCATAGGGCCCCCCACTCACCCGGAAGTCGCGCGAGTGTTGCCGCTTTAGCTAGGTACCGTATTACGGTATGTAGTCCCACTCTTTGCCCTCCTTCAAGAATCAACTTATTGTTGGCTGACTGACTAACGGAACGTGGCCAATTCATTTTGATATGCCCAAGGATATCTGTTCTGGTATTCGAGGAGCTTTTCTTTGGCAGCAGAGGTAAGCTTGCGACGTGGTCCGAGGGTACTATGACAACGTGGATTGGGTGTGCCATGCAACTGCAAGTTATATTCCTACTATAAGCTGTGGCTGGATGACAACGTAGCTTCTGAGTGACTTCAGTAGGCCTCCAGTGGGAGCGGAGGAGTTCGGAGCCTGTGAATCGACGAGCTTTGTCAATGGTCATGGTGGATAGCCTGTGACTACTCAATTCGTCTGTATAGACCGAGTTTCAACTTCAAAACCTGTTGTTTGGATGCAGAGGTAGGGAGCATCTATGGTGGGTGGGGGACACCTCCCCCCCTCGCGAGGGTAATTTCAATAACCTCATCATCTACATAGATGTGAGAGCGTCTAGACACTCACCACAACTTCTTCGCAGCCACTCCCTTCTTGTCTTCTACACTAATTCCTCTAATGCACTCCTCCTTACAGGCCGGTCATATGTGATGTGTCCTGATCATGCGGAGCGTCCTAGATCGCCTGCAAACCCTGAGTCCAGTAATTGCCGAGATATGTCGCATCTCGGGTACCCCTGGGGCTTCCATTGGTGTTTCATATGAAGACAAGCTCATCTACACCCATAACTATGGTTACCGCGACGTCGAAGCCAAGATTCCTCCTGACGAGCGTACCATCTACCATATTGCCTCATTGAGCAAATCCTTCACAGCTGCTGGTATAGGTATCCTAGTCGAACAGGGGAAAATGGCCTGGGACACACCCATTCGCGATATCTTACCGGACTTCAAACATGCCAACAAGACAATCAACGATGAGGCCACGATAGTGGATTTCATGAGTCACCGCACAGGCCTGGCGCCAAAAAACATGCTGTGGCTTCATGAATTTGCCGGCGTTAATTTGCGTCGCAACGAAACGCTCAAGATGACGTCGTACCTAGAGACTGTTTTTGAATTTCGGACGCGGTGGCTTTACAGCAACTGGGGTTACGCTATAGCTGACCAAATCATCCAGCGGCTAAGCGGAAAGAGTTGGGGCAATTTTCTCTCGGAAAGAGTTTTGATGCCTCTGGGCATGAATCGTACAGTAACCGAGCACTCCCCCAAGATACAAAACGTCGCACAGGCTTACATGGCGCTGTCCGACGGGACGCCATTCCATCTTCCCAGACCCAGCGTCGAAGATGGCGTGATAATGGAAGGCGCAGTGGGCATCCAGGCTAGCGTGTTGGACTTGATCAAGTGCTCGCAAAAGATCATGGAGGCAGCGGATGACCAGATTTCCAAGAATGTGACATCAACCGAACGTTCCCCATTAAAACAGCTTCCAATCCTCTTGCAAGGTCACGTTGATCTCTCTCCGACTCCATCAAAGCTGGAAAGCTCATACGCTCTCGGATGGATTCGCACAATGCTTCCAGGTCCTCTGGGCACCGTAGGACTGAATCCATTGTATGTCGACGCTATGCCATTGGTTGGGAAAGGGTTAAAGGAGCCTACTATGGTACTTCACCACCAAGGCAGTCTAATAGATTTTCTATCTTCCATTCACCTTGTTCCATCGAGTCGGACGGCTATTGTGGTCATGACAAATTCCATGAGCAACAACGACGCCGCGGATTGGCTCGGACAGCTTGTTTTAGAGGCAGTACTTGACAACCCAGATCAAAATGACTATGTGAAACTGGCCAGGAGCAGCGTTGAGATTTCGAACAAATTGTGGCCACAGATGGCGGAGGAGCTAGAAGACGCTCGCATCCCCCACACGCATGCGCGGGAGCTTTCCGATTATGTAGGATCTTACTACAACGTCATCAAGGATTGGCATATGGAATTATGGGTGGAAGGAAATGAATTGTACATGTGTCATCAAGGTGACCGGTCGCAATTCCACCGGCTCAAACATTACCACTACGACACATTCTCGTGGCTGCTCACTCGCGACGAGACGGCACGGAGAGGCCTCTTTCCAATGACAATGGCGAAGTATTACCTCCTGGCTTTTGGTCAAAGCGAAGACGGGCAGATCGATCACGTTATCTGGATGCACGATCCGAGCGTCCCCCAAGGCGAGACTTTCAAGCGCCTGTCCGGATCGACACCGGAGAACGGGCTCCCGCTTATGGCCAGCGGGGGAAAGCAGAATTACTTGGGGTTGAAGGATGAGGCCGGATCTGCAGGCTGCACGAAAGTGGTTCGCATCTCACCTTGGTGCCGTCGAGGGAGATGAAGAGCTTGATACTGGGGGCTTGGTGTGTATCGGAATGGCGTACGGAGGTTGACACCAAAGGTTCTGCACCCGCTAAGAAAAGGTTCCAATACAACAGTACCTAGAGAACTGAGTGTCTTAGCATTCTTGGCCGGTGCAGGGCTTTGATGTCAACCTTCGTAGAAACATGGAACGCATACACGTCGAGCTCCAATGGGTGACAAGATGCGTCATATGCATCATCTGATGCTCTGAACAGTGATATTCAAGTTTCTCCGCCTTTCAGACAGCAGATAGAATCACATAGCGAGCACTTGCAATCGATAAGGTGACGGAGGACCGAATTTGATATCTCTATAAACACCTGCCTTTTCTCGCGCCCTTTCTGACCGTCTCTATATGTGCATGATAGATACTGTTGAGGGAGGGGAGGAACATTCTTTGCGCCACTTATAAATAGGAGCGGGAAACATTTGTCTAACAGCATTTTTGTGTCGGAGGGATGGGAAAAGAAACGCAAGTAGATCACGGATACTTGATTGCAACCCACCCCTCTCCCCGTGCCTCCTCCTTCATCGCCTCCGCAAAAGCCAGAAATCACAGCATCATCATCATCATCATGAACCCAGCGACGGCCACGAAAGTCGTAGCAAGGGGAACGACAGGCCGGTCTGCCGCGCGTGAAATGTGGGCCGGTCCGGTCGCGGACGCGGGTCCGAGTGTCTTCCTGGCCGGGTCGAAAAACAAACACTGCGTCGGAAGGTCCCAGGAGAGGCTCTGGTTGAACGGCTGCTGCCCCGACACCTTGGCGCCGAGGAACCCCGCCGTCTCGTTGAAGACCTCGAAGAAGTCCAGGCCGACCGACGGGGCCACGAGCGTCAGGTTTTCGTACACGGTCCTGTCGGCTTTGGAGCCCGAGGGCGGGGACGGCGCGGCCGGGTCGCAGTCCGCGGTCACGTTGTGGACCTGCGTGACGTCGAGGTCGAGTTTGGGGACGTCGAGGCCGACGTCGAGGGAGACGGAGGCGCCGATGAGGGAGGGGTCGCCGAGGGCGACGACGAAGGTTACGGAGGGCCGGAAGCCGATTTCGATGGCGATGTCGAGGTCGCTGCGGGTGGAGTTGAGGGGGGTGGGGACGAGGCTGGTTTCGTTGCTTTTTTGGTGGGGCCTTGTTAGACGCTTTTCTTCGGGTAGAGCAGCTGGGGGGGAAGATCGCCTTACAAGCCAAGGGAAGTGGAGTTCTCGGGATGGTTGATGTCGATGATTATTTCAGAATACGCCGGGACCTGTTTGGGGTTCTGTTTAGTATGTGTTGTTGCCAAAACAAAATGGTGCGCTCATGCATACCCCAAAATTAAAGCCGTAGGTGAGATTCACATCGTTCGAGGTATTGACCCATCCGTAGAGTTCCGTACTTAGTGTCGCCGATAGCGTGAGAATACCCACCTATCGGGGTAAGTAAGTCAGGTCTCCTTGGGGAAAATGGTTCTTGTGGACAGGGTGGACGGACCTCCAACGATTTTGTCTGTGTGTATAGGGGGATGGAGAAACCGTTAGTTGTGTTCGACGCCGTCAAGTTGACGGCGACCTCGAATGTAGCGTTGAGATAATCGCACGTGGCAGCGACCCAAATATCACCGAAGTCGAAAGTGGAGCCGTTTCCCCTTTCCTTGACATCTGAAGGTTCTTTGAATACATGAAAAGGAAAGTCATTGTCGCCAGCTGAAAGACTAAAGTCGCCAACGATGGAGCAATCGATGCAGTCAATGGTAAAATCGGTCGTTCTGGGTGTTTGTCAGATTGTCGGTATCAAAGGAGGGCCCGGAGTCCCTCGGCTGACTTACGATGTTGAGCTTACACCCTCGATGTGGATGACCGGGGGAAATATCTGCCCATCGAGAGTAATGTTGACGGCTTCAGAAACCTCGTCGGGCTGTGTCGTGGTAGTTGGTGTCGCTGTCGCTGAGGTCGTAGTTGGTGTCCCTTCTATACTGGTAGGTTCATCACCTTGTCGTTTGTAAATAGCAACTCCGTTCAATTGTGCATGAGCACATATGACGGATGTAAACAATCCCATGCCGAGAAGGAGCAAGTTTCGATGCATTGCTGTCAAGCAATAATAAGGGCAGCTTGAATGTTCGCGCGATGGTGACTTAGATTTTCAAGATTGATGCTTAGAATTGACAGCTGGGTTGAAGCAAACTAAAGGAGCATTTGGCGGGACGAGAAGAGGACGTCTGAGTCTTGAAGGGATCTCAGCCTGTTCATATGCATGATCCTCAGCCGTTTAAAAATAAATTGACGAGAGTTGAAACCTCAAGTTTCGAGCCATGCAGCTATAAAACGTGTGCAGCTGGGACGCCGCATGTTTGAATGGCTGTGTAAACATACGCCGAAGATTTTCGGTAAAGAGAGCGGTCCGCTGAGAATCTAGACCCTGTCGAAGTACCAGAGGTCCATCGTAAAGAGACTTCATTCGCTGATTCGCCGCAAGAATACTTGAACGTAGCATTTGTGATAAGAGAAGCCGACGGAAGTCAAAGAGTTCCTCGTATTAGGTACGTGCACCGAAGCCATCAATCAGGCAAAGTAGTGTTGTAGTTGCTCATCAAGCTCTCGAGACTCTGCGAGGGGTTTCTGTCCCTCAGCCTCCTGAGAGTACTTCTGTCTGTTGAAACGATGGTGGTCTCTCGTTCCAAAACGAGTTAAATGTCAAGTTGCCCTCTTTGACCGGGCGTTGAATACCTTTCGGAGACATACAAACAAGCCCGATCTCAAAGATACTCTGTCGATAGTGGCTGGCACAGCCTTGTGAGAGC
This sequence comes from Platismatia glauca, assembly GCA_963556305.1. NCBI lineage: Eukaryota > Fungi > Ascomycota > Lecanoromycetes > Lecanorales > Parmeliaceae > Platismatia > Platismatia glauca. The sequence goes on from OY745772.1 coordinate 758,478, forward strand.
TCATCATGCAATAGGGGAGAATCTTGCCGGTGGGCGCCACGGGGCTTGTTGTAGTGGAGGGAAGTGATCGATTCTCACCTATCGTACTCATGCACACCTTTCTGCTGTAGGATCTGCAAGGGAGATCGTGCTCCCAAAGATAGACACTTCAACTCTTCAAGAGCCTTCGTTTTTAGCCTCGCGCAATTAAGCGCCCATGGGGCCACGAGCCATTTCATCGCGCCGCATGGGGAAGCACACCGCTGAGAAGGAGGCTGAGTGGGGCACGATTAAAGCAAGTTCCTCAGCCTTGTGCAGCCTCGCCCAACGAAGTTCAGATTATTCATGTTGGAAGGAAAGGATTTCCATCAATGCAAACTGCAGGACAATACGACAGGGCAGTGTCACTAGTGTTTAGTGGCAGGGCCCGTGGATCTCAAACGTGAATAACGACCAGCATTTAGCGAAGTCAGTCTTTCCGGGTCGACTGTGTCCACGAGCAGTGCAAAATGGACGTTGGAACTTGACAGTCCGAGGTATGTGAGCTGGCCTGTCGAAAGATCACTGAGATTTCTTGAGGACAGGTGCTCCTTTTCTTCCATTCCTTCCCATGGGTAAAGGTCATATATTGGTCTTGAGCCGCACTTGTGAGGCTGAGCTGAACCCGCTCGTCTAAACTTGTAAGAACTCAATAACCGGTGCGGGCGGGAACAAGAGCATCAGCCTTTATGCAAGGTCACGGCGGAGAATGCTACAGAAAAGAAGAGCATCAACAGCAGCAGCGATAATGTCAGAACGGGCCTGCTCTCCACGATCTCGCATCAGGCGATCGTGCAACTCTGCAAAGAAGCTAGAGTACCCTTCGCCTCAGCAACACGTCAAGTGTCGTCTTGCTTCTTGCCTCTCTTCTCAACGCTCACTGCTCGCCGCTCTATAGCGTCTCTACTCGACTACACTCGGTAGGTAGAGGACTTAGAGGCTACAGGCTAGGAACAGGTGCATGTGTGCATGCTTGATCTAAGGTAGGTAGCTGTCCAGAGATTTAGCTGCCTCCACTAGCATGGCTTGGCACCACGAATATTTGCTCTGCGGGCACATATTGAGAAATGAGTGCAACGGTGGTCTCACTGTGCATGTAGAAGTTCATTGAAATCTATGTGATGCTTAAGGATTACAAAGGTGTGAGGCCGACTGAGATTAAGTCGGCCGATGCCAAGCAATAAACAAACGCTCGATTAGGCGGAATGGATGAACTATACTGTTCTCCGACTTCCCTTTCGTCTCGGAGACACTTGGGATTGTCGCTGATGCGACAGCAGCCAACCAACCTGCTCATAACAAACCTCAATGGCTCGTGAGCACTGAAGATGGTCACGACATACGTTGCTGCGTTCTTGGACATGGTGTTGGAGTGCCAGCATTCACCTCCGCTTCAAGGTCCTGTAGCTGCGCCTCCGGAGGTGGAATTCGAGCGTCAGTAGGATGAGAGATTGGAAGAGACGGCTCTTGATGTGGTGAGATCGGCAGCGATGTGCGGGGGATCGATACCAGTCGCTATTGTTTTCGTGAGTCCACTCGTGTGATCTCGGCTTTGATCGATGCATTGCAAATTGCCGGAGCTGGCTTGCAGATACCGTATACAAAGCATCCGCAAAACCTGACTGTGCAGCTTTGGCTGAAATGTCGTCAACCTTCAACATACGTTTCTGATGAATCCCTGCACTAGTCACCGCGGGACCACGTCGCAAGGCATACAACTAACATGTCCAACGCGACTCTCCTCCCTCGTACCTCTCAGAACGTGTCCCTACCACCCTTCACCCCCCCTTCCCTCCCTCAACAACAACACCATCAACCCCAACGCGAAACATCATGCTCTCTGGCTCCATGAAACTGAGTTCACCCGCTCGTATGTTTTCCGCATACCCGGCAGCGCTGATGCTCGGGTCCGCCATTCATCGTTTCAAAAGTCTTGCGACCCGCGACTCCGTGTTGCGAGTACACTACCCGGAGTCGCGCATTACAAGTGAAGCCAACAAGCAGCCACGTTGACTCACTTACTTATATACGTAGATGTCAGTTGATACCATCATGAGGCGCTGGCGGATCATCACTATTTTTATTTGCTCTGGATTCCTCCTCCAGCTTGTTATGCGCTTCGGGTGGGGGCAGGGAATGGTCTCGAGTACGTACAACTGACGTTACAGTAATCATGGGTTTGGAAACAGTGCAAGGCTCGACGGAATCCCCGAGCTGCAACCTGCGACCCGCTAACCCTCAATTTCACAGTTTCCGAGGAACCCCGCGCTGATGCAAGGAAAAAAGCGGCAATACAAGCTTTCGAAAGCTATGTTGGTGTGAGTTTGTTCATCCATTGGCTCTGGGCTCTGCCCCAGCGAGAGCTCTCTTGTGAAGCAGATTGGGACAAATGATTTCGGTATCTAATTCAACCATGAGACTCTAACGTATCCACACGCGGGGTGAAAATTTTATGCGCTTGATGACGCCGCATTCAAGGTCCCTTTCTTCTCATTCTCAACGCTGTTGGACAGCCTCCGCACCTTTTGCTCCGTAGCAGCCACTACCAACTGATCAAACCCCTGCTTCGCTCCATTCACACGCGATGGCATGTCGATGACGTCGACTTTTCCCTCTACGCCTGACTCGCGATGCACGTGGATCGTTTTAGTGGGACTGGTGATCGACAGTTTCAGTACCGGTTCTCCGGCTCTCGTCAGCTTGACCAGTCTCCGTATACTCCTGCACGTGTCTCTGTGTTGATGTTCGCCCTCGTAGTACGAGATGCCATCAATGATGCAGACCACGACAGTACCGCTGGGTATTTGCTGCAGAAGTCTCTTCAAGAGCTTGAGCATCTTCTTAAGATCCTTGATGTCTGATTTGTGTTGTTTCTCGAGCGTCCATTCGAGGCCAGGGAGGCTGAGGAGTTGGCAGATAAGACTTTGAACCATCCCTAAAGCGCCGCAGTTTGGTCCGTTTATGTGTGAGCCGCAGAACCAATATAGTGTGATGAAATTACGGAATTTCACGAAGAAGCTGACCAGTAGAGCGGACGCGATGGTAGTTGGACAGATGCCATCGTGCCGCCGACAGTTTCCATGGACTAGAAGAGCTCCAGAATCAGCGTCATGGAGCCATTTATCCATGGATTTATGCTGGATGATCGCAGCTGTTCTATCTTGATCCAGTAGGGGGATCGCGGTCGCTTGACGTAGCGCGTCCTCCACATCTCGCCGAATGGCATCGCTGTCAAAACGAAGGATGGAAAGCAGCGCCTCTCTAGCGGCGGAGCTTTCCTCTGCAAAATGTATCAGTCAGATACCCTCATAGGTATAGGTAAGGGTGGGGACTCGCTTTTCTGTTCTAGAATTTGTATGGGCCAACGTGATTCTCCCGCTCCTTGCATTGTCATCCAGCCTTGTCCACTTAGCTAAGCTTTATCAAATCAACCGTTTATTAACATACCATGTACGACTTCGTGCATCGCTTCTGTGTCTGTGAATACTTTACAGAGATGGTTCCGAGCCTCCAACTGCAGTTCTTTTAGCTCGTCGGTCCGCCTTTCTACGGTACTCAACTGGATTTTGGCTATAGATTATAGTCAGCTCAACATGAATGTCTTATCTTAGTAATGCTGAAGAGACTTTACTTTGCCGTGAAAGGTCATGTATGCTCATGATTCGAGTGTGCTGTTTCATGCCAGCTTCCTCATTCATACTTTGAGAAGCGTCTGCAATTCGTTTCATCTTTGCCTTTAGGCTGCCCGCGTACGCAGGACCTTTGGTAACGGACCCCAGGAATTTCACTAATGGACGTCAGCACCGGTGTAGTGTCCACTCTGAAGATATTAGGACACTCAACTGCCTGCTTTGCGCTTGTACCATGTTAAGATGTGTGTAAGAGCATCTATGATGGTTTGGTAAAGGCATGCAGCTTGATCGGTGAACTTAGTATCGCTATATGTTCGCATGATGAATTGCGCTCTCTCTACACGGAGAGGAATTTGATCAAGGGCGTCATAGGTGTCTTCAGTGAGCTTTCCCAGCCGGACTGCTGCCTGGATATGGTTAACTTTGAAGAGGTTGTAGAACGCACATCTCTCCGTACTTCCAGTATGATAGTAAGGCCGCCACATAACACAGAACCATACAGCGAGTTGTTCGGAAGCAGTTCGAGCCACGCTTCGATCGCGGGCGCAGCTGAAATGAAGTTTTTCCACCCATCGCCTATCTTTCTCTTGATGCCCTTTTTTTCCACACCTTTGTATTTCCTACGTGCGGCTTCCACTTCTGCCATTACGTCTCTCCAGGTATGAGGGGTCATTAGATCGACCCCTGTTCTATAGCTGGGACCTGCGCCGTCTTCGTACAGCTGCAATTCGTGTTTGAATGCTTCCTGGCAATCAAACAGCGCTTTGTCGTCGTAAACAGCATCCGTCTCGTCGGAAGAGTAGTCGACATCGGAATCATTGCGGATTCTGGAGTCGGAGAAGGCAGGATGTAATTTTCCGTCCACATGGTTGTCACTGTAATCAGACGCCAGATGTCCGTCGGAGAAGTCATCAGGTAGCAGAGAAAGCTTCACAGCTTTTGACCGGACTTTGTCGTCCATTTCTGAAGCAAAGCATCGGACCTTCCGAATTGAAATTTGCAAGATGTGTGTTTTCGCAATGTGGTACTTGATGAATGTCACGTTCTATGGACACCGCATTGGGAGAGTGAGGCGGACCGGTGAAAGCCATGGACGAAAGCCTGGCCACTTGTCTGCTTTCTAATCGAGAAGCTTCATCAGGCTGAGAGTGGGGGAGCTGGCTGTATTGATAATGATGATGACCGCTCCCACGCATGGAGCAGGTCTCCAACCAACTGCAAGCCACACTTCTGTTGAGCCAATCAGATAATTATTTAATCTGCAGCTGGAGGGTCGAAGGATTGACGAGTGCGCAGGGGTGACTGGATGATTTCTGGATTGGATTCGAAGGCAATGCAGTCTACATGAAGAGATAAGAGATAGCGGTTGCCGCAATTCCATCAATTGACGTATAAGTTACTCTACGTATAGTTCGATCTACTCAATGATCTTCCAGTTGTTTCAAAAAGATTATCCTATTAGCAAATAGAAATTATATAGAAGCATTGTATCTTATTACTTAACATAGTACTCGTACTAGGGTTGTTATATAATTTAAATACTGCAAATATGGTAATCTAATTTCGTAAATAATAATTAAATACCGCATAAGCTAATTAAGTATGTCGAAACCCTACCAGATTTGAAGATAGTGCCAATGTCGACGTGATACCTGCTTTTGCTCCCGGGTGTTTTTGGAAATAAAGTGAGGCCTTACACGTCAGTTGAAGCGGTAGTAAGTCAAACAAGTCGGTTCTCCCCGAGGAGTCAGCAAAAGGGGCATACTCTGCCTAATGTGGGCGCAGGTAAGTTGTTTGGGGATGATCGATGATCGATCGCCATGCACGTAGTACTAGGTAGGTACGCCTCGCGGGAATGTGGAAGTCTCAGCCAATCCCACGCCCTCTGGACGACTATTTTGTAGAAAGAAGACGGTGAGACTGGTGAGACGGTGAGGCTGGCAGAACACTTTCTACACGAACAGGCAACAGCATGACGTTAGACTGTTCAAGTTTCCGTAGGCGCTAAGCTGTAGTCTGCCTGGCGGGGCTGACTTGGAGATATAAGGCTATGCTTTACCTCTATCAGACACGGTCAGTTTTGCCGTCTTTGCTTCTATTGCGGCCATTTCAAGACAGAAAAGAGCAGGCTTTCTTTGAAAACCCTTTCTTGTCCGTTATAAAACTCTCTGCTATAGCTTTTGCACCTGATATGGATTCCAGTGCGCCCTACAACCTACACAGCAGAATCAAGACGACATCTCGATCGTTAGTCGCCTCTTAAAGCTCACTTACTGATGACATGTCAGAGGACCGGCTGCGCAAAGATTCGTCTGTTCGCTTCAACATGAATATTGCTAGAATGCTCTCCGAAGACGAGATCTCATCTCCATCTATCCAAACACTGAAGGCTGCCAACCCTCAGGAGCCAGGAGAAGAAGGCCGGCCCAAGAGTGTACTTCAATCCAATAGCGAGATTCTTGAAGAACGTGTGCGATACCTCGAAAGCCGGCTTCTAGCCAATGAATCCATCAGAAATCCCAACTTCACCGAAGAAGGGGACTACTCATCTGAGCGATTTCACCTTAGCACGGAACCTCAATGGATGACTTGGCAAGAATATTCGGAGCCTATCGGCAGAGCTACCAATATCATGGAAGTGCTCGTTGAAGTTCCACATACCAATAGCCGACGAAAAGTATCCGGGTCTAAATCCATAACGTTAGAGAGGCCTCTTCATGATCCACTTGAGAGAATCAAACGAATCCGAATCAGATCCTCTCATGTCATCCACGCCCTTCAACGCATCTCGGAGCAGACATTTCCCAACAACTCATGTTTTATAATTCATCGTCCTTTCAAGGTCTTGCTCTTTTATGAGAAAGAGATTGAGCTGTACCTTGCAGAGCTAGAAGAAAATTTCGATCAGAACACGGACTGCCCTTTCGGTGATCAATGCAAAGGGTCCGTCAATTTTGAGAAGAAGATCTTTGTATCTAGCGATAGCCACGAATTGTCGCGCGATACCCTTCGAAGGCACTTTACCGACGGGCCCGACACTTTTGGAACAAAGACGCCTCTCACTTCATCAGAGGGGCACGGACACTTCGCATTCTCCAAAGGACATCAACGAAATTCAGTTCCACTCAATGGGGACGAAGCCTCTCTCCATCAGCTCCCAAATCTTACAGAATCAAACAATGAGACTTGCAAGCATGAATTATCTGATGACTTACTGGCCGAAAAGGAAGCCATCATACATCTTCGTGCGCTCTTGAAGTTCATGAAAGAAGACATGAAGGCGGTGTTTGAGAGACACCATCTGCTGCGTTCCTTGGAAGCCTCGGAGGCAACTCTAGTTGGTTTTCGCGATCTTTGGCATCTCTTCATAGCTGGTGATCTTGTAGTCACGGACGATCCGTCACCATCGAGGATTTATAGAGTCTCAATTCTGCCAGCGTGCGATCTTTTCTCTAGCAAAAAACCCGTCACAGAAATCAGAATGCGGTCTGAGGGTTCCCACAAGCAGGTCGAATCCGTATACAGAGAAGAGTCAATGAGTTTTTTAAACGTTGATGTATTCTACTTTGACTTCGATGGTCGGAACTTTGGGCCGGTCGAGAAAAGATTCAGAATAGTATCCTATGAAGGGGAGAAAAAGGTCACCGACTTGCCCCTCTTTCCTCTTCGCTTCCGTAAGGATGCCGCAAGTATCCGATCCCAGATGCTCGATCGTGGCACTAAATTCTGTGACCTCTGCACGATAGTCCACCGAGAGTACAACGGCCTCAGCGCTGTTGAGCCTAAAGAACAGGTAAGATTTCTTCAAACCGCACAGCTTACAGGAAACGTCGAACTGATACCGTGTACAACAATGCAGATAGACAGCCAGGTCATTATTGACAGCAATCTAGCATATCAAAAGTATCCTGAGAAAGCCCCAAAGTTTGGCCTCAAGTCCTGGATGCAAGACGATAACAGGATTGTCAAGGAAGCATGTGGTATTCCAGGTTGTACCGAATGCTTCAGAGATCGTTACATTTATGACGATCATCGTATTGACAGGCAGCGTACAATCGACTTCATCAAGGCAAACAGGTCACTTTTGCGATTAATGAAACACAGCGAAAGGCTAAGTGACGACTTTAAACTGCTCTTAACAAACCGTGTCTTTGGGTTTGTCCTGCGAAGCCGGAGATGGCATTTTCTTGACATTGATTCCATCCGCCCCATTCAGCGCCATGGCGAAGGGTTCAATGCCCTTATCCTTCCCGAGGGTGTCCCAAGACTTGTGGAAGGTCTCGTACAAGCTCATAGTCCTCACAAGAAGAATGCGGCTCCGGCCAGCAGTGAACCAGAGCAGGAGGAGCATCAAGTGGATGTCGTCCGAGGCAAAGGCAAAGGACTCATAATCTTGTTACATGGCGTACCAGGCGTACGTATTTTCGATCCTCTTTGTTTCAAATTAGGCCTTAGGTCCTGAAACGTGTATCTGGCGGTCTTCATCTGGAAACAAATTTCACAGGTTCAATATCTTCCTTGCGCAAGCAATACTAACTGGAGAATCGTCAACTAGGTTGGAAAGACTTCTACCGCGGAATGTGTTGCTGATTATACCCGCAAACCACTTTTTCCCATTACATGTGGAGATATCGGCGAAACTGCTAAGGAGGTCGAGTATAACCTTGAACAAAATTTTGGTCTTGCACATAAATGGGATTGTGTCTTACTGCTTGATGAAGCAGATGTGTTCCTCCAAGCCCGAGATAAGGAAGATATGCGGCGTAATTCCGTTGTGTCGGTCTTCTTGCGCGTTTTGGAGTACTATTCCGGCATTCTCTTCCTCACCACCAACAAAGTGGGCCACTTTGACGAGGCCTTTAAATCTCGGATCCACGTCGCGCTCTACTATCCGCCTCTGGATGAGAAATCCGCCATGCAGATTTGGAAGATGAACCTCCAACGACTTATCGAGCAAAAGCACAATTTCGACGCCGACGTTAAAGGGATCACCAAATATGCCAAACGGCACTACAGAACTCTGGAGAAGTCCAAGAGAGCAACATGGAACGGCCGTCAGATCAAAAACGCGTTCCAGACCGCCATAGCGCTCGCCGAATTCGATGCGAAGACGGAACGCCACTCGAAACCTACCTTGAGCACGAAGCACTTCGAGGTCGTCGCCAGGGCGTCAGAGGGCTTCGATTATTACCTGTCCATGATCCACGGCGCCGATGCGGACCGAGCCAAGCGGGAGGGAATGCGTTTCGACGATCCGCGCGACATGATGTCGCGGCCGACTCTGCTCCCCAGCACCCCGAAAGCAACGAACAGGTACGCGAGCAGCGGCTCGTCTTCCAGCGAGGAATCGGACGCAAAGGAGAAGAAGAAGCGCAAGAAAGAGAAGAGGGAAAAGGCGAGGAAGAAGAAGGCCAGGGCCTTGGAGTCTGACAGCGATGAAAGTTCGTCGGACTAGATTACCGCCGTATCTTTATGCGTTACGAGGAGGATTGTTTCTCACGGCCGTGTCGAATATTGACTCCCTATGCTTGTAACGCACATGTAATCCTTTGCTTGGTATCGATCTGTCGTTGGCCCATTTTCTCAAGCCCCTTGCGGATAATAGGTAGGCATGCTCCTATTTCACGTAATGACCAAAGTACAGAAATAGCCATCGCACAAATCAATGCGGCGTCAGCGAGGATACCACTATTGATGAAGACGGTAATATTCCAAGAGCGTATTTTCTTTTTATTCGAGCGGTCTTTCCACGTTTTTCTGTACCACGTCCTGCCTTCAGTTGCGAATTTTTCAAGCGCACACATTAAAGGAAAGGCCATGACGCTGGAAGAGCGCGTGATTGACGTATGAGCGCACAAATCAGGTTTTGAAAAGGGGCCATACGCTAGTCGAGTTGTTTTATCGTAATCAGATGACAAGTACGGGCTTCAGATGAGAAACTATTAGGATTGCCCTTTCTTGTATCAAAGTTCCTCCCATATTACAGAAGAATGAAAAAGTCGTACAAAGTCCCCCGGCCGTAGCGGTCCGCTCGTCCAGACGTCATTCTTACAGTACCCTCCCCAGGAGCCAGGTATCGGGATGGTAGAAGACACCAAAGGAGAATCTGCATAAGAGATAAAAGGACATTATATGGCGAGTATTGCCATGGGCATTACGGTATAAAGGGTATACCTCTTTCTGCAGCAGAAAAAGAAGGAAGGAAAAAAGAAAAAAAGAGACTCTGACTCAATCATCATTCTCGTTCCTAACCCCCTTTCCGGCTCTCACCTCCTAAGCATGCTGCAATTGCGGTGGGGGCGGGACGGGGGGCGCGGCGTTGCTGGCGGATGGGTCATCGTTGGTGGGGTTGGCGGTGGGATGGGTTTGAGGGTCGAAAGGGAGGGAGGTGGCGGCGGCGGTTTTGGCGTCAAGCTCAGCGGGCGAGAGGCGGGTGTTGGAGGAGATGGAGCAGTGGATGTAGGGGATTTGCCGGTTGCGGAGAGGCGAAGGGAGGTGTGGAAGGGGGGTGGTTGGGGAATAATCACAGAAGGCAACAAATCAGTCTTGGAGACAGAATTCTAGAGAAAATCAAGTAGATCAACTTTGGAGTCGAACATTCTACAGTTGTTATGAGATCGGCGAGATCAGGTAATACGGTACTTGGAGCCGGGACCTGATAATACTCTAATAGCACTAGCTAGGTACGGTTGAGGCAGGTTACACTAAGGTACGATACAAAGTCTCGGGCCGAGGTCGCTAAGCCTAGGTACCTAAGTCAGCTCGTCAGGGAGGTACTGGTTCGACCGCCTTGGACTGGAAGCTGCTCGACCCCAATGGCTCCTCTCCACCCTCCCACCGCCGAACCCTTCACCTACCCCCACTCCTACTCCTTCCCCCCCTTCTTCACCCTCCAACCCAACCTCCAAACCCGCCTCTCCCAACTCCGCAAATGGTCCCGCCTCATCCAGCGCTACTGCCGCCACCACCGCACCTTCAAGCTCCCCCTCGTCCCCGCCCTCGACACGCCCCTGTTCCGGAACGCGGACCTGCGCAAACGGTTGAGTTTGCACGACGCGTTGCAGGTCGTGGATTGGATGGCGAGGGACGAGGGCGGGAGGAGGGCGGAGTGGATCGAAGGGGGGGTGGAGGCGGGGGGGGGGACGGCGTGGGTGTTTTGGAAGAGGCCGGAGGAGTGGGCGGAGGTGATTGTGGGGTGGGTGGAGGATACGGGGCAGAGGAATACGGTGCTCACGCTGTATGAGTTGATGAATGGGGAGATGACGGTTGGGCAGGGTATAGTGCCTCGCGGTCAGAGGCTGAAGTCGAGTGCTCACGCGTCGCTAGATTTCCATGGCATGGACGCCGAACTGTTCCACAGATCTCTGGCCGTGCTGGTCAAACGGGGCAAAGCACAGGTGTTTGGAAGTGAGGATCAACAGGGAGTCAAGTTTTTCTGAAGGATGTCTACGTCGAGTGCTGCTCTTGCGGAGCGTACGGACTGCAGCCGAAGACTTCACAAGTAACAGGGTCCGACCTGTCGACGCTTGACTTCGCCATACTTCTTTCTCGACATGCTAAGAAAAGCGGAATTTGTACAAACTCCTCTCAATCGTCCAAATGCCCACCATACGCTCAAGCCGTGACTGTGACGTCCTTATCAGTCAAGGCATAAAGGTCACGCCATTGGTGCTTCTGCGACAGTGCGAGGTCCACCATCCAGACGTGGCTGACAACGAGGGGGTTCTTGCCCATTCCCTCGACCATCTGCCGGAATCTTGGCCACAACTTCGCTTCTTCTGGGGTAGTACCACTGATGAGATACACGTATCCGGGCGTGCCAGCTTCGGAGTCATCGTTCTTTCCGTCCAGACCTGCTCGCGGCGCTGCGGTGGATCCAGCACGAGCACGATACATGAGGCACTTGCCACCGTTGACCTCCACAATTGTCTTGTATGTCTCAAAGCCGCCGTGAATGGTCTCAGTGCAGTAAATCGAGTACCCTCGAAGGAGCTGGCCTTTGTTGCTCTTTGCTCGAACGAGGGAATCGCTGAGCTTGTAGCCTACTTGCGTTTCGGTCTCGGTGTCTCGCAGCAAATAATCCTCTGGCTCAAGTCGTTCGTTCTGTGAGAGGCAATCGTTTACAAAGTCCGTAGATAGGATAATGGGAGCGTGTGCCAGCGCGCAGATGAACTTCTGTGTGCGGAGGATATGAGGAGAAGCAAGATGTGTGCAACTGGCGAAGTCCGTGACGATCAGTATTCCCATTTCTCGAAGTCGTGCCTGAGTCATATTAATACCCTCATAGCCGGTGAGCTGTCCATCGTACTTACGCGCTCTTCGCCTTCCTTTTTTCTGTTACCGCCTATCCATCTCTTGTATCCGGAGAGCGCCAAACGCATCGAAGGAGGAGCAAGACCCTTTGACTTCTTAACTCTCTTCGTTGCCCTGGTCTCTTCATCTGCCCCTGTATCGGTGTCCTCGTCTTTTGATACCGATCGCTTCCTGTTGGCCTCGGTCACCATATCTTCGCTTGACTTGCGACCTCCATGAGTAACCCCACCAACTCTCTTGGTCTCCTTTTGGAAAAGTGCGATATCAGGAGCGAGGTCGTGCAACTTTGCGACTGCCTTATCCTTTGCACTGCGACTGCCCGTCGTAGAAGGTGTCTCGTTCTCCTTACCCTGGCCAATAAATCGTGAAGAGGCTGGGGTTCGAACTGCGTTGCCCTCTGTATGTCTTCTGTTCTCTTTCGACGCTTTGGGCGTAGGGCCATCCGATTGGAGAGCACGGAAAGGCACGTCTTGACTCCCAGCAGACCGCGATGGATGAGCGTTCACGGCATTCATATTCCTTGATGATGTAGGGTTAGGATGTTTCGCAGACATTGGCCTCGGCATATCGTCACCCTCATCAGAGGGATCAACATCCGACCCCTGAGGGAAGAACACTCTCTCGACTGCTTGTTTATTAATTGGCGTCTGCCCAACAACTTCGCCTAGATTAGTACGTATCGGAAAATGGTTGTAGCGCGGATCCGAGACGGTCTGTATCTGCCATCTGGCGTAGCTCTCTTCGAGCCAGAGGTGATTCACCATGTGAATATTCCACTCCTTGGCCGCGTCGCACTTTTCACTGACCATATGAGCAGTAATCAGATGAGTGTTGTCCTCTTTCATCGTCTTGGTGAACTCTCCTCCTGCCGCTTTGGCAAGATTTTCCAAGTACACACGAGCCTCACCGTTGTAATTCGAGAGACAGATACGAAATCTACTGAAGCCAGGAAGGCCCTGGCGAGCAACCGGATAGTGTAAAAGCCGTCGCAGAGGCGAAGTCCATGCATTGTGAGTGATCAAGTGGTAGAGCCAAGCCAAATTTCCGACGTCCTTCCCAGCCTGGGAAACTTTCCGGTAGTCAGGCGACTCTCGATAATGACAGACGAAGATGTCGGCTTTGTATACGCTGCCAGTCACCATCCCTCCACCGTTTACGATGAGGTCTTCGATAGTGCCCAAGAGATGACTCCCCAATTCGAGATCCTGAGAGAGCATGACCTTTTTACCCTTGAAGATGGTGAGTCGACGACGATTCGTGCTGGGTGAGCTGGAAGGCGTGGGCAGGCGATCAGGTCTAGGAGATGATGCACCTAGCATGTCTTGTCGTCCGGCCTCAGGTATACGATCTTCAGGGCGTTTGCGTAGAATATCGGGGTCCGGCAGGCAATAGGGCGCTTCGTCAATTCGTTTGCCCAGTCTGAGGCAGTCGTCGAACCTAGCATATGTTAGAGCTTTCACTTATTGCAAATTTCCGATGAAAGCCGTGATACCAGTGTGGTAGAACATATTTGCACTTGACATTCTTTTCGATGGCTGTTTTGCACTTGTCCGAGTCCATAGTCAAGGCTACAATATGGGTAACCATCTTTGATACTGGACTAGAGTACAATCCACCCATAGCAAGGACCCCTCCAATGATCGCATCTGAATCGCCGCTTGGTAAATCGGCGCAACAAACGACCAGACCGGAGAAGAATAGCCTAGGATCCGGGCTATACTGTCGAGTATTTGCAAGTCTGGCTTTAGCAATTGAGGCTCTCACCCAATCCGGTTTGACCACAGACTTGAGAGCGTCGTTAAGTGCTTCGTACTCCGGAAAATCCGTTGTGGTTGAGATGATGTGCGTGATGTCTTGTACAGGAATCGGGTTCGTCATTGCTGTCCTGCTTATCTCTTCTGCCCCATTTTCTTTCAGTAACTTGGCCAACTGAAGAGTTGTATGAGCATCAGTCTTGGACTTGCAGTACACGAGTTGGAGCACGCACCTCAAACGCGCTGTCTCCTTGAAGATCCTCGGTTTCCACGATGTAGAACTGGACTTGCGAAAACAAAGCCTTGCTTTCCGTACCGTCCAGATCCATGATGGCCATATTTGATAGATCTGGATATATTCTGTCGCGCAACAAGACCCTCTGTCGTGTAAAATTAGGGCGAGCGCCTCAGAGGTAGGAGGGTCGGGAGGTATGAGAAGATGTTGATTGAAGTCGCGTCGGCACAAGCATTCGAGCGAGTTATCGATTGACGCGCCAAGCTTTCGAGGCACGTGACTCGAAGCGGGGTTTGGTTCGGCAAATAATGGCGAGGAACATTTGGAATTGGGGCTGCTGGCTGCTGACGCCGGCCCACACATCGTCACCACTTTCTCCTTTAATCATGTACTTATGCGAACACCGAGTTTATGCGGAGAGGAGTCCTGTATGCTTTTAAATCATGGCTTGACTTGGTATGAGCGTCAATTTGTTTGCGCTGCCTGCTCGATGCCCAGGCACCCAGGGCAGCTAGGCATTGCAAGGGCCCTTTAATGTTTCAATTGTTGTATATATCGTCAAGCTTCTTCCTGTCTAAAACTTTTTCCTTTTCCTTCATCTAGTCTATAAGAATCTCTTGTACAGGTGTACATAATTTGCAGCTCCCACCATGTCTCCTTCGATCTTTAGAGTGCAAGAGCATACTATCCCTTGCCAATACGTTCGAGAATACCCGGGAGCAACATTGGAGAATCAAGAAGATGATCTTCTCCTGCATGTCAAGCAATACACTCCCAGGGACCAGTCTGACGGCCAACCCGGTGCCATCACCATCATTGGTGCTCATGCCAACGGCTTTCCGAAGGAATTGTACCAGCCTCTGTGGGACGACTTATCTCGAGTTTTGAAGAAAAAGGGCCAGGCCATCAGAGGTATATGGATTGCAGACGTTGCTCAGCAAGGAATGAGTGGGATTATTAACGAAGATAAGCTTGGTAACGACCCTTCCTGGAACGATCATTCTAGGGATTTGTTGCACATGATCAACCACTTCCGCAAAGAAATGACACGTCCTTTAGTAGGCATAGGACACAGTATGGGTGGGAGTCACCTGGTCAATTTGGCTTATCTACACCCACGACTCCTGACATCTCTTGTTCTCATTGACCCAGTCATCCAGAGCTCTTTCGTCGAAGCTGCGGACAAATCTCGTGTCTCGCAAACCCAAGCATCAACCTTCCGCCGCGATGACTGGCCATCTCGAGCGGAAGCCGCAGCATCGATCAAGAAAAGCAAGTTTTACAAGTCCTGGGATCCTCGCGTCTTAGACCTATGGATTAGATATGGCTTGCGGAGTCTGTCAACAGCTGTATACCCAAACGAACATGACGGCTACCACGGCCCAGAAAACGATGATGATCCTGTAACTTTGACTACTAGCAAGCATCAGGAGGTTTTCACCTTCTTGCGCCCGAGTTTCAACGGCTTGGACGCAAATGGCAAGCTGGTCGTTAATCGCCGAACGCATCCTGATCTGGATTTGAGAGCCACAGACAAGTACCCTTTCTACCGGCCTGAGCCAATTGCAGTCTTCAACGACCTCCCACGTCTGAGGCCGAGTACTCTGTACATATTTGGCGGGCAGTCTGATCTATCCACGCCGGACCTGCGGAAGCAAAAGATGGAGCGTACGGGTACCGGTGTAGGAGGTAGTGGCGGTGCTGAAGCAGACAGGGTTAAAGAAGTGTTGTTGGAAGACGTGGGACATCTAGTACCCATGGAAGCCGTCGCAAGATGTGCTGCTGCCGCTGGAGAATGGCTGGCAAGCGATTTGAGGCGTTGGAGGGGCGAGGAAGCAGAGTTTAAGCGAGAATGGGAGGCAAAAGATAAAAGAGCAAGGTCCACAATCAGTGAAGAGTGGGAGAAGAATATTGGCGGCGATCCGAGGAGAAAGTCGGAGAAGCTCTAAAGGTTCTTATAAGAGGATATGAAAGGATGCATGCTATGCATGAAAGGGTTCTTCAAACTTTCCGAGGCCCAAGAGGAAAGTCATCGAAATTGGTGGCAGACTCTAGAGCTCCGATCTTTTTAATGTCGCACATTCGAGTGGATGTCAATCAACACTCTGTCCCCCTTGTCCAGAACAACTCTCCGAGACCGTCAAGCAGAAGATCGGGCGAGCCAGTCTTAGTTTTAATCATGGGCTTGCTCCCATCAGTATATATATTCACATCTGGTGTCGCACTCTTTCAAAATACGCGGTGAAAATATCCTTCCGGGTCACAATTCTCTATGTCTATCTGCTATCATGTAAAAGTGTCATCTTTTCTTCTTCGAAAAATCATATCGAGTATCTCTCTCAATGCTCTTCGTCTGAACGACTTCTGGCAGTGACCAAAACCTCGGCCACGACAAGTCGTACTCGTCCTGCCGTCCGTTCAAGCAATGCCTCAGCCAAATGCCCCAAGTTATGTAGAAGTAGGCACCCGTGCCGGTCATGATATGCCTAGAATCGTGCGTTAGCAAAATACTCGATCCAGCAGATCAGTGCTTGTACGTACCACCACCCATGACCCTCTAACAGAATCCCCCACGGCAGTCCAATCTCTCTTCTCCACACCCTCAGCTTCGAGCAATACACATTATCCAGACTCCAGATGAAGAAACCCCCAAGGAATGTCGTAAGGCCAAAGGCAATCATGACCCACATTCTCCCCAGGATCTTTCTATCCCTCCTATCTTCCTCTTGACTGACTAGCTTCTCATCGGCCGTCATGCTCCTCCTATGCAGCAATTTGTATTCGCGCTCACTCTGCTTCAGCCTAGGCCGCAAGTTCAACTCCATCACATACATGCTGCGCGTAAGAACGATAGCTGTAAGTAGTGCGTAAGCATTCTGATGGAATGCGGGATCTTGCAGGTAATGGTAGTAGAGTGTGATGAAGATGGCGAGCGAGAGCAGGAAGAGCGCCAGGTAGAGCGAGAAGAGGCGGGAGCGCGAGAATGAGAAGGTGGCGTAACACATGAGGCAGGTGGTGTATATCATAGAGAGCTCGTCGACGAGCTGCATGGGATATTTGAGCGTTGCGTGGAAGAGCAAGCTACCAGTCCCAACGAGCAAGTAGCCAACGAAGCTGACGAGAAAGATGGTGTCATGTCCGTGGTTCCGACAGGATTGGATGCCCAAATAGGCAAGATAAATAAAGAGGAGGTTCGTGAGGGTGTTCACTATCTCGGCGGCATACGGGGTCGCGTAGTAGTCCTTGCTGGAGTTGTCAGTGTTGCCAATGGAATTGTTTTAGTGGGGTCTGCAGACTTCTTCGCACCAGTTGATGGTGGAGGTGACTGGGTCCCAATAGCCACCAGTTGGGTTACCATATGCGATTGATGGGAGCCAGGAAGACATCCTGAAGGACTGAGCTGCTGATGGGACAGCAACGTAAAGCTCAGACCTTGATAATATGACCAAAATACCAAAATACCTACTTATCATCGAATGCGGAATTCAACGCTAAGGGTATACCCGGCGCTTGTTGATTTCCAGGGCTCGATCGTTTATGTGCCTCGGAGACTTGGCTGAACTCTATGTACATCTGGGGACCTGGGGTGCACCTTCATGCGACTTTTATATCCTCGGCCAGCGAGATACCATTATCGAAGTTTCCAGAGACACAATAACTAGTCGACCAAGGTCTTCGACCACCTCAAGTCCATTTGTTCCTGATTCAGTGGCTAGCGGGATTCAAAGATGTCAATTCCCAATCAAGCTTTGCAGAAGGTTTGCGATGTCATTTTGTCAGTGTTGTTGGCCTAGCTGATGGTGATACAGCTTGCTCAAGAAATCGAGTCCCAAGCTCTCTCGGCATTGCGAGAAATCAACACTGTCAAGACGGCCGTAGCAGCCAAGCAAAGAGACATTCGGATGCTGGAGCTCACGTCCACTGAGGTCAAGCAACTATCAAAAGACACAAAGGTCTATCAGGGCGTAGGGAAGATGTGAGACGCGCTCTTGAGCTCTTCAATCCTTCTGTGCTGATGTCTCTTTTAGGTTTGTTTTCAGTCCTACGTCGGACGTAGAACAGAGGTTGTCATCAGAAACGGCGGAGCTGAAGTCGGACATCTCGAATCTCAACAAGAAGCTGCATTATTTGGAAACTACGCACAAGAACAGTCGAGAGCATATAGAGAAGATTATCCAGTCAGGGAGCAGATCATAGAGTCGCCCGCCGCTTCAAGATCTTACGGAGTACCACCATACCCTAAGAGAATGCTTTGTTCAGGAACCCTGCAAATGGCTTCCGCATACGAGACTACCACTCATCTACACGGACAGGGTAGGAACGCGTTCGGACGCTACTTTCCGAAACACAATAGCGATGGCAGTTGAAGGAAGTGGGCCTTTCAAGCTTTGTCAGGTTCAGATATTGACCTTCAAGTGTGCTATCGTTGGAAGCTTTTCCCTATGATCGACAGAGATACAGCACTTCAGTCAATGGCTTACGGGATGACTATAATTGCACATTGCTGGACATCGTTGTGAGAGTCTTGAAGACCGTGCCAAGCCTACGGCGTAAGACGCTATGACGTTATACCCCTCCATCTTCATCAGACGCAAACCATCACTCATGATTTCTATACATCATCATGTTTGCCCTTGAAAGTACCTACAAGAGCCTAGATGGTCGTTGCCACCTTCCTCCAAGCAGACTATCCCCGAGCAGTCTACGTCTTGCGGCTCATAGACCAGTGTGTATTCTCATCGTCGATGGCAGCCCTTGGCTTATGTTTCTTAGATACTCTCCTATCAGCCTGGTGTCCTCGCCTTCTCGACCACTACAGCGTCACTAATATGGCCTTTCGGTCAATATGTGAGTCAGTCGAGTGGCGGAGGTTCCTCCGGCGAGGGCAACCGCAATTGCGTCAACACTACCGGCGATGGCAATCGGAACTGCACAAACTGTTATAATTGTTACAAATGCCGGAATTGCACCAACTGTAAAAATTGCAACGGATGTAGAAATTGTACTAATTGTTCGGATTGCATCGACTGTCGCAATTGTACGGATGGGAATGGATTGAGAAACGCAAGGAATTCGAGCTCGTGAGGTTCTGAGGCGCTGAGGTGCTATGCGGACTGAGCTTCGCATCGAGTTTTCAAGTCGCACAAGCAACAGACAAGAGATACAGACACGATACGGAAGAGCTTCACCGACCAGGATTAACAATTGTCGGCAGAAGAATTTCCATTGGCTTATTAATTACCCTATTGCCTTTTGAATCTTGCCATAAGACGAAAAAGGATTCCTTTTCCCACATGACCATCACCAAGACCTCCTTCTACCAGGAATAGAGTGGTCTGGGGGCGAGAGTGAACGCTCCGCAAATACCTTACCTTAGAAATCCCAAACTAGGCAAAACGTGGGGTAACTAGCGCGTAAACCCCTTTCGATCGTGATCACGAGACAAACCCCGCTCCCAACTCCTATGCCTTCCTTGCCCTTGTCTCGTACCTGATTGTCTTCTCTTATCCATCAAACAAACCCAGCATCTGCAAGAACTCAACTGCAAGATTTCAATCAGGTCTCATCCACACAAAAAAGCACCTAAGTCGTGCTTCACTTGATCAGCCAACATGTCAGTTGATGCAGCACCCTCGGACCTGACCAAGGTCGACTCAGCCATCTCCGGCTTGTCATCATCTCCTCCCGACGACAAAGCACCAGTAAAGGGACATCGGAGAGCGAGCTCGAGTGCGGCAGGAGTGTACAACATTGCTGACTTAGGTTAGCCAAACCAGAGACAGTTTCGTTGTAAGTATAGCAACAAACGCGCGGCTGACAAATGAATAGAAAAGGAAGGCAAGGAATTGCAAATAGCAAAGGAGACGCAGAAGCTGAACTGGTAAGTCATGTCAACGCCCATGACAAAGTTTAGACACCGTTGCCCCCTCTTCGTCTTTGCCATCGTGTGGCCTGCGTGGTAGTGGTGCTGATTATTCGGATCAGGCGGCTCAACAAATCACCAGCCACGCTGGAAGAGAAAGATGTTCTCAAGAAATTCCTTACTGAACCGCCGGTGAAGAAGATCGATCTCCACTTCCCGTTGGGTCTTGAGGTTACTGCGCGGAATCTGAAGGGTGTGACCATCAAGGATGCATTAGATGCAATCCACAAGCAGTTCAAGAAGAAGGTACGCTTGCATAATGCTCCTCTCGTAAAATCAATAAATAGAACTGGACGCTGATGATGTTGACCGTGCAGGCCGACGACGAATTGGAACTCCCTGTACTTGCGGGCTTCGAATGGGACAAAGAAGAATCGTGGACAAGGCTGATTGTTCATCAGAAGAAGGAAGGCCAGGTGTCCAACGTTGGCAAGAAGAAGGGCAAGAAAGGAAAGGAGGACGACGATTAGAACGTCGTACACCGATCCGGCCGGCTGGGTTCGTTCAGAGCCATCGTCCAGGGTGCATTCTATGATGCGCAATGGAGAGAGAGGGTGGGAACTGTATCAACAGCTGAGTCGCAATTGAGAATCAGCACAGAGACCGTGGCAATTGTATTTAGGTATCTAGGTCCACAGTCCTAGCTGCATCAATGACATATCTCTGTTCTACTTGCCCCAATCTGAGTCACACAAATCCGGAGCAGGATGTTATAGGCAACAGAGGATTTCTGGAAACGTTGCTATCCTGTCGAAGAGAAGAACAGGAAGGGTGATTAGAAAACAAATGGATGAAAATTCAAAAAGCGGCTACAAATCACATTTCCAGATTTAAGCGCGGCTGCAGCCTTATCAAGATCCATTCTCCGCCTTCCTCACTTGGCGACGAGGGCCGCGAAATGGTGTCATTCATCTCATTTCCGCTTTAATGGCCAATGCTTCGCCACCATGGATAGACGGGCTTCAATACGTCCTGGTCTGCCACCCCAAAACCCTACGGTCTCGTACTGGCAAGACCCGCCCTCTCGTTTTTCCAAACACAGAACAACGCCCGAACTTCCCAAAACCGTAGACACTCTTATCATTGGCTCTGGCATTACTGGCGCCACGCTCGCCTACAGAACTCTCGACACACCTTCCCCACCTTCTGTCCTCGTGCTCGAAGCGCGGACTGCATGCTCAGGTGCAACGGGACGGAATGGTGGGCACACCAAGTGTGTCGCCTATCGTGAGATCTTGGATAACATCAAATACCTTGGGGAAGAAGATGCTGCGAAAATTGCAAGATTTGGATATGAATGCATGAGGAACGTCCATGCCTTTGCTAGAGAGCATGGTATTGAGTGTGACAGTTGGCAAGGAGACACCGTTGATGTGATCTATGATCACTGTCAGTGGAACAAGGCTCAAAAGGCTGTGGCAGAGCTCAAGAGGCTACTCGGTGACGAGGATCCAGTCGCGCAGTATAAGTTTTGGGACGCTGAAGAGGCCGAGAAAAAGTTTCTAGCACAAGGCTCTCTGGGCGCGATCTCTTACGAAGCTGGGAGTTTGAGCGCATACAAGTTTGTCATTGGCGTCTTGGCTCTGGCCTTGGAGAAAGGCTTGAACTTGCAGACGCAGACGCCTGCATTGAAGATTGAGAAGCGCGAGGTTGGCTACAAAGGATGGATTGTAGAAACACCACGCGGTGTCATTGAAGCGGAGAAAGTGGTTCTAGCAACGAACGGATACACAGCACATCTGTATCCCCAACTTCAAGGCGTGATTGTGCCATTGAGAGGACACATGACGGCTCAGCGACCTGGGTCGGGCCTACCAAGAGACGGTCTAGCAACCACATACTCCTTTATTTATGATGATGGCTACGAATACATGATACCTCGTCCTCCAGGTTCAGTGTTTGCAGGCGACATTATGATCGGTGGTGGTCTCACGAAAGGGCCAGACGATGGCATTTACGAATACGGAACCACAGATGATACCACAACGGATGCTGTCATACTCAAATATGTCGAGAACAGCGCAGCAGCTCGATTCGGCTCCAACTGGGGCCACGACCATCCGGAAGGCCGTCTGCGCAGAGCCTGGACGGGAATAATGGGTTACTCCTCGGACGGCTTTCCCTTCGTTGGACAGATGCCAGGCGAAGACGACCTGTACATCGCTGCATCATTTCAAGGATCAGGAATGATCCTATGCTTTGATTCTGCAAGAGCGCTGTTTGAAATAATGATCCAAGACGACGAAGCGCTAGATCGATGGTTTCCAAAAGCGTTCCGTGTCTCACGTGAGAGGATGAAGCACAAATTTCAAGGGAGACTGCATGCAAAAGTCGCCCCGATGGACCTTGAAGTGAAGAGTCAACCTTGAATCTACTGTCTTAAAACGCCAGACTATTTGGGACTTGGGTGTTCTTCATCACGACTGAAACCAAAGGCCAAGAGCGACGAGATCCAGAATATCTCAGGATTATCAGCTACTTGTTCGAACTATCCATGCGGAAGCCTTTGGGAAAGAGAGTATTTCTCGTGGTAGATTTTACAAGTCTACCTAAGTCAATATTATCATATATCACTGATGCTACTAGTCTGAATACGAATAGTATTTGAGTGCTACAACGTATTTGTTGAGTCTTTCGAGAATTTTCGCTTGCTGCGGGTACTAGTAGTGGGAGGAGCGCCAAATTTTAGGTCATGCAGAAAAGCTGCGGTGGCATGGGCGATCGGTTTAGACGTCTCGGGCTCGAAGTTCACCGAGGCTGACTAGGTCACATTCAGTCCTGCTCTCTTGAGCAGTTGCTGACCAGGCCGGGAAAAGAGCATTCGCAGACCTGTCAACGCGAGATGTCGGAGAAATTAGGATGTATGAATCATGGTGTGCTGAGATGAAACACTGGATTGATCATAATAATGCGGCACCGATTCCGGATACAGAAGCATGGACAAGGTGTGACAACGTGCATCGTGCAACATTGAGAGGCTGAGCAAGAATACTGGGAGCCAGTAAGCTGCGTGTTGAGTCATTTACCGCGAGACTGGTATGGAGTCTGATTTGCTCATCAAAATGCAGGAATGCGGCCGTCCAGACCTAGATGCTCATCAAAAGCTAGATCAGCTTTAATTGGATACACTGCCCCATGGTGTCTGCCTGGGTTTTCCTATGCAAGACCTAAAGCTTGCGGATGAAACTCGACGGTGATGAGAAGCCCCCCCCTCACCACGAACCAAAGATACCCCTTCTGCGCTTGAGATCCACAAATCCGGCGACTAAACCGCTTTTGAAAAGTAACGTTCCTGAGTTGAGAGCAAAATTAGGCTCCCCTGCGAGTTCGTTTATCGGTATTCTAGTTGTTGTGACTCATGGAAAAAGCTCACTGTTAAGGTAACAGGCCGAAACTTCCTGTTGTGACTCGTGAAGGCCTGCTCCACGAGCATATAGGTACCTGGACCGCGACGAATCGGATTTGGCTTTCCATTGTCGTCTGCACGTATATTTAGAAATGGATCTGCCGATGTAGCCCTGCCTACAATATATCGCTCTGGAGCCTTGTTCCCAATCTGCATGGTAAATCCGCTACAAGCCCTCCAGGCAATACAAGAAGCAGCTCAAGTCGTCTCTGAAACTGCTTCCCCTTTCCGTTCTCTGTCTGGACTTGCGGTATACATATATGGATGGCGGAAGGAGCGCGGACGCCACAGGCTATCATTAGCTTTGGTCAGGCTAGAAGATCCAAAGAGATCGACAGGCACGCTGACTGTGTTACAGATGGTGGCGGCATTCGAGGCTGTGGCAGCCTGCTGATCCTTCGAGCGCTCATGGAGAAGGTAGGGATTGAGGAGAGGCGCATAGACTCTGCCGCCAAGGCAGGTTTCGCGCCTTGTATGTACGAGCCCACCGAAATCGGTTTCAGCACATCCTGCACTGAGGATATCCAGTCAGTCGAAGCCAACGACGTGACAGAGACCAATTCAAGGGTCTTGTCCAATGATTCTCTCTTCTTGCCGTGTCATTATTTTTACTACGGCGCAGGAACCAGTACCGGGGGGGGAAATTATGTGACTAATGTCGCCCGTTGAAGGACAGTTCCTCACTGATAGATGTCAAGTCTGATCAGCATCATGTTGTTCTGTCTCCGCATAACAGTCCATCACTGTATAAATGAATACAAGATCTTGGGATGACAGGATCTTCGGTCACCAAAGGCCGTGCTCGTGCCTGTGGCCCGAATATAGCTCAGACACTTCCAAGAGAGTCATCAACGAAGCTATCGGAAGCCATCAACATACTGGATACCGACTAAACTACGAAGAAGTCAAAGAACAACTCTCCTAATCCTTTGCTTCGCCGATTTCCGTTGCCAAGGATTCTCAGCCAAGTATTCCTAGTACCGTTGTTGCTTACCCCGACAGTAACGCTCGGGGAGAAACGCCATACCTGTTGCGTACAGATAACCCGCCATCCTGGCCTCGAGACGAAGTACAGGAGAAGTCTGAGCCAGATCCCAGATATCACCCCTCGGCGGTACCTTTGCGTAAAGTGGGCCGAGCGACTGCGGCCGCACCGGCGGATTCCCGACTTGTGAGAATGTTGCCAGCTCATAAGGCTAGACCTCTTCCTGCTACGCGGTTCAAAGATGGTGGGTTTGGATGCGGCGATCCCAGCGAAGAAGCTGAGCACGATGTCGTGGAATCTCATGGAGGATTCGGCAAAGACGTCGGACCGTTCGTCAGCATCGGGACAGGTGCTGGAAGACATTCAAAGAGCCGTAGAAGCATACCCGCACCAGGAAAATGTGCAGACGGCTCTCGAACATTGCGCTAAAAAGCCGGTTGGGAGCAGACGTCTGCGGACCGAGGATCCGTCCGGGTGGGAGCGATCCGCCCCCGCCTCGTACTACCTGTGCAAAGGAGGGCACATGTGAGAGGGTTCGCTCCAACACATCTCTGGACTTCGGTAATACATCTTGGAAAAGTTCCCGAGGCGTCGAGGCCCGCGATGCACGGGATGCAAAGCCGCGGGAACGTTGCCGATGTTGGTGGATTTGCCCCTGGCTGACGGTACGGTTTTCGTCGGGGACTGCCTCGACATGGGTCCGCTGGTATGGTGCGTTGCGTTTCGCAGATGACGGTGTCGTGAATCGTTTATTCCAATGAGATGCGATTTGAGCGTCGAGTCTCGGCGGGTGTCGTTTTCTTATGATGAAAAGCATGTATCAAACCAGTAATTGGGATCGAGCCGCCATTTCCACAATTTGGCGGGAACAGCGTATGGTGTCATCTCCCATTCCATGTCTGCAGTTTCAGGGTAGCATCACGTCGCCAACGCGTATTCCCAAGCCGGATACCCGAATTCGACCTCCCCTCTGAGCACGCCATTACGCGTTGCTCATCCGTCTCCACGCTCCGAAGACGCCTATCCGGTCGCCACACCGTCCCGTTGCATCACAGCACGGGCGATCCATGTCCCGCGACCTCGGCGGCCGTAACGTCGCTTGTCGGATCGGGTATGCGACCCACGTGCACGGCTTGGTCGGTGGAGGTACGGAGGTGCCAACGTTGTCCGACGTTGAGAGAAGAGGGCGACGGCTCGGGAGGTCGGGGCTTCTGTTCGGGATCGGGGCGGTGCGTCGTGCCCGGTGCTTGCGGGTCTTTGTGGTCGAGGTGTGATGTGCTCTGGGTGGTGGGTGCTGGGATCCTTTGGTGGCCGTTGGCTGTTTTGAGCATCGGTAAGACTTCGATCCCGGAGCATGTCTTCAAGCGTACGGCAATTGTCACGTGGCGGTGTCCTTGCTCTTGCGGTGGTCCTTATGACGGGATCAGATACGACGACGCGCCTGAGCCTGTTCTCGGAAACATGGCAGTTGCCCGTGGGTGATTGGGCGGGGAGGGAGATGGTGTTTGGACTTTTGAGTTGTTGGAACTTGACGGTGGACTGTGGAGGGGGAACGTGGAAGCTCTTGCTGGGGGGAGCTGGAAAAAGGGGCAGGCTTATGGAGTAATCCATTTCCTGTATGCTGGAATCTTTTAGATGCTGAAGCCAAGTGGCTGCTTGCCCACAGCGAGGATCCCAAGAACTGGCTCACGGCCACGAGAAGTATGGGGAGAGGTTAGCGGTACTTTCATCTCATCCGGCAAGGCCGCAAGGCAATATAAATGGGTACCTGACGAGGACGTCGCCGCCATCTTGCCCATCTGGATAAAGGGTCTAGCAAGTCATGGGTCCTGGAAGGTAGATGACGGTCTGCGCGGTAGGCGCATCGAGGCCACGGTGCCCGACGCTGTTGATCGCAGTCAAGGTGGCGAGGCAGCTTCTGCGATGAGCGTTTGCGGACACAGACATGATTGAGCTCGGTCCTCATGGTATCACGTGGCCGGTTCCGGATTAATATCGCCGTTGGAAATTTGTTCGGTTCGTTGCTATGTGACCAGGGCGACTGGACGCCAGTCCGTAACGACGCCACCGTCGTTTTTGGGAGGCGCCAATGGTCGACGGTTGTCTGTGCTCGATCTTGGCGGTCGGGTTGAGCTTCTTGCCTAAGACTGGGTTCTGCGCGACGAGGAGTCGGGGTACGGTCCGCTTCGGTACGAACTTGGGAGGAGCCTCGTTCCGAGAAGCAGGCCGTGGAGCTGAAGCTGGGAATCCTGCTCCCTGACCGTTCGCCCTCTGTGAAATGTGCTTGACCTTCGTGGGGATTACTTCTTGTGTCGGTGACGGAGATGGGAGGAGACATCTTTCAATCGAAAGTGATACCCCCAGGGGATGAGAAGCCTTGTAAAATCAATCAGTGCAAGAGAGCCTGGTTTCACAACATATGGTATATTGGCCACGAGACTCTGGTCTTACTCTTGCGACGAGGAGATCCTTGTATTAGCGTTAGATTCAAAATCATGGCCTTCCTTCAGTGGTTCCGGTCGTTAAAAGGATGTCTTGATTGAGACGGTGACTTGATCAGATGTGAAGAAAGCATCGATTGCGTCAAACAGAGGTGACTTGATGGCAATAGAATCTGGTTTGGCGGATGAGAAGCACAAAATTAAGGTCAACGAAACAATTATGCGTTGTATGTCAACGATTTTCTCAATGCTTCCCTCGAGAACAAGATTCTCCTTCCGACAGTTGCACACCCTCTCCGGAACCTTCATCGTTGTTGAAAACGGTCCATCATAGAGGCACAAAGCGTGCTATGGTGGCAACGGCACCTCAGTTGAGCGAGAAGACAAAGACGCAAAGGATGCCCTTGAGTCTCCCCTGACGCCTAATTCGGGGGATTCTGCGGGTTAGGGCCTCACGCTAGCATACCTGGGCAACATGTCGAGTATTGCTGACAGGCTGTTATGTCATTGTGCAAAAAGGGCGCTATTCTTGAGAGCCCCTGCATAAGATACGGTTCCGTTTATATTCTCCCAATCGTTGGGCCAGTATCCGGTCTCTCAGACGAGCCGATTGGGTCAGGTCAGGTCGGGTTGATGTCATCAGACTATTTAGGCAGTCGCTCCGTGCTTGCCTGATCCTTCAAACGTTGAAAGTGTTACTCGACCGAGAGTGCCTCAGCTTTGTCTGGCTGGACAGGCTGCTTCCGATGCTGACGACGTTTCAGGAAGAATTACCACGGCCAAGCTTGAGATGCCGTACAGTAGGGTGGATGCATGGACGAGGATCGTCGTTGGGTACCTTTTATGATCTTCGGATAAGGCAGATTTGTAGTTCTGTTGAAAGATTGCGTATGAAATTTGGTCAGGCGGAGGAGACCGAGGTACATGCCAAACGATCGTCCGCAGCAGTGACTGGACGATCCTTGAGACCAAGCTTTTCATGCATCCTTCTGTAAAGCTTATGAGGTGGACCAAGGCCAAAAGGCTCTCCGATGGAAGCATCGGGAGGCATGGCTGCCGCCAGGCTGCGGTTGCGACAGGTACCACGCGGGCAAGTGGGTCGACCAAATCTATCGCGGCGGTGTAAGAACCTGCATTAAGCTATCATGAGCGAGAAGAAGAAGATGACTGGATGCGGAGTTCTGGATGACCGTTGTTCCTGATAAGATTTCAACTTGACGCATGCTGGTCCAAATTGCGAACTGCCCCCCGAGGCAAAACCAGGCGTCGACCGGCAGCCTCATGCACTGTGATCAAATTCCGTCGCGACATTTATAGGCTGTACTTTTAATCTTTTGAAACGAGAATCGAGCGAACTGCGGAATAGTGATGTTCGTCCGAGAAAAGCAATGAAACCCGAAAGGATTGGTAGATCATGTGAGGACGACATTACCAGGCTGTGGTACCTCGTTCCGGGTTTAGTTCGAGATCAGCATAGGTATGCCATGCCGTCGGTCTTCGGCGGCTGCATAACGGCTCTAGCAGAGTGCAATGGTAGCATTACTGTACGAAGGGAAAGCTGAGTATAAAACTGAACGCTAGCTCCGCAGCAAAAAACGATGGCGCGAACCTGAGGACGGCCAATCCAGATCCCTGTTCTACATAACCGTTGGGCTCAGGTGAGCAAGGGTCTTACGAAAAAAAGCACAGGCGGTGCTCGAAGAAGACAGATCATTAGCCTTTCTAGCGACCTGAAATCGGGGCGAGCCGTACATCAGTGAAGTATCCTATTATTACCTGTTTCACAGCTGCAGAGTCGTCAGCAGTAACGAGCCTCCGGGGGCTTACTCATTGTCACTCATGATGACAGGGCGCGTTGATCATGCTTCAACTCATCGATCTCTGAGCCTCCCTTCCCATTGGCGCAGACTTTGATACTACGGATCTTCTAGTCCGCGGGACGCTGTTACACTTCTTCACGACCGCAATTCATCCGGACACCGTGAAACATCTGACAAAGATTGCCTCTGCTCCGTCTCTCATTGCCTCCATTGCCAACGCTCGACGGTTGTCTCGACACTGCTGCAAGTGCGATGTGGTAGTATTTGAGGGCGGGGTGGCATTCTGTGAAAGATTACCACCCACGTCTGTCCATGGCGGGGTCAAAGAGGTCTGCTGTCTCTGGCAAGGAGTAGTTGTATAAATATAAAGGCTTCCTGGATATTGCCAGCCGTCGAAACCATTCGGTGCCTCGCTCCCTGGAAAAAGCTTTTGCACGCGGTAATTACTTAGCATGTTTCCGTCCCCACGATACACTCCGCAAACAAACAGCGCTGTCTAACGATGCCGTGAGTTTCGTCCCCTCATGCCATCCACCCATAACCGGCGCTTCGAGCGCTAAGTGAGGCCGCAGGCAACCCACATCAAACGTTCAGGGAAATGACTCCCAGCATGCCAACCGTTCAACCACCCCACAAGTACCGGCTCGGACGCAGGGCAACATCCAAAGCGTCGACCAATATAACGCGTCTTTGTGGGCCAAGCAAGATGCCGGGCTCACCCGGGAGCAATCTCGAAAACAATTTGTCAAAGACTGGGTACGTACATCTCGGAGCTAGCCCTTCCTGATTGGAGTCGAAATGAAGCCGCAAGACATATTCGGAGAGCAAAAGGACCCTTCCACTCCCGGAACCTGTCTTGCAACTCCATTTCTCGGCCTCGAACAAGCTGTGCTGACTCCCATGTCTGCGTAGTCTAGTGATTGGGAAAAGAGAAGTAATTGAAAAGAGCAATGCGTAAGGTATGCATGCACATTGATAATCGAACGTTCACTCACAAGCACGCAGGAGAATCCGAAGCTCGGTAATTCAGGTCGATACCGGAGTCTTCCCTAGGACTGCCGACTTCGTTGGCGCCGGATAAACGAGGCACGCCCAAGTGTAGCTTATCAGGTTTGTGTCATGTTATGGCAGCTGTGTAATGATAATATTGAGTGGTACCTGTGTTTGAATCTGCAAGGTCATGGCGTTCACAGCTTTATAAGAATCGTCGAGGAGGCAAGTTTGATAAGACATGCATTGCATTGTAGGGTTCTTAGATGGGAGACCTTGAAGCATTCCATCCATTGGAAACATGTGGCCTCGAGACCGCTCCGATCCATACCTTGAACTTTATCACATGAAGTGAATCAGCTCAACAGGACCAAAGCTCCAATCACACCCGTAGCTACCAACAACCCTACCAGCATCCTCACTACTTCAGACTCAAGCTTCTCGGAATCGCTTGACGCGGCAGTCTCACTCATCACGCTCCCTGTCTCCGTCCCATTGCCTCTCGCGCCGGACATCTTTCTTGATTGACGGGGTTCCCACAGCGACAAAGGGATCGCACCCCCTTTTCCTCCTTACCAGATGACAACGAAGGGCGGGGGTTCGTTGAGACGGGACGGAAGCTGTGAAGAGTCGATGGGGAAGCGGATACCAGAAAAAGGTGGGTGTGGATTCGGAGGGGCAGGAGCACAAGAGGATATTGTAAGCAGCTACGAAGAAACGTCTGTTAGCTCCTTGCCTCTATTGTTCTGGGAGCGACTCACAAAACGTAGAGTGTTTGGGACCATAGACATATATGATCTAATGTGCCATTGGGGAGAGGCAGAGATCCGTTGAGTAGCTAAAACGGAAGGTCGACTGGCCGTAGCCGGTTCTCAGGAATAGAGAGCAACAACATATATACCAACCGTGCAGAGATCCTTTTGTACGCCACGTCCTTTGTTTCACCTTCTTCTCGATGAGGTGTCACACCACCTTCTTTGGTCCAGCTGCATTGCCGCTATGCACTGTTCGTTGACCGATAGCCAAATACCGGCGGTCAAGGAATCGTGAAACGTCCACGACTTCCAGCCTCCCGACAGTTTGTGGAGATTGGTCGAGGAGTTTCGAAGGTCCATTTTGTGAATTTTGGTAAAGGCGTTGTTGAAAATCCGAGACTGGAGGGACTACGTCCAGGCGAAAGGATTCTAACGATTCTGGTGAGCCTCGGAGTGAGGGTGTTCGTGGTAAGGCTGAAGGTCTTGGCAGTGGAAGGGTGGCCGGGTTCTCCCGCAAGCGCTAAGATTAAAGTCTTGGCAGAATCTTCTGTGGAACAATATTGATCCACCCCGGCTTGGCTACAGAAAACGCACGCCGTGCCAAAATATCGGATAATTACCCCCGGGAGCCCCGGGAGGTTTTGGTAGGTTGTCTAGACAATGCGCTTAGATCTGCTTGAAAACTGGGCCGGATCCGAAAAGTGTTTAGGGTTCAACCCGGGCCTCAGTTCCCCCTTACACCCTAAAACGAACCCTGAAGCTCAGAACTTGAAAGCCCCTCTAAGAGCGATGTTCTGCTATAAGGTAGGGTCGCCTTCCGAGAACAGGATTAGGGCTAGGCCTTCTATTAGCGGTTTTTGGCATGTTCAGGACTTTCGGTGTACACTGTCCTACGCTTTCCTAGCATGTTCTCGATCTCCGTAAGGAGCCACGGAGCAACCTTCACACCCATGAATATGGACCATGATTGGAGGAAATACTCCTCA
Organism: Platismatia glauca; assembly: GCA_963556305.1. NCBI lineage: Eukaryota > Fungi > Ascomycota > Lecanoromycetes > Lecanorales > Parmeliaceae > Platismatia > Platismatia glauca. The sequence continues at coordinate 789,736 of OY745772.1, forward strand.
AGGATCTTGATGACGCTGTGGGTAATACCTTCCAACGTACGTTAGTCTCAGTACAGACCCAGACCCACGAAGGCGGAGATCTTTAGGCTTTTTCTACGTGGCCAAAGGCCGCACCAGCCTTTCTTGTATTGCTGCTAGATATACGCAGTCATAACTAGATATTCACTACAAAATGTGGCCACCAAAATCGGACCGGTGCACTATTAGTCGACCGGTCTATAAAAATGATGGACCGGTCCACCGCCTGTGAACAATATACTCAGAACGGTCCACTAAATGGTCCAATGAACCGGTCCAGACTATTAGTTGAACAGTCCACGGTTGCCCACTGGGAGCCTTGGCCACAAGCAAAGGCTGTGAGGCAGGAGATACAAGCACCGAATAATGACGGTCTCCTGCGGGCTCACATATCAAAAGATCATAACCCTCACACCAAAGCCCCCGGGCCTAACCTGCGGTGTGACAAAATCCTGATAGAAGTCCACACTCGTCCTATCCGTCTCGAAAAGCTCCATTTCAAACCGACGAAACAGCGTGGCAATCGTGGTCAGCATCTCTGCATACGCCATCGGCATACCGAGACACATACGATTGCCGCGGCTGAAGGCCACCATGTAGCGCGACAGCTGCTTGACACAATCTGGGCCTTTCGGGTTTCCCAGCCATCGCTCTGGCGTATAAGTGTAGCTGTCTGGGAAGACGGACTCGGAGTGGTGCTGGTGGAAGTGGTCGAGGGAGATGGGGGTATCCGCGGGGATGGTGTATTCTCCGTAGTGGAAAGGCTGATCGTCGGAGACGCGAGGTGATCGTTGTACGATGCCGTAGGAGAGGCGGAGACCTGAGTGAATAGTGTGTGTTAGTAGATGGTTAAAGGTCTGGTAGACTCGGGATTTGAAAATGGGTAGGCTATAAGGGTGGAAAGAGCGACAATAGGACCGAGAAGACGGGAAGAAGATGAAGGAGGAAGAAAAGAAACGAACCTTCTTCAATGCAAGCGGATAGGTAGGGTAGCTTCTGAAGCTCTGACCATGCTGGGATGAAATCAGGATCAGGGATTGCTTCTTTTAGCTCTTGGCATAGACGCTGGTGTATATCCTGATTGGCGAGGATGAAGTAAGATTGAACAGTCATCGCCCATCTGGTTGTCTCGAAGCCAGCTCCTATAACGCTCACTGCTTCATTTTGGAGACGCTGCTGAGAGAGCTCGTGGGGCGGTAACTTTGATTTCATCAGCTCGGCGAAGACTGTATCCTGTGACCCCAATTTGTCTTCCTTATTGTTGCTGCTTAAAAGACTTTTGATCTGAGATTCCATCTCCTAATTTTAATCAGCAAAGGATTTTAACAGCCAGCAGTTCAGAGCGCCTACCCTTCGAAAACCGATTATCGGTACGAATTTGGGTGAAAGGGCCATAAGTAGCTTGTCGGGGATACAATTCATTGCCGGAATGATCCATGCAAAATGCGTCATCCAGTGCGATGTCGTCACCATGTTGCTTACAGCTATCGTGAAGGGCGACTCCCAATTCTCCGTGCCAATCAGATCGTATGATCGTGCAAAGGCAAGATTGGTGATCACATCCCCGGACAGGGCCCCAAATACATCGTTCAGAACGACAGGTATCCCCTGGCCCGCGTACTCTTTCTTGAAACGGCCACAGACCTTGTCGACAAGACTCTGGATGAAAGGTCCGTGGCCTTGCATCTTGCGTGTCGAAAAGAAAGGGGCCAATGCAGCCCTTCGTGGCTTATGAAGCTTACTGTGGGCAGTGGAGAATGTGGATTGAGGCATGTTGAACCGGTTTTCGAACCATTTCCACTTGCTGAAAGACGCGCCTGCCGCATACACAGTCTCATAGTATTCGGGGTCATCGATATGAATCTCGAAAGGGTTTATGCGGACGATTGGGCCTTCTATATGTAAGGCACCGACACCTGAAAGCATATCAATCATAGAGAACATACCATATACATCGTGCATTTTCTTGATCCGACGGGTGAAATTCCCACCGCCGCCCGATATCAAGTCATAGTACGCCTCATAGTATTGAGTCAAAGCGGCCAGCTTTGGTCCAGGTATCGCGGCGAGGGGACTGAAATAAAGACGAGAAATAGCCAAAGCGCCGCCGCTGAGTATAGAAGCACCAACAGCCAATGTAGTCACGAGAGCGAAGCTTTGATGGGAGGGTAGCGCTTCATAGAGCAAGTTGAGGAAAGTCATCGTGCTTGTGGACACAGGTAATTGAGATTCACAGCACCAAAGCGGGAGCAGCGGTCTTCAAGCGTCAGGCGATATTTTCGTTTTTCAAACCTGTACTTAGCCTTATTTGCTATTGCTGATATGATGATATCGCCGTTTTGCAGCTTATGCCCCTCGCTGTAGCGTTGCCATGTATTGATGATGGGAGATAAAGAGAGGTGTCACGGCCAGCGACATTACGGCCATCAACTCTGTTGACCCCAGTAGTATCGGTGGGCGATGAGCCAATCAACGAGCTTCATCAGGTCGCACTCCAAGCGCGATGGTCAAACGCTTGGCGTTCATGCCATTCTTACCTGGCCGTCGTGCTTAGGTACGGTCAGGATGTTATCATTTCTTGGCAACAAAAAGGAAAAAGAAGACATTTTTATGAGCAAAATATGAACTTCGATTCCCCTATGCCCTCTGCATTAAGCTATTACGGCGGGCTTCGATGGCACATAGTCCACTCGAGATGCCCACAGCGCACATTTGAGCATCAAAAATCCACTGATCTACATCTTACAGCGAAGTCGAAGCGAAATGAAGATGATGACGATGATGATGATGATGACCATGATAACCATGATGATGACCGTGACGATGGATCTTACTTTACTCTTTTGTTTCATCAAGCACTTACAAACTTGTCCGATCGGACCAAACTCGGGCCGACCCGAGCCAAGGTCCGGGGTCGGCGACAAAAGTCCCTGCCGACTTTTTCTCGAACTCAAAGAAATTGTTACATCTTTCAGATCAAGATCAGTCGATCAGCACTCTCCTAATCCAGATATTATTGCAACAAAAGTTTTCAAGTGGAAGATTAACTACAACTTTTACACTCAAAATTTGTGCGTCAGACGTCTCATTGCAATTTTATCATCAATTTCCTGCTCATAAGAATACTTTTGGGCTTGTTAGACTGGCCTAGAAATAGGGTAGTAGGTAGCCTAGGGTGATGTGTAGCAATGTGAACTCAGTAGCAATAGCAATATATTCATATATAGGGCTATCAATAGCAGTAGACTAATTCTTGAAGAATCAAAGGAATCTTGGGGGCATCGCCAGTAGCAATATGTTCGCCAAGCATACCTCGAGCGTACATCGCCCCTTGCCCGGACTTCATACAGCCTTCTTTAGAAGTCGGATCAATGACATTCATTCACCGCTCTCACTAAGCCCAATCCGGCTAGATCGTGGCATGGCTTTGTGGCGCACGCCTACTGTGGCGTCCGACGACACTCTGCTTCTAACATAGCATCCCCTTTCAGCGGATTTGTCCTTGAATCCACCAAGGGTATTCTTTGATGCTAGGTAGGCTCATTAAAACCCTTCAAACCCTCTGCGGGGGACACAAAGGAAAGAGTCCTTCTAGGCCAGCCCGGCTGGCGGCGTAATTGCTCAAAAAAGTAAACAATCGCAATACCAAACATCAATAATCAAACTCATATGACATGTAAATTGCATTGTAAGAACGCCTCGATACATTTGCGGTAATATGCAGATAAATAGTAGGTGCAATTCGTGAATATGGTGCAAAAATTGATGCCCTGTATTCAGGCGTCATCAATAGAGGATCAAACAATGAGACTTCAATCTATTGAGGATGTGGTGAATCGTAGGAATAATCATATCAATATGAGGAATTGTAGGAACGTTTCGCTTGTTTCGGGCACAATAGAGGTCGTTTTAATGTCAATGGTAGTTCCAAAACGCCCTTTGACTATGACAATAGCAATTGTCAATAACAAGGATTTTTTGATAACGGCGCTAGGCCACCCCGTGAGTATAAAGGCCTCTGAGTTTTTGCTTGAATCGATTCTTCTCTTTCAAACATTCCTCACCCCACATCCCTCCCCTCACTTATCATTGCTCCCCTCACTTATCTCATAATTTCCATTACATCTACTATCATGTCTTCTGTCCCTGTAAGTCGGACAAGTCCCGACAGGAGGCTGATACTGATATGGCTTGTAGGTGACCTCTTCAAAGATTGCCAGCAAGTCGGCGCCGGCACTGGTCCTGACTGAGTTTCTATGCAAGCGTTGTCTTTGACATGCCCGGGTCCTGCAACGCTGAGGTTAATAGTCGCGCTTTTGTGACTGAGAACTGCCTTCGATGCAAGGAAGCCAAGCAGCCCTGCCGTCCTGTACATGTTCCAGTGCCAATTCATGTTCCAATTGCTGACAATGCTAGATCCCCTTGTCGCCCGGAGTGACACGTTAAGTGAACGAGCTCCTGTCGCTTCGCGCCGCCTACTGGATGGGCAAAAATGACGGCGACAACGACGACGGAGAAGACGGGCCCTCCCTCATAGCCCTCAAGGCCAAAGCAGTAGCGGTTTGAAAAAAGGCCGGAGCCGAGGGCCGTGTTGACAATCACTTGAGGGGGACGAGGAAGCTGGACCTGACGACTATTGGCCTTGACATCTCCAAGAGCCTCCAAAGCATCAACAGAGTGCTCACCAATCTGCTCAATTCTGTTCGAGCGGCTGTAAGTCCTCTTGATGTCCTTTTGAACAATCCTCGGCTAACATATCTAGTCCGGCCTGCCTCTTGCGGTGGAGGAGAGAGGAGACGAGAAGGACTAGGAACCCTTCAACTGCAAGATGCCCCCTCATCAATATTATGACATAGCTGAGGATCAGCTTAACCCTGTCACTGGGATTGTTGGTTGCAAACAACTCGTCCCTCGCCTGGCTGCCCAAGTAGCGGTAGCAGGCAAAACGGCATTTGATCTCAGTAGCAAGCCCATACCTGAGCTCATAAAGGCCCTTCAAGCAGAGGATACCTTTGTCCGGCAATAAAAGTCGGGTGAGCCGGAGCGGACACAAAAGGATGCCGGAGCTTGGACGTGGGATGGCCAAAGAGCATTGAGATACCATGATCGGTTATATGTCCTCAAAGAGGCTTCTGTCCGTAAAGAGCTACTAAGATGGTATCATGACGATCCTTTAGCAGGGCATTTCGGTGTCAACAAGACACTGGAATTGATCAGCTGCAAGTACTACTGGGGTAGTATAAGAGACGATATCAAGTCGTATGTTGAGATCTGCGATGTCTGTCAGAGGGTAAAAGTAAAACGGCACCGTTTTTATGGAGAACCGAATGCTCTTTCTCAGCTAAGTAGGCCTTGGAAGGAGATTTCCATAGACTTCATCACCAATCTCCCTCCGAGCCAGCGGAATGAGGCGGTCTATGACGCGATACTTATAGTGGTTAACCGCTATACGAAGATGGTACAATACCTCCTTGTTGCCAAGAAGATTAACGCTGCGCAGCTAGAGAAGCTGATATACAAAGAAGTCTTCTTTTGGCACGGTGCCCCCAATAATATCGTGACCAATTGAGGCAGTGTTTTCACCAGTGCCTTCTGATCTCAGGTATGTTACCTGACAAAAGTAAAGCGGCGACTGAGTATCGCGTTCCATCGCCAAACCGATGGCCAGACAGAGCGGCAGAACAAGACTCTGAAGCATTATCTTTGTGTATACTGTTGCAAATAACAAGACAACTGGGCGCAACTGCTTTTTGTGGCGGAATTTGCCTACCAGCAGAGTAAGCACAAGACGCTCGGAATTAGCCCATTCATGGCTATGTACGGCTACAATGCTTAAATAGAACTGAGCACCGAGGACAGTTCTCCTGAAAGGAAGGTGCCGGAAGCGAAAGAACGCGTCAAGCAGATTCACAAACTTTGAGAGTCATTATCAAAACGCTGGCAGGCATTGGCCAAATCACAAGCAAAGACTTACAACAAAAAGCATCAAGCACAAAAGTTCTTAGAAAAGAACTTGATCATGCTGTCGACAAAGAATCTGAAGATGAAGAAGCCAAATCGCAAGTTGTTAGATAAAGCGATCGATCTATTTTGCATTTGAGCATGCATTAGAAAGTAAGCATATCGCTTGGCCATGCCGCCTACCTACCGAATACACCTTGTCTTCCAAGTATCCCTGCTAAAACTCTACAAGAGAAGGGCCGATGACCCAAATCTATTGGAATACCCTCTCCCAAAACTCATCAAAGATGAGGAGGAATATCCTGTGGAACGGATTCTGCAGAAGCGGACTAGGAAGGGTGATAAAGAATATCATGTCCGATGAGCAAGGTATCTACCAGAATATGATCAATGGGTTCCAGAGCAGGATATGGAGGGTTCAGAAGAGCTCTGAGAGGCATTTGAATAAGAATTGCGAGGCAAGAAGATACGAAAGCAATGAGGTGAGGTATCAGAATTACGTTTTCAGAATCCGGAATCCCATGCCTTTAGAATCTATATTCCAAAATCCCATATCGAAGCATGGGGGCATGGCAATTTGGTCAGAGAATAAGCAGCGATATTCATACAATTCACCATATCCTCAATAGGCGGGTACTTATTGTTCGGACCCCTATTTATAACACTCAAAAGGCATTGCACCAATTTTCTCATCAGATTCTCAAATTGATTGATTGTCATTACTGTGCGTGTATCAGAGTATTTTTGCATTGCGATTTGCATGACATTGGAGTTCTGATCATTGATGCTTCGGTATTGTTATTATTTACTTTTTGGGCAATTCCGCCGCCAGCACTGCTGTTCTAGGGGGATTCTTTCCCTTGTGTTCCCCCAAGGGGGGGTTTTGAAAGGTTTTAACAAGCCTATCTAGCAGTAGCAAAGTGGTATTCTGTTAGACTGGCCTACAGTTAGGGGTAGGTTCGCCTAGGGTAGTATGTAGCAATGTGAACTCAGTAGCGATAGCAATATATTCGTATATAGGGCTATCAGTAGTAGACTAATTCTTGAGAATCCCCTCAAGAATCTCGGGGGCATCGCCAGTAGCAATATGTTCGCCAAGCATGCCCGTGCGTCATCCGACCCCTTGCCGCTGCGTCATGGCCCCACGGTCGCATGCCTCAAATAGGCAGTCATGGAAAGTCGGATCGATGGAAGGATATGCTTTGCTTCTATACTCACGCTAAGCCTCATCCGGCTAGATCGTGGCACAGCTTCGTGGCGCACGCCTACTGTGGCGGCCAACAACACTCCACTACTAACAAGCCATCCCCTTCCAGAGGCTTCGTCCTCGAAGCCCTCACGTCTATTGATCGATACTGGGTAGGCTCGTTAAAACCCTTTAAATCCCCTGCGGGGGACACAAGGGAAAGAGTCCTCCCAGGCCAGCCTCGCTGGCGGCGCAATCCCAAAAAGTAAACAATCAAAATGCAGAATTGTCAATAACAATAAGAACAGATGACACGTAAATCGCATCGCGCATTGCATCGGTAATACTGCGGTATGCATGCAGATAGATGGTAGAGTATGGTTCCAAATATCGTTTGAGACTATGGTGCTGAAATCGAGTTCGTATGGTGCTATTGATGGGCCTCAGAAGAGGTTGAACAATGCGATTATCGCGACTTATTGAAGCCGTAGGGTGAATCAAAATGAGATGAAGAATTGCTGGGTGTGGTCGCTGAATAATGGGTTCAATTGTAGCTGTTCCGATGTCAATGTGTCGTCAATGGTAGTTGGCGATGCATTCACTTTGGAACAATAGCAATCGTGAATAGCGAGAATCTTCGACCACGATCCCGGCCCCCCTTGTCGGGTATAAAGGGAGTCAAAATCTTGTTCCAAGTCGATTCTTCTTCTTCAATTATTTCTCACTTCGTTTTCCCCGGCCCCTTCCTCTCACTTCTTTACCGCACCTACATCACCACCATCATCATCATCATGTCCTCTCCCGTGAGTCTTATGAACTGAATTTCGGGTCGATACTGATGCGTTTTGCAGGCCACCCCATCCCGCAAGCGTGCCTGTGCCGCCCCTCTCGCTCTCTCTGAGCAGATCTGCCTTCGCTGTGTCTACCATGTAGACGAGGACGAACCTGGCAGCTGCAATGTTGCCGTGGGCCACTATGGCCAACACGTCCACAAATGTGGACGTTGTGAACGAGCGAAGAAGCCCTGTGAGCGTGTAGGTAGACCCCTCCAATCCGCACTCACTCCTCTGACATATCTAGATTGAGGACGACCCGGTCCTCATCAAGGAGGTCAATGACTTCCTGGCAAGTCGCCGTGCGGGCACGGCGACTAAGGCCGAAGCCTGCCGTGTACACGCCCTTGCCTCGGCCTACGATCGCGTTTCTGGTCGCCTCGATGGCACCTCCCGGCCGGATCTCACTGGTATCGCGATTGATATCGCAAAGTCCCTTCGGGGCATTCATGCTGTCCTTCGGGACATGGCTTACCGGGAGGTGAGTTGGTATCGCTTTCTCTATGTTCGCCATTGGCTAACATATACAGGAGGAGGAGGCTGGTCCTCCTGTTGTCGTTGGTGGGGGGGCGGCTGCACCCTCCGGGGGGGCCGCCCCTTGCGCCCCTCGTGGGGCACCTTCTGTTCGTGGTAGGCGCGGTGTCGCTGGCGGCACTGCTGCTTCTCGTGGCGCGCCTGCTCGTGCTGCCCCTGTTCCTGCCCTTGCTCGCGTGCCTCGCCCTGCCCCTGCCCCTGCGCTTGTTGTTCGCATTGCGAGGGGGCCCCTCTCTTCTCGTGGGGCGCTCCCTGCTGGGGGTGCGGTTTGCCGTCGTGCTCCCTCCCCCCTGCCGGTGAGCAGTGGGGAGGAGGAGTATGAGGACGACGTCGACATCAGTTAGGTGGTTTTTTTCTTTGGGTGGGGTCTGGGTTCGTGTTGCCTTCGGGCATTAGTTAGCTGTCGCTGGTGGCCTTCGGGCCCATTTTTCATTGCCTCTCGGAGGCTTTTCTGCCTCATTGATGACTATCGTGTCTTTTGTGACTTTCGACTTTGTGACTCCTCCTGCTCGAATGCATCCCGTAGCTCCTCCCAGCCCTCCATGTCCTGTTCTGGGACCCACTGATCATATTCAGGTGGATACCCAGCCTATCGAACCAGGTATTCCTTGACACCCTTTCGAGTTCGTTTCTGAAGGATCCGCTCGACGGGATACTCTTCTTCATCCTCGATGAGTTCTGGAAGGGGATACTCTGGTAGATCCGGGTCATTGGCTCTTTGCTTGTAGAGTTCCAACAGGGACACGTGGAAAACGGGGTGTATCCGATAGGTAGGCGGCATTGCTAAGCGGTATGCTTGCTTGCCTATGCATGCTCGAATGCGAAATGGACCAACAGCCTTGTCCGATAGCTTGTGATTTGGCTTCTTCATCTTCAGATTCTTTGCCGAGAGCATCACCAAATCCCCTTCTCGGAACGTCTGGGGCTGATGCTTCTTGTTGTAGGTCTTTGCCTGCGACTCAGCAAGAGATTGCCATCGTTTTGACAACAACTCTCGAAGCTCGTGGATCTTCTTGACGCATTCTTTTGCTTCCGGCACCTCCTCTGTAGGAGCACCGTTCTCGGTGGTCAACTCGAGAGTAGGGTGGTAGCCATACGTGGCGTAGAACGGGCTGAAGCCCAGTGTCTTATGCTGGCTTTGCATGTAGGCGAACTCTGCCACTAGCAAGAGTTCTGCCCAGTCGTTTTGCTGCTCGCAGCAGTAGACGCGGAGGTAGTGTTCCAGCGTTTGGTTCTGTTGTTCTGTCTGCCCATCGGTTTGGGGGTGGAACGCAGTACTTAGCCGACGCTTTACCTTCATGCTGTAGCATACTTGTGACCAGAAATTGCTGGTGAAGACACTGCCTCGATCCGTGACAGCACCATCTGGGGCGCCAAACCGAAGGAAGATCTCTTCCATCAGCAATTCTTCTAGTTGCGGAGCGGTAATCTTCTTGGTGGTCGGAATGTATCGAACGCCTTTGGTGTACCGATCGACTACCACAAGGATCGTGTCATACACGTTACCCCTTTGTTTGCTCGGCGGGAGGTCGGTGATGAAGTCCATGGTGATCTCTTTCCATGGACCAGTGGGCTGAGGGAGTGCATTCAGCTCACTGTAGGGGCGGTGTCGCTTCACCTTCACCCTCTGGCAGACATCGCATGTGTTAACATACTCTTTGACGTCTGCCTTCATACTATTCCAGTAGTATTTTCGACTCATCAGTTCCGATGTCTTATTGACACCAAAATGCTCTGCTAAGGGATCATCATGATGGCGTTTCAATAGCTCTTCACGGACAGAAGCCTCTTTGGGGACATACAACTTATCATTGTATTTCAACAGTCCTTGGCTATCCTATGTCCAAGCTCCGGCATCCTTTCGCCCCTGCTCACCCAACTTATGCTGTCGGACAAAGGTATCCTCGGGTTGGAGGGCCTTAATGAGCTCGTATACGGGCATGCTACTCGGATCATATGCCGTTTCGCTTGCTGCCGCTACTTGGGCAGCCAAGCGTGGGACGAGCTGTTTGCAACCAACAGTCCCAGTGACAGGGTTAAGCTGATCCTCAGCTACGTCACATTGTCGATGAGTAGGCGTCTCGCCGTCACTCCCTGCTCTTGCAGTTTGAGGGTCCCTAGTCCTCGAGGGATGTACTGCGTTGAGGTGGGTCTCGCGACATGCTGCAGCCATCGAACCAATAAGCGTTGTCCGACGGACATTCACTTCTTTCCGACCGCCAGCATCTTGGTGTTCACTTGCACCAAGGCTGTGGGTTGCGGCAGAGTACCCTTTGGGGGGGTATCGGTTTCCCTGCCCATACGCCGTTTGGATGGCGGCAAGGATGGGACTTACAAGGCTTCCTATCATTGTAAGCTTATGCTGTAATGTAGGGAGGAGTCGACTCAGCGACTCGTTCTCTCCCCGATAATCGGGTCGTCTTGATAGAGCATCAGCAAGATTTGTCTTTCCCGGCCTATGCGTGATGAAGAAGTCAAACATCGACAGCTTCATGGCCCATCGGGCCTGTCTACCATTGAGTTGTGCTAGTCCCATGAAGTACTTCAAATTATTGTGGTCAGTAAGCACCTCCACTGGATGGAAACTTCCCTCTAGGTAGTGTCGCCACTGTTTAAACGCCATCACGATGGCGAGTAGTTCCTGGTCATGGGTCTCATAATTCCGCTCCGCTGGAATCATTTTCCGAGAGTAGAAGGCGACCGGATGCCATTGCTTATTGTCCTCCTGTAGCTGTGAGAGGATGCCCGCAAGGGCATATTCCGAAGCATCAGTTTTAATTCGAATCGATAACTGAGGATCGAAATGCTTCAGCAGGGGTGCTTTGTTGAAGGCATCGGTTAGTTGTCGGAACGCCTGATCCACAGCCTCAGGCCATTCGAACGGTCTCGATTTGATTCCTTTCTGGCTACCCTTTAGCAGACCCGTCAAGGGGCCTGCAATCTGGGAGTAGTGATGTATGAACCTCCGATAGAAGTTGACAAACCCTAAGAAGACTTGGACCTCATGGTATGACTTTGGCTTTGGCCATTCCTGAATGGCAGCGACTCGACGCTGGTCCATGGCCAGTCCGTTGGTGGACACTATGAACCCAAGGAATTCGACTTTGGTGGTGAAGAAATCACACTTCTTGAGACTTGCATATAGCCCGAATCGTCGTAAGCGTTCAAGCACCTGCTTGACGTGATCCAGGTGTTCTGACTAGGCATCCGAGTAGATGAGGATGTCATCTAGGTAGACCACACAGAACTTATCCATCAGCCCCGTCAACGACTTGTTGATGTATGCTTGGAACGTCGCCGGGGCATTTGTGAGTCCGAAAGGCATGACTAGGTACTCGAAGTGGCCATACCATGTACGAAACGCGGTCTTCCACTTGTCACCCTTCCGGATCCGAATGCGATGGTATGCATCCTTGAGGTCCAGCTTTGTAAAGACCTTAGCACCAGTGAGACGATCCAGGGTCTCACTGATCAGGGGTAGGGGATGGCGATTCTTCACCGTCACCTTATTTAACCCCTTGTAGTCAACGCACAGGCGAAGGCCTCCGTCCTTCTTAGGAACGAAGAGGATGGGGGCTCCAACAGGACTCGTAGAGTGCTGAATCCACCCCTTCGCCAGGGCGTCGTCAAGGTAGCGTCTCAATTCCGCTAGCTCGGTATTTAATAGGTTGTACAGCGGCCTGAATGGGGGTTCCGCTGTCGTTTCAATTGCATGATCGCGGCCTTCATGTGAAGGCAAGCGACCAGCTTCTTCTGTCGAGAATACATCTTCGTATTCTTTTAATTTGTCCGGAAGCTTAGGAGCGGTGTTGATATCGGGTTCTGCACGGGACGCGTCCGTTTTGAGCGCATGGACGCGTGGGCCCTTGCTGACATCAACATCTGAAACTAGAAGGGCATAAACACGGCTCTCTTTGGTGATGGTTTCCGCAAATTCTTGCGGCGACAGCACCTCCAGTGCTTCAGCGACTACCCCAAACCGCCAGGTACGCTCAGCGACGTCGAGCTTGATTCGTTCGTCGGTCATTGCTGGCATGCCTAGCACTATTGGGGGATTGTCATGCTTTGAGATAGCGTAGAACACGTGTCGACATTTCTTCGTGTACCCCCAACTATCCTGCAACTCATAGTTGACAAGGAAAGCGGTATAACAGTATGTAGTATTATTATCTAACCACTGGGGACTTGGTAAAGGAGCTTTGATGGGTTCCAAATCATTGGCCAAGGCGAAGCTCTGATCGATGACGTTCACCTCCGCACCAGTGTCGAAGTGTATCCCAAGGGAGATCCTTGGCGATCCGGCGTTCTTGGTAATCATATGGCCATCGTATATCGATGTACGTACCGCGACGACTCCTCTTTTTGCCCTCGTCGCTAGGGAGTCTTCGACGAGGATTTCCCTTTTCCCGAATTCGACAATTCGACGGCATGGGCACCTATGTTGCCTATCGATCCGACGGGGACGTTGTTCGGGTTGCCGTCGATTTTCGGTGCACGACAATCAGTAGCGTAATGGCCCTTCTTGTGGCAGCTGAAGCACTCAATGTTCTTCAACCATTCCTTATCTTTTGATTTCGACTTAAACTTCGAACCGGATCCGGGTTTCCGGTTCTCCTTCTTGTCCTTCTTGGACTGTACTGTTCGTTCCTCTTGGGAAGGCTTACTGTTATTTGATCTGTTGCTTCCCTTGTGACCTCCGGTGGAAGCACCCCCTTGCCGTTGACCTTGCGATGATCGTGCGTGCGATCGTCTGGTCGTTGTCTCCAAACGAGCCGCTAGCGATAACAAGACGTTGCGGTCTACCGGTAGGGTTTCTATGCGGATAATTGCCTCTTGCAGTTTGGGTCGGAGTCGGGTCATGAGGGCAGAGGTACGCTGACTCTCGGTGAATGGCGGCAGCTGTGCCTCGAGACTGGTGAGGTAAGCGTCAAAAGCAGCCACGGACTGGGAAGGTCGTTGCTTTGCATCCGTAAACTCCTGATTTATGTCCAATTGTCGGTTCACCGGGTCCTCAACCTTATCCAGTAAGAAGTTCGTGAAATACTCTCATGAGCTCGCGATGACGGGGGCTCGGGCACGTTCATTGTGCCATTGCTCCTTTGGGTCACCCTTCAGGGACTGCATGGCCCAAAGGATCTTGTCCTCCTCATCGTCGAAATTCCATGGTGTCAGAGCAAATGCAACATTGGCGTCACGCACCCATTCACGATGTTCTCGTCTCGATTTACCATGATACTCGGGAAGTTCCTTGGGCTTGATGTTGCGTCTCTTTGAGGCACGTATCAAGACTTCATCCGAGGGACGTTTCGATCCCGTAGCATGGGTTTCGAGGGGTGGGTTCGGTTTGACGTCGGATTCTGCTCGGTGTCCTTGCTCCAGAGCGGCAATCTCCCGGTTGATATTCTCAAGCTGACGTTGCTTTCGCAGGCGGTCTCGAGTCTGTGTGGCTTGGGCGATTTGTTCGTCCAGGGCCATACGGATATTAGAGTCATCAGACTCGGACTCGTCAGAACTGTCAGATGCGTCCGACCCGCGGGTCTCGTCCGGGTTGGTGGCACCGTTGCCATTGGCGATTTCGCGTTCCGAAACATAGCCTGATTCAATCGGGTCCACGATGTTTGGTGGATTACCTACCGACATTGTTTGGAACATAGAGGCTCTTGCCTCATCGCTGCTGCGATTCGACTGCCCTCGGGTTTGAGACACCATACTGAGTCCAGATCGCTACCCCTTAATAGGACGAAGAATTAGAATTGTTAGACTGGCCTACAGTTAGGGGTAGGTTCGCCTAGGGTAGTATGTAGCAATGTGAACTCAGTAGCGATAGCAATATATTCGTATATAGGGCTATCAGTAGTAGACTAATTCTTGAGAATCCCCTCAAGAATCTCGGGGGCATCGCCAGTAGCAATATGTTCGCCAAGCATGTTCGTGCGTCATCCGACCCCTTGCCGCTGCGTCATGGCCCCACGGTCGCATGCCTCAAATAGGCAGTCATGGAAAGTCGGATCGATGGAAGGGTATGCTCTGCTTCTATACTCACGCTAAGCCTCATCCGGCTAGATCGTGGCACGGCTTCGTGGCGCACGCCTACTGTGGCGGCCAACAACACTCCACTACTAACAAGCGGCCAACAACACTCCACTACTAACATATTCTTGGGGGATTCGAGGACGAATCCTCTAAAAAGGGATGCCATATTAGTAGCTGAGTGTCATCGGGCGCCACAATGGTGGTGCGCCACGTCCTGTGCCACGCGCTAATCAAATTGGGCTTAGCGCAAGGCAATATGCGAATGCCATCGGAATTCATATTTCGGGATTCCGATTCTGAAATCGCATATCAAGGCATGAGGGGGCCATGGCGTCTACTCAGGGGCTGATTGCGGTTGGGGCATGCTTGGCAAACATGTTGCTACTAGCAATGCCCCCAAGATTCCTTTGAATCTTCAAGAATTAGTCTACTACCATTGATAGCCCTATATTGGAATATCTCGCTATTGTTACTGAGTCCACATTGCTACACAATACCCATAAGGCTGCCTACTACTCGCTATTAGTAGTCAGTCCTAACACTTAGTACCAGTAAGACGATACAAGGTCTCATTGATCAGGGGTAGAGGATGACGATTCTTCACTGTCACCTTATTCAACCCCCTTGTAGTCAACCCACAGTGAAGGCCTCTGCTCTTCTTGGGAATAAAGAGGATAAGGGCTCCAGCAGGGCTTGTGGAATGCTGAATCCACTCTTTCGCCAAGGTGTCATCGAGGTAGCGCCTCAACTCTGCTAGCTCAATATTTGATAGATTATACAGCGGCCCAAATAAGAGTTCCGCTGTTGTTTCGATAGCATGATTGCGGCCTTGGTGAGAGGGCAAGCGACCAGCTTCTTCCGTCGAGAACATATTCTCGTATTCTTTTGATTTGTCCGGAAGCTTAATAGCGGTGTTGATATTGAGTTCTGTACGGAATGCGTCCGTTTTTAACCTATAGACACGTTGACCTTTGTTGACATCAACATCCAAAACAAGAAAAGCATAAACAAGACTCTCCTCAGCAATGATGGCTGCAAATTCTTGCGGTGGCAGCACTTCAAATGCTTTGGCGACTACCCTAAACCGCCAGGTACGTTCAGCAACGTTGATCTTGATCTGTTTGTTAATCATTGCTGGCATGCCTAGCACTATCGGAGGATTATTGTGCTTCGAGATGGAGTAGAACACATGGCGGCATTGCTTAGTATACCCCTAACTATCCTGCAACTTGTAGCTGACAAGATAAGCAGTATAACAGAATCCAGTATTTCTATCCATCCACTGGGGACTCAGTAGAGGAGCTTCAATGGGCTTTAAATCATTGGCCAAGGCAAAGCTCTGATTAATGACATTCACCTCTGCACCAATGTCGAAGTGTATCCTAAGGGGGACCCTTGGCGATCCGACATTCTTGGTAATCATGTGGCCATCATATATCAATGTACGCACTGCAATAACTTCTTTCTTTGCCCTTGCCGCTAGGGAGTCTTCGACAAGGATTTCCCTTTTCCTTAATTGGATTCGACGGCATGGGCACCCATGTTATCTACCAATCCGACAAGGACGCTGTTTGGGTTGCCGTCAATTTTTAGTTCGCGACAATCAATAGCGTAATGGCCTTTCTTGTGACAGTTAAAGCACTCGATGTTCTTCAACCATTCCTTGTCTTTGGACTTTGATTTTGACTCCAAATTAGATCTGGATTTCCGGTTCTCCTTCTTGTCCTTCTCTGACTGTATTGTTTGTTCTTTTTGGGAAAGCCTACTATTATTCAACTTGCCGCCCCCCTTATTGCCTCCAGTGAAAGCACCCCGCGACCGTTGACCTTTCGATATTTGTGCGTGTGACTTCTTGGTTATTGTCTTCAACAAAGCCGCTAGCGACAGCAGGGCATTACGGTCTACCGGTAAGGTTCCTATGTGGATGATTGTCTCTTGCAATCTGGGTCAGAGTCGGGTCATGAGAGCAGAGGTACGCTGACTCTTGGTGAATGGCGGCAGCTATGCCTCAAGATTGATGAGGTAAGCATCAAAGGCAGCCACGGACTGGGAAAGTCATTGCTTAGGATCCGTGAACTCCTGATTGACGTCTAATTGTCGGTTCACCGGGTCCTCGATCTTATCTAGTAAGAAGTTTGTAAAATACTCCCATGAGTTTGTAACGACGGAGACTCGGGCACGCTCATTGTGCCACTGCTTCTTCGGGTCACCCTTCAGGGACTGCATGGCCCAAAGGATCTTGTCCTCATCATCATCAAAATTTCATAGTATCAAAGCAAATGCAACATCGGCGTCACAGACCCACTCGCGGTATTCTTGTCTCAATTTACCATGATACTCAGAAAGCTCCTTGGGCTTGATATTGCGTCTCTTTGAGGCCCGTATCAAGACTTCATCCGAGGGACGTTTTGATCCTGTGACATAGATTTTAAGGGGTGGGTTTGGTTTGACGTCGAATTCTGCTCGATGTCCTTGCTCCAGAGCGGCAATCTCCTGGTTAATATTCTTAAGCTTACATTGCTTTTGCAGGCGGTCTTGAGTCTGTGTGGCCTGGGTGATCTGCTTGTCCAAGGCCATACGGATGTTTGAGTTGTCAGACTCAGACTTGTCAGAACTGTCAGACTCGTTCGGGTTGGTAGCATTGTTGCCATTGGCGACTTTGCGTTCCGAGATATAGCTTGGTTTAATTGGGTCTACGATGTTCGGTGGATTGCCTGCTGATATTGTTTGAAATGTAGAGGCTCTTGCCTCGTTGTTGCTGCAATTCGACTGCCCTTGGGTTCGGGATATCATACTGAGTTCGAATCGCTACCCTTTAATAGAAAGAAGAATTAAAATTCTTAGACTGACCTACGGTTAGGGGTAGGTAGCCTAGGGTGATATGTAGTAATGTGAACTTAATAGCGATAGCGATATATTTGTATATAGGGCTATCAGTAGTGGACTAATTCTTAAGGATCTCAAGAAGAATCTCGGGGGCATCGCCAGTAGCAATATATTTGCCAAGCATGCCCGTGCGCCATCCAACCCCTTACCGCTGCATCATAGCCCCACGGCCGTATGCCTCAATAGGCAGTCATAGAAAGTCGGATCGATGAAACAATATGCTTAGCTTCCATACTCACGCTAAGCCTCATTTGGTTAGATGGTGGCATAGCTGCGTGGCGCACACCTATTGTGGCGGAGGACGACACTCCGTTACTAACAGTAATCTTGATCTTAAAATGCTTCACGGATACTTAGACTGGCAACGACGACTCCTAGATCTCTAGCGCTGCTCACAAGATAACATTTTCTTTCTCACCAGACCCGAGCATCCCTTGGCAAAGCAAGCGCATTGCGCAATGATTGATACAAAAAAGTGAGAAGATCCTATTGAGGTTGCTGCTGCCGCATCTGTCTTTTCTCCAACGCGCTCAGCGGAAAATCCATTGATTATCGGATTCATCAAAAGCAACATTGGCCACTCTAAGCTCGCCGCTGGTATTAATGGGCTGATGAAAGTAGTTTTGGCGGTTAAAAAGGGCATCATTCCGAGCAATCCTACATTCTTAGACCCAAACCCCAAAAGTGAGTTTCCAATAGATTCTTAAGTATATATAGCAAGCTGAACACTATGCCGCATATTAGTCTATTTTGACGGTTTCAATGTTTGAGCTACAAGAACCGCCATTCAATGGCTTGACATGTCAACTCAGATAGCTAGCATCAACTTTTTCGGATAGGGTCCCAATAGATTTACACCCCCTTTAACTACATGTACACCCCCTTGTTCTACATGTACACCCTCTCCCTCAGCTAGGTAGATATGGGCTAGGAAGGCGGTTATACCTCCCCGTACCAACAGCCCTTGTCCCAATAGCCCTGGCACCAACAGTTCTTGCACTAACAGCCCTTGCACCAATAACCCTTGCATCAACAGCCCCCGCTCCAACAGTCTGCAAAATTTTCCTTCTATCGCCTCCCTCAGACTTGTCTGCTGCCATGAATCTCCTACCGCTTCCATCAGACTTGTCCGCTGCTATGGATCTCCTACTTTCTTCATCAGACTTGTTCGCTGCCACAGACCTTCTATCACCTCTCTCAGACTTGTCCGCTGCCACAAACCTTCTACTACCTCCATCAGACTTGTCCACTGCAACGGATCTTCTACCATCTCCATCAAACTTGTCCGCTACCATGAATCTTCTACCGCCTCCATCAGACTTGTCCTCGCCTAGTGACACTCTTTTTATCTCGTTGATCCAAGGACACACCCTCAGAGAAGGCTGCGCTGTCATCACAAAACGCTCCAACAAGGATAAGAGAGAGGAGAAGCATAAAATATGGCTGTGCTGTACTCGTAGCGGTCAGATTCGCAAAACTATTGTTCAGAAGAGAAAGCATGGAACCTCTCGCACAAATGACTGCCCATTTGAGTGTATCATAAAGCTTGACAAGAAGGATGACATTTGGCATATGAGAATCAAAGACGCGTTGCATAATCATGATCCGGGCAAAAGAGTGGCCCACTCAATACATCAAGCGGCTGCTTTAACAAGTCAAGTAGAAGAGACAATCATTGCTCAGTCAGCCAATCGTGTAACACCCGCTGACATTATGTATGGCTTGAATCACGGCCTGAAAGATGATCCTATCTGGAAGACTCGAGACATCTACAATGCAAAGTTCAAGTTTCGTCAGAAAATGTTAGGATATCTCACACCAACACAAGTTCTGCTCAAGAGACTACATAGTTCCGACGAGTGGTACGTTTGATTCCTTAAGGACTCTAAGGATCGCGCTACTTATCTTTTCTTCTCACGATCATCTTGCCATGAGATGTTGAAAGTAAACTGGGAGGTGGTCATCATGGATGCTACATACAAGACAAACAGATACAGACTTCCTTTGCTCATTATCACCGGCACAACCGAGCTTGAGAGTTCATTCTATATTGCATTCTACTTTCTCGCTGGAGAGCAATTTGAAGACTACTTTTGAGCGCTGAAGCAGTACCAAGACATGTGCATTGAGTTAGATGTCCTGGACCCAATCATTAGTATCACTGATTGAGAGGAGTCTCTGATCAACGCTGATGATGAAGTCTTCTCAGACTCTAAGCATATGCTTTGTGTCTGGCATATTAACAAGAATGTAGTCGCCAACTGCAAGCCCTTTTTCTATACCAAAGAAGATTGGGAAGAGTTCTATGCCCATTGGTTTTGAGTCATATATGCGACAACTGTTGCTGCTTTTGAGACAGAGTGGAAGTCCCTTCAGGAAGCTTATAATTGCCATGATTCTCAAATCTGCGCCTACCTTGCCAATAAGTAGATTGTTCCATACAAGACTAAGTTTGTTTGATGCTTTACAAACAAAAGTCCTCGCTTCTTCAATACTGTCACCTCAAAGGGCAAAGGTGGCAACGCAGTTCTGAAGAGAGAGCTTAGATTCTTAACTGGTACGAGATTCTTTACCTTTGTTTTCGTATAACTACAAGCTGATTTCCACCGATACAGGAGACCTTGACACAGTTGTTAAAGGTATTGAGAAGCTTTTTGCACTTCAACGTAGTATCTACATTGCCAATATTGAGAACACCAAGGTAGCAGTACCAATAGACCTCCGCAAGCCAGTATTTTGCGATATTATTGCTCATGTAACACCATTTGCCTTACATCGGGTACTCGACTAGTATAAAAAGATCAACAAAAAGCCTAAGAATTTCACCAACAGCTTCACTACTGTGTCTAGGCTTCCATATGCCCATAGAATAAAAGCATGAATGGGTGAAGGCGCTGGAACGATTCAGATTGAAGACATAAACCCTCATTGGCAATTCAAAAAACTTGAAGCCTACTGTACACAAAAGACTCTCAGCGAGATAGACGAGCTTCAACAGCCAGTTGATCCACTCTTTACAGTACATGAGCCAGCTGTTGTGCGCACAAAAGACAGACCAAAGGGCCCACCAGAGCTTCCTACGCGTGCAGAATTCGAAAAATCCACAAAGCGTGAGCCATTGCAATTTGAGCGAGTAGAGAGATACTTGGGTCAATGAAGCAATGGGATTGAAAAGGCTCTGAGAGGGCAAAACAGAGTACAAGAAACCAGATGTGGAAAAGAGCAAAGAAGAGGGCAAGGAAGAGGCAGTACAACTACGACAGCTCCAAAGCATTGCACAATCGTTGAGTCTGATAACCTTGAGGCCAACTCCAAATCAGATCGCATTCTAATTCCAAATCTGAGCGTTGTCCTCTCAGATCACGTATACCTCTCAGAGCAACTAAGTCTGCTTTTGCACCAGAGAAATCTAAAAGAACCAGAGTTGCCGCCCCTGCAGTTAAGGATTTTGGCAACACTGAAGATGCTTTTGCAATCGAGGATGCTAGCGACACCAAAGCAACGCTTGCAGCGCTTGCAATCGAGGATTATGGCAACACTGAAGCAGCGTTCGCAATTGAGGATGCTAGCGACACTGAAGCAGCGCTCGCAATTGAGGGTTCTAGCGACATCAAAACTACGCTTAGGGATTCTAAAGTTAACAAAGCTGCGCTTGAGAATTCTGACAACAGCGATGATGACAGTATCACGTCTGACATAATGGCAAAGCTGGCTTTATCAGAAGACCCTCAGCTTGAAGAACAACAATATCGAGTACAATCAAGCGTGGATGATTATGGTGGTTTACTGAAAAGGTCTCTTGACAATCACTTGCTCAACAAACAACTCAATCCTGATATGATATAACAAGAAGCATTCAAATGGCAAAGATTCTGGACAGAGAAAGCATGTCATAAGCTCACCAGAAAAGAGTATCATTACGCTACCAACCAAGATTCTATATCTCCTCCACCTCATTTTGATACATCCATTGACTGATCATTTGTTGCAAAGCAGGATCAGTTCAGAAGCACTGCAGAACACCTACATAGCTGGGCGGTATGTGACTCTGAAAAAGAAAATAAGTTGAATCTATTGAGACACTCACCAGAGCGAGTACTTGGCTACTGGAACAAGTACGACTCTCAGCAGAAAATGCCTACAAATCCGATGAGGCGTGTTGTTGAGTGACAGCTTTGACCTCGACAAGAGTCCACAAGAGGTGGACGTGAACGATCCTAAAAAAAGATAGAGCAAGCTGGCAAGCTTGGTGTCTGCAACATGATTACTAATAAACTCCGGGCAAATCGGTACTGCGTGGCAAGATGCTTTAGATAAGTAGATACAGTAGGCTAGGAGAGAAAGAGGAGATCAATGAAGGCCGGTTGCAGCAAGGACAAAGCACGCAGTGCGGCGAGTCCTGGCTTGCAAAAATTTTGCGACTTTGGGTGCGCTCCTGGCAGTGCATTTGGGGAGTATGGTATTATTTGTATGTAGAGAGAGTTTATTTCATTAGGCATCAGTGACAGCAACTATGTTCATAATTGTAAATGGGCCTCTACATACCCATGCCCTGAGAAGAGCGCGCAGAAGCGGAGTTTTTTTCAGTGCGTGCCTTAGTCCTAGATCAATTCTTCGTTTGCTCTACCTTGTTCATATTCAAAAGTAGCCGGCCGGATTAAAGGGGGAGTGTACATGTAGAAAAAAAGGATGTACATGTAGTTAAAGCGGGTGTAAACCTATCGGGACCCTTTGGATATAGTAGCTCAAACGCTCACGTAGTCCTGCAAGACGCAAAGTTTTTTCTCAAAGGGTGTAGTAGGCATCAAGCCTCCTCCTTCACAGCTGTTGAAGATAATTTCTTTGCGGACTAGGAGGAATCCCTCCATGCGCCCATAGGTGTTGGTACTTTCAGAAAACGACGAACAATTGCTGAAATGCCAAATTCTCCTTACCGTGAGGGCGATGAGCAAGATAAAGGTCAGACTGCGGACGTTGAGAATGAAAGTGGCAGCAATGCGCCATTAGTCTCGAAAGACGATTGGCCAATTTCTGATTACGGTGAGGGCAACGAGCAAGACCAGGATATTGTGACGATGAAGCCATTAGTGTTGTTCCCTGGTCTTATACAAACAGTCGTCGCAGGGCACCAGAGTTTGCCGCTATGAACGCCCTAGGTCTACCTATTTTTCAAAGTAAACGTATTGGTTAGCGTGGGGGCCAACTATTGAGTTTAGACAAGGCACGCGCTAGATTGGCCCGTTGGCATGCAAACGAAGGAGAGAATCCGGGTAGCTTTGACAATCTATATAATGTGGAAGATCAGCCCTCATTATTGATATGCTGTAGCCGGTCTAGCAATAGGAAAGC
Organism: Platismatia glauca; assembly: GCA_963556305.1. Taxonomy (NCBI): domain Eukaryota; kingdom Fungi; phylum Ascomycota; class Lecanoromycetes; order Lecanorales; family Parmeliaceae; genus Platismatia; species Platismatia glauca. The sequence continues at coordinate 812,536 of OY745772.1, forward strand.
GGAAACCGACTTGCTTGCAAAACGGGTGTTAGCAGAAAGACATTTTGCTTCTAAGGAAGTTCTTTTAAAAAACTTGATGCCTGAACTGAAGCCAAAAATCATTGTTGACTTGGTTGGTACAGGATTGAAACTGAGTCAAACTTGGTGCTACTTGAGTTTGACAGCAAAAGCACAAATGAGAAAATTTAAGAAACGAGAAAAAGACAAAGACCCAAACAGATCCTTGTTTGGCTATGCTGACATTTGCTTTACAGAGGCTATCTGCAAAGCTTCTGATGCAAGTTGTCGAACAACATATATCATGATGTATGGTAGTGATGGATGGTCTTCCAGTATAAACAAATGGACGAAGTTGACAGTCAGGTTTCCACAAGTAAGGTTTATCCTTATATTTGCGTTGATGCCCCGGAATATGGGCTTTAATCGGACAGGGTGGATTGCCATTGTGGACGGACAAGTCTGGGGCTTTTCTAATCTAGCAAAAATATTACGGGTCCATTGCAACGAAGAAGTCGACAAAAGATACAGGCTCATGGTACAAGAGATGGTTTCTGACGGAACAAATCGGGACATAGGAATGACATCCGGAAGTCTCGCAGAAATGGGCTCAGATAAAGGTGATCAGTAGCTCCACAGCAGGGCTGCAAGAAGATTGTGGCGAAGATTGCGGCGGCGGTGCCGGTGGTGGGTCAGTGAGATAAGCGGATGGTGAAGATGGATAGACGGCGATGAGATGATGAATGATGAATTAGAATGCGATCTTTATCGAGTCTGGGTGATGGGAACTTTGGTTACTAGATCACGTACAAAGAATCAAAGAATCTTCACTGATATTTTCCCTACCTTTGTGGCATCTAATTTCCCTGTTGTGTTCTAACCTGAGTGTTGTCCTACCACGGCCGCTGCCACTAATGCCATATGTTTCCTGTTTCCGCTTCATGTTCGGTCTAGGTACTTCAACTACCTAATACACCCTTCTTCCTCCCTCCGTCCACCATCGCTAGCATACCTCTCTCGGGATCGCCCGACACCAAGATTCCGCCCCAATGTCTGAAGGGCGAGTCTCAAATAGTAACGAGAGTCGTGGTTGCTTACCCGTGTTGCCGAGAAATGACCCTATCAACCTTGGGGTAGTAATAACCTGACTTTGCATCTCTCTACAGACTCCAGCAGGTGTCGACCGTGGCGAAACAGGACCCTCAGCACCGAATGTCTCTCCGAGGTCAACGACGCGGAGCGGCGTTTTGGGGACGCGAAGAGATGGCCCATCGCCTCCTCAAAGTGTTAGTAGAGTCCGCGAAGAGCGGATTCCTACATTGCCGCACGATGAGTATGGTGCATGGACCGGGTCGACGGGAGATCGTAGTACCCCATGAGGACTTCTGAAGTCGGCGCCGAAACGCTTGGGGATAGGTATATGGGGCGTATTAGCGCGATCTGAGGATGCGGGTCTATGTACTCTACTGAGAGAGGCACGGGGTGAAAGTATCCCCGGTGTTCGGAATGGTAGTCTTCGGCGTCAACGACGGGTTGGGCGAGCTCGTGCTTAGCGGGCGTATGAGAACGTGTGATGGGGGGAGGTGAGGTGGGTTTGGGATAGAGTACATAGCTGCGGCGACTTTTCTTTTCTTTTCTTTTTTTCCTCCCGCTCTTCGATTACTTCGGTCTTGCGTTGCTTGTTCGAAGAAATGGTCATTGGCCGTGAGGACGGTTAGATGGATTTCTCCGACGACTGCATCCAATTACATTCAGCAGCAGGCTTGACTCGGCTCAGCTGTTCCGCAGCCCGCTATTGAGTATCGACTTCGCTTTGCATTATCGCTTAGTCTTATCCAGCCCGTACCCTTCGTCCCCCTGGTTTGCTCGATACCCAAGTGTGTCCGATGCCATCCGCGCCGTGGCCAGCCAATGGACAATGATAAGCCGGAGCTCCCCTGGTTCTCTAGCACGACTCTGGCGCTCATAACCCACGCTAAGTGGCCAAGATACTCTTCCCCCCATTCTCCGTCAGCCTCCTCCTGATCCTGACCTTCAGCCACCCCATACTCAATTTCCTTGGCGCCTTACCCTCCACCGGCTCTAGCATGGCCGACAGACTGAATATCAATGCCTCCCCCGGCTCCAGCTCCACAATCTCCACAAACATGCTCTGAACATTGCGCTTCGTCCCCACGCCCGGTTCGTCGAGCGTGCTGACGTCAGCAAGGTGGTCGCGGAGGGTGCGAAACCATTCCGGAGATGTGAAGCGGTGCACAATTGTTACCGTGCACAGGTCTAGAAGCCGTAGTGAGATAATAGGCTCTTGGGTTGAGATGACGACACGGGTTGCGAGATGGCGCTGTTGGCGGATGAGCTGGAGCAGCTTATTAGTAAAGGCGGTCGCTGCGGCGGTGGGCGTCATGAACTAGATGATGTAGTCAGTTGGACTTGATTGCTCAGCGGATGCATGGTGTTGAGAAGGTGATTTCTACCTTGTGCGCTTTGTCAAGCGCGACAATGCGACTTGCAGTATTACGGCTCTCGAGGAAAAGATCGAGGCAAATGCTGAAGAGTGCGCAGGCAGAGCTCTTGTCGACAAAAGGGCAGCTTAGGTCAACGATGGTAAGGGTGCTTGGCTTGAAGTCCCAAACCCTATCTGCAGATTGCCTTTCTGTGGATTCTTCTTGGGCCTTTTGGACGAACCATTTACTTTTTGCTTGTCTCCCAGCCTTGGTATCAGGGAAGGTGGGTGCTTGCTGCCTTTCCTCGGTCTTGGAAGGTCGGTCCATGAAGCTTTCCAGCAGCTCGAGGCGGAGCTTGAGAGGCGCATTTTGCTGGCCCGTAAACGCTTCTGCATCGACCTTTTTTCGGAAAGCATCATAATCTAAGCCTGGAGCACCCTGACTCTCCACGGCCATTTCTCGTAAGATACGGAGGATGACCTGCAGACTATAAGAATGAGCTTCACGAGGATGGGTTTGACTTAATCCAGACTTGAATATATAGTGGTATGGGGGCGTCCTTATCACCTACGGCCATCATGCTCATCATCTGCGTTACGTCTAGATGCTTGTCTTGGAATTTCATAGGAACAACTTCGGGCTTTCGGCTATTGGGCGATAGGAGAGAGAGGTTTTCATATGTTTGCTTCATCCGCCAAAAATTTGTTGGGGAGACTAGGACTTGAACAGGTACATCAGAAGAACAAAGATATGCTGCTTCACAAAGCTGCTTGCTTCCATAGGACGTGAAAGTGTCATAGTGAAAGACGATGGCAGCGAGGGGACTTGGCAGCTGCCCTAATCCTGAGGGTATTAGACAATTTTCCAGGATACAGGAAAGCGAGTAGCTCTTGCCAGATCCTTGGGAGCCGCAGATAAAGGTAGACCAAGGCGCATTCACATTGAGGAAAATTCGAGGGTCGTAGTCACAGACACGAGGAAGTTTTGGTGTTGTCGATTCTGGAAGATGCTGGCTTTCCCTCATTGCTAGGGTTTTGCATAGGAGCCCGTATTGATTAAATATCCCCAATTTTGATCCATCCAACATTTTTCCTGAGAAAAGCGGGGTGGTCCTTGCGGCTTCTACGGAACCATTGTCGCAGAGTTGAGTAACGTTGAATTTTAAGTCAGAATCGGATAAGAATGTGAGTTGATAGTCAAAGGTAGCCGGTCTGTCATTTATTTTAAAGCTTGAATATGCTTTGGTTAAGGACTGTTCACAGGCCCCTAATTCATCTGAGACAGTGACAGGACCTTGGGGAGCCTGAGTAGTAGAGCTTGCCACCGCATGGGACGTTGAGCTTAGCAATAAAGATCGATAAGAGTCTTCAGCCGGCTCCACCGCCTTGGACCGATCCTCTGATGCCTGCTTGGATGCCGCTGGTCTGGAAAAATTGGCGCGAACACTGTGGAAAGTTTTCTTAGCTTTTGCTTGGTTTGCGGCTAGCTGTTTGGGCGCAACTGGTAGCCCTGTCTTCTTGACAATCTAGATGGGGCTCAATGTGAAACCCATGTCCGAGGAGCCGAGTAACGTACAAGAGTATCACCTTCTAGCTGATAACGCTTTGGAAGGTGTTGAGCAAGGTACTCTTTCCCAACGCGGTCTGAAGGTGGTTCAGTGATTACACCGAAATGCCACTGTAGCGCTGTACTAGTGGCAGGCTCCATGATAATATCTTTCTTCTTCGCCATAGCCTGGGCTTTTATCTCTAGAACGTTAAAGGTCGTTTTTCTCTTCCTTTTGCTATGGAGTAGGCGTCGGGGATATCAATAATATAAAAATGACGCTGTGCGGAGACAAAGGTTTCTTCAGTGAGCGCCCTTATCATACCTCTGGCCGTGTGATCTAATGCTTAGGTAAATACCTATGGACCAACGCTGATTAGCCGAGAAACGCGGGGAAACAGTTGTTGATCTATTGACCAGACCGAGGACGAGGGGTCGAGTCTGTGGCCACTGGCCAGGAATTAAGGAAGGGCACGTCCGCCTCAGCGTCACCGCTGTAGATCTACTACTAAGTGGTAAGTACTTAACGAATCACCTGCGTGAACTTGAAAGAGAAACATCATAGTTTCCGAAAACTGGGAATCAGGCAGCAACTCACCCACAAAAAAGTCCAATCACCCACGATCACCCCACCCCACCCCACCAACCCCAGGTTGCGCGACCATCACCCAATGCGAGGGACGAGCTAAGTGCGTGGCACGATTAGTTGGGGGTGAGGTCGGGGCAGATTTTTGTCTTCTTGGCACTTCGGATGCACCCGACAATTACCTTAGTCTATTATCAGAGTACTCAGAACGGTTGGCCGCTTGGTGAATGATATTCAGTCATATACACTGCATTGCCATGGTGTAAATAAGGCTGACGTAAGTTTAAGAAGTGCTTGACTCTTTCTACTGAAATGTCACACGATTCGTTTATCCTATTCAGATTTCCCGTAGCTCATCTCATCTTGATTGGCCAGCCAAATGGGCAATTGAAGCCATCTTCTTAAAGTTTCGGAAGATGCAACTATGACATATCATTTGTCGATGCCCCTTTATTAAACCGTCGAAAGGCTTTCCCAGTCCACTTGATCAATCCACTAGAGAAGGACGGAGGGTTAAGTGATGCCGAGCAATGCTGTAGAGATTTGGAGGTAAGCCACAAGCTCCAGAGTTCTATTCCTGTGCGCCACTCGTGGTATCTGGCCAAGGTGCGTATTTGTCGACAAGAAAACACATGTTATCGTACGCCCTACTCTCATGCTGTGATTAGTGCGAATCCCATATTGTTTTCCTGTATCAATTGCCACTCAGGGCCAAGCACAGGTAGTCGTCTTCTTCGACCCTCGATGTGAGGATGAAAATAGGCTACTCACAATTGCCGAACACTCCTCCCTTGAAGCATGTGGTTGACTGAGTATATGATATCATAATATGTCGAATACAAGCGATTGCGATCGTCCCATTCCTCTGCCGGTTCGCTCATACCAAAATGTCTCAGATACGTCTTAGTGTAGATCTTCGAGTTCACCTTGTTGTACGGACATCGCCAATCCGCTATTTCCATTTCGTTGTGGGCGTAGTAAGATCCAGCGTCGAACAGGATGATGTCCCCGGTCTCATATGAGGTGCCGGTATTCCCTTCCCACAGATCCGCGTGAATCAAGCACGGCTTGACGCTTCGACCGTCTGATTCCAGTGCCCCAACCAGTCTGGGGATGACATGAGAGATTACTCTTGCACCAGTCATCTCGAGCTCTGGCCACACTCCGTTGGTCTTAAAGTCTTCGGCTATGACGTGTACCATGAATTTGGTAAAGAATGAGGTCCAGCTGATGTCCCATTCAGTAGCCTGCGGTGTTCGGCCATTGCAGGTTCGTACGTGGAACCCAAACTTCCCAGTGGGAGATACACTTTTCCTGTGCAACTCAATGATCCGAGCGCAGAGACGATCGGGGTCCGGAACTTGGTTGCTCATCTCTGCGAACTCGCAGAGGAAGAAATATGTTGCTGGGGTTTCGGCCTTGAACTTCCCTCGTGCAAGCGGTTTAGGGATAGCCGCCGGTATGGTGGTGTAGAGCTCCGTCATGGCCCAATACTCGCCCTCCATCATGGCGTGTCCAGCATCTTCTGTTGCGCATTTCAGGAAGAATTTCTTCGGCGTGCCGTCGGACAACTCGGTGGTGATACGAGCTGTGATGGTCCAGGCCGACGATCCGTACCGATGTGCCGAAAGAACCTTGGTGCCTTCAGGAAGATGGGCAATAACATTTTCGTCGAGTGGGAAGTCCCCCGCTATGGCAGATAGAGCTCCTGGCCGTGCGCGTTGAAGGAGAGTGTGCACAGTGTCACTCATCTTGATTTAGCAGTCGCAAATATATATATAATGAGTATGTATAGAAAAAGAGGATAGGAAGGTTCCAGAGCTGAGTGTCTGATATATATCGGCATACATTGACTCGACAATTGGATCTCTTCCCTTTTCCACTCAAGAGATCTGCACTGTGTTTGCCGCTGGGACTGGGATATGGACCAATTATAACGCCCCATTCTGTCTGATCACTGGCTTTTTGCATTGGACCGAAGCTGTCCCACCTGCATATATAGTGTTAGGCACGTGCCGTCACACGGAATGTGATGCCTCTCTTCCGTTGACCTAAGCGCGGTCTGGACTATCCAGAGAAGGAAGGCAAGATGAGACGATGCTACGCAGCAATCTTCCAAGCCTCGTCTTCCATCTCCGCAAGGGGCCATTTATTTTGCCTCGGGATTTAGCCTTCCTTTGTACAATTTCGATTCGCAGCTTTGCGACAAATGAGTTAGGTAGTACACATGAGGATAGGATCATCCTCTCTATCTTTCTGCCCTTATAAGTCTACATACCATTTCAGAAGGCTGCATGGCACATTTTTGGCGTGACAAGTCTCGGCTAGGTCCGCCTGGAGCAACCTTGTCCTAGGCGCTGTAGCGTCGAGGCCTTCCCCCAACGAGCTGTGATTCTAGTCGACATCCAATGCGTCCTTTCATCCAATCAACACCGTATGGCTGCCCGTTCTTTGATTGACATCTGACATTGACAGGCTCATCGTTGTCCCACCTACCCAAAAATAGTACAATGACTGTTTCTCTAATAATAAAACAGTACGTACCGGCTACGGGCCCGGAGATGGCCGTCATTGCAGTACCCTCAGATCGAGGAGCTGCAGCCTCGTCACCGCCTAGACCAGCTAGACCAGTGCGGTACCTGAATTAGATAATATTACGGAGTAGAGCCCCTAGGCAGGCATACCGTCTTAGTTGCATTTAGCTAATTGCCCAATGGACATGTATTTTCGGCAGGAGCACGAGCACTGTCGTCAAATATCCACCCCCATCCCTCGTACGACATACCCAGTTCAGATTAACCCCACGGTCCCGGCCCCTGCTGCAGATCGAAGGCTTGGCAAGCTCTGCCGGACTCATCAGCTTTACCCACAGACCGCATATCAGATATCATCAATCCTCAGCGACGGATCTAATACTCGGTTTTCTCGCACTTCATGATTTTAATACTTGCGACTGCAAGGGTTCATAACGTTCATAACCGCTGCTTTGGCCCTCATGCCGATGGGAGGTGCTGGGTCGTTTCAACAGATGACCTACAAGAATGGTAACGCTCCTACTGCCACTGTTTCCCTAGCTCTAGGACGCTCGTTGACTCTTCACCATCAGTGGAAAAGAATCCGCTCTCATGTCTCACCGAAAGATGAACTGCCGGAGTTTTTAACGACATCCGCTGCGAATTCTCGTCGCCCGCTTGGAAACACATCATCCGCACCCCAGAGAGGTCGAACTTTTGCTGCAAACGATCCCAAAGAGCCTGAGACGCCATCGCGAGGACCCAGTCCATTTTCAGCCTACCACCTGGAGATATCTAAGACGGAGCAAGGGACAGTTGATGAGCTGGGATTGCATGTGGTGTACCAACCGTCATCACCAGCGCCGCTAGATGTCATATTTGTTCACGGCCTCGGAGGTGCCAGTCATAGGACTTGGTCCAAAAATCAAGATCATAGCCTCTTTTGGCCACAGCAATGGCTACCGCTCGAGCCGGAAATCTGCTCAGCAAGAATACTCACATTTGGGTACAATGCTAGATTCCGCTCGGGCGGGCCCCAAAATATGAACGTAGCAGACTTTGCAAAGGATCTGTTGTTTGAAACGAGATTTGGAAAGGGTACTGATACGGAAGATCTTGGGATTGGGAAGGTTCGCACACAATATCCTCTTGATGATCGATTCCGCTAAGGTCACCAGGTCCCAATAATATTTGTTGCCCATTCGATGGGGGGCCTAGTAGTCAAGAAGGTAGGTACTACTATGTACAATACAACGAGGACTGATTTGTCAGGCCTATCTGCTCGGACAAAACGATGAGAATTACCAAGACATTGTGAAGTCAATATCCGCAATAATGTTTCTTGCTACGCCTCATCGAGGTACGGATCTTGCGGAGTTGCTCAATAGGATGCTGTTCGTCTCTTTTCAGTCCCCGAAGGATTTCATCGTCGATTTGAGCAGGAGTTCTGCAGCAATTGAGGAGATCAATGAGCAATTCCGCCATGTTGCGCCTAGAATGTCCATCTTCTCATTTTACGAGACACTGCCTACCCACGTGGGTCCCAAGAAAGTGGTCTGTGACAGACATCGCTTTTCTGAAGAAAACTTGTCACCAATACTGACCTTCCAATAGATGGTGCTTGGCAAGGAATCGTCGGTACTTGGGTATCCTGGAGAGGTCTCTAGATCTCTCAACGCAGATCACCACGATGTTTGCAAATACACCAGTCGAGAAGATTCGAACTACGTAACTGTAAGAAATGTGCTGAAAACTTTGGTTAGAGATTGTCAATCAAGAGGTATGCTCATGTCTATTCAGTCATATTGAAACCTCGGCTGATTCATACTTACATCCGTTATCAACGTCAGGCATCATCGAAATGGAAAGCCAGTCATCAGACGAAGTTGCACTGGTCGAGAAACTCTTTGTGAGCAGCCAAGGTCTACGGGACGATTTTACCTTCCTGCAACAACGCTGGATGCCAGGCACTTGCAAATGGATCTTATCAGAACCAAATTTTAAGCTATGGCTTGAAGACGTAAACGAGTCTCGTATTGCCTGGTTGACTGGACCCCCTGCAAGCGGAAAGTCTGTGCTTTCCACTTATATCGTAGATCACGTGCGCAGTCTGGGCCACCACTGTCAGTATTTTTTGATCAACTTTGGAGATCCCACCAAACGTTCTCCAGCAGCTCTTCTAAGATCTATTGGAAATCAAATCGCGGAACAGGTACCAGCATTCAAACGAGAAATGGCCAAATTCTCACGTGAGGGATTGATACTTGACAAGAAAGACGCTCGCTTCATATGGCAGAAGATTTTCACTTCGGTCCTTTCTCAAATGGTCTTGCCTATACCTATGTACTGGATCATAGATGCACTGGATGAGTCAGAAGCACCCAAAATCCTGCTCGAACTATTCCAAAGTCTCTCCACGTTTCGTACACCTATCCATGTCTTTATCACGAGCCGAAGAACTGAGTCATTGTCACTTGCTTTCGAAAGACTGTCTATTTCTGTTCCTGTTGGCATACTCCAAAAGGATTATCACGCCGACACCACATCTGATATACGACTTTATGTCGAAAATGAAGTGAAATTGATGCGTGGCACTGAAGACCTAAAATCGCAAGTGACACAAAGCATCCTCCATCACGCTGATGGCAACTTCCTTTGGGTACGCCTTGTGCTGGAAGAAATTCTCGGCTGTCACACACAGCAAGCTGTTATGCAGACATTGGAAGAGGTTCCTGCCGGGATGGGTGCTCTGTATCAACGAATGGAGCTCAATATATCCAAAACCCCTAAGGAAGCGGATCGGGTCCTGGCAAGAACGCTCCTGACGTGGATCGTCTGTGCACATCGTCCACTCACGTTGAAAGAACTTTCTCAGGCTTTGATTCCAGAGTTTCCTGAGTTCTTGGACCTCAAAAGGACGATTCAAGATGTTTGCGGGCAATTTGTTGTCGTCGATCGCAGCTCGCATGTCGCAATGGTGCATAAGACTGCGCGGGATTATTTGACTCAAACACCTAATCTTCGTTTCTTCATTGACGAGAGGAAGTCTCACGGAGAGCTTTTTACCAAGACGATTTCCTTCTTGCTTCGTCCAGAGTTGCGTTCTGTACTTAGGCGAAGTCAACAGGCAGTCCACTCTACGGAGCCCTTTTTGCTCTATGCTGCTGTATCACTCACGCACCATCTTCGGCAAGCCGCCACTACTTCCGAGGGTATGATGAATCAGCTAGTCAAGTTCCTCAAAGGACCTTGTGTGCTCACCTGGATCCACTCGCTAGCCTTATTCAGTCAGCTGGAAGTGTTGATAACTGCTGCCCGAATATTGGATTGGTTTAGTGGCCTGAATCGCAAGCGCAATATCGATAAAAATCCATTACTTCACCGCCTACAAGACTTGGAGCTGTTTGATTGGTGGTCTACCGATCTTGTGAAGATCGTGGCTAAGTTCGGGAGGCATCTACGCGACGAACCTACTGCAATATACAAGATCGTCCCTCCACTATGTCCTCGGAACTCAGTCATGTCTCGCCAATTTGGGATCAACGATAGCTCAACCATTTCAATTTCTGGCGTTTCGCATCCAGCATGGAACGATTGTCTGGCCAGATTTTCCTTGCCTAATGGGGCCAAGGCATGGAAGATCAGCTGCGCTGGGCGTCATATCGCTGTCTTGAGCTCTATTGGATCAATCGTACTATGGGATTCGGTCAGCTTCGAGATGACTTGTACTTTGCGCCACGCAGAGCTTGTCGCAGTCATGTGTTTCAACAGCAAGTGCGACAGACTTGTCTCATACGGCTTCAGAACAACTAAGATTTGGGCCATCCCTTCCGGTCAACTTGTTACCGAGGTGGCCAACCCGGCTGATAGCAGAGCGCTTGCGATCACATTTGCGGGAAATGACACAAGGATTTTGGTCGCATCAGATGACAAGGTTATCAGACATCTCTATATCAATGCGGTACGGTCCGGTTGGCACAACCTTGAACCTGACCTTTTAAGAGAACATTCGCCAGTGGAAGGAGGCTTTATCACTTCTCCCTCCTTCATGGCATTCAACGCAGACGCCACCCAAATTGCTGTGGCGTACAGAGGTTACCCGTTGTCAGTTTGGGCCACAAATGAACCCCGATTACTTGGCAGGTGTAAGCGGGTCTCCAATCACCGAGCTGATCATGCTCGTCCGTCAGTCAGCTGGATGGCTGTTGAGCGCATTGCTTGGAGTCCTGTTGCAGACCAGCTCATTGGCCTGTACAAAGATGGTTGCGTCTTCAAATGGAGTCCAACCGGTGACGAAAACCAAGAAGCGAACACGATGGCGGATGAGATTCAAGTCAGCCCTGACGGTAAGCTCTTCTTAACAAGTGACAGTAGTGGTACCATCAAAGTCTGGAATCTTGCCTACTTCGCCGTCATCTATCAGCTCTCCTCGGAGAATCTCGTTATTGACCTGGCGTTCAGCCCCGATTGCAAGCGATTTTACGATCTTAGGGGGTCTTCTGTCAATGCATGGGAGCCTAATTGCCTTCTACGATTTTCTGATGGTGCAGAGGCTGCTAACGACACAGGGAGTGATTATCAAGCATCCACATCCATGTCTCACGTTTCGGAAGCCTGGGTTGTGTCAATCGATCCTATCAGCGCGCTTGCCGCAGCCCCAGGCAGCCAGCTGTACTGCGTAAGCCACGAAAACGGCACGGTGCATCTCTACGACAAGACAAAAGGACATCTGATGGTATTGTCAGAATCCGCCGGTTTCCTCACAACCGACCACATCACTTGGAGTGAGGATGGTTGTCATGTTGCGGCAGCGGATCTTGGTGGAAATATCACAGTGAAACGTCTGGATGCTCAAATAGGGACAGCAGAATTCGAAGTGCAGTCCTTAGTTGCCGCGAAGTCCAGAATCGCAATCGGTGCAATCCATCAGATATTGTTAAATAGAAGCTCCACGAAGCTTCTAATTGTCAGCCAAGATGCTGGTCAAATATGGTCAGTTGAGACCGGAGCTGTGATTTTCTCTGGCGTGCTCAAAGAGGGAGAAACTCGCAAATGGATGAATCTTCCAGCGCAGAGAGACCTTCTTCTAGGTGTAGGCGCCAGAGACCTGAAGGTAGTTCAATGGGAGGACCTAGCAGAACTAGTCTCTCTAGAATACCAGGAAGACCGGTTTCACTTTGCCGGTCGATCAAGTTTTGATGCGGACGAAGTTACAAGCACTACCATGGGTCAGCTATCATTGAATTCAAGCGTTGGATTTGAGGAAGATGTCTGCGTCAACAAAGCCATACTGACGCAGGATGGCAAATACCTACTTGTCCAGATTAGCAAGCATGTCACTCGAGGGAGAAGATTGACGCACCTAGTCGCATTCGACGTTTCTAGACTGGCGCCTTCGCAGCACCCCAATTCGCCCGCTTTACTTGATTGCCTCGACATTCCCAACGAGGTGATGGCGAGGATAGAAGTTCCGCTTGGTATTCTCCCGGAGAAGACGATCGTCTTCCTGGATAAAGACCTGTGGATGTGCACGCTCAGGATGAGTCCTTCGAGGCAACTCAGCGATTTGAAACGTCATTATTTCATTCCACGAGACTGGGCGAGTAGTGAAGGCTTAGAGCAATGCTGCTTATTACAAGACGGGACGTTCCTTTGCCCTAAGGATGGCGAAGTTGCGGTCATCACAAGCAGTCTAGGAATGGAGAGCTGGTGATCATCGCAGTAAGCTATCTCATGATGTATGTTTGGCTGGTGAGCCAATATTTTGGCTTCGACAAATATATGCTGCATCGAGGAAACTCGCCATACGTACCTCACTTGGATGCTAGATAGACTTGATCGAAGTACCACGAATGAACGGTCAACTGTCAAAGCCATGTTCTACCGGCCTATTGCACAGAAGTGGCATGTCTGAGAAAGCTGAAGGCAAGTTGACCTTCATGGTTTGAAGAAAAGTCCGAGATGTCGACACTGACTGTTTAATCTGCCAGTAGTGTACATGGAGGGCGAGCTAGTACGTATTGATAGGTCATAGACGTAGAAAGGAGATGTGCATTTCAACCACGGGTGACGGAGGATGAGGTATATTATAACTCGTGTTTACTAAACCGCAAGTCAAGGTATTGTATTGTACCCCGTAGCGCACAACATAATGTTATGAGCACGGTCATGCGTATCTGCATGTGGGCCCAATGATCATTTTGCACCACTTTAATTCTCATCTTACGATGAGGTAAGATGAGGAGCATTACTTAATTATTGGATGGGTTTCTACTGCTCTCTATGGTTTATAACCCCATCCCTAGACAATGTTGTCAGAGCCTCAATCGAAAAGCAAGCCACAAAAACATGCCTCCGAGCCACCCGAGCCACCCGAGCCACCCGAGCCACCCGAGTTCGCTTCTCCGCCTAAGCCACAACCCTTGACCACAGATTCATCCAAGACCAAACCCCTATACACGACTTTCGCCCGAACTGAGAAGCGCCTTCTGACCTTGCTACTCGGTCTCACTACGATAACTTCCCCTCTGACGGCAACGATCTACTTCCCCCTCCTCCCTCTCCTGAGTACCCACTACCACGCCTCGGCCCAAGCGATCAATCTTACCATAACCATCTACATCATCTTCCAAGCCCTGTCCCCCGCCATTTTCGCCACCCTCTCCGACTCCCTCGGCCGCAGAATCGTATACCTTATAACTCTCACCCTCTACGCGCTGTCGAATTTGGGTCTCGCCCTTGAGCATAACAGCTATGCCGCACTCGTGGTCCTCCGAGCCTTCCAGAGCCTCGGAGCTAGCGCCGCTTTCGCAGTCTCTTATGGCGTCATTGCGGACGTGTCTGTCCCGGCGGAGCGGGGGAGCATGGTCGGGCCTGTGAGCATGGCTCTGAACCTGGGAACTTGTGTAGGGCCCATCGTTGGGGGGTGGGTTGCGTTGAAATCAGGGAGTTATAACTGGGTCTTCTGGTTCTTGGTCATCATTGGCACAGTACTGCTGATATCTGTGGGAGGATTATTGCCCGAGACAGCGAGGAAGGTGGTCGGGAATGGGAGTGTCAAGACGAAGAGGTGGTGGGAGAGGACTTGGCTGTCTTTTCTTCGGGAGTGGAGTAAGAGGACATGGGAAAAAACAGGAAGGAGCGAGGGGAATGAGAAGACCCTGAACACAAATGCGTTTGATAAGGGTGGCGGGGAGACTTCCTCCAGCCGTATTGGCGCCGCCGCCGTGGCAAGCGCCAAGACCAAAAAGATGCTCAAAATGATGAATCCACTCCCTTGTCTACAAGTCATCTTTTGGAAGGATACGGCTCTTGTCCTGTGGATGCATGCGTCCTACTACATGGTCGATTACAGCATTCAAACATCTATCCCGTCCTCCTTTAGAGACATCTACCATTTCAACGAACTTGAAATCGGGCTCGCATATCTTCCACGAAGCGCCGGTATCATCACTGGTGGCTACATAAACGGCAGACTGATGGATCGAAACTATAGGATCACGGCAAAAGAGATAGGGCACATGGTTGACCGAGAGCGCGGTGATGACCTTCAGCAATTCCCAATCGAAAGAGCGAGGACACGAGGGTCATGGCATATCTTGACAATATTGACAGGCACTTTGATTGGCTATGGATGGGCCCTCGAACAAAACAGTCACGTGAGTATTCCTCTCATTCTTCAATTCCTGCAAGGATTTCTTGGGACTTCGATCTACACCATTTTCAATACCCTCTTAGTGGATGTGTTTCCAGAAAGCCCTAGCACGGCAGCGGCAGCGGCTTCGATCTCTCGTTGTGCCTTGGCCGCTGCAGGTGTCGCGGCCCTCCAGCCTCTCCTTGGTGTATTGGGGAGGGGATGGTATTTCACCGCCTTGGCTGTCTCCACTGGTGCCATCGGCTTTGTTGTGATTTGGGCAATACGGAAGTGGGGGGCGAGGTGGAGGTACGAGAGGGCTGGAAAGACTACCAGAACGGGCCGGAAAGACGACGCTGGAGAAGCAGGTCTGGCCGATCAGGTCACGTTATCAGGCGTGATCAGCGAGAAGACGCTGCCGAAGGCTGTGACTGGTGCTACGACTACTGCCTGATCATGACGAAGCTGCAAGGCATCGAATCTTGATTCGAAGATGAAAATGAGAAATAATCTAATTCTGGTGACTACTTGATGTCTAAAAAGCCGTCCAAGACCATCAGCCAATTGTTTCATCTGGCTACGGTAGCGAGGGCTCGTAAGAGCGAAACGTGAGTGCCCATCATCGATCAAACGCATGTCTAAAAAACAATTCATGCCCACTCCCTCAGGAAAAGACTTCAGAAGTTCATAGTTAAGGTGTCGATCTCCATCTCTGCGGCCGATCTATTTTCTTAATTCGTCCATGCGTTACGAACCTTTGCGAGGTGATGATGAGCCCCTGAAGAGGTGAGATCAAAGCCACGCAAGGGGCTCTGATATAACCAGGCGCGCCAGCCATCTACAGTTGAAAGGGAAAGCCTCCCTCCCTTCACAAGTATGAGAAGCTCAAAAAAAGGTGTCTCTCCCCCTCAATCAAGCCGACCCACTCTCTGAACCCATAGAGCCTTCGAACCGGTCTACACAGAACCAGCGGATGGACCTATACAACTATTTCTCCTGCTTAGCGAAACCCGATTATGGTCGAAGTTCCATCCAATCGCTTCCACCAACGTTTATTGATCCATGGATAGATGCAAGCCGTAATGAAGTGGCGTCCATGTAGAACTTACCAGTCCTTGTATATCGCCCATCATGGAACCATCACCACATGCACCATAGTCAGCCTCTGTCGGGCCGGGGCTGGTCTGACAGGGCTCCCGATGGTCCGACTAGTCCGCCCAAACGCTCGGACGGTCCAAAATGAAGCTATACAGACAGTCCACAGTCCGTCCAAACAGTCAGACCGTCCGACTGGTATAGACCAGTCCAATGGACTGGTCCATCGCTTCCCTCAAGTTGTCCAAAGCCTCCATAGCTCCTTCCCCCATAGTACCAATGGTAGCATGTAGATATTGCTCTGTAAATCTACCCAGTCGAAGGAAGCAACGTTGATGGAGAAGATGGAGTGAAATTCCGGTACCGGAATTGTGGGGTATCATAGTGAAAACCTACTCAGCCGTGGCACTCACACGTGTAGGAGGCCGAAGGCCGTAGTGAAATTCCTTGTCATCATTAGATCCCTTACCAAAAAAAATATATACACCATCAGACTAATAGTGGACCAGTCCGTCCAAACACCTGAGCCAGTCCATACACAGTCCAGTCCAAATGTCAGACCGTCCATGGTTTACCAGTGCATGGACTGGTTCACACCAATAGCGCAAAAAGTGGGGGCGGACTATCGGGAGCCCTGGCCGGTCCTTCCTTCTACAGCAGCAGCCTCATTTTCAACCGGACAACCAAACATCTTCTCCGCATCAGGATCTGGCATCCTAAATCCTCTCGTGTGTCGAAAGAGTTCTTCTGTCACTGCGAGAAGAGGACTTTGGTTCGATATCAGGGCTGGCGTTCGCGATGTTGGGAGTTGAGACTGGAGAAGGGTGAAAAAAGACAGAAACGTCTTGGCAGTTGGACCCTGCACCCCACATGCCAAGCGCAATACCGAGGTACTCTAAGGTACTCCATGTTATTATTGATTGGTAGGTATTGATTGACGGCCAGCTTACTAAGGGCCCTCCTTGGCAACGATGGCATATGACTTCTCTACTCTAAGTGATGGAGACACTATTAGCATCTACTTCATGATTCTGTTTTGAACCGGTCTGCCGATAGGATAGGCCCTTACACCATACCTTGACACACGACTCGCTAATTATGTTTGAATTTCGCTTAGCTCATCTCATCTTGACAGACCAGCCCGTGATTGTTCGCGCAACATTCAAGGCGCTATGCTTGCCCTTTCGGGCGTCAAGGTTCTAGTCTAGCATTAACGGGGCCGCGGGAGGAATATATAAAGAGATGGGTCCTCCAGCTGCTGCCAAACCTTTTCTGTGAAATATCTTATTATCGTTCTATTATTGTTTCGTAGGAAGCCCTCAAAAAGTATACGCTAAGCAGCCTCCGAACCACTTACACATCAAGATGCAACTTAGCCTCTTCCAACTTCCCAGTCTTGTCTTTCTGCTTCCTGTTACCGCTGC
Organism: Platismatia glauca; assembly: GCA_963556305.1. Classification (NCBI taxonomy): domain Eukaryota; kingdom Fungi; phylum Ascomycota; class Lecanoromycetes; order Lecanorales; family Parmeliaceae; genus Platismatia; species Platismatia glauca. The sequence goes on from OY745772.1 coordinate 829,773, forward strand.
TCTTCAAACCATCTACTTCGGGTTAATTGGTTCTTCCGCCGGGTACGTATCATTCTAATGATATGTTATCCAAAAGACAATTGCAGAAAATGTCATTACAAGTTTACAGCATAGAAGAGGACATTTCTTTTTGCATGTTATGGTTCCGAAAAAGTCGAAATCCTAACACAATAACTTCGACAGACCGAGCAGTTGCATCGCCTGGTTCTCGGACAGCGACCCTTGCAATGACGGCACCCTATTTGGCAATCCTTATTGCGAGAACGTCAACTGCAACATACCTATCACCATTTTAGGCCACGAAAACATCACCTTCACCCACTGCGTACCGCGTACCAGCAACCCCGCGACCGAGCCCGACCACATACCCACAGGGGTCTCGGATGACGGCACGCCGGCGCTGAAGTGCAAGGTGGCGACGAACCCCCCAGGGTCGCTGTATGGAGTCGATGCTGTGTGCAATGGAGGCACCAGCAGCAAGAATGGGGGATATGTGAACATTTATTCTTATTGCTCGTAAACCGGTATCGGAAAAAGGGAGGGAGGTTGTTAGGCGAAGCTGGTTGGGGGGGGTAATGGTACATATGTGTAATCTGAACGACAAGCAGGAATGGCGGAAGTAAGAGTAGGGCCAAGGCGGGCAGGCGGGAAGACAACTTAAGACGATCCTACCTTAACGTACCTAATGTCTTAACGAGCGGAAGCTAACTCGAAGGGACTTGGAGAACTCAGCTCCCTGAGGCACAGGTACTAGGCTGGCTCGCTAGAGCAGGCTGTCAGGCCGTGTATCTATTTACTTCTTTCAGTGCTCCTGGGTTCCTCTCTGCACTTCACCCCGCCACTGTTGCGTGGGCGAAAAAGCCTTCATACCTTTGACCAATGCCATGGCGACGTGCTATTCGCTGGTAAACACCACGGGCCTCTTCTCCGTCATCGGCCAACAAAAGTGCGGACCCAGCACCTCCGGCGCACAATTTTGCTGCGACAGTGACGATACTTGTCTCGAGAACTCCATCTGCCATTACACCCATTCTCTGTCCGGTGGCAGTGGCTACTACATTGGCGGATGCACGGACCCAAACTTCCCGGAACCATGTTCGAAATCGTGTAGTAAGCAGCACTCTGTATTGGAAATGTAGACGAGAAAGTCGACTCGGAGTGATGGACTCACGCTTGCACTTTCTCTACAGCCGATTTGCAGTCACAGAACATTGTTTTTACGGATTCCGCCACTGGTCTTTGGGCTTGCTGCTACCAGCAGCTAGGCGACAACCTGGACTGTTCTAGTATGTATTCAGAATCGTTTACTTCCTAATATCCCTCTCCATCAAACCCTATCTCACAAAAATACAAAAATGTGAAAAAAGGTGGTCGCCAAACACCACCCCACGGGAATATCTACTCCCTAGACATCCTTCAATCCCCAATTCTCTCCGTCAAGCGAGCATCGCTAACCCAAGTCTTCCATATAGACCCAGGCAATGAGACCTTCTATGCCCCTCCACCGCAGTCTTTGACAAGACAAGCAGCATCAAGTTCCACAACATCAGCCTCCGCAACTTCCTCCACCAGCAGCACTGTCTCGTCCTCTGCATCCTCTCCATCTTCTCCATCCTCCACGTCTTCCACACCCTCCACATCCTCCACATCCTCAAGCAGCACCATCCCCCCCTCAGCATCCACCACCCCATCATCCCCCTCCCAAACACCCGCCCCCTCCAACTCTCTCAGCGCCGGCGCAAAAGCCGGGATCGGCGTCGCAGCTGCAATCGCAGGCCTGGGCATAATCGTCGCGCTCGGCTTCTTCTTTCTCCGGAAGCGGAATCCCCGACGGCAAAAGGAAGACCGGGCACAAGGTAGCAATGAAATGGCGTCGTCCCCAAGAGCGAGACAGACGCAGCTTTGGGAATTGAACGCTGAGCAGAAAGCGGAGTTGGATGGGAATGCCAGGTCGGAGTTGGAAGATAGGATGGGGGGGTTGACATGACTATGTGAGGGAAATCTTCGGAAGGACGAAGTATATTGTGTTTTCACTATACCCTTTTGGAACATTGTTATATCGGTTGTATCAAAAAGTGTTCCATCTGGCCTCGGGACATCTGCTCAGCTTTTAAGGATAAGTCTTTGGTATGTTTGGTATATCTCTGGGCAAATACCGCTGTATGAAGCACAAAGTCAGGTCGACATGGCTTCAGGTCCTCAGCGTTGTGCGGTCTAGTGTCCCATCTCCTGGATTACGTCTACTTCCTGCAAGCACTCCCCAAGCGCTTTGTAAAGCTCGCCCGAGCGCATCGATTCATTTCCCGTAGTGACATAACCCCCCATCGTGGGTGAGGTTTCATCTCACGTTCCCGTCCACCGCATGGCTACTTTCAGTTACCGAATGCAAACCCTATCGCCTCGACTTTCGGCGTTGCGATGGTTGCTTCGTCCAAGAACGGGACTTTGAGCTTGTTGCGGACGACGGTGTACATGCGTGCGGAAGCCACCCCGAGGAACGGTGTCGCGTCCGGGCTGAGGATGTATTCGGCTCGAATATTACTGCTGCTATTTATTTCCGCGCATGACCGTCTTTTCGAAGGTTATACAGTGAACCTTGGCTCCAACGAATCTGGTAACAAGGAATACCTGCTTGTAACGAAGACATCGTATAGAATCGATTGTTTTTGTTGAGAAATAACGAATATTTCTCAACTACGAACTTATTAAGATTTGGCGGAAAGATTCGTAGGTTGTTGTTACATACAAGCTGTATTATGTGTATTTTACCCTATATTCCTGATGTTCGGAGGGGAACTTGCTGTACTGCGGGTATCTTTCCCTCTGATTGCCGACTGATTGGGTATTATCGATACAATATCGGGCCTAGCGCAGTCTCACCGTAACGAATACCCAATCGAGAATGAAAAGGTCAATTCGGTAGCTTCCGGGCGTCTCAGAAATTCCAAAAACAGCAAGGCGTACCTAATCGGGTAAAGCCCAGCTTGCTGGAATATCACAACCAGAATGCCTTACCAAGAGATGAACCTCTCTGCATTGCAGGCAAATTCATGTCCTGAAACAGAAGACCGCTTTATAGCGCAGGGTCACCAGTTCGTATGGCGTATACAACTTCTTTTCGCAAGGTCTTACTACCATCCTATCTTCCGTCAGCCTCGTAAGAGATATTCTCTCAAGGTGGGGTATATTTGTACCTTAACAAAGATAGCGAAAATGTCTCAATCGCCGGATAATGCAGCTGGCAATCAGATATTCGCGGATGCCAGGAAAGAATTTTTGGCATCACTTTCATCGCTTTCGTCAGAGCAACAAGCTCTTTTCTCTCCGTGCGCCTCGGGCCAGAGCTGCTTGCACACATCAAGTCATTGGATTGTATATCAAAGAAGAAACATCTCGCCAAGCGCCGATTCTCCTCGATAAGAAAATTTATCGAAGTGTTGCAGTCATACTTCTCAGCCGTCGATGTACTAGTGCAATGCGACCCCATCCACGCAGCTACTGTCTGGGGAGCACTGCGTCTGATCTTTCAGGTATGCAGCCAATTTACCTTCCTTGTAGAGCCGCGGGCTGATTTTTCTAGCTATTGAATAACTTTACGGCATTCTTTGATAAATTCACAGCTACACTGGATCACCTGGCACAAACATTCCCCATCTATGATAGGATCGCTGAACTCTGCGATGATGGATCGGATGAAAGGTTGAAAGAATCGGTTCAAAATCTATACGTTGACCTGTTGGGATTTTTTCACTGCATCATTCGAATGTTCTTTCGTAACAATGGCAGTAAGCCCTGCACAGTCCATCTTCAATGCCCAGTGACTAAATCTCTGTGGTCAAGAACCTCGTAAATCCTTTTTCGTATTTGGTGAGATGCTCTGGAAACCATACGACGTCAGATTTGATGAATTCAGAACGAAAATGAAGGTTCACAGAAACATTCTGGAATTCGCGCTAAGTCTCCACCACATCAAGATCTCGAAACAGGCTATCGATAGAGACGAGATGCATTTCAAAGAAGTGGGATTAAAACGAGTGATAGACGATGATCGAGCAAAACGGATGCAGATAGTCACGGAGGAAACGAAAGCGGTTCTCGACCTACAGCAAAAAGGTATTGTTGATCTCTCCCACCGTGCCAATCCTGCTCACCTCCTCTTCTTGAGCAGACCTGGCTTTTCATCGCCTCCAACAATGGATAGATGCCCCCAATTTTGATAGACAGTATGAGAGATCCCAAAGATTGCGCGAAGAGGGAACGGCGCAATGGTTGTTCGACCATCCCACATACGAGAGCTGGAGAGCCTTACGTCAGCAAGATTGTCCAGTCTCGGTGAACTCAAACACGAAGGAATTTGAGAGAAGCACGCTCTGGGTCTATGGTGGGTCGAGCGTAGATTTCGAAGGTCATTCTGCTGACGGAACTCAGGAAAGGCAGGCTGTGGCAAGACGGTCCAGGCTGCGTCAACCATCGAAGAGCTTAGAAGCACGAACCAAAACACTAAAGCCCAACGATCAGCGGTCTGCTACTTCTTCTTTGAATCTGACGTACCTGCCACAAGGATCAGTGCTGCGGCGTACGGAGCTTTTCTATCTCAGATGTTGCACTCTCACCGTCATGAAGAAGACCTATTGGACATATGCACATACGCAATGAACACACTGTCCCGTGGCCAGCGAACTGCAACTCATACTGAGCTGTTCGAGCTCCTTATCTTATGCTTTAGAGTAATCGACCGAGTTGAACTCGTGCTCGATGCAGTGGACGAGTGTATCGATCCCGATATATTAGTCCACCAGTTACTTGAGCTCACTCGAACAAGTTCCGTGAAGTTGATTCTCTTTTCTCGCCCAACTGTCTCGCTGCTCTGCAAAAGCGTACCTCACCAGCTTCGTCTTTCACTACGAGGCGAACCCGCAGTCCTTGATATCCGCCTATATCTGAGAAGAAAATTGGATGACCTTGCCAACCTCGATTATTTTCCAGAAGAGTGTGACCTTGAAGACCCGGTCGAGAGGCTTGTCCGTGGAGCGGATGGTATGTTTCTGTGGGCTAGGCTAATGGTTAGCTACCTATCTTCGCCGGCTCTGACCCTGTGGCAGCGGCTGGATGATATCGCCGAGATCAATTTGCCAGAGGGCCTAGATGCAATGTACTCCAAGATCATTAATTTAATCTTGAGCAATGGGCAGGCTTCGAAAGGCCTTGCAAGACGTGTTATTAGTTGGCTTCTCTACGCCCATGGTGAACTAGCTCCGAGAGAATTGGAAGAAGCCTTGATTGTAGGGACTGGTAGGAATCTGAGAGATGGAGACAAATTCAACAATTTCGTGGATACCGTCTTACTCGCATGCGCAGGCTTGGTTGAACGGGAGACAGATCGAGGGTGGAATGCAGACCTGGACGACCGTCCCTTTCGATTTATACATCTTTCAGTCAAGGAATACTTGCTATCATTGGCCAACAATGATAGCATGAGCTCTGGGAAAGCCAATTCTCCACAAGCAGCCTACAATTTAGTACCATATAGGGAACAAGCTCACCTTGACATGGCCACCAGCTGTCTCCAATACCTAACTTTTCGAATGCCCGCCCAGCCTTTGTCTGGCCGAATCGGAAAGAATATGGGACGGCAAGATTTGCAACAAAGCTTCCCGTTCTGCTCCTATGCGACGAAATTCTGGATATCTCACCTGGCGAGGTCGATTGCGGCTAACGAGAAGGTTGCATTTCAACAGCGTCAATTGGGCGATGGCTACGATCATTTGATTGTCGCATTGTCATCGTTCTTCGCTCAACGCCTTGTAGTAACATCGTGGGTCGAAGCCTGCTATGTGCTAGAAGCCCCTCCGTCCGCAGAAGAGCTGCAAAGATGGGGGGGAGTAGTTCGGACGTTGGAGATACGGAAGAACGCGGCGCCCATGGATATTTCAGAGGTCAGTCAAGAAGCTGTAGAGTTTGCACAATACCTGACGACTCTGCAACGAATGTGGGGCACCAAGCTGATTACTTGTCCTGAATGCATTTGGGACGAAGTCACTGCATTTACGCCTAGTAGATTTCTTCAGCAATCAACGACCACTGTTGTGCAGCCGCTCATCCCTGACACAACGCCTGGTGCAACGAGTAATCTCAAGGAAATCAAGAAAATCTCCCAATTGACTGCAGATACCGCCAATGTCACTGTTCTCAGCATCTGGCCCTCCAGGTAAGAATTGCGACCAACGAACGCCTTCTCAAGCTAAAATCGAACAAAGGAATTTTGAGTGTCTCTACCAAGAAAAGAACTCCGAGGCTTCCTACGCTAAGCTCAGAAAATACTCCTCTGGCTGGACAGGGCGATATGAAGTTTACTCTATGGTGGACAGCAAATGTTTAGTTGACTTAAAGATGTCTCTCGACGCAGACGAAATCTGGTATCAAATTCTCCACTCTCTATGGAACAAAGCTGGAAGCTGGGTGATTCAATTCCCTCTATCAATCAGCCCTGACGGAGAGTCATTCACTATACTGCGAACCTTGTATGCCCTTGTCATCGACAGACCGGCATCAACCATCAGTTACCGTTCATCTTTACTTCCTGTGGAGGATCACAGATCAATGCGGACCGTGTGGTCCGAGACTAGAGGCGAAATTGGGCATTCTCCGCACCAAAGATACGGGAAGCCCGAGGACATGTGGAGACCCCTTGATCGCTGGAACTTTCACGGGCTATACGCTTACTGGGTGTTTTTCAGTCCCGACGGTCACGATATTTGCATCATAGATCAAATCTGCTTCGCCCCAAACTCGATTGCAATTTTCTCGCGGGACTCTAGGGATGGCCAAGTCGCCAGGTTAATTGTACAAGAGGAGCAGTGGCTTAGAGATTATGACCCACAAGATGCCCAATGTTCGCGCGCATTTTGGGATGACAGAAAGGCTTTCAATCTTTGCTTTCACAGTCAACATCCGCTACTCGCTAGTCATGCCAGCAATCGTGTCTTTTTATGCAAATTTGGAGAAGGTAAGCCAAGCCTGGATTTTGATACCGTTTCGGAAAACCTTGCTCACATACTGTGAAGTTGGACACATGTTTAGAGAGGTGCTCGATTTTGGAACATCTAAACCCCGATGGGGCCAGCCCAGATCAAGGGACATTTTTCTTGGTCTCGAAATATCTCTAAGCCCATGGAGCCAGCCTGAACCAATAGAAATCAGCCTTTCAGAATGCGGCGAATATGTCGTTGCTAGTACCGGATCCTCGAACCCTGTCGTGTTTCTTCTGCCACCTTGGGCCTTGTCCTTGAAGGCACCATCGACCATTGTAGCACAGACTTTGCGAGAGCGCAGAAACCAGGCTGAAGTGTTGGAATCCAATGCCCCTGTCAATGAGCCACCCAAACCTACGCTCTCGGATTTCGGTCAAAAAAAGGCTTTGTCTTGTCAGCAGGGAATTTTGACGACCTATCATAACGCTTTTGATTCGAATGGTCAAAGATCCGGCCTTCGACTTTCTTATGCTGACGACTCCATTAGACTGCACCAAGATCAAGCTGGAGATAATGGCAAAGATCCAGAGTCCCTTTTACTCACACACCTTCCCAATTGGGCCGGAGAAAACGTCGATGTCAGTGTTAGAACTTCCAACAGCTTGGAGAACAGCATTCAAGTCGTACTCAACAAGGCGACAAAACCGTGGAGCGAGCTCTCGGCGCCTGCAGATCAGCATCTACCGGCTATTGTCAACACGAGACAAAAGGGCGATTCGAGAAAGAAGCGTAGCATCTGGGCAATATTGCGGTCAGGCGAAGATGCTTGAAGACGTTTCATCTACTAGCGAAACAGTGGTTCTAGACAAAACCTCTCCTGAAACCCCGGAGCGAGGTACATAATATGAGTCTCGGAGACTACAACCTATCTCATACTCTAGTGACACACTTTAGCAAGACAAGAATCAGAAAAGAGCATGCTGCTTTGGATAGAAAGGGAAGGTTGGTAAGCGCCCAAGATGCCACTTGATTTTTATCGACAAAGCCTTGACATCCTGCAGATACTAAAGATCAAGTGCTGACAACAACCACTCAAAATTTTGCACGTACACGTCTCGCTTAAACACGCGTAACCCCCGCGCTAGAGCAAAGGCGTCGTAAGGAATCCAAGGCGCCATAAAACCCCAGACATCTATTTTGATGAATGACCGTCACGTATTTGGCAGTCAACACCAATATTCCATTCAACAACAATATTATATTGCCATTGGGCTCCTCTTTGTGCCTGTATGCGTCTTACCACTCGGCTTCTGAGCATGACTGGCGAGGTCGCCGCAACTCTGGCAGTAGGTCGTCGGCTAAGAGGCAAAGCAGGCTCGTACAAGGTTTTAGAGCAATTTACAACGGATCGAGATGTTTGGAAAGCTATGTGAGCTATCTTGCCATGTGTCTATGCAATAAAGGCGCGCTATTGTCTTTGGCTGACCAGGTCGCAGTGATGAGAACGCTCGCCAGGTGGTCATCAAGAGAGCGCCGCCACACCTCCTGAGCAATGAGCGCGGAATTCTTCAGATCGTACAAAATCACGTATGCATTCGTCAGATGATCGATATCATCGAAAGTCATTCTTCGTTGGTGTTGGAGTACATGGACGACAACCTCCTGGATGTATGCAGTCGAAAAAGACTGGAAGGTTCAGACTTGAGAGTCGTTGCTCGTACTGTACTTGAGGCGCTCGCAGTGCTCCACGAGAATGGCTTTGTGCATACTGGTCAGTATGCTTCTTATACGGCCAGCTGCTGTTCTAATGCTACATTTTGAGATAGATATTAAGCCCGATAACGTTCTTATTGATTATGGTAACGACGCAACCCGCTTCAGCAGAGTTGCACTGGGAGATTGTGGCGATGTGCATCGATTTAACCCGAACCTGGAAGAAAGTCACGTAATCAGCGCCGCAATATTTAGAAGTCCCGAGGCGCAATTAAACCTCAGATGGGGGCCGCCGACGGATATATGGTCCCTTGGTGCCACCGTACGTACCTCGGTAGTTGACTACCCCTTCCGCTAGAAATCTCGTACTGATCTGTGCAGCTGATCAGTCTTATATTCGGCGGAAACTGGCATATTTTTAGTCCAGCAAATGTTTCCTTTGACGATGAACATTACGGATTTTGGGTGCTCGTTGAGCAAGTCAGGCGCTTCGGGCCGTTCAATGACAGGTTTGAGGAGATCGCTGACGCGGAACGCCTTGCAATCTGCACGGGTGCAATTGTCTACACACAGGAGAACCAAAAGTGGCTCCCGTTCTCTATGTCCGAAGACGATGAACTCGCACGGCCGGTCAGGGACTTCATCGCGAAAATGATGAAATTGGACCCAAGGGACAGACCAACGGCAAGGGAGCTTTTGCAAGACGCGTGGTTCAAGCTTTGAAGCTGCTGAAGGAGCTGGTCGCTGGAAGGACGCTGGTCGAACGCGAAGGAAAATTTCAAGATTCTGGTAAAAACTGTTTTGTTACGGTAGAGGAATCATGGGCGGTGCCTTGAATGGACGTCGATATCTACGTGCCGCTTTTGCCCTTCTTTCCTTTGCCTGTCGGCGTTCTCCAGGTCCATAACCCCAGATGGACCAATCAGACGAGAGACAACGGGGATCCAACGGCTTGGATCAGATTGCATACATCCCTTGCAGCGATATTGACGAATGCCCGGATGCACCATTGTGAGCTGTTGCCTGCATGCCCTGTTGGAAACTTTTGCAATTAAGCGTACAGTCCATGCCGACTACCCACACATTGTATCCCAGAGTCCCGTGTTCATAAGCCTGTGCTGCTCGGGCCTCAGATGTGTTGCTCCAACCTTATTCAATTTGTGTAATGGCGAAACATACATCGCTTTGTTTATGATTCATGCATGCCGCTCGCTGACATGGACTTTTATAAGCGGTCCTACAACGTGCTTGTGGGTGTCCCAAACCGCCTCTCTTTAATTTGACCCAATTTCGGCATTGTGAGGCTACGGATCCCAGAGACAAGGTGTATGCGTTACTAGGCATGGCTTCTGATGTGCGAAACGACACGGACTTGAAGCCGAACTACGCAAAGCCAGTAGCCGAAGTCTACCAGGACCTGGTCAAGTTCATTGTCACAAAGGATGGAGATTTAGATATTCTCTTGGCCTGTCAAATCCCAAATTCGGAGCATGATCTGCCGTCTTGGTTGTTGGACTAGAGCATCGCGAGTTCAGTCTAGGTTCTTCACTCATATGCGTCCAAATTTCCTGGCCGGGCTTCAGGGAATTCCGTCGCCGTCACACATTTCTCCAAACATCCTTCCACCCTGGTGGCGCAAGGAGTCAATGCTGATATCGTCATGGAAATCTCAGATTCGCTCATGAGCAATATGAATTTCGGCTGTGAATTGAATTTTCGAGCTGGAATAGCTAGGCCATCGCGAATCCTTGCCTTGCTGGGAAGCCTAGTAGGAGTCTTGACACTATCATTAAGTCCGAACCTTGGTAGGTCTATTGCCGGTCACCACTGACCTATCAATTTTTCGTGGTCCAGCGTCAGTGCGGTAGGCCTTTATCTTTGTAAAGCTCGAGACCTGTTGCTATAACTGACAGAGGTATAGAATGCTCGGGAAACAGATTAACAAATATCGAACATTTCCAGGAGGCCCTCTGTCATTTAGAGCAGTGCTAGGCAGTGCAGATCTTGATTCCTGTCGATCGAGTAACTGTTGCATCGCACCGGTGGATCGAAGGTAGCCATGGATACTATGGAAATCCATGGCTACTATAGGCACTCATGGTGTCATAGTACCCATCTCGTGGGCAAATGTCCATCTATGCCATGCACATTGCCATGGATAAAGCATGTTGTTCATGGATTGCTGCTCATTATCACTACTTCTTTGAACCCCTACGACCTCCCTTGCTTCCTCCCTTCCTACCTCCTCTTCTACCGGCCGCAGCACCATTGACCGCAGCATCGGCCGTCTTCCTACCTCTTTTTCTCCCGGCCGCAGCACCATCGATCGCAGCATCATCGGCCCCAGCATCATCGGCCCCAGCATCATCGGCCCCAGCATCATCGGCCCCAGCGTCGCCCGCTCCAGCGTCGCCCGTCCGAGCCTCGTCGCCCGTCCGAGCCTCGTCGCCCGTCCGAGTCTCGTCGCCCGCCCCAGCGTCGTTGACCGCCCCAGCATCGTCCGCCGCCCCAGCATTGTTGACCGCCCCAGCGTCATTGGCCAAGTCGTTGCCCTTGCTAGCAGCCCATTGTCCGGCAGTATTGCGTTGCTGTCGCTTAGCCTCACGGTCGCGGTCGCAATTGCGTGTTCTGTGACCTTGTTGAGTCCTCATGATCATTGGTGAAATATTTGGACAGTCGGGAGTATTGTCTTGATTTGTTCCACCATAACAAGCAATAGAACACTTAGCCTCTGCTTTGACACATGGACATCGACGTGTGGAACACCAAGTCTTCTGGTCTCGGCAGTTGTAATGAATAGGAACCTTTTCCGTGGTACTCTCTTGTGCAGCGCAATAGTGAAGACTCACTCACTTAGTTGGCGGAGGATTTGAGATGCCGAGATCAATATGGTTGGGCAGAAGATTTAACTGTGAAATAGGGTAACCTTGCTCCTGTGTTTCGGCACGGCACTATGGGTGCTAGTAATAGCGAGGTTACTTCAAGGCTTCTCTGCGAGCGTTGTCTATACAGCGGGTCTTGCCCTCATCGCTGACACAGTCGACGCTAATCAAGTTGGATCATGGCAAGTCAAGCCTGTCCAAAACGATTATCACACAGCTTACAGACGCATAGGATCGGCTTCGTGCTCAGCGGCATGAATCTCGGAGCGCTCATCGCCCCCTTCCTTGCTGGGATCGTATACGCTAAAGCAGGCTACTACGCTGTTTTCGGGATGATTCTTGGACTCATCGGCCTTGACTTTATCCTGCGTGGAGTAATGATTGAAAAGAGGACGGCAAGAAAATGGCTTCCAGAAGACAAATGGAGCCCAAGCACAGCAGTATTTGATCCCGAAAACGGGAGTGAAGGATCTGAGGACGGTTCTACTACCGAGGTTGATTCTTCCGGCCAAGCAACAGGAGACGAGCAAAACGAGACGCAGAGCGATGAACCCACAGAAACATCCCCTCTGCTCCAGAAATCATGGAATGCAAAAAGGTCACAATCCTGGTTCAGACGAAGATTTCCCCGAATGGCAATCCTGTTGGATTCCCCCCGCATGAGAGCTGCCTTCTACGGTTGCTTCACGCACACCACTCTCACCGCCTGTTTTGACACCATTTTACCCCTCTTCGTCAAGCGCACGTTCCACTGGAGCTCCGCCGGAGCAGGTTTAATCTTTCTGTGCCTTACAGTTCCCACAGTGTTAGGGACCTTTGTTGGACAACTCTCGGATCGGTTCGGACCACGAAAGATGGCTTTGATCGGGTTTGTCCTGACTATACCTACTCTTGCGATGTTGGCCTTGATACAAGATGATGCCATGGAGAGTAAGATTGGTCTCTGTGTGCTGCTCACACTTATTGGTAAGCTTTGACACTCCAGTCTCATTCTTTCCTATCATATGAATCGATCTTTTATGCAGGGATTGGACTCAACTTCATCCTCACGCCGCTCGCGACGGAGATGTCCCACGAAGTGGACGTTCTAACGAAAAGGCACCCGGACACTTTCGGAAGTGCGGGTGCGTATGCCCAAGCATACTGTTTCTTTGTTGCTGCTCTCGGTGCAGCTACAGTTGTGGGCCCTCTATGGTCGGGCTTCATCTACGACCAGCTGGGCTGGGAAGTCACGGCGGCTTCAATGGCGCTGCTTTGCGCGGGCGGTAGTATTCCAGTGCTGAGGTATACGGGCGGCTCGGTCAAGGGTAAGGATGGCAATGTGGAGACGTCGAATGGGGATTGAATATGCTGTCAGAGGGCAGCGGATGATGAGTGGAAAGCATACTGATCTATGGTGGGAGTCATGAGGTATAAGACCCCATGGACAACAAAGAACCAGGCAACACGGTATGCATGGAAGGATATGCATGGAAAGGAAGGAAGGAATTAGACACTCCGACATATGCATTGCTGTGGGGAAGGAAGAATCTAGGTAGGCCGATGGAGGGGATGGAGGCAAAGTAGATGGGCGTTGGATGACATGATGACCAAAACAAGCACAGTAGGTAGACAAGATATGTGTATACTTAGGGCGGTATTTTGTAATGTCGATACTAAACCCTTTTTGACTCTAGTTGTAAAGCCCCCACCTTGGGGTGTCTCGGGGTACGTTCTCTAAGGTAATTTTAAATCCTTGCCCCCAAAACATACAAGTTCAACCTAAGAGTAGGAGTACCTAATGTTTCAATACTCTAGCGTAGATGGACTTGTCCAGACACCAAGCGCGAGATGGTTTCAATACATCCAACCTACTTAACTCCAGCTACAACGCATTCTCTGCTAGCTTGTTATTGTGCTACATTCAAGGAGATTCAACATTGTACTCTGCCCAAGAGTAAGCTCGGCTTGAGCCACTTTCACAAATGTCAGATTCATCAACATCACTGGAACTCCTGGTTTGAGACTGCAGCTTACAGGAGGCGATGCGATTGGAATTCTTGACCACATCATTCCATCAGCTTCTCCGCAAACCACTTGACGAGATGCGACACTGTCGGGTGGCCCCATACCAGTGTCGGTGGCACCTTGACTTTCAATTTTTGCTGCAATTGCCGTCTGAAAGCCACTGTCATGACCGAATCCATCCCTAGGTTGGGGAGTGCTGTCTTAACATCAACCTCTTCTCGCGAAGGCAGCTGGAGGACGGTGGCGACGCATTCAGAGATCTGGCTCTCCAAGTAAGAATTGCGAGCAGCACCGGCAGGAGGCAGCACTTGAGTAGCCGAGCTTTGCTCAGTTTCACCAACAGTAGCATCGTGTTGATTGTGTCGACGCGGTGCAATATCTTGCAGTATCTGCATCGGCAATTGCTCGTCTGAATTGAATACACGACTTCGCAGGATGACGGCATGACTCATGTCATACTTTGAGACGTGATCCCAAGCTCGAAATGCCTCCTCGCTCGTCACACTCGTGATGCCTTTGGCCTCTAATTCGGCTTCGATAAAATCCGTGCTCGCGGCCATACCCAGCCCACGCCAGCTTGTCCACTGGAAGGCGACAGCTTGTTCACCGTCCAAGCGCCGATAATTCGCAAGGCTGTCGAGGAATGCGTTGCCGCTGGCGTATGAAGCTTGGCCTGGAAAGCCAAAGAGCTGGCCACAAGATGAGAACCAGATGGAGAAGTCGAGGGTGCCTGCTGGGAACGCTTGGTGCATCGCTAAGGCACCTGCAATCTTTGGATCCAGCACTTGATTGAAGGCATCTTCTGTGATTTCGGTAAGTAATTGATTCTCGAGAACGCCTGCCGCGTGCACGATCCCGCGGACTGGCGGCAGGCCAAGATCCGAGAGGGACTTCTGGAGCCTCGATGCTGCGCCATGGGTGCTAAGGTCCAGGGCTATGACTTTTACGTGGACGCCCAGTTCTTCCAGTTTTAGGATCCGACCAATTGCAGCCATGTTTTGCTGTCCATCAATAGCCCATTCAGACCGAGAACGAAGCCCACTCCGAGATACTAACACAACCCGGCGAGCTCCCCTCTCAACCAGGAAATCGAGGACTTCAAGACCCAATACACCAAGGCCACCAGTGATCACATATGTCCCTCCAGATTTTGGCATGATTCTTTTTTGCGCGTGTGCTGGCAAGAGCTTGTCATGTGGCATTGAGCGTAGACGACAGACTTTGGAGACAGTATCTTCGATCTTGATTACATCCGCGTTGAGGACGTATTTGATGGCTTGAAGTGGAAAATCAGGATTGTCAGTGTCAATTATTCCTCCCCACAAGTCTGGCTGCTCAGCTGCAATGATCCTTCCGAGACCTAACAGGGAGGCGTGGGCCAGACTTGTCGGTGTTTGAGCTGTGATGGCGTTCTGAGTTACTGCAAATATTCGCATTTGAGGAGCACTGCTCATGACAAATCTTGTGATTGCGAGCAAATCGTGACAGTATGACTTGGACGCTGAGGCTATCTTGCTGGTATCCTCGACTTGTCCAGGGATGTATACGACCACTGCACTAGACAAGCTCGTTACCAGAAGATCTCGATTCTCCATCAGCCGGATTGGTGAGTCCAGGATCGTCCTCTTGATATCCATCTGGGCAAGCTGCTCCTCGTACTTTTGGCACAGGCAGTCACGATAGGTAGCGATGATGATGATATGATTGAATGGACGAGGCTTTTCAGAAAGGCTCGCAGGTATCCACGCCAGTTGATGTACCAAGCTTTCAACACTGGCGCTAGCACCCGGAGTACCCTCAATCTCCGCAAATTGCATCTGCCGGAAAATCGCCAGCGTCTTACCACTCTCATCATGAATGGCGATATCGGCTGCCAAGTAGGCCTCGCGCGAAGAAGCCACCACATGTATGTACCCCTGTCTTGGGGGGGAGGCGCCTGGCAGGATCTCGAAGCTGTCAACAGCTGATGGCATTCGAAGTCGAGGTGGTTCGGAGAAGACTGTCGAGCCAATTGATGTTGCTGCGTCGAGAATCGGCGCCCAAGAATCACCATCCCATGGTAGTGGTGAGCTACTATCAGTCGATGGACTGACATTGACTTTTGCTAACATTTCTTTTTTGGTGCTGAAATGCTCATCTACTACCCATGGAAAGCCCATTGCAGGAACTCCCACACTTGCAAGGTAATCGGTGACGAAAGTAGATTTGAGCTTGTTGTCAATTCGAGCTGCGACTTCTCCAATGTTGATATTGTTCGTTCCTAATGTATTCTGGTGTTTTACTTCCGCAGTTGTGTGTGTGAGCCATGAATCTCCAACTTCCGTCCCGTTCGACTCTCCGTCCTGGATCAGTCTTGACACCAGCCGTATCCTTTTTGACTCCATGATAATCTGCAGTTCACGTGGTGCGCTCACTGCTACGGGCACTCGCAGAAGTACATTTGACAGCGCAGCATACTTGGATGCCTGCACGAATGTATTGAATAGAACTGCGGCTGGAATTATCTCGGTGCCATGTAATGGATGACTGCCTGGAAATGGTTTCGTCGTATCGTCAAGAATGGTGTTGAATACCACACCCCCATTTCCAGCAAATTGAGTTCGAGCACCGAGAAGTGTATGCTTGTCAGGGTCATGACACTCTCCACCTTTACCGTGGCCGGTGCTGACTTCACGCCAGAATCTTTGGTGTTTCCATAGGGTCTTCGGGACGTCATCTGCCCAGATCACACCCTCAAAGAAGCGCTTCCATATAATGTCAATCCCTATGACCCATAGGGAGCCTAGCGAGGCGGTCAGTGCTTGGCGAGTGGATTGATCTCGCCTCAATGTTGAGAGGACAACGGCGTTCTGAGTCTCCAAATCCATGAGAGTCTCCTCGATGGACTGGGCAACGATGGCATGTGACGAGACTTCGAGGAAAACACAGTAACCATCTTGTGTGGCGGCTTTGACAGCATTTGTGAGCCGGACTGGATTAATCATGTTCGCCACCCAGTATGTAGCATCCCGCATGATCGTGGCTCTCGGGTCTTCGAACGCTGTCGAATACAATCTTGTAATCGGTGGCCGAGGTTTGATCTCGTCTGCTAGTTCTTTAAGCAGGGGCTGACCAAGGCATTTCAATGCCGGGGAGTGGAAGGCGATGTCAGTCTTGACATTCAGGACTTTGATTCCTCGAACCTTCCACTGCTCGCGAAGTAAGCAGATAGAGTCCACAGCACCAGAAACCACACACGAAGATGGCGAAGAATAAATGGCCACGGCGACATCATCTCGAGATCCTAGCTCTTTGATGATTTCTTCGGGTGCGCTATGAACAAGGATCATAGCTCCTTTACCCATCATCCTACGGTAAAGTTGAGCCCGTCGAGACACTATAATGGCTCCCTCAAGGTCTGTGATCGCACTGCTTACCACGGCCGCAGCAATTTCTCCAACAGAGTGCCCGATCAATGCTCTTGGTGATGCGCCTTTCGAAAGAAGGCTCGCTGCGATCCCGATCTGCATAACATACGTCAAGACCTGGACTTGGTCTGAAGAGCTGAAATCTCCTTTTTCTAGAGCCGCTCGCGGCGAGAAACCAGCTTCCTGATGAATGGTGTCCTCCAGGTTTGCGACAGCTGTATAGAAGGCTTTATCGTGTTTGAGGAGTTCCTGGCCCATGTTCGGCCATTGAGCGCCGTGGCCAGAAAACACCCAGACTGCTCCTTTTGATACTTTCGTGCCGAGGGACCGTCCTAAAATGGCTGATGGGTTTGACGACCCTCTGGTAAGACTATCCAGGGACTGACACGCAGAAACCATGTCTGAGGCCACCACGGCTGCTCGACAGTCATGATGGCCTCTCCTGGTGGCCAGCGTAGCTGCGATTGACTCCAGAGAATCTCTGTCTCCGGTACTCTCGAGTCGTTGTCTAAGCAACCCGGACATATCGCTCATACGCTTCTCCTGTGGAACGGTCAAAAGTAATATGGTGGGTTTCTGTTCAGAACACATTTTCAAGAAGCGTGGTCTCCAAGGGGCCGCTTCAATAATTGCATGTGAGACTGTACCTCCATAGCCATACGAACATATCGCTGCTCTTCTCTCTCCCTCCGTATCTGGCCATGGCTTTGTGTCTTTGCTGACTTGGATGCCACTGGTTTCCCAATCGATCTTGCGATTAAGCTCATTCAGATTCGCCTGGGGTGGGATCTGGCCGTACCTAATGGCCAACACTGCTTTGATAAACCCCATAACACCAGCTCCAGCCTCAAGATGTCCAATGTTAGGCTTGATGGATCCCACGTAGCATGGTCTGGTCGGATCTCGTGATCTACCATAAACATTCGAAATCGCTTGGACTTCCACCGGATCGCCGACTGACGTTGAAGTTGCATGTGCCTCCACGTACTGTATACTTTGTGGATCAACGTTTGCTGCACATAGAGCATTTCGGGCTACCATCTCTTGGGCAGTACCATTCGGCGCCATGATTCCATTTGTGCGACCATCTTGGCCTACCGAAGTACCCTTGAGCGCAGCTAGAATTCGATCCTCATTTCTCAGAGCATCTTTCATGCGCTTTAGGACTATCACCCCTGAGCCCTCACCTCGGCCATACCCGTTTGCTGAATCATCGAACGATCGACACTTTCCCTCCGCGGATACTGCACCGGCAATATCCAAGACTTTGGTTAGACCAGGGCCGCAAAGAACATTCACGCCCCCAACGATAGCGCAGTCAGACTCTCTCGCAAGCAGAGACTGTCTCCCATGATGGATAGCAACAAGCGAAGAAGCGCATGCAGCGTCGATAGCAGTGCTCGGCCCCTTTAAATCCAGAACGTAGGAGATGCGATTTGGAATACCACAGTACGCAGTCCCAATTCCCATCCATGCCTCGATACCCGGTAAGTCTTCCAGCAAAAGCTTTCCGTAGTCATCAGAATTGACGCCCATGAACACCGAGGTATTGGAACCTGCAAGACTTTGCGGGGGTATGCCCGCATCCTCGAGAGCCTCCCAGGTAACTTCGAGACTGATACGTTGCTGGGGATCCATTAGTATCGCTTCTTTAGGAGAAACGCCGAAGAAGGAGCAGTCGAAGTCCTGGATGTTATCGACGAAGTAGCCGCGGGAGGTCATGCGCTTCAGTTCTTTTGCGTTGCGAGGATCGCGCCGATAGTAGGGCTCCCAGCGGAATGATGGCATGTCGCCGGAGGCAACCTTTTTGTCAAGTATTGACTGCCAAAGAGCCTCAGGGCTGTTGTTATTACCAGCTACACGGCAAGCCATGCCCACGACAGCGATATCCTCGGATTCGGAGAACTTTTGCAGCATTCAATGTCAGCGACGTAGAGTCCAGATGATAGTA
Source organism: Platismatia glauca (assembly GCA_963556305.1). Classification (NCBI taxonomy): domain Eukaryota; kingdom Fungi; phylum Ascomycota; class Lecanoromycetes; order Lecanorales; family Parmeliaceae; genus Platismatia; species Platismatia glauca. The sequence continues at coordinate 848,704 of OY745772.1, forward strand.
GACAGATACCTTGACATCTGCGCTCTCTGAAGAGGTTGATAGTTGTTCAGCCGAGGATGTACGCGAGGACGGAACGTCTATCGTCGTCAACATCTATCCTATCATCTAACAGCTCTGAGCAACTACCTGCAGGATCCATGGCGGCCATGATCACTATTGTCCAGCTGTCTTCCGAGAAGGTACAAGCCTGATTGAAAGTTGAGTCTGTAGAGCACCTTGATAATGAGGCAATGACTCTGACCCGATTCGATGGCCGCTAGCTGGATTCTTTTCCATCTCTACTTCTGTAAGTATATATATCATAGTCACACCAATCGGCATACATGCTTTGGACGGAGTGACTGGATATGCGGGCTTCCTAAACTCCATCATACTCAAGCGGCAACCTAGCAGCACTGGATTACCGGTTCCGTCTCGATCAGGCTCGCATTCAACCACTACATGCTCTTGAGTATAGAATCACTCGTATTCGCAGGCTCGGAAAGAGAAGCGGATACTGCAATCTGTTCAGCGTTGTGGAGATACTTTCTCGTCTAGACTCTGCGTCGCCTAATGTGGACAGAATCTCGCTTTCGGAGTGGCTCAGTGTTTACAATTACCCGAATCGGAAATCCTGGCTCTTGTGTCCCAATGCGGTCGGTCACACAAAGATTACGCGAATTGGTCTTCGCTCGCTTGAAAGCTTTGTGCAGCGCCCCAAATTCAACAGACATACGTACAGTCCGAATTTCTACACAACTTGCACTCGCAAAAGAGCTGGTAAAACAATATGGCACCTTTCTTCGCCACAATGGAGCCCTTCGTACCCTATCATACATCAGCTGGCCAGAGTAAAATCGTAAAGTATGCATTTAAACCGAACCCGTGGTGATCCTTTTACCGGGACTGATATCCAACGCTCAGGTTCGGTGGTATCCTGACGACAGAATTTCTCGAGCCCCCCCCAGGACGCTGTTTCCTCTTCCGCCAAACCTACAAGCACAAACTTGACGCATCCGCAGATGAACATCTCAAAGGACTCTTCCAATCTCCCCATCGTCCGCGCGGCCCACCCCTTCATTTTCATCACTACCAGACCGAGTATTTTCAAGTCGAGTCCGGACTCATGGGTATCGAGCGTGACGGTATAACCCGCAAAGTCACCGCTGCCGACGGTGAAGTATCAGCCAAAGCCGGGCAGATCCATCGATTCTTCATCCATCCAGAAAGCACCGAAGACATGACCGTGTACTTGAGCGCGAGCGATTCGGGCAAGGATTATCAATTGGACCGCATCTTCTTTGAGAATTGGTATGGCTATTGGCACGATGCACTTCTGCACGACGGGGGCTTGAACCTGTTTCAATTCTTATCGGTACGCCATCCCGTCCCCGCGCAACCTCACCTGAACGTTTTGCCGAGCGGTGACTCTGCAGATCCAAGACGGTGGCGACGCTTACTCCGTCCCGCCCTCGTGGGTGCCATTCCGCCGTACCGTCGGCTACTGGGGCTGCGTCATCTTGGGCCGCTGGGTTGGCGGCCTCCTTGGTTACAAGCCTTTTTTCAAAGAGTATACGACCGACTGGGATTTCGCAGTGGCGAAGATGAAGGGATCGCTCTTTCAGCGCCATCTAGTTGAGGAATCGTACGTGACGGCGTTGCCTTGGAGTAAGCAAGCCTTGATAGCTTTGGGACCGAAGCCTCTGAATGCCGAGTTCGAGGAGTATACGAGGGATACACCTTTGTGACTATTCTTGTGATTGCAATGGGTTTGGATCTCTCAGGATTGCGTCGCAGTCGTTGGACCGCTCTGATTACGTATGAATGGCTCCATCATTTTGATAAATTGTGTCACTTGATGAGGTTATACTGAAAACCTATCCGTCCAGCTTCAACCGCTATGCATCGTGATACATGCGCTGTTTCATCATGTCTCAACTTTTCATACTCCGTAATCATTGAAACTATCGCTAACCACAATCGTGCTCATGTTGTACTTCCAAACGTCATTGGCAAAAGACGCCAAAGATAAATCGGAAAACTCCCTAGCAATCAACCTAGCTTTCCGCGAATTGACTGAAGACATTCGTCCTCGCCTCGTCAAATTCTCGCAACAACGTCTCTCTGATCATGTCCGACCTCACCGTGACCTGGCACTCGTAATCCTTGGCACAGTACAGGAAACCCTGATGATAGCCTTGATCCGGCGACGAATCAATCGGCACCGCTCGCCCATCATCCCCGACCTTGGGCTCAAACCTCAACGCCCACAGCAACTTTGCAATCGCGAGGAACATGTTGCGTTCTGCCAGATGGATCCCGGGGCACGAGCGGCGCCCGAAGCCGTAGCCGTAGTGGTCCCGGTTCTTCCAGTCGCCGCCCATGGCGATGTACTCGGGCGCCAGGAGCTTGTGGTTCGCGTAGCGCTCGGGCATGAAGTCGGCGGGGGACTCCCAGAGCGTGTCGTCCATGTGCATGCCCCAGGTGTTGAAGATGACGATGGTGCCTTTGGGCAGGAACTTGCCGTCAATGTGGTCGTCTTCGGTCAGCGCGTGCGGGAAGTTGAGGGGCAGGATGGGGCGCCAGCGGTGGCCTTCTTTGACGATGGCATTGATGTAGGGGAGGTCGGGCAGGTCGGACCAGGTGGGTGAGCGGGACGCGCCGACGACGCGGTCGAGTTCGGACTGCGCTTTGAGCTGGACGTGCGGGTATTGGATCATGGCTTGCACGATGGCGATGATGAGGGAGGAGGACGTATCGGAGCCGCCTTCCATGAGGACGCCGCCGATGAAGCGCAGCTGGGCGGGCGGGAGGGGCGTTTGGCCTTGCTGGTCGAGAACGCGGTCCATGAAGGAGCCAAGGTTCTTGCCGGTGGCGCGCCGGGCTTCGACGTTGGCGAGGATGTCGCTGTAGAGCGAGTCCATGCCGGCGCCGATGGCTTTGGCCCGCGTGACGTAGTTGCCGAACCAGCGTTCCGGGAGCCGTTTGAGGAAGGGGTAGATGTCGACCGGTGGCGTCGCGCCCGTCTCCATAATCTCGGACCACGATTCCATCATCGTGTACAGGCGGTTCATGTACTCGGCCTTTACGTGCGGGGTTCGGATACCAAAGACTGGATGGTGGAGTTGGTGAAAGGATTTTTGGCAAGGGGGGGGGTGGGCGGCGAGGTACATACCGACGGTGTTTGTGACACTGTTGCTGAATCGTTTCGGGTGCTTCATGTGCTGCTCCGGATAGAGCATGTAATCTCTGGCCAATTGCAATGCTTCGGCATCCACGATCTTGATGTGCTCCTGATCGCACATCTTTTCCATCAGGTGTTGGTGGATCAGCTTACGAAATGTTCGCCATTGGTTGCCTGGGCCCCTTGTAAGCCACCGTCACTACAGTTTGTCGGTGCTAACAAGATGGAGTCTGTACCATAGTGCATGACAAGTAAGTGGTTCCCCTTGGTGATGAGATCGTGCGACACATAGGAGTCCGGCCGCTGGCTGTATATGTTTGCTTTTTTGTCCAGATCCTTAGCAATGCGTCGATCCGTAATGACGACCATTGTTGCTGTGCCCAGCTTGAGCGTGAAGAGGCCGCCATACAGCTTGCTCCATTCGGTAAATCTGATCAACGTGTCAGCAGGCAAGATCTCAGGTTGCCAGCATGTTCGCCATGGACCCACTTCAAATGCGTGTATGCTTTGGGAACCTGGTGGATGTTGCCAAGGAAAGGCAGTGTTGGCGGACCTGGTGATATCAGGGCGGTCAGATGGATCCTCCTGTTGGTCGGGCTTGATACAGAGATCATTCACCTGCTGGCATGTTGGAAGATCTGCGACCATATCTCCAGGCACATGATGCAACGTATCCGAGAATCCCCAATGCCACAAGGGCAGTGATCCATGGCGTGCTGTCTACAATCATCGTCTCCCGTATTCGAAGCAGCACATGTCGATGATTCGTGCGACCTGCTTGAACACACGACGATAGTATATGTTGAACGAATACAGATCAACTTGAGGATGCTTCTATATGTGTGTCCTAACTTGAAGAAGAAGAAGATGGCGCGATTCCTGATCGGTGAGAGTTGAAGCATTTCATTTCCTATTTCGGATGATTGCCACTTCTGGTATGCGCACACATATGCATGCATCTTTCTTGGGTAGGGTTTTCTTCGGAGCCGTCTTTTTGAGCATCATCCTCCACGTCAGATTGACGCATTCAAGCTGCCTCAGGATCTGACGGAGCTCGCCCATTTTAAGAAGAGCTTGAAGGAGGGAATTCGGTCAACGCCAATGATGACTGCCCCATGATAAAGTGTCCCTTGCTGTAGCCTGCTCGCTACGAGCAACGGACACTCAAGCACGTCTGACTGCGCAAGACAAGTGGGCCAGGTGAGTAACAAATAGCGGAAACACATCCGACAAGCCCTCCGAAATGGCCGCCCAACGCATCGACGTCCACCACCATTTCGTGCCCGAAGTATACGCCAAAGGTACCATCTCCCACGTAGAGAAAACCAATATACATCTTCTGACACCGAAACAGCTCTAAACGCAGCAGGCGGCGACCCCTCCGGCTGGACCATTCCCCCTTGGACCCTAGAGAAAGACCGCCAGTTCAACACGAGCCAGCAAATCCAGACGGCCATCCTGTCCCTAACGGCGCCAGGCGTGACCATCGCCTTGGGCGCCGACGCCATCACCCTCGCCCGCCACGTCAACGACACGGCCGCCCGGATCCGCGACTCCAGCCCCCGCCGCTACGGCTTCTTCGCCACGCTGCCCTCGCTCCTCGACACCGACGCCGCCCTGGCCGAAATCGACCGCGCGCTCGACGAGCTGCGCGCCGACGGCGTCACGCTCTTCACGCGCTACGGCGCCGACAACCACTACCTGGGCCACGCGGACTTTGAACAGATCTGGCGGCACCTGGACGCCAAGGCCGCCGTCGTGTTTGTGCACCCCACACACGCCGTCGACACGAGGTTGGTGAATGCGAACCTGCCGCAGCCGATGATTGACTACCCACACGAGACCACGCGCGCGGCCGTCGACATGGTAATGGCGGGTGTCGTGCGGCGGCACCGACGGTGCAAGATCATCCTGTCCCATGCCGGCGGCACGCTTCCTTATCTCGCCGTCCGCCCCGCGGCGATGCTGCCGTACACGCCCGTCGACATTGGGAAAAGTACGGAGGAGTTCGTGGAGGATGCCCGGGAATTCTATTTCGACGTCGCGCTGTCCGGGAACGAATATTCGTTGGCGTGTCTGAGGGCGTTTGCCAAGGAGGGGCATGTGCTTTTCGGGAGCGATTATCCGTATGCGCCGGAGCGGACGATTGGGATGATGAATGAACAGTTGGATGGGTGCGTGTTGGAAGGGGAGAGGGAGGCATGGAACTGGGGAAACGCGGAGCGGTTGTTTCCCAGGCTGGCAGCGCTGCGGAAGGAGAAGAGAGGGTTGAGGTCATCGTGTATTTGCGGCAAGCGGTGATGCTAAAGCTATTGCAAACACGGTGCATTCTGCGAGCCTAGACGATCAATCAAGTCTTCTCTTATACTTAGACGCGAGCGTCTCGAAAGTTTTAGCGCTATTAGAATCGATCCAAGAGACGATGAAAAGGCTTTTCGTATCTTTGGGAAAATTCCGCCGGTGCAATGGGACGAAATGATTGTTGAAAGGCCTCTAACGACTAATGTGGAGTACCATTTGGGCAATCTGATCAGCGAAAAATTACAACTACCCAATGCGACGAGATTTTTCCCCTGTTTTCGCTTTCAATCATACCTCTCAAAAATCTTCCCAGCCTCATCAAACTCCCTCAAAATTGTCTCCCTCTTCGCCTTCGATCTCACCGTAATCAAACATTCATAGTCCTTGGCGCAATGCAGGAATCCCTCGCTATATCCCGTATCCGGACTTGAATCATTGACCGCACCGGGCTTCTCCTCAAAATTGAAAGCCCACAGCAACTTCGCGACTGCAATAATGAGATTTCGCTCCGCGAGATGAATCCCAGGGCAGATACGTCGTCCGGCTCCATAGCCGTAATGATCGCGATTCGCCCAATCGGAAGAAGCTGCGTACTCGGGTGCGAGCAATGGCCGATCGAGGAAGCGATCTGGATTGAAATCCTCGGGTCGCTCCCATGTGGCAGAATCCATATGGAGGCCCCAGACGTTGAGGATTACGGTGGAACCTTTGGGCAGGAACATGCCATCGTACCAGTCATCTGATTCACATTAGCATCTCACCATGGCATATGGAGAGGTCGAGAATGCCTTGTCCAAGAGCATGAGGAAATGACAGAGGTGTCACAGGTCGCCACCTATGGCCTTCTTTGACTATGCAATTGATGTAGGGTAGCTTCTCGAAATCTGCCCACACTGGGGATCGATCCTCGCCAACCACAGTGTCGATTTGAGCCTGTGCCTTCTTCTGGATCTCAGGGTTTTTGATGAGGCCTTGTATAATCGCAATGATGATTGAAGAGGAGGTATCCGAACCTCCCTCCATCACAACACCCCCAAGAAAAATCAGTTGATTTCTCGACAGTTGGTTCTTCTCGTTCTGGTCCAGCACGTAATCAATAAAAGACTCAACTTTGCGACCGCCTTTCCTTCTCGCCTCAACTTGATCAAGAACGTCACTGTATAATGACTCCATGGCGATGCCAACGCGCCGTGATCGGCTCTTCCAATTACCCAGGAGCCGCTCAGGCACATGCCGTAAAAGAGGGAAGGAATCGACGGGCGGAGTGGCACCCATTTCCATTACCTGCGACCATAGATCCATGATGTGATACAATCTCTTCATATAGGGGCTTTGGTTTGTTGGTGTCCGAATGCCAAATTCTGATCGTTATGTCAACATATGCGAGCACCGGAGGCAGGAATTAAGAGGCAGAATCGCGATCTGAAAGACAGGTCGCACAGTGAAAAAAGAATAATATCCTCACCTATGCTGTTTATGATGCTATTGCTATAACGCTTGGGATGTAGCATATGCTGTTCAGGATAGAGCAGATAGTCTCGCATAAGTTGAGCAGCCTCCGCTTCCTGAACCTGGACGTGCTGCTTTTCGCAGACATCTTCCATGAAATACTGGTGCGAAAGTTTGCGCATCAACTGCCAGGTCTTAGAGTAATCCATGACCAACATGTGATCGCCCTGTGTGATGATATCGGATACACTTGTGAACGGTCTCCGGCTATACAGGCTGCTCTTTCGATCTAGCAACTCGCGGACAATCTTACGATCGCTGACGATGAGGATCGTACTGGAGCCTCGCTTGAGAGACATCAGACCGCCATACTGTTTGGACCATTTGGTAAACCTAGTCCTAATGTTAGATGCATTTCAGCGGGTTGGCTGTGGATAAGTAGCACTTGAAATGAGCTCCGCTAGACGGGATCTCATGCTCATTACCAATCACTGGCACAGTCGGTGGACCTTTGGCTTTTAGTGACAAGGATCATAGTAAGAATCCGGTCCGGGCTGACCTGGTGGCATGTTCTTAGAACGGCACCCCACCATCATAACCATGATAATTAATCTCAGACTTCCGATAACGACGCCGAGGGCAAACAACATGACAGTAGGGGTATAGTAGTCCATGGCGGCAAGCAAAGCGACGACCAAGACTGTTTTTAGTGGTGTACACTCACTCACTCACTGTCTTGGTGCCTTTGGAGATGGAGGATAGAATAATGGAGACTGTGAGCATCTACCTTATCCTCATCACATGAGGCATATGATTGCCAGCCTTACCAAACAGGTATAGCAATTGGCAACTCCGACAACTCCTATATCTTGTAGGGTTAGCCGGAAGTCTTTCCCTTAACCGGTTAGCCTCCGGTGCCCTCTGTACCTAGGTACCTTAAGGTGGTTAGAAGGTGCAGCGGAAAATCATCCCAGTCATCCCAGTCATCGCTCACAAATATTTGCCATGATAAGAGCCAGGCTGATCGAGTAAGGTAAACGAAAGGAAAGGCAGCGCGCAGTTGAGCTACCTCTTAGTAGCAACATGCAGAACACGTCGACTTCTGCGAGTAGCAACCTCGAACCATTTGCATCTTACCAAATCGTAACCTACACCCAACTATCCGAATCGGGCCCATCGATTAATGCATATCACTATCCTTCTTATGGCCGAAGAGAGAATTGGCACACACTGGCGATTAGGGCGAATATTCGAGAGTGCCCGCACAGTGACTCCAGAATTCCTCAACAATCTCCTTCTGCCCTTTTGACGCTCCTCGCACGGCCATGTAAGTACGCCCATCAACAGGTGGGTCCCATCCGGACGAATTAGCATCAACCATGATTCCGCCAGTCTCCTGCAGTATCACCCAGCCTGCAGCAACGTCCCAAGCATAAGCCCCACCCTCCCAGTAGACGTCAAGCACGCCGCACGCAACGGAACAAATATTGAGAGCTGCACTTCCTACGCTTCGTAAGCTGTTAACCATGGCTCCACCTTCTTCGATGGTCATCGTGAGCTTCTGGAATGTCTCGCGCTTCACTCTGTAGTTGTGCCCTTTACGATCAGCCCCCCATTCCACCGCCACCAAAGAGTCTTGTAACGAAGTCAAAGGCTCAGAGGGTCTCAGCGGTAGTCTAGTCGTTCTGTTTAGAAAAGCACCCTTGTCCTTGACGGCTGAATAAAGCCTTTGACTGAATGGGTTGTATATGACACCGACAACAGGTTGTTTGTCGATGGCAAGAGCAATCGAGGTACAGACTTCTGGAAAGCCGTGAACAAAATTTACCGTCCTGATCCATTGCATTCAGCGAACTTGATGTCAAAGGAATAGCATCCTGCTCACCCATCTATTGGGTCACATATAAATGTGGGTCTATCGCTCAGCCTGGTGCCGGGTTGGTATGTCTCTTCGCCCATGAAGCTGCAAGCTGTCAGCGACCTGAAATCTACAGAAGGTATTGACGAGCCATCAGACTCAAAGTTGGGATATCTGGCTTGCAAAGATTCCGTGATCATCAATTCCACCGCACGATCGGTTTCGGTCACAAGATCCGCAGCTACGTTCCGTCAGCCAATCGTCAAATACTCGAGCAATGTGAAATGGTACAATTTTTCTTATTTTCCGCCCCTACGGACGAAGGCGTCGCTGTTAGAATCATGGCACCTGCGTCATGAGCCAGTTCAATGAGGTACTCATGGACCTCTTCTAGGTCTATAGGCATTGCTTGGATGGTATTATGTGGGTTGACTTTCTCGAAACTGATCCTGTTTCTCGCCGTAAGTAGAACGGAGTGATGTAAGTGTATAGAATTCAATACGAAATGTTATTACCCCCAGATGACTTTCGATGGTGTAGCACGACTCCGAATGCGACTTTCAAGTGAACCGATGAAGGCCAAGGTACCCCAAACTAAAGCAGATAGAGTGGCTAATAAATATTTTATTTGACGCAATCTCCAGTTCTCCACGACCCTTACTACCCCCTTTAGCTACCTTAGCTAGCCACCTAGGTAGTCACTGGGATTATGATCACCTCGATCGCGCGTCAATAGGGCGGCGCTCACCCTAGACTTGATGAGGGGTGATGTCGGGGTACATTTCGTATGTCTTGGCAAAGCCCGCAGGTCGCTGGGAAATTTCCAGAGCTCGATTACCTGCCCTCGCTGCCCTCCGCATCTTCCATGCCGCCTCTCTCCTCTCTCCTTCGATGGCCCTCTAAGTTACGTAGAAGAGCTCGACGCTCGAGGATAGCGACAATGCTATTCCTTCTGAGCCTCATGTGCATCCTGATCGCGCCCTTCTACATGATCTACAAGCCCCCTACATACCTCGTACGCTATTTCCAGTGGCGGTGGCCCGATGTCCTGTGGCGCGTCCCGACGTCTGCAAAGGTCATCGCCCTCACGATTGACGACGGGCCATCCGAGCACACCGAGGAAATCATGCAGATCCTCCACGCCAACGGTGCCACAGCGACGTTCTTCATCATCGGATCGCAAGTGGTCGGGCGGGAGAAGACGCTACAAGATCTCATACGCAATGGGAACGAGCTGGGGAACCATGCGATGCATGATGAGCCATCGCGATCCTTGGACGACGCCACTCTCGTCGACCAGATCCGTTCTGTGGAAGGGATGCTGCACGAGGCATACCGTACCGTTGACGCGGCGCCTCCGCCCAAATACTTCCGACCAGGCTCAGGCTTCTTCAGCGGACGAATGCGCAAGATGCTGGGCAGGTTGGGTTACCGATTGGTCCTGGGTAGCATTTATCCACACGATCCGCAGATTCCGTTTTGGCGTGTCAATGCGAGCCACATACTGAGCATGCTGCAGCCTGGAGGGATCGTCGTCTGCCATGACAGGAGGAGCTGGACGGCTCCCATGCTACGAAAGGTGCTCCCTGAGATCCGGCGTAAGGGTTATCGCATAACTACCGTCACGGAGCTGTTGAGGGAAGCAACGACGTGAGGCGCATAGATGCATTGGCTTGATCTGCTAAGGAAACACGGTTCTACATCGCCCGCTAGATGTTACTAAAAACGAGAATGTGAAAAGCACAAGGTGAGTTTGCGAATGTGCTGAAATTCAAAAGGCTGACGGGCAGTGATCGCCAAACTCGGGGGATGAACGCATGGGAGTTGATACCCCTTTTGCCTAATCTTGAATTGCCCATGAGGTAAGACGTCGAGGATGCCTTCGTACGCTTCGAAGACATCGATGCCTTTTTCCTCTAAAGAATCTTCGAAGCACGCAAGCGTGATCTAAAGACCTTTGCAAACTTGGGGCTTTACCCTTTACACGACTATCGGTCCGAATTGAGTCTCAGGCATGCCTGGTCTATTTTACTATAATTTTGAGCTCTGTGAGATTTGCGTCTTTCCCTACACTATCTAAATTCTGCATTGTCGATTCCAACGCATGTCCAGCCAATCGCTTTTCTTGGCAGCATTCGTCCCCAACCGAGCCGGGAGCTCATTGCTGTCCTTCCAGTGCCGAATCAGGCCCTGACAATATCGAAAATGTGAACCTTCCTATTTACTGCGATGGAAAGGCCCTTGGGGCACTCTGTCGGAACGGTGTGCGAGGTTCCAATAGCGAGAGCTCTCACAGATGTGATTTTTCCTAGCCATTCGCCTCTTGGTGCTCACGCGGGTATTGTCTCTTCAGAACGACTGCGAGGGATCTTCGACACATGAGTCTATCCCTGTCTCATGTCAGGCGATTATCGTATCGTGATCATGAGCATCTTGGACTTTTCGCCCATTGTGGCCTACTATTGACGGTTCGTAACTTTGATATTTCGTTTGCTTCGGCGGCGATAAATCTTGGGACGGCGTATACCGTACGACCTCAATTTAGGAATCAAAATGACGGATCTACCTCCGGACATACCTAGTAACTCACCTTTGCATACCCCGCTAGCGAGAACTAGCTGCATCATCGCAACGTTTCAGTCCTATGTAGTTGTTCCTTGAAACCACTACTGAGCCTCACCGAAAGGGACCCCTCCCAGTCATCATGCCGGAGGTCGTTCTCGGCCCTTGAGATCTGTAGGTGGTGCCCTTAGGTAGGCTTGATTCCTACTCACGACTACGCGTGCATTGAACGAGTTTGGGGTACCGCGACGTCTGAGTCAATCGATGTAAGGAGCCAATCGGGACTTCATGGGTAGGTATGCCATGCAATAGGAATATCAAAAGAGGAGATAGATATCTTGCTACAGTGCACTGGGACGAGCGAGTTCCTCCCCGGTTGAGATACGCCGGGGGAATTCTGGGTGGGACCAATAGATGAATGTATTGATCGCCTTCACTTCGTGCTACGCCGAATGGAAAGACCTTCCTCGGACAACGCCGCGCACCCTGGGTCATCGGCCGCTTCCCCACAAGCACCAGGGAGTTCATCGACCGTCCCGGCGCAACAAGCTTTCCCAACTGACCAAGGACAGCACACTCCAACGACCGACAACGACTACGACTACGAAGGGCCCGATTCACTGTTAAGAGAAGGCTTTGTAGAGAGTAAAGTTCTTTGTAATTCCGTGTGATTGGGCTCCCTTTGCCGAGTACAGTGAGCCGGTTGTACATGACAGGGTATCAATGGCTGATGTCGTTGAATTTGGTATCCCAGGGACGCGACATCATACATGGTGGGCTCCATATGAGGAGTACGACGATGCTCTTGACCTGTCGCAAGCGCTACGGTGTGGGAATCGTGATATTGATCACAACGACAGAGTGAAACTGGCGAGACAGAAACAGCTGTCTATCTAAGCATCATAAGAGGTCATGGATCCAGCTGCTCACTGTGCATTTCCAGTACCTAGCTATGTGTCGTCGCAGAGCTTGGCATGAGTTGAGGCTCGACGAGATAGGTAGTACGAACTCGGACGATGCCTGCCTGCCTATTGGGGTTAGAGGGGTGGGATGTCAGCGCTATTCTTTGACAGGATAAGCGCATCTGCAGAGGACAGAGATGCGGTGAGAGAAATGACGCCAAGCGGACTAACAGCTGTGACTGTGAGTCAGAGAGAAAGCCAATTTGCTCCGATTGTTTCGGTATTTGTGTCAGTCAGCGACACGGGGAATACAGAATGTTTTGAGCCATTTTAATCCTCACACGGGGAGGCCGTTGCTTTTGTCGCCGCACTCTCCTCAAACTTCCCTCATCTTCTGAAGACCGACGACTGATGGGAGCGTAACGTGTCCCGGAGTAGCAGGCAGAAGTGTTTGGTGACCCCTTCGGTGGCCTCGCTGTACTCTAGGATATGGTACCTAAAGTAGTCATGCTATCGTCGAACCCTGTCAGCTCTCTTCCCGCCGAACTGCGCCTTCCAACCTGCTCCGCTCCCTTTCGCGTATTCCTCCTAGAAATGATAGAGCAGAGATGATCAATGACAAATGATTGCAGGAAAGAGGGAAAAGCATCAGAAATCAGGAGGATTAGTGGGGGAGGGAGAATGAGTCATACTGCGTAGTGCGCCCACCAAATTCCCGACATTCACAATCTTCGTAGCGAGGCTTTTCCCACGAACCGCGCTTGCGGACTTAGCGGCTCTCACTGGAAATTGGAGTTAAAGCTGGAGTCCCCACGTCTGCCTGATCTCTTCTCTTTCTCTTTCTCTTTCTCTTCCTCTTTACTTCTTCTTCCTCTCCTTCTTTCCCACACATCTCTTACACATCTGCAACACAACATATCTACATCTTACAAGACATCCATATGGTATGGCTGCCTTGTAACTCTCTGACATCTCCTACATCTCGTCAACACAGACGATAGCAACCCTGCCACCAATACCCACCACCAACCCCACTCCCCTCCCGCCCTCAGATCTTCCTACCCAGGAATATCTGAACCCACCGTCTGCGTCTCGCATTCGCACAGGTTCTCGCTTCGCAGCAACCATTCCCCCACACGACTACCAGTCGTTCGTCACGGATACTTCACAGAAATGGCTTTCTCAACCCCAATCACCGCGGCTTCCCACGCCAGCAACCAACACAATCACCTTTGCAGACCAGGACTCGGACTTTGTGCTCTTCCCCTCCACCCCGATCACCCACACCCCGTCGACGACTCGCAGGAACACCGACTCCGTTCCGGTGACGTCTCATACAGTCCCTAGTCAGCACCTTGGCCAGACCTACAACGGTCAGCAACAATATCAACGTCGACGTCACTCTACTCAGCAATTCTCAACGTCTGTATCTCCTATTCAGAATCCACGAGTAAGCGACATCATCCAAGGCACTGAGTCTTTATCTTCGTCTCCGTCTATGCAGCAATTCAACAGTCCTACCGGTCAACAGCAGCGCTTTTACGCAAACTCGGCTCCTTCGTCGACCATTGGCTTGCACCAACAGTCTCCTCGAACTCGGCCTCCAGTTCCCCTTTTCTCGAATAGCACAGGAAATATTCATCAGCAAAACATGTCTTCCACCCCTCTCCCCCACAATTTCGAAGGTACTTCCTCTCCAGCAGGCTCTTCAGGGTCAGAGTCGGAGCTAACCGTCACCCTTTCAGACGTCCCAACTGACCACATGTTCGACTTCAACCATAACGATTTCACTTCGGCGCCGGATTCTAGTGACGGCCTCTTCGATGGGTCCCTGGACTTCGGGACCCATTTCGAATCCATCAACGATCCGGCGCCGGCGCCAGCGCGAAACCCGCAGACCGTGTCACCCAAAGACCTCATGGTCGAATCCATGTCTGCGCCTCCGTCGAGCGCTTTTACCGATCTAACCACCCCTGGCACCTCCGCCTACGACTCCCCATACATGGCCAACAGCACCGAGACCTCACCGCTGTTTGCAGAAGAATCGTTCGCGGACGACCCTGACAAGTGGCCATCCCTCTTCGATCCAATCGAAGAGGAGATGAACACCGGTCCCGTCTCTCACTTTGCGGGTGCCAGCCCCTCACCAACCTACGTCGCTCCCAGAATGTCTCGCAACGGCTCGTCCCCTGGTCAGTCATCACCCCGATCCTCCCATCAAGGCCGCCACTCGTTCACCTCTGGCGTCGCTCCAAAGCGAAGGGACAAACCCCTGCCGGCCATCACCGTCGAGGATCCCAACGACACGGTGGCCGTCAAGCGAGCGCGAAATACCATGGCGGCGCGGAAATCTCGGGAGAAGAGGGTGGAACGGGCGGAGCAATTGGTCAGCCAGGTCACGCAGTTGGAGGCGGAGGTCGAGCACTGGAAGAACATCGCCATCAGCATGGGACACGTCGAGTGACTGCTATCGAGAAAAAGGAAGTGTGTGTGTGCTCAAACTTGCGATTTAAACATGGTGTGTTGGGGTTGAGATATCACGATTAAGAGACCGGCGGCATGAGCTCTCCTGGGAACGGAGCGATGACGCCGCCGGTCGAGGATTACCACGACAGAGGGAAAAGCGGTTTCTTATTTCTTTCCTTTGTGCACGCGATCGCGACAGTTACGCTACGGGGGATGCGGTGTTTTCCTACATTCTCCTCGCGCACGGCCGGTTCTGATGTCTCCCGATCCCCTGCGAGGGGGTGACGGATTGTACTCGTGGCTACGATTATACGTCCCGATCATCCTTCTCCTCTGCCTTTCCTTCCGTGCCTTACGCACCCATCACACACAGATACTAAATACCCAAAAAAAAACCAACCGATAAAAAAAAAGTTTTCCCCTTTTACCAATCGCACATGTTGCAGCAGCGACGTGCGTAACACAGTGGTCCAAGTGCTCCGTCAACAGTAGAGACCGCGTAGCCCGTGTCCTCGGGATCTGCATAGGGGCACACGGGGCACGCTGGAAGTAGACGTACAGTCACGGCCACCCGGAGCGTGAACAATCCCACCGCGTCGCCGCCAACCTACCCCCCTCCCTACAAGCTCAAGTACCTACTCCCCCAGCAACAAGATTAGGTAGAGCAGGGCACGTAGAGCACACCCTCACCTCGCCCCGCACCAACCCACCTCGCGGAACCGCTCAGTCCCTACTAAAAACCCAACCGAGTAGGTAGGGATGTAGAACCGTCCAAAATTAAAGAAAGGAAGGGGGAGAAGAAAAAACGCACGGCTCGAGAGCGCGGGTCACGGCACGGGGGGGAACCAAAAGCTTTCTATTAAGTATTACATGCCATCTGCACGACAGCGGGGTGCCCTAATGGCCGAGCGCGCCGCCTCCGATAAGAGACGGCGACGCGGGGTATCGGTACAGGAAAAGAGGGAGGAGGGGGTATTCCGGACGGGTGACGAACAACGAACAACGAACAACGAACAACGAACAACGGATCACGCAAGACACCCAGCCATCAGTCTAGAATACCGACGCGCACGACGAAAATGAGGGTGGGCGCCACGCGGGCATGGCTGGTGAAGACGAACGCAACGAGGGAACGAGGGTAATATGCAAAGCAAATCGCTGATGTCCAGGGGTATCGACCATGATTTCCGTTCTCTCGGGGGAACCATCACTTTTACGCGGAAGCTGCCACGGGCGTCTGCTCGTGGGCCGCGGTCATGTTCCCGGTCTCGCCTTCGGTCATTGCTGGCTTCTCCGCGATGGTCTCACCGTTGGTGGTCGCCTCGGCCGGCGTCTCCGCGGGGAGCGCAACGTTGGCAGCATCCTTAGTGGCGGCGGAAGAGGAACCCTTTTGAGCACGGCTGGCTTTTCGGAGGAGACCACCAAATCCACCGGACGATTGCTTCTTGCCCTGCCCGTCTGTCAACTCGTTGTCAGACGTTGCCCCGGTACTCCGCTCCTTTTTGGTCCCAAGGTTGCCGAAGAAAGAGGTGCGACGCTTGTCGGTAGGAGACATAGGGGAGGCAGCGGCCGCTGGTGTAGTCGCTTCAGCGGCTGTGGCAGGAGTCTCTGTGGTGGCTGCGGTGGGCTCAGCAATGGGCGAGGTCACAGGATTGTCAAGCTGTGGTGCGGTGGATGACAGAGTGGACTCGTCCTTTGCCGGAATAGCTGGGGAGGTCTCTGTTGAAGCGGGTGTTGTAGCATCCTTCTTGCCAAAGATGCTGCCGAAAATTGAATTTCTCTTGTTTGGCTTTGGTGCAGCCTCTCGAGCGGTGGAGACTGGGGCGGTCTCGCCAACGGTAGATTCTTCACCAGCGACAGGTGCCGCAACCGAGGCGGCTTCTCCAGCAGGAACGACAGGCTCCCCAATAACACGAGATGCTATAAGATGTCAGGGTAAACACAGTGGAAGAAAAGTAACCGGGGCACTAACCAACAGCAACGGCGTCAAAGTCGCCAGCCTTGGCGACATCCTGTCCCTTGGCCTCTTCCTTCAACTCCTGCTTCTCGGCCTTTTTCTCGGCCTTGTCTTCATGCTTAATCTCCTTCGCGACAGCTTTATCCTCTTTTCGAATAGCTTTGTCTTCCTTCTTCTCGGCCTTCTCTTCCTTTTTAAGCTCCTTCATGTCGGCCTTGTCTTCTTTCTTTTCCTCTTTGTCTAGGTTCTTGTCCTCCTTTTTGCCTAGGAGGCCTCCAAATATGCTGGAACGCTTGTTGTTGCGGGACTGGGAACGGCTCTTCTTTGCTGCCTTGGATTTCTCTTCCTCAGAAGTAGAGCCATTTCGAGCGGCAGCTGCGCCAGCAGCTCCAACAACAGCTGCATCACCAATGTGTTCGCCAGTGGTCGCACCGGTAGCGGCGTCGGTCGTCGTGCCAGAGGTGGCACCAGTGGTTGTGTCCGCAACAGCGTTTGGGGCGTCACTGGTGGTGGTGCCATTCGCTGTCTCAGGCGACGTATCAAACGCAGCTGCAGCTGCCTCAGGTGTGGTGTGGGTCGTGGATTCTTTAGTCTTGCGTTCGCGCGATTTGCTGGGAATCATTCCTCGAGATCGAGATCGAGAAGCGCCAGTTGTGGCAGCAGCACCAGCACCTGTAATTTATATCAGCATGCACGGTATGCAAAGAATAGTTAAAGGTCCAACGTACCGTATTTTTCAAGTTGACTCTTGTAGCCAGAGCTGCCAACGACGCCTTCACGCGCAGTCTTGGCTTCAGCTGCCTTGGTTTCGATTGTCACCAACCAGGCATCCTTCTCTGACTTATTGATGGCTTGGAAGTTGTGCTTGTGTCCATTAAGACTGAATCCAAAGTCGTTGAAATTGCCCTTCACCACGTCGGTCACATCGGCCTACGGTGTACAGACCACGTTAGTAGGCTGATAGCCGATGGGGTGGGTAGGATACTGACCAGATTGAAAATGCCTTGGGGATGGCCCTTATCCTCAGCGCGCTTGGCGTAGAAAAGAAGGCCTTTGCCCGTCTGGCTTGCATGTGCAGCGTTGGGATGTGCGATGTCCTTTGACTTCTCATTGCTGAGATACCCGGAGAGATGTCCTTGTTCTAGGGGTGCATCGCTAAGCCAGAAGTACTTTTTTGAGAAGATGAGACCCCTAAGAGCAGGAAGGTTACATGTTAGACACGCATCAAGGCTCAAAGGGGGCGGTTGTCAGGCTTACTTGAGGCCGGGACCTTTGTAGTTCAGAACGCCTTCGTTGATTGGGTGAGACTCAACCATCACCTCCCCCTTTGCGACCTTCTCCTCTTTGGTCACATTGCTGACATTAGGGCCAGTAGGGGCAGCGGCGGTGGTAGCATCAGTGACTCCATTCATCCCCAGTTCTGGTCGGGACTCCGGAGACAAGTCGGAGGTGTTTTGATCTCGAATGGGGTCGCTGGTCGCTTGGGCAGCCGTTGCAGTGATGGGCTCTTGCCCTGGCACATGATGCTCAGTCGCTGCGGACATTGTTGTTTGCTGTTATTGTGTGATGTGAAAGGTGTCCCGTTGGATGGTGGAGGATAGTGTGCGTGGGGTTGGATTGTTTAGCAAGAAGGCCAATCTCCTTTGTCGGGTGTAGGTTTTTCGGTGGAGTGAAATGGGGATCTCTAGGGCAGTGAGTCACTCGATGGAGAATGAGATGAAGAAGCAGAAGCTGATGCAGAGTCGGTGAAGTTGAGTAGGTACTCTATGCTGCAATGTTGAGCACTTGAGGCGTACCAAATGAAGATTGAAGGGGCTTTGTCTCGAAAGTGAGTCGGGGGTATTTTGTGACTTTTTTTAATATTTGGGAGACGCGAAGTCGCTAAGATTGGTTGCTAGCGGAACAGTAATTTCGGGCACGCTACGTTAGTGTCCTGGCTAGCTGATGCCAAGGAGTTCGAGTACTGCAGTCGAGTCTCCTTGCAGTGGATTCAATTTACACAAACTTGACAGCTTGATGCTTTGCACTCTTTTCCACCACGTTGAGTTGGAGATGGCGCTGCAAATCAACAGAGATGCCAGTCGGTTCCATACCCAAGGAACACTATGACACTATCTATATGTGCCCCATGTGCCCCACAGATGATCAATCTTATCCGCGAGCTCTGTATGGTGCGGAGAAATCGGGACCTGGTCGCATGACCGCACCCTCGCTGACTAAGGGAGCATTAGGCGCATCGTCACTCTGCAGCTCAGTTGACATGCTGAACTCGTGGCCAGGTGCCCGATTCGGTCAATGACTGGACGACCAGACTGTGATCAGCATGCCTCCGCTATCTCGACTCTCACTCCGCTGACGGACCCCCTGCATCTCGATATTGACAGCCAATAGTCTCTTCACAGCTTTCCGATAGCCTTATCTATCCACTCCGGAACATCAATCCCTTGGGAGGCCCATGCACGAAAGCGGGTAAGATATCAACAAGGATTGTCAGTCACTCACAACACCTTCACATATGCCCTGCCCTTTCTGCCTTTCTCCCAACTCCCAGGTGACAAGCGATGAGTGTGTCCAAATATCCACCTCCATTCCTCGTTCCCAAAACGCCTGGCGCTATGCGAAAAACGAACCACGACCCATACATACCTCTACGCGGAGACCTTATGTGCATTCGCTTGCTGGGGGGCTATCATACAGAACATTTCATCCACTCGTGAGCAACATGTACCTGACAAATGTGAGCAAAACGCCTATCGAATGAGATATTCGGAACTTACTTGGTGATGGCGTCCATTCTCTCGCTTGTCAGTTTGAGAGTTATCTTCAGCATTTCCTGTGAGACATCTGAATGCTGGTCCTGCATCTTTCTCCACTGATCATCGTCGAGCATCCACGTGACGCAATTCCTTTCCGCGTAAGTCGTCGATGTCCTTTCCGTAGCCGAGAAAAAGGGAAGCTCTCCACAAGTCGTACCGGCGACAATGAGCTCGGAGTATTTACCTTGGGGCAAGTCGTACTTTGCTTTGAGCATGCCACTTTCCAGCAAGTAAAAGCCATTGGGGCGATCGCCGGGGTTGTAGAGCACGGATCCAGCCCCGTACTCTTTGCGTACGAAAAATGACACCGTCTTGTACCAGAAATCCTCAGGCTTATCAGACACGGTCGAAAAGGTCTGCAGAATCAGCTGTAGAGGTTGGTGATAGTCCTGCCATCTTTGAGGTGGTGCAGGGTTCTGTTCGCTGAGAGTCGTTGTGGCTGCCTGATGCAGATGATGCATTCGTGGAGAATTAATCAAAGTCTCCGAAAATGGTTTACTTGTCTGCTCTGACCTCGGGATTTCTGTGTAGGTATTAGTAGAATCACTTCGTAGCTTTACAGTAATCTTACCCAGAAAAGCAGGACTTGACTCTGTTTCTACCTCGAGATCTCGCTGATGATAGAACGCCTTCAAAAGCTCATTCTCGCAGTATTCTAGCGCCGAGTTGAGACTCTTAAAGTAGTAGACACCGTCATCCTCATCAAAGAGTCCTACGTTACGAAGGCTCTTACCAACATTGCCCTCGATCTCAAGACCGCACATGACCAATTGAACTCCCTGTTGAAGTAGTAGCCTGTTAATTCGTTTGAAGGCTTCCCCGGCCGAAAAGTCGACGCCGTCCACATTGTACAAGTCAAGGACAAGAAAGCGGATTGGTTGTTTTCGAAAAGACTCTTCCCGTAGCAGTTCGCGGATTTGCTTCTCGACGCCCACGATGGTACCGAAAAATAGATAACCTGCGAGCTTCATGACATGAACTTGTTTGCCGGCTTCAAGCAGGAAACGCTGCTGAGTTGGATGTCTCCGCACAGTCGAATTTGCTACGCCTCCGCAGAGCTTCCCGCGGATTGCCGATATTTGAGATGTTTGGAGGACAAAGCTGACACAGGCCAAGATGATGCCCACAAGGATACCGACGACGAAGTCATAAGCTCCCATAGTAACAACGATGATAAGGATCTGTACATTGTAAGCTTGAACCATCCACCATAGAAAAGAGGAGGCAACTCACGGTGAGATACTCGAGGCGGTGCACTTTACCCCATGTGTCTACCAGGGCTTCTTTGAGTAGATCCAGTCCCAGATAGAATATCAGTGCGCCAACAACCATGATGGGAATAAAGCCGATGATGACTGGGCCTACAACAAGTATACCAAAAGTTGCAGCGGCCAACATCACACCAGCAATTCGACTGTCCCCTCCACTTCTCATAAACAGCACTGAGTTTGTGTATACGAGGTAGTTCTGTTCTGTACTTAGCGGAGTGATTCGGCTGCATGACCAAAGAGAAGTACCTGGATACTCCCGCAAAATCCCGACAGAGCGTTCGATACGCCATGTGCTCGGAGCTCCCGGTCAACGTCCACGTTGTCCTCTCCACTTGACAGGCCTAGGGCTGGAATGTTGATAGGAACATGGAGGACCCCGAAAAAGGTCAAGGCAAGCATTGCAGGCACCGTAGATAAAATAGCCCTCCAATTCGTTAGTCTCCAATTGTAGAGCTCATAGAAAGAATAGAAAGGCTTTCCAGCGTCTGGAGCAGCAAATATCCACCCTCCATTCCGCAATTCGGGTATGGTGAGTTCTTCAATGGCGGCAACATAAAAGTAGAAGACTGCAATGATGGACAAGAAGAAAGCAGCGTCTGTTAAAGGATGCTTCACCCATCGCTTCACAATTTGAAGTATGATAGCCAAAATCAGAGGTATGATCCAAAGGGCCACGGTATCAGACCGGAAGAGCTTTTGTAGGGTCGATAGGTTGTACTCCAAGTTGCCGTCGAGCCTTGCAGAAACCTCCAAGCCGGTCGCCACGAGGAACCATCCGACACCACCAATGCATCCGATCAGAATGTGTCGAGGAAAGAAGCCTATCAGGGATCCAAGCTTGCATAATCCCATCAAGTAGAAAACCGCCCCTGTGAGTACAGAACTCATCGCGTAAGCAGCAATTGTAGTGGCGAGCACGGAGGCCTTTTTGTCTTCGCCCTCGCCGACCCTTGCGAGGATGGTGAATGCCATCTTGTGGAAGAAGGGGACGACCTCGATCTTGCAAGATGTTAGCATTGTAGAATCTGAAGTCTGAGTAGGTTCTACCATTTCGGAGCCTATCCCTCCCTTGAAGATGCTACCGCCAAGGGAATAAGTCAGCTGCGAAACAATGCAGCTGACATAGAACATGGAGATTCCCTCCGGTCCAAGACCCATGAACGTAGTATTGCCGAGAGGGAATAAGATCATGCCTGTCCGCAATCAGCAATTGCTCGGACAGAGATTCTAATACTTGAGACTCACCGTAGGACAAAGCATCAAGGACATTGAGTAATAGTCCGAGTAACACAGGAGGCACAAAGCTTGCGGGTTGGCGAACCCCATACTCCAACATTTTCCGCCGATCCCAAGATTTAGGGTTGGAAGCAACTCGGACGACACGAGCAGTATGTTCTTTAGATCGTTGCAAGACTGCTATTACTCGATTTTTCGGCTCAGATCTGGCTACCTGCTGACCCTCGAGATCCTTGATTGAACCATACGCAGTTCTCTTACCGAGCATTGCTGTCCGCTCACTCGGTTGTGAGATGATTCCCTCCCGAACAGTGACAGGGTGCAGGCCTGCGGTAATATGTGATTCGTCTTCATCTGTCACGTGGCCGTCTTCTTCGGTCGGAGGAGAGTTCCTTATCAACTCAGTCAAAGCTGACTGGAACTGTGATTTCTGTGACGAGTGCGAGCTTTGGGGAGATGTGGGCTCGGAAAGTTCTTGAATAGCCTCTGGACGAGAAGAAGTCTTCGACTCGTGACGACTTAGATCATCTTGGTCTAACTGACTGCTCAGGTGCGAATGGTGTTGTGCTGTAGAGGGAGTGGGGTGTCGTGAGGGGGAGTTCTCGCTGCGAATTGACGCAATGTCGGACAGAGCCCACGACGCAAGTTCTGCAGTCTCCTCTCGTACACCTTGAGAGGTATTCCTGGTGAGATTAGATGGAGCTGTCCACGTTTAGTTCACTGTTCTTGGTAGAGCCTGAGCGAGTTGATTCTCACCATGGGAGTCTTGGAATGAGTGTTGAAAGTATGATCTGGCTGGTGTTTTCTGGTTCAGAGAAGAGGAAAAGGACATCCTCGAGGGAGAAGAGTCCTTTCGTTGGCGAAAGAACCCATTGGCACGGTCCTCGGTTTCCTCGGTGCCCTCATGATCACTGACGTTCGCACTGGAGGGCATATGCTCCTGTCCACGAATTCGAGCTAATTGTGATGCACTCCTGTTCCTACCACTGCCACCAGACGGATTCATTGCAATTTTCAGCGTCCTTCAAGACCTCTGCGTGCCCCACGTTCTCAAGTCTCTTGGCTCCCAATGGATCCCAACAGTCTCACGACATAAGACGTGATACGTGCAGATGCACGGCAAGACGAAAAAACCGCGCAGTCCACCAACTTGCAGGACAAGCAGAGGGCCAAAAAGAGTGTATAAAGAAGAGAATGAAATAGAGGGAAACGTGATACCGAGAATACTGAACTCCATTATGCCTTGAGATGTTTGTTAGTGAGTCGATTTACTTTTTTCTAGTTTTGCGGTGCCTGTCAATTTGCTACTTTACCCCACTGCAAGTCGGCACGACAGGGGTAGGTAATTTTGACCTTCCCCCGAGCCCCGCCAACCCCTCAGCGCCACCTTGCATGCGGAGAATACATACGAGGTCTAGGTATGATATGCATACTGGAGAGCAGGCTGTTGTGATTTTGCCATGCATAATCGGAAACCATGAGCAATATACTCCATAAGCAGGAACTCAAAATGCGATGTCAATTGGCCTGGAGTCTTGATTTGCTGTATGGGAAAGACCTTCAACCCCCGTAGAAATCCCCTGTCAGATAGCATTGTGACAGTCTGGTCGATGCATTGCAATATCCGACATTGTAGTTGATATATAAAGTACAAAAAAGCCTTGCTTCTCCTTTCATCCATCTCCACTCGAAAAACAATCTATCAGGTCGGTTGCCTTCCATCTCCGGTTTTCGGACCGAACGCCCCGCCTAAGGTACTCATCCATAAGGCAGACCCTAACATGGCTGTCGCTCGGCATGTATACTCGCGCCGATGCCAGCCAAAGCCGTTGGAGGCAACACCCGTAGGATCGGTGCAGAGTAGAAGCTAACGAATTAGACATACTCGGAGAAGCTTCTCTGATTGGATGTTAGACATGAGCAGTGCGCCATAGTTAACTCTAGGCTCACCTTGCCGCTGTAGCACCGGAGACTGACCCATCAGTTCGTCCACTGGTGCTGGTGCACCATGCATTTACAGCACCCCAACAATGCCGCGGAGTCTAGCTTAGCTTTTGCAAATATCCCTGAGCGATCAATCGTTCGACATCACCCTGCCTCACATAGAATTGGCTGTTCTTCGTCAATGTGATAGCCCTATCAGCTCTGCATTAGTATCTCCACTTCTGACAAGGTAGCCTACAAGGAAGACAAGCTTACCCATACTCCGTCTGAATTTCCCCAGCATCCCTCAACACCCTCACATCAATAAAAAGGTCCCGTGGGGGTTCCAAGCTCCCTGTTAGATCAATATCTGTCCACTGGCCCTTGTATGCTGCCAGCATGTCCCCATATTGCCGAATATATTCCTCCTCCTCCGGACTGAGCAAGCTCTGATTGCCTGTCTTAGAAGCCATGCCTGACCCTTCCCCATTGCCCTGCCGGCCAGCCTGTTGCTCTTGATCCAGAACATCCTTTCCACTCCAGCACATCTCCTCAAGCTTGTCAGATCGGACTCGATGGTAGGCGAGCAGGCACCGCTTATTTCGGCGCATGCATAGATGATTGACAAGGATGGAACATGCGGTGGCTGGTTCAGAGGAGGGGTTGAAGGAGCCTTGGAAGGGGGCAAGGATGTTGGAGACGTCTTTGTCGAGGTCACGTACTTCGCGCGTCGTTTCTCGGACGAGCTCAGTTTGATAGTGTGGTAAATGAGCTAAGGCCTGTGTTCTTTTGGCATGTTGGACCTGTAGGTAGTTTTTAGTAACCTTCCAACTACTCTGTACTCGTAAGATGGAGAGAACTCACGAGCTTCAGGCCATGGTCACCGTACATGGTGGCCTTTTAGCCAAGTTTTGACAGATTCTTAGGTCCACCTCACCTCCACCATTGCCGTTAAATGCATACTGTAGTGGTATGCTTCGAAGACAATCTCTCACCAGCAATGCCAAGGCCGGGCCTACCCGCTGGCCGAATCTTGCTTAGTAAGCCACTGGATCAAGTCATCCCACAAACCGCTAATCTCATGTGGGTTAGCAACTCCGATAAGCATAAGGCGCTAAGCCAAAGGGGCTTAGCCAGCCTCCCAGCTTGGCACGTCTGAAGGACTGAACTTCCGCTGAAGAAGGAGAATCGAAGCTTGCTATCGGGAAACTGCAGTATCAATATCATTGTCTTGGTCATGCTTGCTCCACGTTCTGTGGATCTGCCTGTTGAGCTGTCGCTACCCGTTCAAAATGTCTATTATTTTCTAATGGGCGCACAGTACTCCGCAGACATACTGTCCCCCGCGCGTCTGACGGCCTGATGATACATTTCCTAGAGTTTTGTTTCGTAATCTAAAGGAGTCCCTAGTCCGTCGGAGGGGATATTGTCCTAGTCGTCAGGAATTCAGCAGAAGAGGCCCTGAGATTGGAGTAGTGAACGGTCACTATTCAACGCTCCGATTTCTTCGCTAAATGGGCCATGAGTCGCTGGAGCATGGGTGGGAAGGTCTTGTCATATGTTTGATTTGCAAGGAGACACCTTTAACACCAGCGATAACGCCTTCTATAAACGCGTAAGAACACAAGGGTATCTCCCTCCGCCCAAGAACTAAGGACACCATGAATGCTCTGAGGCAACTCCGGTCAGGCAAGATTCCAACTCCTCTGAACTCACTACCGTTCTCTTTGTCGGGTAAACCACTCATCAGAGCCCATCTCGGGTTCTGCATCCCCATGATCGCTTTCGAAGTCATTCAGGACGGGCGAATATGCCGGCGTCTGGTATTCTCCGCCTTGGACACCCCCCAACCCGCCCATCAACTGATTGACATGCTCGTTACCACTGGTATGAGGATATCGAGAATGGCTTTGATCATAGCTCGCCAACATTGGGTCCAGCTGCGAACTGTTGCTCAGCATCTGCTGTCCGCTTTCGTCGCCCTGGAGCTCATGATGATATGCACCCGGAATTCCTATCACTGGCAGTGCTGGCGGATGATACCCGGATGGAGCGTCGATCGGATGAAGGAAGACATCCTCAACGTGGCCAAGATGGGCCATCCTTTGGTTTAGATGGCTTATCTTTTGAAGGTATTGGTTGTGAAGAGCTTGCTGGTTCAAAGCGGGCGGCAGAGGCTTCCCGGGATTGTGTCTCTGATATGAGGAGGGATGCTGGAACATGTCCGCAGTGTCGAAACCATTGGGGTCGTACTCGTCAAGGGATGTCCCGCTTGGCGTGTAGCTAGTTTCACGATAAGGCCTCTTTGATTTCTTAGGCTTCAGTGACCGGCTTACACCATTTGGTAAGTATGCATAGTCTGAGTCGTTGTCGCTCAGCTCTTCTTCTGAATCGCCTTCCCTTCCTTTGCGCTTGCGGTTCGTGGCCTTGGCTGTTTGTGGCTGGAATTTATAGTCTGGGAATGCTTTGGCGTGGTTTTCTCTTTCGATCTTGGCCCACGCATCAAATTGTTTCCGAATCTCTGGAGGCTCCATCGCCCAGCTCTCGCCAGCAAGAGAAGATATCTTCTGGTGATTGGGCGACTTCTCCCATGCTCTGGCTCTGTCTGCATATGCGGATCTGTATAGGATGAAGGAGTTCGAAGGGCGTTTGACAAAGTTGACTTTCTTGGCTTCCTCTCTCCTTTCCTCCACAGATCTGTTCACCCAGGACTCTGTGTCTTTGATTTGGATGTTTGTCATATCCTTTGTGAGCTCACTGAGCGGACCACTAAGCGTCTTCGTCTTCACAGTGTTCTTCCTCCGGGCAGCCTTTCGCGGTCTGGGGGATTCCGAAGGATGACGAGAGCCGGCACCTAAACGATTCTGTCTTGTTGATCTTATTTGTGGCGCGCTTTGGTCTGATATCTCTGGTGTAGGAGGAGCTCGACCATGGATCATAGGGTTGGGGTATTGCTATGTGAGTATTCAGTCTTCTGTTGAGGCTGGACCTCTGCGTTCGAACTTACGTGCTGCTGCTGGAGAGTATAAGGGTTGTACATACCCTGTTGCTGAGGATGGAAGGCTTGCTGTCCATACACATCCTATTTGCCATTAGCTTGTTCGCTTCGTCCGTCTCGCAACCTGACAAGCTCTGAGCGCAACTTACGAAACCCATATCCACGCCGAGATTATTCTGCTGTTCTTGGTAGACGCGAAAGCTTTTGTTGCCGTACTGGTCTATATACCACTGGCCAATCTCTGGCTCTGGAGTACCATCGAATGAGGTGGCTCCAGAAGTCATGTATGGGTTGTTGTCAATGGCATATGTGTTGGCTTGATGCTCGTTTCGGGCGTTGTGCTGCACCAGGTGGCCAAAGTCATCCTGAAGCTGGCGGCTGTCGACACTTGGAGGCGTCGGTGGAGGTTGTTTTGCCATAGCTGCCACGGACATGACTGACGTAGGGACGAGGCTGGATTGGATCTTGCTTTATCCCGAGAGTATGATTGAGATGGCTGGACTTTGCCTGGGTATGGCGTTACGAAAGAGCGGTGTGTTCCCGATTTGACTCCAGCGTACGAGTAAGTGATCTTCTCCCCAGTGTCTTGCTTGGCGGGTCTGTCGGTTGGTGTACTTTCCAGATTCCCTGTCCAAATGTGCTGTCGATATGCCTCAATTCTAGAGGATTGCGGATCTTACGTCGTCCGATGAATGGGTTGTTGACAGGAGTATGGGATAATCTAGAGGCTGGGGGTCTCATTCATGTGTCAGATCCGTGTTTCATGAAGGAAACAGAGGTTCGACGAGAAAGTGGTCTCATCATGAGGTGATGATGCGTGGAGCACACTTGTTGCGGACCATCTGGATTGCGGTCTTACCATACCAACTCCGGATGCAGCAATCGGGAAATGCAGCTTCAGACGTGCTTCTAGAAGCTATGCAGGCTCCAAAGCGGCATCAGTCACCACCCGCCAGATAGTCTTTGTCCGCTGCCGTCGATCCTGATTGCCAGCAGTGCCTATGGGAAGCGGAAATTGACGGCAGGGAAGAATTTCCTTTGTCCATATACAGTCTGTGGCTATAGGGATTGGCGGTAGTGTTGGGATGATATTCGCCGGAAAGAGTACAGTATGCTCCCGGCCCAAAGCATCTTTGCCGGATCTGTCGACCAGACCAGCTAGTCTTCTTAAGTCAAGCGAAGGCCAAGTGGAAGGTTTATGGAGCTGATCTCAGGACAAGATGCCAGATACCAATCATTGCAAGCGTCGTTGTGTAGCTACGACGGTATCCTCCAATGCGGTGGAAATGATCCAGAACGGAGCCCTGCTCTACTAGTGTGGCGCTAAACAAATGAGTTGACTCAACGCTGGGATCCACGACTGTGGCATTCTCCCTCCCCAGCAGATTATGGGATGGCCTTCCATTTTCTGACGCCTTCACCGCTAGCTGCTCAGTGCCAGGAGCAGAGTCCAAAGCTACTCGATGCGTGCAGTTGTGACCATATATTTGGCGAATTTAGGCGCCACGACGTGCACATTCCTCGCTTCTTCATGCGGACTGCAGTTCGTCTTTTTTGGCCCCCAAGTTAGCAAAAGATGGAAAGCAGTCCAGCAAATTCTCCGACACGCTCAACAAGCCGCCATATCCTCAGCAATCGCGGGGAAATGATCTACCAATGCGAGGATGCGACAGCGACAGGGGTCAGGACGGGTCGTGGCAGGATCGGGCTAGACAACAATTGATGCATCACGCTGTTCGGACGTCGTCTGTTTACTTGCTTGGTGAACTTATGACTCAAGCACGTTTCAAAGGTTGGTTGACGATGATCTCTCTAGTAGCTCAGTCCGGGCAGCAGGAAAGTATGTTAGACGCTCGCGTTCCCTTGTCAGCTGGCAGCGGACGGCAGGGAATTCATAGTTCTGATAGGTGGGCCATGAGAGCCTGATCGTTCACAGCAGCCGTTACTAGCATCTTTAAATGGCTTGGACGTCTAAATGTGCACCGTCGAAAGTATGGCGGATGTGTAACGTTCCCAGTCGGACGTTTTACCAGGAATGCAAGTGGTGCGCGCCATGCCGAAAACGTCGAGTTGTGCAAACAGCATCAGGAACAGCGAGCGTCCGACATCTTCCTGCGATACTAAGATACTTAGGGCTTGAATCAGGGAAGGAAGGTGATGCTGAGTTTAGGTTTTGAGGATCAGACTCGTTTCATATGTTCATCGCTCCGTGTACAAACAGATACAAGGCTACCAGTCCGTTCGGAGATTTCTGTAGTGCATATCCCAGTACCGCGGTACCCCCAGTCAACGAGTGAACTTTCCTCATGATGCGCTCGCCATGACCGATTTCTCCGCATGTGCTCCAAAGTATGAGGGAAGATGGAATGTCGGGTGTGGAAGTGTGGTGTGGAAGTGGGGCGCAGATATTCCAAATACGAGCAGAGGCACTTGCTTTGTGTGCTTGCAGTTGTGCGACATGACTCGAGTGAAATACGTGTAGCCGTCATAGAAACAAAATACCAAACCACTATACCATTGTTCCGGCGCCATGAGGAATCGAGCTTAACACAGTAAATACGAATACCCTGACCGCAGTCATGAGACGGAAGAATCGAGATGCGTAGGTGGATGGAAATCATGGCTCCGTCTCCTCTGAATTGCATCTTTCTCAAAGCTCTACTCGCATAGTACAGGACAGTGGCAGTGGAAGTGGAGTGGAAGTGGAAGTGGAAGGGACGCGCAGCATCTAGTCGTATCATGAATACTCGCACGGAGATACTCTGATATCCTTGACGAGCACAGGTGTTTTGTGTGTTTTATATCAGCTCCAAATTGCGCACTGGAGCACATTGTGTGTCATCCCCTCCAACCTCGAAGCCTTTTTGAAGCCTTTTTGAAGCCTTTTTTGACCCTTGGAAATTGACTCCACACAATTGTAAGGGGAATAGGGAAGATAGTAGCAAAGAAGCTGGCTCGGGTGGGAGGC
The DNA here is from genome assembly GCA_963556305.1 of Platismatia glauca. Lineage (NCBI taxonomy): Eukaryota > Fungi > Ascomycota > Lecanoromycetes > Lecanorales > Parmeliaceae > Platismatia > Platismatia glauca. The sequence continues at coordinate 878,574 of OY745772.1, forward strand.
TCGGGAGGTAAGTGAGAGAAAAAGACGCTCGAGAGACCTCGACACTTAGCCCGTACAGTTAAATATCTCGGAACGTTCCGCGAAAATGACGAAAAGAGGTCTTGGCGCGAGGCAATTGTGAATGGAGTGGAATTGGCGCCCGTAGTTGTGGTGTGCAGCACGATCCAGCCATGGACTCCATTCACTCGCTGACGAGCTGATCTCACTCTTCAACTTCCTTGACCAAACATACTACACTCCTATCTACTTGTGCTCATTGCAAAAGCGACTGATGGAATCCAGCTTCTACTGCTCGCCCCAACCCATCACGTCTTTTACTTTCCAATCAGACCTCCTCCAATCCATCTCGCAGCACACGCGCTCGCACTGCTCAACTGCCTATCATTCTCCCACACCAAATCCAGCATCTTTCTCGATTCTCTAAAATTCCTGGCTCCCGCTCACCTTACCTCCATTACATCACAGACAATTCACCAGAAACCCCCCGCTCGTGGAGCTTCTGGCAAATGCCGCCCGCAATGGCGCAAACTAGGTTGACTCAAGAGACAAAAGACACAATACTCGGCATGAAACTAGCTATTTTCCGATATCAAGACTGTAAAAATCTACACTGAGAGCCTGTCGTTAAAAGTACACTGACATTGCTCCCCACAGCCTCCGACTCAGACGATCCATACCTCCAACCTACGAATCGTGGGAACAAACTCAAGCGCAAGGCGCATCACATGCAAGATGTACAACCTGGCAGAGTCATGGGAGCTAAGTCCTACAAACGGGTGAGTATAATTCACAGCGTTGTCTTTCCTCATGGCAAGTCTGACATACTCCGCTAGACGATTGAGCATGCCGGCTACCGCAGAAATATACTTCGCCGAAACCCCAAGCGCTACGATGAAGACGGAGAAGAGCTTGACGATGACGACGAAGACGAGGAAGCTGATGCACGAGCTGCCGAAGAAAATCCATATGCTGACATCCAGCTTGAAAGTGAGCAAATATGAGCTATGGCGCACCACATGATTTGCTGATCATGGCAATCAACAGATCTACTCTTGCCTCTGACGTCTCCTGCGAGCTTGCCGAACCATCCCTCACTTTCTGTCCCATATCTCTCGTCTACGTTAACGGATATGGCACAGCATGCTTCTAAAATGGTACAAAGAGAAAGGAGGACTTTGAATAACGCCAAGCAACTGTTGAAGAATCTGCGTGGAGACGATACTTGGATACCCTGCGGTTTACTCTATTCAAAGAGCGATGAGGTATTGTTCAGCACAGAGCACCTATACAATCCCACTGCGTCAAATAGGGTCCCACGGGCTCCGAGAAGATTCAACACGCAAGAAAGCATGGTCAATGGCATTGTGAATGGCGACCGGAGACCTCGAAACGGAGCGAAGCCAGGGACAGATCTCGCAAACATTAACGGATCGCACGAAGACACTACCGAGGAAGACAGCGTCGACGCAATGGAGGCAGCGGCCTATGGCGCTCTGCACCCTAGCCCACCTACTGAAGCACAATTGGAGGTAGTCACGAAGACCAACGTTCTACCAGATCTTGAGATGACAGAAGCGAATAGCAAAGGTTCCGAAGGTCAAGGAGCCAAGCCAGAGGGCTCCGAAGAGTTGGAGAAAAATCTTGAGGACGAGATTGTGGACATAGTGGGTCCTGAAGCCTCAATCATTGGTCCGACTGAACCGGGAGATACGCTGAACACGGATATGGAATCTGGCGGACATTCAAGGCCCAATGGCAACAATAACGATAATAAAACACAAGCCAGCCCACACCCGGACAACCCTATTCCCACTGCAGCAGATGTCTCCACCAACGGGGGCACCGCCCTGGCCACAGAAAACACTCGAGACGAAGACATGGAAGATGGTGTTGACGCAGATGACGAAACGAAGCCTTCCCCTCGGCGCATGCGAACCCGCGCCCAAGCCCAAGCAGCCACCTCTCCCGCACCAACAACCCACTCCGCCTCCCGCTCCTCCTCCACCCCCCCGCCAATCCACCCTCTCTTCATAATCCCCCCCTCCGCCATCCCCTCCCGCGACATCGGCCTCCCGCCCGCCGAAGCCGAAGAAACGCGCCGCATGCTCACCCTCTACGTGCAAAAGCAGGAAGAAGTGTGCCGCGGCGCTCACAGACTGTACGAGGGGTTGCTGAAAGCGGACCGGCAGCGGATGACGGTGTTCAAGTGGTGCAAGGCGGAGGGACATGTGGGGGAGATGAGCGACGGGGAGGATTGGTACGATAAGGAGGAGTGGGGGCTGGGGGAGGAGGGGTTGAGGAAGGGCCATGACGACGATGAGGATGAGGGCGTGGTGCAGGGGAAGAAGACGCGGGGCAGGAGGGCGTGAGGGACGCGGTGGAAGGGAAGCGGGAGTCATCTACAATGTGATACCCCGTAATTGAGACATCGCCGTGGTTGCAATGTCAAGGAATATTCACGGCACGTCGGACAGATGATGGACGTGCGACAGGCGACGAAGAGCCCTCCTCAGTCGTCTTCGCTATCACTGCCAAAAATAGCCCTGAAAATCTCCTCGCCCGGCCTCTCCTTCTCCAGCGCCTCATTCCGCTCCGGATCCACCACGACGTCCCCCCCGCCCCCGCCCTCCCCTCCACCACCGCCCTCATCCCCAACCCCAACCCCGACCCCCCCGCTCCCCACCCCGCCCCCACTCATCCGCAACTCATCCATGTCCCTCTTCCCGACCAACTCCAGCCGCGTCGGCGGCGGCGCTCCGCTCCCCGGCTCCGCGGGGCCGTCGCCGGGATCGACCCGCACGTGCGCAGGAGGCTGCACGTTGAAGCGCTTACACAGCAAGCGCGTCGGGCGGAAGGTGTCCGCCGAGCGAGTCAGGGGCCCGTACAGGCCCACGGCGGCCGCTTCTTCGGCGGGCGTCTTCGCCGCCGCGGCGGGCTGCGCGAGCGGGTGCGCGTCGCCCGGTGCGTCGGCGGATCTGAGGTTGTCGGACGCGAGCTTTGGCGCCGCGGACGAGGAGGTGAAGCGGGAGGCCATGATGCCGGTCATGGGTTTGAAGATTTGCGCCGCGTGCGCGAATTCGTTCATCTCGCGGGCCCAGTCGTCGTTGCTGGCGCCGGGGGTTCGGTCGGGGAGGGTCCCTTCTGGGCGGAGGCCCGCGCGGATTTCGAGGAAGAGGCGGTAGCGGGAGCGCTTGGGGGGGTCTTCGGCGTAGGGCATCCAGCCTGCTGTTCCACGGCCGAGGGCTGTCAGGGCGGTTTCTTTGGCCAAGGATGGGATGAGCGAGGAGAGTTTTCGTGGGTGAGATGAGGAGAGGTGCGCGTCTGCTTCGCCCAAGGCGGGGGGAAGGTTGGAGTTGTTGGCTGCGGAGGCGATGCGGGCACGGGCGTTGGGGTTCAGGAAATCGAATACCGATTTGCCGGGGAGAAGTGTTTCGCCTAAAAGTGCGGCGCGAGATTTGGGAGAGAGCTTGGAGGCGGCGGCGATGGTGGCTGGAGATTGATAGGTTGACTGGGTTGAGGCGGATGCTTTGAGGTTGGATGACGTTTTGGAAGACTTCCAGTCCGGCGGGATCTTGGGAGGAGGATATTTGCCATCTAGTGAGAGAATTGACGAAAGAGGGTCTAAATTACTGGAGAGAACGAAGCCGTCCAAGGGTAAACGACCATCGTGGCATCTTCGAAAACCTGCGCTAGCTTTCCCTGAGCCAGCTTTCTTGGAGATGAAGACTGGTTTGCTGTTGAGCAGCGGATTGGCTGAAGATCTACTGGCTTCGAGCTTCTTCTTTTTCTTCTTGTCGCCTCCCAAGATACGATTATAGGATATCGAGGGGCCCATTTGATAAGGATCCTCGTCGTCAGAGCCATTGTCGTTGAGAACGCCCATGCCAAATCCACCTTTGCGTTCTGGCTTTGTCTTTTTGGTCTTACTACCATTCTTAAAAGCTGCGAACGTTGTACTTTCTTCCTCGTCGTCACTAGCCGGGACTGCAGGCTTAGTGCTTCCAGGGACATTTCTGCCCTCTGAGAGCCTTTCCTCGCCCTCAAAGCCCAGGCCTTTGTGGTCACCTTTTCTGATGAAGGATATCATAGTCGAATCATCTGGCGCAAAAAGATGCGTTTGTTGATCTGGTCCAGCACCCGGGTCATGGTCGTCATCTAGCCTTGCTTTCCTCCTGACTTTCGGTCCTACACCCTGGCCCTCGCGCCAGCCCATCTTCTTCAATAGTTTCACCCCCATGGTCTCCCCGCTAGTCTTCAAGATATCCATGAACGTGTCATCTCGTGATTTTTCTCCTTTTGTAGATCCAAGCCCGGCGAATGCGTCGGCGGTTTGTAACTTTCTAGCCTCTTCAGCTTCGGCCATGTCTTCCTCGTCCATAAAGTCTTCCGGTCTTTGCTGAGCCGGAAGGGCATCTTTCTTCCGGTTTGTCCGAGACGAGACAAAAGTGGAAGGAGTCCATCCTTCTTTGGATCCAACGGTGTTGAAGTATCTGTATATCCGACGTCAGTAGACTTCTCCCGGATGCTTTTCCGCCCATTGGAGCTTACCCAGCACTAAAGCCGCCTGTGAAGGCACCGTGCAGTCTTTTTCTTCCCTGCTCGTCTGTGACTTCTTGCTTCCACACGGGCAAGTAGGAGCCGTCATCGCGAGTGTCGGGATCCAGTGATGGAAGTGGAGTACCGTAGATGACATAGGGGGACTGTTGAGCAGTCAGGTCTGCTTCGAAGGTCGCACGCGATCGCTTGGAGGCCATGATGATGAATGTAAGGCATGCTCGAGATTGCCCAAGGTGCTTGAGGTCCAAGCTTCGGCTTATGGATTGATGCGATAATCCGTACCTCTACACAAAAAGACCAACATGGTCAGTGGGCGTGTAAAAGGCTAATACGAATAATAAATTACCGTATGTATTAATTATCGTCGAGAATCATCATGGGCTACCAAATACATACAACCGAGCCAACGGAGAGATATAAGCTTATTCGGGGCGGAGATTAGCATGACAGGCTGTGAAAAGTGAAAAGTGAGTTTGTGAAACTCGAGTGAAAAAGGTTGTACTGTAAAGTACCTTAAGGTAGCGTGCAAGAATCGAGATGCCAAGGCCAGACTCAGACTCAGGGTTCACCAGTGAGGCTGGACACAATTATTAGCTGACCTGACCCCAGTCACCTGACCTGCCAAATAGTCTGCGGCAGAGCGCGCAGTACAACTTACCAAGTAGAGTACCGTATTGACCAGCTTCCAGCTTCAAGCACCAGCATCACTTTCTCTTCCCTCCAGCACTCCAATATACATAGATCGAGTCAGACCTGCCTCCTGCCTTTTATTCTGCCACTGGATCTTGCTCGATGGACGACGTCATTTTCTGGAAGGGAAAGAATGCTCCCTAAACACTCGAGACACTCCACGGAGCTGCCCCTCTCTCGCCTCTGTCTCGGCCATACTGCAGGCCGCGTTGTCAACTTAATATCTACCTCCAACCATCCCCAATCCACGCGTTTTCTTCCCACCAGTGCAACACCAGCACCCTCGCTCCGACCAAGTCCGCACATCTCTTTCAAACTCGGGCAACCCCGTCATCTGATCACACCCAAGCGCACCCAGTCGCATACACGTCTGGTCGCTTACGGCAAGGAAGCTACCTCGCTCGACTAGCTTGCTACTCGTATTTTCCAACCACCCTGCCTCTTGACCCAAGGGTGAACATACTTGCATCCATTATCCAAAGTATCAATCCGGTATTCAAGTAGCCGCATCCTCCGTCCACTCGCAATCACAAAAGCGAGAGCTAGGTGGCTGCCTGAGGAGACTCGAGGCTTTCGGTGACAACACGTTCACATATCAATTTCCTCTTAAAGTATTCCCTCAACAGAACCAATGTCGGCTGCCTCAACAGCGTCCCCCCCGGTGGTGCGCAGCTCTTCACGGAGACAGCCCTCATATAATTCTCCCACGACAGATCGACCTCACAGGACCGCCTCGACGGTTACCAAACCCTCAGCAGCGCCCACTGGACTTTTGCGGTCAAATTCGCAATCTCATTCATATTCCCGTCCCACGACGGCTTCTGATCAGGCTTCTCTTGCCGGTGTCGCTCGGAAAGATTATGAGACCACCAATCTAGCTAGATCTTCGGGCTCTCGTCGCAGCTCTTCTCGAGAGCGATCATATGCTGCCCCACCGCCCCAGCGAACCGAGTCTACTCGAGACTCTCGCAGAACTTCTTCGAGACCAAGTCAATCGCGAAACACCTCAAGGATGTCTACCGCTACTACGGTAGCTAATAGCGATGGCGCCACGGCTATTTCAACGCCCACTGCTGCCAGAACACAGTCCGCTGCGGTTTCCGGAAACGCTACACCTGTCAAGAGGAGGACAACACTTGCTGCGCAAACAGGAGAATGGTCTTTAGGCAAAACTATAGGGGCGGGAAGCATGGGCAAAGTAAAGCTGGCTAAAAATTTGGAGACTGGAGAGCAGGTTGCTGTCAAGATCGTGCCACGCCAATCAACCGACGAGCATCGCAATGATCGTGATCGCGAGCGTGCAGATCATTCGAAGGAAGTCAGGACTGCCAGGGAAGCAGCTATTGTCACTTTGCTGAACCACCCATACATCTGCGCTATGCGAGATGTTGTGCGCACAGATTACCATTGGTACATGCTGTTTGAGTACGTGAACGGCGGTCAAATGCTCGACTACATCATCTCTCATGGCAGGTTAAAGGAAAAACAGGCCAGAAAGTTTGGCCGGCAAATAGCAAGTGCTCTTGACTATTGCCATCGGAACAGCATCGTTCACAGAGATCTGAAAATTGAGAATATCTTGATAAGCAAGACAGGGGATATCAAGATTATCGATTTCGGTTTGAGCAACCTGTTCTCGCCCAAGAACCATCTCAAAACTTTCTGCGGCAGTTTGTATTTCGCTGCGCCGGAATTGCTGCAAGCAAGGCAGTATACAGGCCCTGAAGTGGACATCTGGAGTTTCGGTATCGTCCTGTATGTGCTGGTGTGTGGGAAGGTGCCTTTCGATGATCAAAGTATGCCCCAGCTGCATGCAAAGATCAAGAAAGGTGTTGTCGACTACCCAACGTGGCTTTCTCCAGGTAGGCGGGCGGACTCTAGAGCATTGTATCGATCTCATCACTAATGACCATGTAGAATGCAAGAACCTTATTTCGAGAATGCTTGTGACAGATCCGAGACAACGAGCCAGTCTTGGCGAGATACTGAACCATCCGTGGATCACGAAAGGCTTCAACTCACCTCCTGAAAACTACCTTCCACCGAGAGAGCCTTTACAGTTGCCTCTAGATCCCCAAATCATTGAGAAAATGCATGGATTTGACTTTGGCGAACCTGACTTCATCGAAAGTGAGCTGACAAAAGTTCTTGGCTCTGAGGAATACCAGCACGCTGTAAGAAACAACGCCCGAGAGCACGCTGTCCATGCTACGGGCAGCGAAAAGAAACGAGGCGTCTTCGATTTCTACAAGCGGCGGAATTCTGTGACAAGTCGAGAAACTCTGCCAAATGCGTCCTCTGACGCGGTGCAGCTCGGATCAGACCCTGTCAACGCCTTCAGTCCCCTCATATCGATCTACTATTTGGTGAGAGAGAAGAAAGAGAGGGAACGTATAGAGGTTAATCCTGGAGCACTGAGCATGCCCATGTCTCCAGGCGAGAAGCCGCTGAAGATCCCCGACCTACCTGCACCCGAAGCAGCATACACCAACGCTTCGGCTTACGAGATGCCTGGTGAGAAGGCCACTGGTGGCCGCTCCAGAGCACGGTCGAGGACACATGGAGAAGAAGACGTGACAGAAGGCATGAAGAAAGTCAATCTCAATGTGCCTCCTGGTGTACCTCCAGCCATCGTGACGCCAAGCCATGAACAGCAGCCTGCTAAGAAAGAGAGCGCTGCCGTTGGACTTCTTCGCAGATTCAGCACGCGGCGGACAAAGGAGTTCAGATCAGAAGCCCAGCAGTCTCCGTCGCTGCAGGTGCAGCCATCCACTGACACATCCACGACGCCAAGGAAAAGTTTCAGTGTGCGGAGAGCTCGTAATAAAGAACCAATTCAAGCGACAATGCTTCACCCGGGCGGTAGCACACCTCATCAAGCTGAGTTGCTAAGCCCCCCTGGCACGCTGGACGCAAGATCAAGGACGAATAATACCTTAGATCGGTCCACGAGTGTCAATTCTGCTGAGTACCGAAAGCGAAAATCCCATCGGGGCGCATCTGAAGGGCAAGCCTCGGTCCCGGCCACGGAGCCTCCCTTGACGAGTGGCTCTGAGCGGTCTAGCATCAGCGGTCACAGAACGAAAGCCAGTGAGCCTCCGCCAATCGATCAGAAGAGCGGTCTCAACGCCCGGGCCGCAACCACACGCACCAAGTCTCTTGGTCACGCGCGACGTGAAAGCATGCAAGCCAGACGCGCCCTAAGACAAGAAGCCCATGAGGCTAACGTACCAGAAGAACCAGATGAAGAACTGCCAGCAGGCGCCGATAATCCCAACAAGAGTCTCGAAAACATGAAACCAGTCTACCTGAAAGGTCTCTTCAGCGTCTCCACCACGAGCAACAAGCCTCTGCCCGTCATCCGCATGGACATCGTTCGTGTCCTCAAGCAGCTCGGTGTACAGTATACTGAAATCAAAGGCGGATTCAGCTGTCGCCATGCTCCCAGCATCGATCTCAGTCGCGGCCCCGACTATAGCCCTCCAAGCCCAGACCTTCCATCTGGCAACAGACGACGAATCAGCTTCGCCGGTGGCTTGAGAAGCGGTGAACGCAATGAAGAAGCGTCAGACAGGGCTCCGCAAATCGCCCGCAACCCATCGCGCCGGCACCCAGCCCCTGATACCTCCTTTACAGCCTCTGACGAATCGGACGATAGCGCGAACGGAGTCGGTGCCGCTCGACAACGGTCCCAAGCTGGCGAAAGAACGCCGGCCGGGGAAACGACCACGCATGTGGAAAGTGAGGTTGGCGGGAACATGGTGGTCAAGTTTGAGATTTTCATCGTGAAAGTGCCGCTGTTCAGTTTGCATGGGATCCAGTTCAAGAAGGTGGTCGGGGGCACGTGGCATTACAAGAACATGGCGACGCAGATTTTGGAGGCTTTGAGGTTGTGAGGACGCGCGGTGTGTGGGACGGGGGTTGAGGGACGGGCTCACTCGAGTGAAAAGGAGAACATCCGGGTTCCTGGGCGGTTTCGCGCATCTCTCTTCTCTCGTGGTGCTTTACGGAGCGACGATGCAGGCAGCGGCATTTTTACGAGTCTCCTTTCTTGGATGAACGGACCATGGCTTGGCTCCATGGGTGGGTAGGTACGTACGTTTGTATACCTTAGCTTCCGCGAATGGAGAAGTCGTCGGCCCCGATGCCGGCGTTCCATCCCACCGCCGAGTGTTCGACAGCGATTGCATTTCGTAGCCTACGCCCTGCGACCGAGGCGTTCGTGCAGCCGCCGTGCCCCCATGGTCGGTGAAAATCCGTCAGATTCAACCCTCAGCAAATCTCCCATCGTCCCACCACCTCCCTATGGCCACTGAACCCCCTCGTGCGACCATCACCCCTCCCCTTCTTTTCAACCACTACATCCACATCCACATCCCGCACCCCCTCCCATACTCCCCATCCCCCCCCTCCGTCGTCCGCGTCGCTAGACATCTCCTCTCCGAATCATACGCACTGCTCGTTTCCGCCATCCCCAGTAAATCTGCCGCCGTGCACGGGCCACTGGTGCTGCCTTCGACGCCGTCCCGTCGCCGCCGGAGTCTCTCCTGTTCCGGATCGTCCGCGCGCAGACCGCCCGCCACGGCATCGTCGTGCCGTTTGGCACGCGAAGCGAGGACCGTGTCCCATGGAGAACGGCTTGGAGTCGCTCTTCCCCTGGCGCAGTGGTACTTCGAGCTCCCGGGCAGGCTTTTCGTCTCCGACATTGCCGCCCTCCGCGACAAGGTCGTGCGGCGCTCTGACCTCCCTGCCTTTGATGATCGTGGGTAGATCTTTGCTGGGGGGCACGACTTCGTTGGATAGGTCCAGCTTCGGACCAAGCTGTTTTGATATTCCTGTAGCAACGCTAGTCGATGTAGATATTTTGGCGGCTCCTGAACCGGTGAGATTGAGGACATGCTCCAGCCATCGCCGTCCAGAAACTTGTAGAATCTGCTGATATTTAGAGGCATAGAAGACTTGATACGTCCATGGTAACCCCTAGTCAGCCAGCACCTCCTTTCAAGCTTGCCATCTCAATTTTCCGGACATTCGATGGGCATGGACAATGTACACGACCCAATGAAAGAATGTTCAAGTCTTCAAAAGACATCGAACTCGCAGCCCCCAAGAAAGAGTACGCCAACGGCTTTGCATCAGTCGCAGCTTTCATCGCAAAGGACGCGGACAATACATCGACTATATACCATCGATTTGACCGTCTTGCAGCTCGGAATCTGCTGCACTTGCAAAGCAAATTACAGAACTTAGGAGTCGCACAGGATGAACTCGATGATGACTGCCTTGGGACACACGACAGGGATAGCACGAGAGCCGCTACCTCGCGGGAGGACTTCGAGTCGCTTGCCGAGGCGGGAGGGAGCGAGGAGGAGCGCATGGAGGCTGCGCGGGAGATGGAGAGGGCTTCGAAGACTTACCGTTGGTAGATCAATGGGGGAATGGAGTTCTGCAATGGTGTTTGACTGGCAATTCGATGAAGCACTCGGACTACACAGCGACGGCCTGGGACTACGAGCACCAGCGGAGAACGCGCTCGGAGCCTTCAAGCAGTGCTTTGAACCCGAGCATCGAAAGCCGAGACCGCGCGCTCAGAGCAGCCGTATCCTCGACGACGAAAGTGACTCGGTAGCTCTCCGAGCGCCGGCAGATCAGGACCGCTTGACGAAAGTGGGCCAGGTTTACTTCCCACGGCTCTTCATTTCAAGTCCTGACCGTCATCTCGCACAATGTAGCTAGAATATTCAGCTCCGACGAACAGGATGGACCGGAACGCCCGATGGGCCAACCGCCCACGTCTCCGAGCACAAGATCGCACATTTCGTGGCAACCGTGAGCGTTTTCCTGGCTGCTATGCTACTCATAGGCGCAATCGTTGCACTCAACTACGCGCATTCCCGGGACTGGCGCATGGCGCTCATCGACATTTTCACGGTCATGTTCGCCGGCAGCGTGGGCTTGCTTACTGGTGCAAGGAGAAACGAAGTCTTTGCGAAGCATGCCGCGCTTGGCGTCTTTGTAAGTGGGACTCCGCCGAACAGGAGCTGAGTAGACACAGCCCAAATCTTGGACACGAAGAACGCCATATAATGGCTTCGAATACAGACGGTGTGGTGTATTCTTGTAGTTTTGGGAAGCGCTCTGCTTCTTGCTACTCAATTGCTCCACTGCCATCCTCATTTCTGTGCTGTGACTACACCTGCCTGGCCTGTAATTGCCGAGTCAGTTTATGTTTTGGCATACAAGATAAAGATCTGGATTGTCCTTACCTGCCTGCGCCATGATCCTCTTCTTGTAGGCCTTCACATCCCCAGGAAACGGTTCCACACTTCCATTGTCGCAAACCCACAGACTCGAGCACACATTCTGCAACATAGTTACATCATGACTGACCATCAGCACGCCTCCCTGGAACGCCCTTAACGCACTCGATAAGGCATCCATAGCCTCTATATCAAGATGATTAGACGGTTCGTCCAGGACAAGAATATGTGGATTTGTCAGACTCAAGCACGCGAACGCGACACGGGATTTTTGTCCACCAGAAAGCAAAGCCATTTTCTGCAAGCCCGTGGTACCGGTGATACCGAAGGCGCCCAAGTGGCGTCGGTATTCCTCGTCCTGTTTACCGGGATAATTCTTCGCCATGAAGCCGACCGCGCTGGCATTCATGTCGAGGGCGTCGACATGGTGCTGGGCGAAGAACCCAACTCGTAAACGAGGATTTTGGGATATGAGGCCGACAGAGGGCTGGAGTTGGCCGATGAGGAGTTTGAGGACGGTGGTTTTACCGGCGCCATTGGGGCCAACGATGCCGATGCGAGAGTCGAGTTGGACGTCAAGATCTATGTTTTTGAGGAGGGGTTTTTCGGGTGAGTAGCCGAAGGAGACGCTGGTCATTTGTATGATCGGTGGCGAGAGCTTCTCCACCTCGGGAAATTTAAAGTGGACTGTATACTCGCTTTCTGGCGCTTCAAGTATAGGCATCTTCTCAAGTTTCTTGATCCGGGACTGAGCTTCCGAAGATTTGGCAGCGTTGTAACGGAATTTGTCAATGAATGCTTGCAGGTGGGCCCGCTGGGCCATCTGATTTTCATATTCGCGTTTGGCCGTCTTGCGGCGCTCTTCTTTGGTAGCGTAGAAGGAGTCGAAGTCGGCGCCTTTGTAATAGTCGAGGCGTTCAGAGTGCTGGTGAACTATGTCGGTTGCTACTTCGTTCAAAAAGGCTCGGTCGTGGGAAACGACAAGGAGGGTGCTGGGGTAGGATTGGAGGTAGCTGGAGAGGAAAGTGATGGAGGGGACGTCCAACATATTGGACGGTTCTGCGAAGTTTCAGCAAGCATCTCGGGAGTCTTTTCAGAGGTCGTCTACCGTCAAGGAGAAGCAGGTCTGGCTCGCAGAAAAGCGCTCGGGCCAATGCCAGTCTCATCCTCCAACCTCCAGAGAAGGTTTTGGTGGCATAGTGCTGCCTTTCTTCCGAGAAGCCTAAACCTGCCAGTATGCTTGCAGCTCGAGACTCAGCCTTGTCCGACTCCATCTCGGAAAGCTTTGCGTGAATATCGCTGAGCGTAGTGTCTAGACCTTCTCTATGTCTGTCGAGCTTTTCGGCATCTGTAGATGTGTCGGCCATAGACGACCTTTCAGCCTCCAGCTCGGAAAGCTGCTTGCTGATTTTCTGGCACTGTGTCAGCACGTTTCCCGACGATCTATCATACGTCAATTTCGTACTTCTTGTTCACCCAAGAGATGCTTTCGCCACACATCCGCGTCGAGGACGGCTTGCAGAGCCGGTGTGTTATCCCCAGTTATCTGTTCCAAAGACAAAGCGTCAAAATCCCTACAAGGCAACGAAGCCTCAAATCTTAGGAGAGAAGTACCTCTTGCTCAACGTGAAGAATAGAAATATGCGTAGGGATAGCGAGTTCTCTACGACTCAAAGCTCGTAGCAGAGTACTTTTTCCGATACCGTTCTGACCCACTAGACCGTAACGCCGGCCAAAGGCCATCGTTAGAGTGGTGTCAGTCAATATTCGCTTTCCACCAATAGAGACATCGACGCCATCAACTTTGATGTCCTTGCTCTTTGCCTGGTCACCCCCTAGCTGTAAGGGATTGACTGCCATGAAAAACTCCTCATACGACTGGGCTTCGTCTGGCTGATCCAGTAATCGAGATGCTTCATACTCGACATTTTTCATCACCTTTCGATCTTGCTTTGCCTGAATCTTCTGTTCTGCCTTTTGAAGCTTTTTTTTGTCCACTCGGGACTCTACTTTTCTGCTATTGGCAGACTCTAGGTCTACTATTCCACCAGCCAGTCCCAGCGTGGAAGAGATGTTACGTTGGGATCCAACCTGGATTGCTTGGTCGAGCTTGCGAGTCTTTGGAGCCATTTGCCTCCTCTCCGGGTCGACGCCATTTGCGGCACTGAGCTTTGCGATGAACCTGTCCACCAGATTATGGATCGAGGTAGTATTCTGCTCCGAAAAGTCTCCCGACGCAGATAGTAATAAGGCAGTGATGGTCCCCGCGGCTTCATCTAGAGGTGATTGGGCGTTCGGATCTGACTCGACACTGTACAGGGTGGAAGCGTGGTTCAGATAGCCCTTGGTGGTATCAGCATGCTGTGTTCATCTGTCTCGCATTTGGAGTAGCACAACTGACCGAAGCATACTCGGAGATGACCTGGTCTATCCCCGGTATTTGCGCCTTAATTTCCGCTTCCATCTTCCTTTGCCGGTCAGTGGTGGAAAGTGAAATTTGAGGTGTGGGAGAAACTTGTGGCGGCTGCAATGACAGCCGTTGGCGACAATGCGCTAGGGGCTAAGCTGATCTCGCTGATGTAACGCCAAAAGGAAGCTCCCAAGCACCATACGCACCATGACATTTACACACACGGCAGCGAAATGAAGCAATAATAGTCATAGAGGCACGTAGGCTGTAGAGTAGGTATCGCATGGAATAATTAAATGATTAAATGATTGAATGATTAAATGATTGAATGATTAAATGATTAAATGATTAAATACCTACCTTATTCCGCGGAATTCAAGCTCCAGCCTCACGGGTTTTGAATACTTTAGAGTTTGAGGTAACTATTTGAGGCCTTAGGCACCAAGGCTGGCTGATATCCAATCATCACGTCGCTATCAAATATGTCGCGTGGACAAAACACGCCTTCATGCACGCGCTCGCTAATCAGCCAATCTCAACTCTCCCAAATCCCAAGATATGCATCGTGAGATCCATCTTCGATGGCATCATACAAGGTCTCGGCCACGGCTTGACTTTTCAATTGCCTCTGCTGATCCTCATCCTGCTCCTCACCTCTACGCAGCCCCCAAATGTCAAATGTCAAATGTCAAATCCCAATGCTCTGAAGACTCTACCGCACCTCTCAGCCCCTCCCCTGCAGCGTGAATCGTCTTGACGTTGGAGTGGAATGCAGAGGAGGGTAGTGTCATTGCCAAGGTTTTGCGCCTCTCGGTCGTGATGGCCGCGAATAATTAATAGGTACATTCGGTGGGAGATCCTGGAAGATCGTCCGTCCCTTGGTTGCATATTCGCCCGCTCATTTTCACCTATTTCTGATTCAGGCAATCACCAAATCTCTTCGGGATCCAGCGTGCAACGCCAGTGGACCCAAATGGCATCGGCTTTACGGGCCAGAGCGAGCTCTGACAAAGCGTCCGGCCTCTCAGAGCTCAGGGCAGCCAGGGCACAGACGATCTGGTGTTCGTAGGGATGAAACCTCCCGCTAAACTCGTCTTACGCCGTCAGAAAAATTAAATCCAACATCGGACTTGCTGCAGTGAGCAAATCTTGCAGCTCGCTGGCGTGATTTGATAGGATCCAGCGGTCAATCTTGTCCTGTAGTAACTCCGTAGTGTATCTTCAGCCTTTACCCCGCCATGCTTGCCGGGCAAATGAAGCAAGTTTGCTACAGAGTGCTTACAGATCTGAGACCAAACAGTCAGACCGACTTACCTAGCTACCTACCTAGCCATGGTGCGGGTGGACCTATGTGGTACCCTAATTGCCTTGCCTTAAGCGACCGAAAGGACCTGCAGTCGGCGAAGGCTAAGGCACAACTTCTCAACCCCCAACCTGGTCTCGGCTTCCTTGGAAGTACATGGATCGCTCATGATTGGAGCATCTGGAATGTTCAACAGGATTCTCATTCGCCTTCCCCTCCACCGGGAAGGTGCCGCGCAGCTGAAGCGGCATTATTGTTGTTGTCAATCCTCTCAAAATAATAATGCGGTACGCCTAGGTTGACCCCTGGTCTGGTGGAGCCTGGGCTGAGCTTTGGGATTAGCAGAAAGGCGTAAGGAGTCCCCGAAGAAAACCTACCTAGCTTCCATTAAATGATTCCTCGTATCCTTCGAATCCTGACCTTTTAACCGCTGCTTATTGCCCTTCTTTGCAAGAAACGCCTTTTCACATTCCAGGTACTGAAGCCAATTCATACAAGCTGCGCCTATGGAGATGGGGCGGGGAAAAGGGAAGCTCGCAAAGATTGTACAAATTAGGCCCAGTCTACCTCGAAGAGTATCAGAATTACACGCCTATCCGATGGAATGATACAGCGCCGCCTACCTACCCCATTGGCAATATGTGGGGCATGGTCAGAGAACGGGTGCAGACATGAGGGTGTGCTGTCAAGCTCTGCCTTCACCTTCTTCGTGCTTCGACATGTAGAATAATAACGATGATGATAATGGTGATGATGATGATGATAAAATCAACAAGTAGCATGAGACTTGCAGTAGACTTTTAACGCACGAAATCCATAGAGATGATGATTGGGTATCAAAATATGTTTACTTACCGGGATCTTCGTTACGCATTTCGTGGGCTGATGGTCCCAAGCCTAAACACAACCAACTCTTTCCATCACGATCACACCGACACTCCATTATGTTCTGTTCTAGGAGCAAGTCGGACATGAATTGATCTTGTGGACCTGTGCATGAATCCTCAAGTCTGCTTCTCGCTCAATCAATTCTCCAGCCAATTTATACTTTCAATCACTCTCAATGACCTTCAACACCCCCAAACTCAACTCCCTAACCGTCATTGATACGCCCCACGACCAAGAACAAGGCCAATCCTGAATGACTTCACAAACCACAGGATTCCCAAATACTTTCTCGCGGTTGTAATGTGTTAAGGCGTGTACTGCATGGTCGCTGTAGACGTTGGCGAACGTCGGTAATGGAGACAGTCCCATCGGTAATGCTTCCTACCCCATCCTGTACCTTTCGCCTGTGTCAAATCTCGAGGCTCTCGCCCAAATCCTTCCTTGCTCTGCACAAACGCCAAGGATTCGTCTTCGAAGATATACAATTCCCCGTCTTGCGCAACCGCTAATACAGTGACTATCAACAGCTGTGTGCAACGGGTACTGTGGGCGTCGCAGCCGTGGGTTTTGCTTTTGGCCATCCCCAACATTCGGCCGCCACAAGACCGACATCAAATAAGAGGAGAACTATATCTAGAGCTGGCTTGGATGAACTTCAGCCTCTTTCCAACATGCCAACAACACCATCAGCGCTGCTCCAGACTGCCTCTGCTCCAACTTCAAGACTTCGGAAGCGGAACTCACTTGGCCGGCCCGTAACGTCCTCAAATGATTTAAGAGGTGGAACCAGAACAGTTGGCTCAACGCCCGACGTTAAGGCTGGTGCTGAATATGGGAGTGGGGAAGCAGGGCATGCTTTGGTGCAAGAGTCTGAGAATTCAACCGGCCACGGACCTTTTGCGTTCGAGTTCAAAGGCTCAGAAAACACCCCTCCTACAAACTGGCTTCGGCGTATCTCGAGATCATCTCTCAAGAATGGAAGTCCTACGCCCACCCCTCGGCCACGCTCGCCGTCTATGTCCTACTCCAATGGTTCAACAGCACCAATTTTACCTAGCTTTGGTGAACCATTGGCCGGCACACCATCTCCAAATAAGCTAGTGAAGCGAAGCTCTTCACAGAGGGCTCTACATGGTTTCGATGGGAATGCGTTACATTCTACGCTGCGCAGGCCAGCCACTAGCCATCAAAGATCTGCAACGCTCCAGCAGCAGTTTCTACAGGATCGAGAGTCTCGTCGACCGTCTTTGGGCGCTTCATCCATGTTGCTCAACGATCTTACAGAGGATCATCATTCATACGACGAATCATCGCAACTGTGGCAACCTTTCTTCAAGCCCCAACTTCCAGGAGCGATCAAAGATGGTTCTTCACGGAAACGCAGTGCAAATGGAATGCTGAACCGAAGTGACACACCTAAGAGTATCGTTCCAGGCATCACCGAATTGCCTACATTACTTCTGGCGACATCCATTAGTTCACGATCTTCAAACGAAGCTACCAACGACCGTGCGTCGAATATCTCCACTCTTAGTAGACCATTCACTCCTGTCGGATTGAATGACTTCGCCTCCCCTCCAAATGAACAGACTAAAGCTGATATCTATGCCACTCCTGAGCTCAAGCAAAGACATTCATTCTCCTTAAATGAAATGTTTCCGTCACCTTCGCCCTCGACTTGGATGCCTCGCTTAGGCAGCCTCAGAAGAGGTAAAGGCTTCAGCAGGAACACCGCCGACAGGAGGGTCGTCTCTACCCCACAGGCTTCCAAAACTCGTACAGTCGCCCCATTTGTTCCGATTCAGGGAAACGTCGGAAGGCCGCCCTCACCTACCAGCCGTCATTTCATGGAGAGCCAGACAGGTCCTTCCGAACCGCGCTCACGTCCTACCGGTGTCCAGCAGAGGGGTTCGTCTTCACCGCTTCCACCGCTGAGCCGTTTGTCCGCTTTCGAGATTAACCTTCCAGGCACCATTTCCTCGTATCCCACAACTCCGCAACCACAGGACCCGACTTCCCAACGCGTCCCATCAGGGCATTCATCTCCATCAATGTCATATCCTATGGGCCAAAGCACACCTAAGACTAGAAATCACCGTTATTCATCGAATCCGTCAGAGCCTGGCTCAACTCTTCTAGGATCGGACAACGAGAACAGCCGTCTGATGTCAGGCGACGAAGACGACCTGGATTCCCGAAGCGGTACTATGTATGATTCGACGAGGACCGGTGCAACAGGCAGTAGTCATTCTGGTGTGCGGAGGCCTCCTATCGAGAGGATATTCGACGAGTCCTCACTTCCAGAACTGCCTTCCAAGGACAAATTGATAGCATTGCAGGATTTGCTGGACAACGAGTCATTCGCTCAAACCGATCAGAGGGACCATCGTGCTGTTGAGGAGCAAAATGTCTCGACACCCGTTCGAGATACTGTTCTATGCAAGGACGATGATAGCTCCACTCCCGTGCATGAAAACAGCAAATTTTCTTCTCCTGACGTTTCTCCTTCTCCGTCCATCGCCCAGGTGAAGCTCAGAACGTCAGATCTCTCTGCTCGAGATATGGAGATCGATCAAGAAGACGAGTTGTGGTCTTTTGATCCAACAGATGACTTGTATAAAACAGCTAACGGTGCAAATTTCTCTTCGCAAGGCAAAGGAAGTAACCCCTTGGCTGATTCCGTTGGAGATCGCAACAGGAGACGAGAGTCTCCACCTAACGAGAGACTAGACGTGCCCTCGAAGTCGAATATTTTTGAGTGGTCAGAACCTCCAACAACGGATAAAGACACTTTGGAAGGAGAGTCGCCTCGACCAAAAACAGTACATGGCAGACAGGGCATGGATGTGCGCGGCAGTCGTGCCAACGGACGTCGGGGTCCTAGTGCTTTACATCTGCGGAGCCAAAGCGTCCCTGTCCCAAAAGATACGGGGAGCTATCGCAATGGCAATAATCCACCCAAGCTACTGGGCAACAAGGGTCCTAGCGAGGATTGGGATGGCGATTTTGACTTTGGCGAGCCTTCTCGTGCTCCCAAACAAGCAAAAATCAGTACCGATTACAGCCACGCCAGCCTTTCTTCTGGCATGCTCGTTCCTCGCGCAATTCTTGAGAGGCAAGCCAGCGTCCACGGGCAATTCGGTCAGGTCAAAGAGTTGACTTTGCTTGTGGAGGAGCTGAAGCGGCTTCAACAGCAAGCTAGCGGTCAGGGTATTATGGAGGGTCAATCTATTGAGTTATGGAAGGAAGCAGAAGGTATCATTAACCTCGCCACGTTGGATGATGAGAAAGAATTATTCCCGCCACGATCTCCTCACTCTCCGAGTTTTGAGTTCGATATATTCGACGAAGACTCTCCTCGTAGTCGACGGAAATCAGTGCTCTCGCCACCCAAAGAGGATCGGATAAGCTTAGTGGATGATTCCTCCGGCTCACAGCCCTCGTCAAGACGCTCGTCAGAGCTTCCAAAATTCGAGACACCACCGCCGCCTTCCAGACCTCGCAAGGAGTCATCGGCCAAAGCTAAGTCTGTCCTCGAGACTATCTATCAACGCAGACATTATGAGCCAGAGCTTCTGGACGCGAAGCTCGCTCAGAAGAAGCTCCCTTTCGACACAACTTCCCTCAAAGACCTCGTCACACGAGCCGGCGTTGTCACTCGGGCTCTGAAAGAAATAGTCCGCCGAGCTGAGAATGGTCCAGAGACACCGGAGTCTCGACCCACAACACCCAGAGATCCACCTTACACTCAGATGTTTCAACAAACTCCTCACACCCCTACGATCATCAAAAGCCCTCGCGTCACGCAGAGTAGTCCCAGGAGTCCTAGAAGCCAAAGAGGCAGTCCTTTCCTGGGGGGCAGCATTGCTGGCAATGATAATGACATCAACGGACATATGAAAATTATGACAGTTGTCTGAGCAGGCTAAACCATTATACCGACGCCAGCCCTTGGACTGGCAGCACCCTTGACGATGCCCAAAAACCATCGCTTCGATTCTTGTACTATACCATGTCATTTCGCATAGAACTTGTTTCCTTCACCACTCATCACGGCATTTTAGCGACCTCAGATACGCATCACTCGGCGAGTTCACAGCGTGGCGGCATTGAACGCAAGAGACTACTGCTACCATTCGGAACGACATCACAGTTACAGGACGCCTCTTTCGAGCTCCTTTTATCCTTTCTCCGTTCGTCACTTCACCCTGCTTTCTTTTTTGCATGAGAGATGGCATTACGGTCAGAACAAAAGTTTCGGTATGGAAATGATCGTCGACTATGGATGTTCGACAACTAGATCACAGGGCAGAATTTTTAATAGGGGGTGCTGGTATGCATTGTGAGCGTCTTCGTGACCGACGGACGGCAAATTTGCCGGGGATAGGGCGGCACGATTATTGTACAAAAGAGCAGGCAGGCATATCAGATGAAACCAAAGATGTGCTGTATCGTGCCTGTGCCCTGAGTAGAATGTGACACCGTCGACTTGTTCCACGTCCAACCCTACTCCCCCGTTATACGATCTCCGCCGCCGAACCATCCACGGCAACACCGAGCTCCTCAGCCTCTGCAAGGACCGAACACCCCCTAAGCCCCTTCCCCTTCCACCGCTCTCATTCGTCCATAACCCACCCAACGCCTAGATTCCTTGCCAGCAGAACCCCTACCCCTCCAGCAATGGAGTCTGACATGACTTCAAAAAGCAACAGCTCGATCCCAGCAACCGAGAACGGGAAATGTCAAAGGAGGCAGCACGGGCCCACTGAGAAAGCGGAGGGCCGGGCGGGGCTTGGATCCCGGGATGCTGGGCGTGGTGCCGGGCGAAGGGTCGTGGGAAGGGACATGTGAGAGAAAGAGAGGGAGGGGGGGCCTAGTAGAGAGGGTTAAGGGGTTACGATCTTCGAAAACAGGGAGGGAAGCTGAGGCTCTCGGATTCGTGCGCAGCGGTCCCGCCTCCTGAACCTCGAGAAAGATGTCGATGGATGCCGCGGTAGGGTTTGCAATTTTTTAACATCAGTGATTGTGAACCATGAGCACGAGCCGTGACGGATGAGGTCTCGGGCCTTCGAATCCAATCATTGCGCCGTAATTATGTTGTATCTAGGTTCTATTCATCTAACGCTAAGAAATCGGGAGACCGTGGAAATGCATGATGGGCCAGATGATGCGATCTTCATAGATCGGAGGATGAAGGTCGAAGACGTGAGAATGTCGAGAGCCACAGGTGCAGCACCACCACCCTTTAGACCTGAGATCCAAAGAAAAGGATTTCCTCCGCCGTCAAGTCATGAATGCTGAATAGGACCGAGCAGCATGTCAAGGGAGCTGTGCTTTCCGTGCACTACCCAATGGACGCTACGTAGCGGTAGCGTACGCCCGAGCAGAAGATTCGGACGTCTCCGATCGTCTACAGGCTGCCAAAATCTCATTTTTCCAAGCGCGTCAGATCATGTCCTGCATAGGGTATCGGATCCTTTAAGTCCCTCCCTCATTTACTCTGGGGTTGCACTCTTTAACGCTGTATTCAAGCTCTGCTGCATTGGACTGGGCGATAGCTGAGCAACAGGCGGTATTACCGCCGGAGTGCCAGCCACCCCGTGACCTAGCACTGCACGAGGCGGACTGTGCTTTGTTGGAGAGAGACCTGGCGATGAGGGTGCGTTGTTTTGTAGTGGTGGTTGGTGCGTAATTGGACTAGATGATGGCAGATGCACCGTCTTCGATGCGGCGGGGGGCGATTGCTGTTTCACAGGCGAGAAAGCTGGTGGTCCTGTCGTGGGAAGAGGTTGATTTGGGGTAGCACCATTCGTATGAGGTGTCTGATAGTGTGGAAATTGGTGATGTGGGGGGTTGTATGAAGGAGGACTCTGTTGAAGAGGAGACACAGAAGGGCCGTTCTTGACAGGGGAGGGGACGTTGTTGGTTGAATGAGAGGACGGTGGGCGTTGATGATCAAAGGAGTTGGTGAATGGGGTTTGAGATGGTGGAGGAGGACCGTATGCCTGAGTGTGCTGAGGTTGATGGGGTGGTGTGTAGCGTGCCGACCAGCCTGCATTATGAGGCTGATGGCTACCAGCATAAGCTCCGTTCCCGTAAGGCGATTGGAATGCTTGTGGTGGAAGCTGGGGTACGTATCCGTTTTGCGGAGAAACATGATTGTTATAGCCATTGGCGTATGCGGGAGGGCCGGGTGGTGATCTAAGACCTGGCGGCGGTACAGATGGATAGATCCTCCTTTTAAAGAAGCTCTCCTCCTGATTACCTGCGTAAATGCTCTGGCGTGGAAGCTGGCCTTGGGGAGATAACGTTGGACCGTTCATTACTGCTGCGTGCATACCATTCTGTCCGTTTTGAGGTACGCGAGGGTGACCAGCGTTCGGAGGATGGTGGTTGTTGCTGTCCACAGGCTTGAAATTCTTGGAAGGGGGCAATTGAGACCTCTCCTCGCTTGACTTGCGCTTCTGCCCCTCTTTCGCACCTGGAATTTCCAATTTTGGTTTCTGCTGGGGTGGAGAGGATGAAGATCCAACGTGAAATTTGAGACTTGGGATCTTGGGCTTCTTCGCATCTTCTTCTCGGCGTTTACAGTCTTGGCAGATAAAGTGGAAATCATCCTTTTCAGCATCTGCTTGGGAGATACCTAGGCATGCACTGTGTTGCCAAACATTGCACTTCTCACATGCCACGCTGTGGGAACCGTCGTCCTAGGCGATTTCAGGGTCAATGTCCTCGACTTCAGAGAGCTTAGAAGTCGTCACTTACAAGATTAGTGCCGTGCACTCCACACTTTGAGCAATCGAAGACCCATTCGTCGTCTTCGGCCAGTGCTGCAAGCTCTTTTTTCCGCTTTTCTATCTCCGTCTTCAGATGTCTTTCAGACTTCTTTGCCTCACCGGCTTCCACCTTCTTATTCTCTTCCGAGAGATTGGCCAATTCCTCCTCTTGTAGGACACGCCTGTACTCTCTTTCCTTGAGGCGTTGTTCGCGGGTCATCATGCGTGACTCTCGATCCTCTTCCATCTTCTTCTGCTTCTCTTGGTTCTGTTTCGCTGCGGCAAGATCCGCCTTTCGCTTTCGCTCCACTTCAGCGGCTTCCTGCTCTTGTCGTTCCCTCTCCATCTTGGCTTCAAGCCTGCTAGATCTCTTGGCCGTAGCCAGCTTCTGTATATTCATCAACTCCCGCTCTTGCTTCTGCTTCTTTCTAAGTTGTGAGTCTTCTGCCTTCTCAATGAACGGGCAAACTTCTTCCTTAACCCGTCGATAAAGGTCCTTCTCATCTGGATCTCTGCTCTTCTGTATTGATTCCAAGAACTCCTGGTATTGGCCAAGCGTGATGGCAATACATTCCCACTTTCTCCCGCCGAGACCGTCATCCTCTTCGTTCATCCCAGCATCTCCGCCCTCTACTGGTTTATCATTGTCGTCATCATTCGCTGACTCTTCGGGTTCCATCGTCTTTCTCCGCTTGCTAGCTCTAGCAGCGGCTTTACCCTTCTTCGATTTCGCTTTCGCTTTAGGGACAGCAGGAGGAGGCGGTGGGGGATCGGTGCGGCGATATAGTCGATTGTCATCGAGAACAAAGTAGTAACGCTCATGCTTATCGTATCCGATCTCTTCAACACGCTAGATGCCGTGCCGTCTTAGCTGAGGTATGCGAAGAAGTTCAGGGGAGCATACCCATTGTACTTGATCATTATCCTTTACCTCAGGCATTCTCTCCCTCATCCGGTCGGCGTTGATCAAAGTCCATTGTGACAGTTGGACAAGTACTTTCAGCTTGAGGAATACGTCAAATTCCGCAAACTTCTGGGGCTCCTCATCTATGCCGAAAGGGTTTCGATTGGGTGCCTTTGCCACATATTGGCGACGCGTGTATTCATCGAAAAGTTCTGGACTTCGGAAACTTTAGGACTCGCTTCAAGATACCACAGGCAGTACTCACGTAAGCCCTCTATGCGAAGATACATATTTCAGCAGAGCAAGTCCGATGTCTGATAACAGTTTGGAGGGTTCTGGCTTGAGACATTCGGCCTCGAGGTCCTATATTAAGAATCCATTGAGCTTCGGATGTCTCAGACAAACGATAGATGAACCAGATTTCACGGACGAGAGGACGACGGTTTTAGGGAGAAGTACCTCGATCATCAAATCTTCGTCAATTTTCACCGCTTTGCCGAAGATGTAAATATACTGCATGAGGTTGGCCAACTCCCATGTGTTACGAAGCCGGTCAAGCATGCTCAATTCTGGTGCGGGCTCGGAAGATTCCATCTCGTCCCGATTACGCTTGCGGGAGCCCATGTTATTACTGTTCTGTATGACATGAGGTGTTTGAATCATAGTCCTGTGTCCAGGAGGGCAGAGTCTACCAGTATGTGGTAAGAGGACACCGTTGAACAGTCGGGTGCGTAGTTCGGGAAGCGGGCATGTATGGCGAGAAGGTCGTAAAGCAAAGCCAGCGATGGTCACGAGTGATATTGAATCGATCTTGAATTTCAGCATCATTCAAAGTACGCGATGCCCGGGTACGCTAGTGAGAAGCGCGCTACGGTAGTCATTCAGCCTTGTGAGTTTCAGTTATCAGTCTGCAGTCATCACTTTTGGAGGCCGCGAGACAGTCACTGCGGTCAGTCTTGAGAGCTCTTGAAATGCATTGCAAAAGTCGTTGCTTCAATTTTGTGAAATCATCCGGTGCTGAGCACATCAGTTGATACCCGAAATAGTGATATTTGTTATTTACTCGTACAACTTCAGCAGAGCTGAGCGATCTGAGATTTTAGAGTACAGGACAGAAGAAAGGCAGTGCATCACGGGCATGCATCATCCAAGGCACTCCAACCTGCTTGCTAGATTGGTGAAGAACGCCGATGTCTTTGCCCCATTCCCAAATGAAGATGCTTTTGAAATCCTAATAATAAATCGCATGTCTCCAATCCAAAGCGCACGAGGGTATTTCTATGCATGTGAAAACCAACCGTCCCTGATGCACGCATATGCTACAGGCCCAAAATCATTTCAGGGGTATATCTTCCGGGGATTCGTGAATGGTCATTCGTAATGAGACGCAGGCATTACATTCCTTGGCTGTTCGAGCTCTCGACCACATTGTCTGAGAGGTTGATGAGTAGCTGCGCAAGGCAGCGTTTCGTGGCGGCGTCATCACGAAGAACCGAGGAGAAGGTGGCGTCTCGTAGAGGCTCGGGTAGACACTGACGGAGAGCCTCACGCGCTCGGGCATTGTCACTTAGTCTGACAGTAATTTTAGCTGCTATGCAGTTTCATTTTGTAACTCGGAGGACTCACCGGAGAAAACATCTGACAACGTGTTTCAAGAGTCGCACGGTCTGCTGTTCGACGAGCTGAGTGACCATATTACTGAGTACTGTGCCGACGGCATAGAATCGCTCATAAGTATGGCATATGTATCCCAGCCCGGTGTCATCAAGTAGTATTTTTTGTACAATGAATATGGCAACGGTCTTGCTCAACTCCGAGCCGGTCTCCATGATTCGGAGGCACAATGGTATGATTTCTGTGGTCAACAAGAAGTTAATCACTTCACTCGAGTCATTCTTGACTAAGGCACCGATAACACCAAGGGACGTAAGACGGAGATACTCGAACGGTCTTGACTTTGATGTTGTGTTCAAGAATGGGTATAGGAATAGAGGGATATGCGCTAGCAACGAGTTAGCCGGCACTTGGACCTGTGTAGACATCATGTGCGTACCATTGAGGAACAGCCCACGGGTCTCGTTGTGCGAAGCTACGCACTGAAGCAGCGCAAGAGCGTTACACACACGGTTTGAGGCAGCGGCTGTCAGTTGTGACGGGTTGAGTAAAGGATACACTGAGATGATCTCTTGGAGCAGAGAAGTCATGACACCTTGGCGTTGAGTCAGTAGCCATCTTTGATCCGATAACACTCGGCAACCTACCGAATGAGTGCCATATGATTAGTGCTAATTCAGGCACCTGCTCTCTTTTCTTGCTCAACTCCATAAGCGCAGTCTCTCTCGAATTTCCATTCAGCAATTCCGCGACCCAGCCGAGGACTCTTCTATTCTCCTCCATCCAATTCCCCTCCGCCGAGTTAGGAGCGCTGTTGTGGTCCATGTTCATGCCGTGCCCATTTGTACCACTAGTATTGGCCCCCATACGATTGTAGTGCTGGTGCTGTGCAACAGCCTGAGCATGAGCATGCTGGTGAGCGGCATGATGAGGATGCTGTTGTTGATGATGGCTTTGCTGCTGCTGGTGCCACGATGGCTCAGCTTGTGGGTATTGCTGCTGGTGAGAGAAGATATGCTGTGGATTGATCATTTTGAGGTCGCCGAGCGATCCGG
The DNA here is from genome assembly GCA_963556305.1 of Platismatia glauca. Classification (NCBI taxonomy): domain Eukaryota; kingdom Fungi; phylum Ascomycota; class Lecanoromycetes; order Lecanorales; family Parmeliaceae; genus Platismatia; species Platismatia glauca. Next base: position 905,031 of record OY745772.1, read on the forward strand.
CGGAGAAGTGATGTAGTTTTGATCGGCCTTCAAGGATTATCTGGAGATGAGAATCGACAGGAACGGAACATCATCGAGACATTGGAAGCACTTGAGGTCCGAGGTAGCAATGAAGAGCTTCTACAAGACTACAACTCGAAGTTGACGCAGGTTTGAGATCCCGCCCGTTGTTTTGCAGGTCGTTTGTCGGGTGTTCGCAGAAGAAGCAAATTATCAAATAGGAAAGCTAGTAGTCATTGGTTACTAGCGAGAGAGTGAACAAGCAAAAGTAGAGCAGTATTCACTGAGGTATCTTATGCCTGACCAACAGGGTCAAGTTGATACTGGTCTGTGCTTCGAAGTATTCTCCTTTCGGTCTAGCCTAAAACGGGCGGCTGATCAGGCCTCACAGGAAGTCTGTAGAAATTTATGGAGAGATCCCTGAACATAATCGTGGCACGACCGTCAATACCCCGAGATGAACTAAAGTGCACAGGAAACCCCCGAGAGATCCTTATTTGCAGTGTCGTAGTATTAGGCAGTTGAACCGAATTCACGGCATTGAGACGGGTATCGATGAGAAATAAGCAGCTACGGCTAGATCAGATCTTCAATCAGTGTCCAGAATTTGGTCAAAAGTAGAGCTGCCCGCCTTTTGTATTACTTATTGTAAGAGTATTCTGCCGTTCATGTGAGGTGGAGCAGGGGAAAAAGTGAATATACGAAGGGACTTGGTTCACTTATATCTTACTAGGCCTCACACCCAATGAATCTTGGAGGGAGAAGACATGAATACTTCTTTGCAAAGCTAAGAGAAGATTCAGAGATCCAATTTATCCATTTCGTCACATGAGTTCATGACATCCCAACACTCCAGCGCTAAAACAGAAGTCCATCCATCATCTATCATTAGCCATGCATTGCACACCAATTTCATCGGAATTCCATGGCTCCAAAACAGCCACGATCGTTGGCCCACTTGAGCTCAAGCTGTTGGAATCTGTTGTTGTTATTACTACACATATCAGCATCAAACGTTTCAGACACACGGCCGGAGAGGCCACACTTACTGCTGACTGTTCGAAGAATGGAAATAGATCCCATTGATAGTACCCGCTACTTGATTGAAGCAAATATAGTAAAACCCTTCGAAGCTCGCGCCGCTAATCTCGCGCACTCGGTGATCTGGCACCAGGAATTTTTCTTTCCAGCGCATGAACATGTTTTCGCGGTTTGTGCTGTTCTTATAATGGAAGTCAGGCTTCTTGGCTTGCTTCGCAAGAGGCCGCCACGCAGGGAAGCGCGCCCAGTGCTTCATGTCCTCTTTGTCGCTGGCGCCCCAGTCCTCGTGACGGGTCTGGAAGGTGTATTTTGGACCAATAATCTCGCCTTCGAAGAAAGTAGTGAGAGTAGCATGTTCGGGCGTTAGGCCTGCGATTGTGTTTTAGTATGTTTACCTAGCTGACTGAGCCGACTGACCTTCGATCTTGAGATAGCCACAGATAAACGACTCGCACATGTCGACGGTCTTGATATCAACTTCCACAGTGTACTTTTGACTATCGGACTGCTGCGTGCCACGAAATTTGCTGCCCGCGCGGAGCATAGAGGAGGTGTGTGTCTGGATCAACTGAGTGTGAGGTTGGTTAGCTTGGGTTTGGTTCCGAAATTCTAGTCTAATGGTACTCACTCGGTTGCTTTCGATACCAAAGCGTATCGAATAATAGAGGTCGAGGGCAGAGGACGTAGGTGCAGATGGTTGAACTCGCTCCACTTCCTTGTCCTCTGCATGCAAGCTCGATGGGCATTCGCTCAGAAGGGATGCCTCTGCTAGTTCCATTGTATTTGTCTGGTCAGATGTCTTGTCGTGCACCTGGTCGATAGTGGTCTTCATGTTGTTTGGGCTCTCTGCTTCGACGGATACATCATCTTGTTGCCCCAGGGCTTGGTTACTGATCGCACTTTCCAAAGCTGCGCGACCAAGACGGTCGAGTACTTCTACTCTCCATTGTCCCGGCCTATCTTCTTCAGGGGGGCATGATGTATGGGTTGACCTCTCAAGAAGCAAAGGAAGTTGATCTGTACTATCCCTGGGAGTCGGCATTGGGTACGCGCATGGACGATCAGTCGTTGAGCTTAGACAGACCAAGGAGTCACTTCAGTAAATAATGGTACACAAGGCATATGAATGTTACTTATACAGTCGACATCGTGATGGATATTTGCAGCAAGTGTCAAGTATTTTATTGCCAGGTAGGTAGACCTGAGACGAATCCAACGATCTTCATGGTTTGCGGGGGACGCTAAAAATGCCGGATCTCCAGCAAGCCGCTACCCAAGCGAAGCATTGCATTGCATTGGAAAGCTTTCCCGACAGATTGTACGATGAATGCAGCTCCTTCAAATGCTAATATGTTTGACCAGCGTGGAAGCCAGTCTTAATGATGATTGTTCGACATTTTCTCCTGTGAACGCCAAAGGAAAGTCCTAGACATTGCTATGGGTATGTCAACCGAACCTCAGCGCCCAACAAGATCTTTACAGCAATCAAGTAAGGATATCCTCCCGATGCGGCATCGTAGTCTAAATAGGCTTGATCTGGACGTTCCGTATCAGCTGTGCACTTCCCCCCTTAAAGCCAGTGTCAGAATGAGCTTGGCGTACCTTGAAATGCAACGATATAAGGGAAAAGACAAGAGCTTTGAGGTCTTGGACCAGATAGTAGAAAACGCGCAGACCCTCCGGATCGGCTGACTCTGTGACATCGACTAAGGATCCTATCTTTGCCGTCTGAGAATGGACAATCAGCACGTGTCACGAAGAAACTCCCGACCACCTCAGCAGTACTTTACCTCGAACGAGATATGCTCATTGCCTAGTTTGATTTCTAGCTCCTGTCGGCCATCCTTGTTCTTTTCTGGCCACTTCGTATCGTCCTCCCTTGAGATGCATTAGAAAATGGTAGCACAACGAGCTGCAAAGGGGGCAGCTACTTCATAATCTCGCTTTCCTTGACAATACGCTTGATCTCGGCGATGAGGAGGGAGCTGACACACACTGCACCGTATCAGCTTGCTTGCCCTTTTGTGTAGCCATCCTCTGTATAAAACGTACTCTCTTTGCGGATCAGGGAATCGTTGCGGTAATTGGAGTTATTCGCATAACGCGCAGAGGCACTGCGACCATCGCCGAGGGTTCGAAAGTCGAATTCTAACACATATCAGTAAAGCTAATTAGGAACTCATTGAAGCTCTCTGCTCACCTAGGAACTCATGACCAAACCGCCCGGAGTGTCCTGAGCTGCGGAGGTATCAGCAGCTGCATGGACCCGGGCAACATTGTTCCTTACTAGTAGCGCACATAGAAGGGTTCACTGGAAGCAGCCATGTTGACCGTAAACTTTGTGAAGGGTATGACTACATGAGAAAGCTTGGAGCTTTTCTTGCAAATTAGTGAGTGTAAAATAAAAATTAGCGCCGAAATTTATCTCGGCTCCACACTCGTCCAAAGTTGGGGACAGGTCTTAATGTTGAAGGTTCATCCAGGCATGAAGGAGCCTTCAAGACAGGCCTACGTGTCGCCCATGCACAATTCTTGAATTGTCTGACAAGTCACTCATTAAAGTCACTTCAAAAAATAAGAGAAGCGTTGGTTCCTCGAATTGCTTTGAAAAGAGTGCTCGAGACACCGGCGAACGTCGAACAACTCCAAGAGCCCCGAGGGTTGACAGGCCTTCCCAGATAGGTAGACCATTCCAGCACCCCAACCATGGCTACCTTCATGGAGCACGCCTACAGTTTAGTTCACCAGGACAACACAGCCGATCAACCGACCTTGCAAGAATTGAAGACACATCTAGAGAAGGGATCGGATGACTCTAAAGTCGAAACAATGAAGAGGATCCTCACGATTATGCTCAACGGAGACCCAATGCCATCATTGCTTATGCATATCATACGTTTCGTGATGCCATCGAAAAGCAAGGTCTTGAAGAAATTACTCTATTTCTATTATGAGATTGTTCCTAAGCTTGACGGTGGGGGTAAACTCAAGCAAGAGATGATTCTGGTTTGGTATTCTACTTGGCAGATCACGATAAATGGTGCTGATGCTAATCTATTCAAGCAACGGCATTCGTAACGATCTACAGCATCCCAATGAATATATCCGAGGCAACACCCTTCGATTTTTGTGCAAGCTTCGAGAACCTGAGTTGATTGAGCCTCTGCTTTCTTCTGCCCGATCATGTTTGGAGCATCGACATGCCTACGTCCGCAAGAACGCTGTCTTCGCAGTTTCCTCAATATACCACCTTTCTGAGGTCTTGATTCCCGACGCTCCTGAACTCCTCCAAAAATTTCTCGAAGGCGAAAGTGACCACACGTGCAAGCGGAATGCATTTGCGGCTCTTAGTGCAATGAGCCATGACAAGGCCCTGGAATATCTTAGCGGAGCTTTTGACGGCATACCCAATGCAGACGAGTTGCTTCAGCTGGTGGAGCTTGAGTTCATACGCAAGGATGCAGTGCAGAATTCACAGAACAAGGTAGATGTTCCATGAACCATACGCCCTTCAGGGTGACTGACATTGATAGGCTCGATATTTGCGCCTGATCTTCGACTTGCTTGAGGCTGGAGCCACGACTGTAGTGTACGAAGCAGCATCATCACTAACATCGCTTACGAATAATCCTGTAGCTGTCAAAGCGGCAGCGACTAAGTTTGTCGAGCTCAGTGTCAAAGAAGCTGACAACAATGTCAAGCTCATCGTGCTAGACCGAGTTGACCAGTTACGGAGAAGAAACGAGGGCGTCTTGGACGACCTCACCATGGAGATACTGCGTGTCCTTGCGAGCCCTGACATGGACGTTCGAAGAAAGGCTCTTAACCTTGCTCTCGACATGGTCTCAAGCAAGAACGTAGACGAGGTGGTAATGCTACTAAAGAAGGAACTTCAAAAGACCGTGGATGAACAGTACGAGAAGGTACGTAATTTAGATATACTTGCTTTCTAGACTCGTCAGACGAACACTTGAGCCAGAAAGCTGTTTCTGTCGTTTCAGGGTTCTCTCACAGCCAAACAATTGCCTGCATGAAAAAACAGCTGATTGAGAAATTCTAGAACACTGAATATCGACAACTACTCATTCACTCTATACATCAGTGTGCCATAAAATTCTCTGAAGTTGCCGCGTCCGTTGTGGATCTTCTCATGTACGTAAATCTGGGAGCGACACTTTCCTATTTAGTACCATACATAGGTCGCAAGACACAGTTCAGGAGCAGCGACTTCTGCTTTGTCTTCGAATCTGTTGCAGTGTTCACACCTCTGCTTCCAAGAAGCAACGCTAACCCTTTTTCAGGGATTTCATCGCAGATTTTAATGCGACCAGTGCCGTCGACGTTATATCATTCGTTAAAGAGGTCGTGGAGAAGTTCCCCAAGCTTAGATCTTCAATTGTGGAACGCCTTGTCACAACGTTGAGCGAGGTTCGTGCAGGAAAGGTGTACAGAGGTGCGCTTTGGATTGTTGGCGAATATTCACTAGAAGCAAATGATATCCGAGAAGCTTGGAAGAAGATACGGGCGAGTCTCGGCGAGATACCCATTCTATCCTCGGAACAACGGCTGCTTGAGGAAGTACCTGACGAGCAACAAGAACCAAAGGAGCAAGTGAATGGCCACGCAAAGCCTTCAGCGCCTACGGGCTCAAGAAAGGTCTTAGCAGATGGTACGTACGCCACGGAGAGCGCATTAACAAGCGACTCGTCCGCCAAAGCGAAACTGGAAGCTGTTAAAGCTGCACAAAAGCCTCCGCTACGGCAACTTATCTTAGATGGAGACTTCTACCTCGCATCTGTGCTATCATCGACTATGACTAAGCTTGTGATGAGACATTCTGAGATCTCGCAAGACACTGCTCGTACTAATGCGCTGCGGGCCGAAGCTATGCTTATCATGATATCGATCATAAGAGTTGGTCAGTCACAATTCGTCAAGGCGCCCATTGATGAGGATTCCGTCGATCGTATTATGTCTTGTGTCAGGTCACTAGCGGAATTCGCGCAAAAGAAGGATTTGGAGACGGTATTCCTGGACGATACTAGGAAAGCATTTCGTGCTATGGTGCAGGTCGAAGAGAAGAAGCGAGCCGCAAAAGAGGCCGTGGAGAAGGCCAAGTCTGCAGTCCAGGTAGATGATGTTGTTGGTATCAGACAATTGGCCAAGAAATCTACAGGCGATGGCTCCGATCAGTTTGACGTGGATCTCGAAAAGGCCACTGGCGGCGATTCTGCGACTGAAGATCTGTCCTCGAAATTGAGCCGAGTGGTCCAACTTACCGGATTCTCGGACCCAGTTTACGCTGAAGCGTACGTCAAGGTCCACCAATTCGACATTGTGCTGGACGTGTTACTGGTCAATCAAACTTCGGAGACGCTCCAAAATCTATCCGTCGAATTTGCTACTCTGGGCGACTTGAAAGTAGTGGAACGACCGACGACTCAGAATCTTGGGGCTCACGACTTCCAAAATGTGCAGAGTACCATTAAAGTATCTTCAACGGATACAGGCGTGATCTTTGGCAACGTGGTCTATGATGGATCCAGCTCGACAGAGAGCAATGTGGTGATCCTTAATGATGTGCATGTGGACATTATGGACTACATACAGCCAGCGCAATGCACAGAAACGCAGTTCAGGACCATGTGGACAGAGTTCGAGTGGGAGAACAAGGTCAACATCAATTCCAAGGCCAAGACATTGCGGGAATTTCTGACGCAGCTAATGGCATGCACGAATATGACATGTCTGACTCCAGAAGCATCAATGAAGGGCGACTGCCAGTTCTTGAGCGCGAATCTCTATGCTCGGAGTGTATTCGGTAGGTGATGCCTGACCGGCCATTGATAGATTGACTGCTGATTCACTTCACAGGGGAGGATGCATTAGCAAATCTAAGCATTGAAAAAGAAGGGGATGATGGGCCGATAACAGGCTTCGTACGCATTCGCAGTCGATCGCAAGGTCTTGCCTTAAGCCTGGGGTCATTGAAAGGATTGAACAAGGTTGGAGGTTCAACTGCATGAGCTAGTCGTCTTTGTCCATCTCTCTGGTCTCTTCCATGAGGATCACTCATCCCTGCCAGCTCGAGTCGGGACAGACGCTTTGGGCCGTCTTCGAAGCCACAGCCCTTGGCAATGGTGCAATCTCAGGCTGACGACTCTGGATCACTTGCATCCTACATGCGCGTAGCTACGACGACAGTAAGTGGAAGGAAAGGGAGGTGAGGGGTCTGGTTTGAGCGTATCTCTAGACGACTCGAACTGTTTGTGCCGTTGGGACTTAGCGTTCTGTCATACCCATGTAGAGTATAGGTACGTGAGAGCGTGGAGCATAGAGATAGCCTCAAGGTTGCCATATGAATCATGATAGGCTCATAGAGTAGGTCGGATTAGACGAGAGAGTGCTCGATAGAAGGTGTACACGTAGTATCTTACTGTACCTGCATGCGACCTGCTTTCCAATTGGATGCCTCGGGAGTCGGGGCGGGGAGTCGGGGAGTCGGCATCGTCGCTGCCGGCGGATGCCCCTTCGCTCTGCCGATCGTGAGCTTCTCCCTCTCGCCTCCGACAGCTGTCGTGCTTCACTACAATTAATCACTGTGTCATGTTGACAATCATTTTGACAGCTACTGATGGCGCCGACGTCTCTATCGGACAGCGACCCGTTTGTCGATCCTGTCAACCCTGCCAATGATCATGACTACACCGAGGCGTGGACGCTTCCAGCAGGCAGAAGTGCCTCTCTGACATTGGCCACCGACTCGCTCATTGTTCTGGGTATGCAAGACCTTTGTTGTTTTCTAGGGGTCGTCCCGGGGCTGATGGCCGAGTAGATGAAGACTTTACGAGACGGGAGACGCGCAATTGTTGTGGCCTTCTACCTAACAGTATAGAACCCGAATAGAATCCGCTGCCCTCTGGATATGTAGCTGATCCATTCCCAGAGGCCAAGACCACTCAAGCAATACCTTTTTTCAACATACTATGGGCCGAGCTGTCAGACTTTGACATCATCATCCAGTACGCTAAGTCCACAGCAAAGGACGTCGTCCGGGTAGCCTCCGTCAATTACCTCGTTGAAAAACCCCAGCGCAGTTTTGCACAATCCTGGGTCACGAAGCTGCTGGACCGTGCTTACGGTGAATCACAACGAAAAAAGCGGATAAAAGTGCTCATCAATCCTTTCGGTGGAAGTGGCAGCGCGCAAAAATGGTACCTACGAGACATCGAGCCTGTCTTCGCAGCGGCTCGGTGCGAAATAGATGTTGAGAGGACTCTGTACCAGGGACATGCTGTCGAAATAGCAGAGAAGCTGGACATAGAGGCCTACGATGTGATAGCATCATGTTCTGGCGACGGAGTACCGCATGAGGTCTTTAACGGTTTGGGCAAGAAACAAGATGCTACAAAAGCGCTCTCCAAAGTGGCGGTGGTGCAGCTACCATGCGGGACGGGGAATGCTATGAGCTGGAACTTGAACGGAACGGGCAGTACTAGTATGGCTGCGTTGTGCGTCGTTAAGGGTATCCGGACGCCGCTAGACCTGACCTCCATCTCCCAAGGCGACAGACGAATTCTGTCCTTCCTCTCCCAATCACTCGGCGTAGTGGCAGAAGTTGATCTAGGAACAGAGCATCTTCGATGGATGGGCAGTGCGAGATTCACATACGGCTTCCTCGTCCGTGTGCTACGAAAGACGGTTTATCCTTGCGATCTGTGGGTGAGGATTGACATACCCACTAAAGGCGCAATCCGGGAACACTACCGGAAAGAATTGGCCAATCACGCTCCCGTAGAAGAAAGGCGAGACTCAAATGACGCAGGAAAGCCGGGCCTTCCAGAGTTGCAATACGGTTCCATCGCCTCCCCCCTACCCTCTACATTCACAAACATCCCCTCATCCAACGTCGGCAGTTTCTACGCCGGCAACATGGCCCTCATGGCACCGGGCGCGAATTTCTTCCCCGCCACCCTCCCTTCAGACGGCCATCTCGACCTTTTAACCGTCGGTGGCGACATTTCACGCCAGAGCGCCATCAAATGTTTCCTGGCCGTCGAGAATGGGGGGTTTTTCGACCTCCCTCAAGTCAACTATCGGAAAATTAGCGGATACCGGATAATACCACGGGGACAGAAGGGAGGGCATATAAGTATTGATGGGGAGAGAGTCCCATTCGAGGGATTTCAGGCAGAGGTGCATAGGGGTTTAGGAACTGTATTGAGCAAGACTGGGCATCTGTATGAGGCGGACGGGGTTGTGCCTAAATCTGGCTGAGGAAGTTGGAATGAGGATCAAGGGTCGGCGGTCAACGTTGTTTTACAGGCCTCGATGATACCCGTTGGCGTTCTTATAGATAGGTGACCGGACGCCTCTTGATGGGGATCATGGATGGGAAAGCCGCAGGCGTCTGAATGCTGTGTTCTTCTGGTGTGGAGTCCACCATGGTACATATCAATACGTGGGTAAAGACAAGAAGGTCACGTCTTGCATTCAACCCAGCCTGCGCCCATCCTTGGGTATCAATATGTCATAAGATTGTATCTTCTTCCAGTTCTCAGTCTCCAAACCCTTCGAATTCTACCTCCTCGTCACCTCCACGGTCCTCCCCGTCATCTATTCCCTGCAATCGCTCGTCCCCCAATACCTCCCTTGCCCTTTCCCTCACAACCTTCGTCCTCCCCTTTGTCATCAACCCTTCAACATTCCTCATAATCCCCACCTCCTCCCACCCTTCCGTCTCCACCAAACCATCAACCCACACATCAAGCACATGATACCTGACCCCATCCGGCACCTTTCCATCACCCGCACTCAACGCCCCGACGCCATCCTCGCTCTTCCCGTCATACACCCCCTCTAGCAAATCCAAATACTCGGCTACTAAGTCCCCATCCCATGCGTGCTGCTGCAGATATTTGAACGAGTAGGCGATATATTGTCGTAGCAGGTACAGATACTTGTCGAGGCGTAGGGAGGGGATTTGCGACCAGTATTGGATGGTGGTTTTCCAGAAGGCGTGGAGGAAGGGGAGGAAGAGGGTCGTGGGGAGGGGGAGGAGGAGGGATGCGAGGGATTTCGAGAGGCGTTGTTGGGGGATGGGGCGGTCGGTGTGGAAGATGCCTACGCGGTGAGTTTAGTGCCGCTGTTGGACGGGGCTGGGGATAGAAGATGGGATGGCATACAGAAGAAGAGGCCTTTCCAGATCTTGAGGAGCTCGATGGTGGTGAAGGCACGGCCGGAGCAGAGGTAGATCTGCAGGGATGAGAGGGCTTTTTCACGGGTTGGGCGATCTGTTGGGCAGTGCTGTTAGCGAGAATATGGAAGTTTAGAAAGCTCAGATAACGGAAAAGCCGATGATATACAATGTGATGCTGTTGTTCGGATGATCGACTTCAGGAAATTGGAAAATTTATATACAGATACGTGGAACGACATTTGAACTGTGTCATAGGACAAGGACTGCTCATCAATCTTGAATAAGATGTACAACAGACAAGCGCAGTGTGACAACTTTAATGTAGTAAATGTGATCTCATATACAACATATATACAACAGTATGAAAGATTATTATCCCTCGTTTCATTTCTTCATTTCTTAAGTCAAGCAACGCAAATCAAGGTTGCAAAGCTGCTCAGGCACATACCATTTGCTGCCAGCTGTTTCACAAAGGGTGTCTCTTGTATGTCTGAAGCCATTGGCGATGCCCTAATGTCGGAATGTCAAGGATAGGTAGAGTGAAGTATGTAGCACTAAGCAAGAATTGCGCCGATCATGATTGGTGAAGCAGACTCTGCGGTCCGAATAAGCGTGGAGCTACTGATCACTAGCCGCTCGATCTACCTTGTCGTGGGATCGCGCATGCAATATGCGGTGATTCACTCTGAGCTCGATATGTAATTCGGGGAAAGGATGCACGAGGTCGCAGAGGCTATATAGGCGAGCTATAACCTGGCACTTTGACCTCAGAATCGTAGTCAAGAGGTGATAGAGAGAGGTCTTTAGCAGCAGAAACGAAATACCCATTCTTTCCAAGGTGGCGAGGCTGGAGGCCTGCTGGATCTTAACATCGGAAAAGCATAAAGGAAGTCGTGCGCTGTATTCCAGTGCGGAGTCCTTTTGCTCTGGAAGTGAGATCCCGTGGTTGGGAACGAGCTTTGGGACAATGATATTGAATATTCTTTCTCCAAGCTTCAAGGTGAACACAAGTTGCTAGGTATAGGAGTCGGGAAATCCTTCCAAGAATTCATCGACTTCTGATAGATTTCAATACGACACAAACTCGTTTCTCAATAGATGAACCGTCGATAATATAAAGTACTGCCTCTAGTAACAAGATAATGTAGCTGTTTACCGAATCTAAGTTAGGATCTCGATCTGAGAGAACAATTAGATATGAACTGACTACAAACATAATCGAGATCTTGTTCATTGTATACCTGAGCGGAGGTAGGCCGTGCCTAAGTAGACCTTAATCTTACACGTTTCATCATATCAGGTTCACGTTTTCTTGCTTAATTATCTGTCTTCAATTAGTATTGGAAGGGCAGAATTCCGGTACCCGCGACCCAACTCGACATCAACACCTACCTGGGTATGGCCCCCGCACATTGCAGGCCGGGTGTTGCACAAACCACCTCCGTAAAAAACTTGTCTGAGTCAGTCATTTGGGAAGTTAGATGTTTAAAAGCGTTAATGTTTTTCTCTGCAAAGTACTTCCGAGTACTTGGCTCAGCAGTATCATGATGGCTTGGCAATAATTATATTATTTCTTACTTAGTCTCTCTATATCGTAAGAGTAAAAATTATTCAGTTTATTGTCGCGATTCTAATATTGTCGGAATTTTGAGAATCCGTCGACGATTGGCTAAGACATGAATGGTTGTTGCTCGGTTGCGCGGCCCAAGGATTGACATATTGACCCCTAGGGTACTTAGGATTCCCGAGACCCCTCCCCTAGAGTGAGACCTAACCCCTACGAGACCCCTAGGCAAGCGAGCGCGTCGGGGGGCCCCCCCCAAAGGAAGGGAGGATCCGATTCACGAGCGATAAAAATCTCTCCATTTCGCTCCGGAATGGCGACCCACTAGTCAATATATATTCTAAGAGAACTTGGGTGCGCAGAAATTGTTCTGCTGCCATTGTTTGTAGACTAATGTAGTGAGATTGCTATTTCCTACCTAGACTCACAGCCTTCTGCTAAGGTATATTCTTGGATGCAATGTTGTTGAGTCTATAGTGCATTAAAGCAATTCTAAAGTAGCAAATCATTGTATTCTTTCAATCTGAATTGCTGGTAGCAAGATTATGGAGAAGAGAGTGGGCTTATTCTATATTTAGAAATTAGTCAGCGGGTAGGGCTGAGCGCTATCGTTCCCACATTTTATCACAAAATCAACGTCAATGCTTCAATCTACTCTTATGATTTACACAAATTCAACCTCAATTGTATGACAAGCAATAAATTTTCGACTTGTTTGATGTACTCTTCATCTTGAAAGAGAGTTGCAGAATTGAATTATACTGTCTTAGTGTAGTCTATGAAAGTATTGACATTCAAGAAGATTGTAAAATCTGTAACTTTGGCTACAAAATGTTTGCAAATGAGGTTGAGGTAAGATTTTGCAGTATTCTTTTACTAGATAAGATCTCTAACAGCAGTGCAATACCTGAGTCTAAAATTACTGAGTTTCTAATCTACTTTGATCATCCAGTTTCCATTAGAAGGGATTTATTGCTGACAATCTTATTCTGTTTCTCAGACATCCATATGGAAGAAATCACCGTCGATCAAGGTAATGCTTACATCCTTTAACCTTCTCTTTACGTCTATTACGGAGTTCCATATCGTGCTAAGCTGACTTTTTAGAAATCGAACAGTCCCACATTACCAAGGTGGAGCGATCTCACCTCATTTGAAGCTTCACGCCCCGCAACATTCGCTCAAACATCGAGTACAGACAGCAGTCCGCGCTCCAAACTCGAGATCAGGTGCGTTCAAAGCTTAAATTATAGTGATCTGCTTGTTAAGCAGCGCGTCTGAGAAATAGGACACGAGGTGTCACCCCACCCTTGCATCTGAACCATGCACGACCACAGATCACCAGTTCGCAGTCTTTGCCCGTCGCAGCAACTCAGCCTTTGGTATCCTCAAACACACCGCCTGGAGCAAAGCCTTTCAGGCCTACACCGTCTAGAAAGCGCCACTTTGTCGAGATCATCGATCTTACAATTGAGGACGATTACTTCGAACCCAGCGAGCGCAAAAAGTCAAGGAGCTCTAGTCATTCCACTGAGACTTCCATTGAGGCGAGGACTGGGCAGCCAGAGATTGTCAAAAGACCTTCTTCGATATCCGGTAATACGCCCTCTTGTCATACTTAACCTGAAATTTTTTACTCATGTACAATATTCCTATCCCAAATTACAGAGCTGATGTCTTTCAATAGTCTTAAAGCTCCAAAATACAAGGACGAAGGAAGGAAATCCACAACCGCACTCATCAACCCCTGGAGTTTTCTTTCGTAAATCAATTCCCGCGGTCATTGTACCGCCGCCACAGCCATCACCTCAAGAATGTCGCCGTATCTTTATTAGGAATCTTTCGGTAATTGATGATGTATCTGTTGAAAATACAGTTGATGACACATCGCCTCCTCTTGACTTTCAATTTGTCACGGAGAACGTTCTCAGAGATGGAGTTGAACAAGCGTCCGAAGACTTCATGGTTGGATGTAAATGCAGAAAAGAAAACGGCCGCCATATGGGCTGCGAGTATCTAAACTGTGAATGTCTTGACGATTCGGTTAATTCCAAAGGCAAGAAGCAATTCCCGTACTCACAGGCCAAAAAAAGCACTGCCTGCCTGAGGGATGCGTTTCTCAATGGAAGAAATCATATTTATGAATGCAACAGCCGCTGCAACTGCGGCAGTAATTGTAAGAATCGAGTCGTGCAGCATGGAAGAAAGGTTGGACTGGAGATCTTCAAGACAATTAACAGGGGCTGGGGTACGTTGAAGTGCAATATGCATCACTGCATCACAAGTCTTCTACGTTGTACTAATACAGTAGTCAGGACTTCGTTGTACGGAAGACCTCAAGAGAGGTCAATATATTGACAATTACCGCGGTGAGATCATTACCCACGAGGAAGCAAATCGTCGTGGGGAAACTCGTACACTGGACCAAGAGATCTACTTCATGAGCCTCGACAAATGGACCGAGGAGGACGGAGGTTCGAAATACGTGTGCGATGGTATGCACCTCGGGGGGCCTACTCGCTTTGTCAATCACTCATGTGACCCCAATTGCGCGATATACACGGTCTCCTACAACCACGCAGATACAAACATCTACGACCTTGCCTTCTTCGCAACAGAGATGATTCCAGCTGGGACGGAACTGACGTTCAACTACGTGGACGATGACAGAACGGATATCATCACAGAAGAAAAGGCTGATGAGATGCAGAAAGAAAACGGTTATCGTCCTGCAAAATGTCTGTGTGGGAGTTCTCGCTGCCGTGGATATTTCTTTACTTGAGGAAATTCAAAGGGGGAGTAGAGCTGGGTTCGGTGTGTTTTTCCGGACGTCACGGTTAAGAAGATCAATTGAGCAATTGTCGGCCGATCCAATACGACATCTTGCATGTTGGTTCCAACAAGGGATCAGTGCCAGTCTCTAGATATGGCATAGAGAAACATGCTGCACACTAGGACATGTGCATTGAAGGAAGCATTCATCATCTAGGCCCAGAACAAGGAACTGCTCTCTGGCTTGCAGTTATGCCTACATCTGGGAAGCCTGAATCCAGCACAGAGCAGCACCAGCGTCAGCATCACCATCACCATCGCCATCAGTATCAGTATCAGCATCAGCATCAGCACCAGCATCTTAGCATGGGATTGGCGGAAGGACCGCGGTTATTTCTTTACTTCAGGGGATCAAAGGGGGAGTAGAGCTAGGGTCGGGGTGTTTTTCGGGAGGTCACGGTCAAGAAGATCAGTTGAGCAGTTGTCGGCAGGTCCAATTCAACATCTTGCATATTAGTTCCAACAAGAGATCAGCGCCAGTTTCTAGATATGGCATAGAGAAACATGCTGCACGTTAGGACATGTGCATTGAGGGAAGCATTCATCATCTAGGCCCAGAGCAAGGAACTGCTCTCTGGCTTGCAGTCACGTCTACATCTTGAAAGCACAAATCCAGCACAGAGCAGCATCAGCGTCAGCGTGAGCATCAGCATCTTAGCATGGGGTTGGCGGAAGGACAAACATTCATGTACAGACAATATAAACCCTGCGAGCTAGCTGTGGTATCTTCCCTTAAACCCTTCCCCAAGTATGTACGTTGTTTCCGCACATAGCACCCTATCGATTAATCCCACGAAGAACCACGTCATCTCATAACACCAAACCCCTCGCCATCCACTAAACTCCCCTCCACCACTCCCTGAACCCCAAGCCGCGCCGACCTTCTCCCAGTACAAACCAGATCGATCAGATTCCTCAAACCCCCCCATCCAGCACCTCCCCAATACCCAAACACCCCACAGGCTCGCTCGGTCTCGGCTCCAGCACCTTGGCCAACTCGCCCCTCTCTTCCACGCCGCCATCCGCCGTCCGCCTCCTTCTCTGTCTCCGGTGCAGGAGGACGCTGTTGATGCTCTGGATGCTGCGGACGGAGGCGGGCGAGGAGGAGCGGATCGAGGAGTAGGACGAGCGTTGGGAGAGGGCGGGCGGTGGGAGGAGTTGCGGTTGCGTTTGGTGGAGGGGGGATGGTGGGGGGAGGACGGGGTGGGTGGACATTTTGCGGGTTGGCGATTTGCTGCGTGGGTGGTTGGCGCGGTGGGCTCTGTGGTAGCGGAGTGGATTGGCCGATGGTGGATGGGTGGAGTGGGTGTGGGTAGGGTAGTCGTGTGTGGGAGAAAGAGAGACGCTTATAGCGAGCCCCGACAGACGAAGACACAGAAGGGATCTATTTCCGTGTCTCACGTCCAGCGACTAAAGAACTTCGTATAGGTAGCCCTGACTGTGCATACAGTAAGGTACCACAGCAGAACAAGCGCGAGAGAACGGGGCCAATCACCCTGGTTCTGTCAAACTCGTCATTTCGCCCACGCCGCACATTAATGTGCAGCCAACACGTGCATAGCAGTCGACCCTTCCAATCTCCCCTCTTAGGCCCTCACAAGCCCCACGGTGAGCCGGTAGTATGTTGCCCGTAATAGTCAGGACAAGGCATACCCACCTACCAAGTACCAACGACGGCCACTTCCGGCCGCTCGCAGTCTCCTTCAACGCGAATCATCATCATCCTTATGTGTCCCTCGCCAACAAACATTGATACGAGGAATGACTGCGCAGCAGGCACCAGCCTCAAAGTCGGCATTTCCGCCGCTAGTTACGGTAGTAGTAATATGGAGCTGAGACAGTTTGTTGGTCCTTGGGAGGCGGAGAGGGCGGGACACCGGGGGCTGAGACGGATTTCCAAAGGGGAAGGGAACGCCGGACGGACTGCTGCTGCCACTTTGTTCATGCCCCAGGCAGCCCAATTGCTAAATATGCCCCAAGCAACACTTCAAATTAATAATATGTAGACCCTTCGTTACACCTTTCCCGCAGCATTAGTGATTGCTAGAATTTTTTTTGTAGCCTGCCCCGTAAAGGAAAGGGGCAGCTTGGGGACAATGCTGGAGTGTCGCCTCGTTGAGCCTGTTTTCATACGACGTCCGCTGGACTGCGTAAACCGAAAGGATGTATACGCGGGATAGCGATATCTATGAAGCATGTTTCTACGTGACTCTATCATTCGAGTACCGGTCAGCGGCTGACCGGGCTCGTAATCTATTCCGAGAAAAGGATCTGGTCGCGAAACAATGTGAGACCGGTGGGCAACTGATCGATAGTAGTAGATCTGTGGCTATAAGGGCAATTTACTATTTCATACCCCGAACAAGCGAATCCTCACGGAATCATACCCTTTTCGGTATCAATTGGTAGGATGGCATGTGCCTGGGGTATAATTTGGTAAGTTGCCACTTGACTCAACGGTCTGCAGGCAGTCCTAATCAGGCCTTCCTCATCACTCAGGCGCCTCTGAACATCTACATCTGAGAAGAAGACTTTGGGATCGTTTTTCAAGCGTTTCTTCCGAGGCACGGCATTGCTGCTCTGCCTTCCCTTTCTTCTCTATATTTTGTGGGGCTGACGTGACTGAAACTGCAGGCAGCGGAGCTAAAGATTGCGATACTACGAAGGAGATTTGTTGTTGAAGGCTTGATGATGATGATGTTAAAGGAGGTGAAGGGTTGATGTCGAAGGGGAATTTTGGCGGGGGATCCGATGTCGAACGGCGCGTCCGATATCGAACGCCAAGTCCAATATCTAGGTACCTACGAGGCCAAAGGCCGCACCATGTCACTAACAGGCACCTAACTGCGTTTACAAGTTACTATTTCATACCCTCACAACCCCCAGAAATGGCAGCTTACCAAATCATACCCCAGGCAAATGGCATCTTACCTGTTCATACCCCAAATTTGGGTGAGGGGGTATGAATCTGCAATTAGGGGTATGGCTCGGTAGGGAAACCACTGCTCGGGGTATGAAATATAATCGTACAAAAAGCGCATAAAGAGCAACACCATGGAGGCGGCCATGGACCGGTGTATTCATGGAGAATATCCCTCTCAGTCCACCCTCGCTCGGTGGCAATGGCTTACAGATTGGTGTTGTTGAAGGCCGAATCCCCCAAGTAGCGTCTTTGCTGTTATGATCATGAATAACCATCGGCCGAGTATAATGAGGCCATCACCGGTCCCTGCAACAGACCACGGCATCCTAATAAGAAATCGAGGACCTAGGTGACCCTGGAGTTGAGCTGCATTCGGACAGCAAGCCCTGTACTGCTTCAAGACTCAGCTTGAAAAAGTCTTTGAATAACTGATCCCAAAGGCAGGTGCGGACAAGCGCTTCATCTAAGTTTGGTTTGGGTCCTGAAGCAAGAAGGTTTGCGCGCTTTTTGCTGGGTAAAACATTTCAACCTTCGATTCCAATCCTCTTTCACTACAACCTTTGACTTCTCCATCATGGCTTTGAAACCGACCCTGCCTGTCCGGACTTCAAGTACAAGAGCATTTGAGGACTATGGCGAAAGCGACCAGTCAGGAGAGGAAGAGCTCAGCAAAGAGATTAGCAGCGCCCAAAAGAAACTCCAAACAAAGTCATCTCTGGATGGCGCATGCTTTGGAGAAGTCAGCAGAATCTATCATAGGATCTTGAAGTGGAACAAACAATAGTATACCATAGGAAATTGATAAGCAAGTCTGTGAAAGACGGTGGGCTGCCACAAGACGCGGTTCCTGAAGCATGGCAACGGACTGAGGAGGTCAGGGATCTCCATGAGAAAAATATGGCATTGGAACTCGATGTAAAGATCTTCAGACAGCAGGCTGACATCAGAACAGATTAAGGTAACAAAGAACAGACGAGATTACGACCCTTTTTGCAGACTTATACTACTTGTACAAGGCCCTCTTACATAAAGGAAGCAACTGGAATGGAAAAGAAGAGCTTGACTGGACTTGTGGGTCTCTCTTGCCCATTCCAGTTGCTTCCCTTGAGAATCGAGGCCTCTTTTGCCCTTTTGCATAAAGTGTCAAGATCTTGTCCGTTCTTCATCGCTCTCTTCAACCGTTCTGACGTCAGCCTGCTGTGTAAAGATGTTCGCACCGAGTCCCAGTGCCAACTTTTTCTCCTGGAGGCTCCTGGTCTCCTCAGTCTGTCGCCGTGCTTCAGGAACCGCGTCTCATGGCAGCCCACTGTCTTTCACAAACTGGCTTATCAATTTTGTATGGTATAGTATTGTTCGTTTTACTTTGAGATCAAGTAAAACCTGTGTATAAATCCGCTCATCCCAAACCCCGTGATCCCAGGCTCTAGTGTCCCGTCCCAGGCACATAGGTTGATGCAGGTATTACCAAAGCCACGCACAAATTCCCCTACAAACAGAGGCAGGTAGCGATGGACAATATTATCGGAGTGCCCAACCCCAGATACTCTGAACTAAATGCTCTTGGAAACGGACCCTTCCCGTCAAGCTGGACAGAAGAATGACTCGCAACGGGTGACATGGTCTCGGTGCCAGACGTACCAAACGGATCCTCAACACAAAACATGAACAAGTGGACCACGTCAAATCCCAAAGAATACAAGACACGAACGCTGACCCCCTTCCTCCACCGCCACAAACGAGCATGTCCGGCCAGAAAAAAACCGAGGCGACAGGCACCGATCCGGACGGAAAGCCCGTACAATCCCGATCCGATCACCGTCCGCGCACCCGTTATATCTATCGGCAACATCGCCAGTCGAAGCCGCCGAGGTCCCGGAACCGCAAGCCCTCCGAACAACCCCATGGCGCAAAGCGAGCATTCGGCAAGGAAATTTTGGGGGGGGGGGGGGGGGGGGTAACTCGGGGCCCGTACATGCGGGAAGAATCTGCCGCGGGCCTCTGTTCTCGAAAGGGGCCACGGGTAACGAGCATCTGCTCGCCGCCGCCGCCGCGGAACGCAGACGATGACGAAGATTCAGGCCCCGTTGGTCCCGGCGGCGGCAAAGGCCGCCCATCCGCCGGGACCTTGACAGGAAGACGAAAGACGCGGATGAGGACTCTGACGCAGATACTGGATGATGGTCGTGGTGATGAAGACGCGGGAGGCGACAGGCACGCTTCATCACCGCCTGAACCCCGGTCTTACGTAGTGCACGCCGAGCACCAACCATGTTCACTCTGCAAAGCCTTGGTACGATCCAAAATGAAGATCAAAGCTATGTTCATCGAAGACGAAGGTAAGAATCTGTTCGAGAAAAGACGCCAACGGAGAAGGAGCGCCCAAGACCCCAAGAGCGCATAGCAACCTGGTATATCCCCCGTGCCTTTGCCCCAAACACCGAGCCTCCTGAGCCTCGATCCCAACACGAAGTGAAAGAAGAACGCCGCCCGCAATGCTTATGCACAACATAGTCCCCACCGATGCCACATGCTCTACTCATACAGCGACCCCTTGCCTTCTCCCTTTTGTCATAGACCCATTGCCGTAACGTCGTCAATCATGTCTTGTCATCACGGTTCTGCTCGATGTGGCGGATCTGGCGCCACCCTTCGACTTACCCTTCTCGTAGCAGTACGACTCGGAGCCGGTGCCCTCGTCCCAGTCCTCCTTGTTGTAAAGCTCCGCCTAATACTCTCACCCCAAGCACTGTTGTCGAAAGTATTGAGCACGTTCTGCCTGTCTACCGAACTATTCGCTCTACTCCTTCCGGCCACTGGCGAACGATCGTCCCCTGCGCCGTCGTAACCCCATTGAAACGCGCCGTCACCCGAAGGTGACGCCGAGTGTCCGAGACCTCCGTGCGGGGTGAGCGATGGACTAACATTGCTGCTGTTATCTGATCGTGAGGGCGAGCCAGAGTCGCCGCGATGCCGGAGGCCACTAGTATCGAGTGAGGGACGGCCCCTTGGACTACCTTGAGACATGCTTGGAAATGGCCCTGGAGTGGCAGGGTCTTGCGGAGAGACGGCATCTTGATCGTCGACAAAGATCTCTGGCACAGCGAATTGAGGAATGTTGACCATGCGGGCCGAATGACGGTAGTCGAGACGCGATCTGAACTGGCGAGACCAGAACATCATGTCGAAGAAGCCCTTGACAACACGACGGCGGACTTCCTCTTCGACTCGTTGCAGACGAGCACGCCGGCGGAGGTATTCCTCCAAGCGTAAGGACTTATTGTCCGAGATGACGTTGTAATGAGCAAGAATCATGAGACAGGATGTGAAGTTGATGCCGCGGTCGGGATCGGCAGAGACCATGATTTCCTGAAAAAATATTTCCATGCGGATCCGCCGACGTCTTATGTCCACAACGTCGATCTTGCTCAACTCGTGGTTCAGCCGAGCGAGGTCGACGCCGTGTATAACTCCAGGCGGAGGTGTTTCATTGCCTCTTGTCTCAACAGCGGAATTCTCAAGAATGCGGTGTACGGATTGTTCACTGCCGGCATAAATGCGCATCTCAAAAGCACCTGAGAGTTCTCCGAGTAAGCGAGGGAAGACGTCCTTGGAAATCCAACCGGTGCCCTCGGGATCGTAAGTAGCCCAGGCCTGTTTAAATCTGCGGAGCTCCTTTCTGTTGATTACCGCTAATCCGCTGCTCCTTTGGTACACGTATGAGAAACTCTCGAAGATCAATGACACGAACAAACTGACGAAGATGTACATGCTCAGGATGTTCCAAGAGATGAAGAGAGCCCGAGCCCATGCGGCGCTGCCGCAATCGCTTTCATAGAACAAAGGGGAAGCGACGCAGTTAGGATAGGTGATGGTCGCGAAGTCTTCCATGATCTGGTTCCAGCCTTCACCCATACTCATTCTGAAGAGTAAGATAAGAGCTTTAGGGACATCGCGGAAATTGCGATTTCCGCTCTCTGATTTGCCAAATCTAGTGAGGCCAAAGGTCTGCGTAAGGGCAATTGCGTATACCAGGAACAGCACAAACCAAGTCGCCAATAGATTGCCAATAGCAGACAAGGAAGCCGCGGCTGTTTTGAAGAGCTGGTCAAGCTGGTTGTTGCGAGGAATAAGCAGCAGGGCAATTGACACCAAGAATAGCTTGTGGAGCTGACTGTAAGTCTGGTCATTGTACTTGGAGAGGTCGAGGAGTGTCGTGATGACAGTACCGGTGATAGAGAGAATCGAGTAGAGGTCCCAAGAGCTCCTCCTGAATCTTTTCCAGGTAAGTCCAACGACGCGTACAAGTACGTTGGCTATATATACAACAGTGAAGGCCAAAAATATGTAGTCTAGCACGATTAGGTTATTTTCAATCATGTGCCTATGGTTCACTCATCACATACCTCTCAAACGCTGCCACCACCGGGGCTCGGGGTAGAACTCCGTGACCAGCAAAACAAGGTGGAGAAACAGGATCGTGGTTAACAACCTTTGCCACCTTCCATGCTTCTTCACAGCGATTCTGTAGCACCAGCCTCTGAACCCAGACTCTGATTTGCTTGACGGACGCTTCGACGGTGAGATCTGCCGTAGGAGCTTTCGCAATTCCAGCCACGATCGCTGATCGGCTGTCAAAAACGCTACTCCTGTCTGTTCTGTGTAATTGCGCATGAACACAGAGACAAACAGAGTCAGCACGAAGACGGCTCCCAACAGATTGAAGGCAATGAAGAACACAGCATTCCCTTGGGAATTGTAGTATTGGATTGCGGATATTCCACGACCGCCCGACGACATTGCTGTCCACATTACATCTGTCCAACCTTCTTGGGACACAATTTGGAAGAGAATGCTGAGCGAGCTTCCAAAGTTGTCGAAGTTGTAATATGGGTTTGCACTTTGTCTCGGTGCAAGCACAGTCCAATTGTAGGGGGTATTACTGAATTCGCCGACGCAGTCATCAAGGACATTTACGTCATTATCGTTACACGATCGCATTCGCGCATTGAAGAGGTTTAGGCCATAGATAGCGAAGGGAAAGAGCAAGCTGAGAGACACGAAGGCGGCCTAGAGAACGCTTAGTCCCGCCTTGGTTCAACGGAAGATCAAATTTCACTTACAGAAATTACCTTCCAGCCTCCCAAGACGATCACAGAGTGGAAGGTGTCTCTCGCGCTATCGCTCACATTGAGCAGCCTTAAAGCCCTTAGAGCTTTAAAGGCTCCTACAGCGCGCGAGACAGCGCCATCCGAGTAGAGTGAGGTGATGACATTGATCCAGAGTGTGACCAGGACAAGGCCGTCGATGAGACCCCATGAGCCTCGGAAGTAAGCATTCGGCGTCCAGAAAAATCCATCAGCAATGACCTTGATGAGGGCTTCGAGAGTGAACACGCATGCAAACCCCATGTCAGTCCAGACGAACCAGTTTCTGGAGGTATAGTAACCAAGCTTTCGGAAGTACTCTCGTTGGTACAGCGGAGTCGAAACGCAAGCCAGGAGAACCATGACCACGATAGCAGCATAGATGAACGCCGAGAAGGCATACCAAACCGGTTTGACTGGATCAACACCTTCGATACGCTGGCTGCCTCGACCAGGACCAACAATACCCTGACAAAATCTTCGTATAGGGTTTCGTGGACCAAAGATGAAAAGAGATACGTTATATCTCGGGTGCCTTTGCAGATACTGACGCTGAGCTCGCTTTCTTTGTTCAGTAGCTGAGACAACCTCCCTTGCTCTTGTCCGTATGTCTACCTCGTCCCCTCTGGAGAATTGTAAACGAGAGTAGAAAGGATTTGGCTCCCGGTCACCTAATATTTTGAGAAGCTTGCCCCACAGAACCGAGAGCAACCCAGGCTTGATATGCCCCACTGGACGGCCAGTGATCGGGTCGTCGTCTTCATGTAGCTCCTCCATAGGCTCCATATGCTCGTCAAGGAAATCTCGAAATACTGCCTCCTGAAGCAGCATTTCCATGGTGGCCGGACCAAAGTCAAGAGGATCCTTATGCCGACCTGTGTCTCGACCGAGCCTAAAGATAGTCGACAAAGACAGGTTACTTTGGGACGAACCGCCGAGCTCTTTCTGTTGGAGGAAAGCTTTGACCTGCTGTAAGCGTTTCTCGTCTTCAGAAACGTCGAAGTTCTCCTGGATGACCGCAATGAACATGTTCAATACGACAAAATTTGCCAGGATGAACCATGAGATGAAAAATATGGCGCCTATCCAAGCTTGACCCCAGATCAGCTCATACTGCGTTGAATTGTACAATAATATGGTCCAATTCTCGCTCGAGAGGACCTGATACATGCCGATGAAGCCGTTGTATATGTCCGAGAATGTTATGCGAATTTGACTGCCGCCGACGTCCGTATCAGGGAACTGTCCGCGAAAGATCTGAACGGCAAAGATTGCGGTCAGGAAGGTTATGAGGAACACGAATACGATTAGATTTAAAAGGCCAGAGACATTGCCCAAAACCTTCTTGATTAATTCGCGTGTAAGCGACACCGCGAGGACCACACGATAGATTCGTATGATTTGGAAAAATGTGAGCCATTCATACGCTTCGCCCGAGTTGTGGATAGAAGGGATCTGTATAATGGCGGTTATGATTGCGAGACCTAGGTCGATCCAATTGCGCGAACTTTTATGGAAATTCCTCCAGTCAGAAATGAAGCGTAGAAGGATCTCAAACACCAAGACACAGGCTACGATCGTCTCTGTGTCATCGATGAAGATTTTACGGCTGTCGCTCATATCGGAACTTCGAAGACACATCACGAAAAGGTCGAAAAGGATGATCACAATCCAGACCCAATATGTCATATCGTAGGCGCGCTGCAGGTGACTTTTCTTTGGGATCTCTTCATCCTCTTCAATGAAGCGATCCTGCTCGTCAATTGTGAATGCACTTGTTTTGCTTTCCTCGCGGATGACCTGAAAGGACGACGTTATGACAGCGACAAGCAAGTTCATGAGCCACAGGCTCATAACGACAATTCCAAAGGCGAAGAATAGAGCTCCGGCAAGGAAGTCGGTATCAGTACAATAATAGAGGAGGTCCGAGAAAGTGTTCGCACTCATGACCACGAAGACCAGTTCTAGAGACTGGAATATATTGTCAAAGCTGACGGTCCCACCGTATGGACCTGTGCCTTCCACACAAAGTGAGTGATTAGGACAAAGGTAGCCTTTATGCATTCCCGTCCCGTTATGTAGAAGATCTTCTTTGAGCCATGGCATTTCTGACCCGTTGGTAGGGCTAATATACCCTCCGCAGAATTGGACTTGATTGTTCGGATCGTTCAAGTTGTAGCTGTTGTTGATACTGCTTTGAGATTCAAGACTGAGAGGGTTGAGGACAACTTCAGTTGCGTTTGGATACCAGACGCAAGTGCGTCTGAGTGATGACTTGAAAGCCTGGACCCCGATGATAGCGAAGAGAAGCCAAAAGAAGCCGATGAGAAAAGCAACGTTGACCAGCATGGGCGCTGCTTTCTTCAAACTTCTCAGGATCACCTGGGATAATTTCAGTCAGTCCAGTTTAGCAAGACATCTGAACACTGAGAACTTACCGATGTACCACTGGTAAGTCCAAGGAGCCTCAAGATGCGCAGACAACTCAGCATACGGAATAGATATAGGTGGCGATTAGCCTCAACCCTCGTATCTGAAAGGACAAACATAATCCAGAACGATCCAACGGCCACAAAATCCAGACGATTGAATCCATGGCGGAGAAACGCTCGTCGAGCCAACCGAACCCTCTGCTGTTGACGTGAATGGCCTGGGTGGTCGACATGCAATTGCGCTCCAGTAAAAGAGCGGAGAATGGAGAGCTGTGGATCAGCTTCCCTCGCCGCGTCCCTTATCGTCAGATGTCTTTGAGGCGCAAAAAACGTCCGGACCCTGTCGTTGAGAGCCGCCCGAAAGCCCCGTGCGATATCAAGGGTACTGTACTCATCGGCATTCTTTATCAAACCAGACACAATGATTCGTGCCATTATTTCTAGGGTGTAGATTGAAAATAGGGCGAGAAGAGCGAAATCGATCCATGATGCCTTCCACGCTGGGGGTTTTGCATTGCCAGTATAATTGATAGGTTTCGCAGAATCGATAGCCAAGAGTACGGTCTGAACGACAATGAGGATTAAGATCACGGGCTCGGTGGCTGGATGCACAAGCATCTCGCAGAGTTTCAGTCGGATCCAATTTTCCGGGGAAAATATGCTGAGAGATTTCCCTTTGAGCGGATTTGGCACTGGCTGAAGTGGTTCGTTCATTGACATTAGTGGTTGACCTTTCTCTGGGGGAGGGCTTGATCTCTCATCATGAGCATAGTCTTGCATAGCTGGAAAAGTTGGTGGTTCCTCCATACGGGCCTCCCTGATCGAACGCTCTCGACGCAGGCTGTTTTCTATCGTATCTGGCTCATTGCTGAGATTGACAACTCGCTGAGATGCTGCTCTTAATATAGTTCCGGCTCTTGATAATGGGTTAGATGCTGACGATGGGCTTAAAGATTTGGTACTCATGGTCGACGCGGGTCTACCAGTCCCAGCCTCCATGTGCGGCAAATCATCACCAAGCCGAGAACCTGACCTGCTGTGGCCCACACTTGGTGGTGGTGCTCGAAGTCCTGGTTCAGGTGCTCTTGCACCAGCAATAGGCTGCAGGAATCTCGAATCGGTCAAAGGTGTCCTATCTGTATCTTGCGGGGAAAAGTAGGTGTCCTGTTCGGCCTCATCAATCGGATGAGACGTGGGTAACGAATATGTGGATACCGCATCGTGTTCCGTGATCACATTCAAAGTACTTCTCCTTCCAGGTGGCGGCCTAGAGGGCCCTGGAGGCTCGAAACTCAGACCAACGGATCCCATCGCCGCCTGGAAGTTTTCCGCATTGACCGGCGAAATCTCTCCATCCTCGTATGGTACTGGTGGTTGGTGAGCGTTCCTGGGTGTCGTGACATGAGGTAGACCCAAATTCTCCTCTAAAGAAGCAGGTGGAGACCTCTCGTTGACCCGTTCGTAGGCTGTATTGACCCTTCCGCTGAATGATTGACGATGGCTCAATGTCCGTGTCCTTCTCCTTGAGTTCCTGCCAGGATTCCATCCTTCATTACTATCAGAAACCTGATCGAGCGGTCGTGAGAGATCCTGCAATGGTATTGATTGGCGTTTTTGGTTGTTGTGGGGAGATGAGCGGTCAGATGCCATAGCAGGGACTGGATCAAGGAAATAGAGCGTAAAGGCCTCTTGCCCCCATGCTCAGACGTTCGTGTATGCCTCTCATCTAGTCCAGCTTGTTCGCAATCTGCTCTGGCGCAACCTGGGTGCTATTGCTTACGATTCCGTGATTGCCTCCGAGCTTGCCGGTGAGCGAGGTAAGAACGGAGGCAAGGAATATGAGGTAGGTAGATTGATCTTGCAATGAATGTGCTGGAAGCGAGCGTGTGGAAATGGCCGTGAGCAGTCGAAAGCGCCAATGTAGGATGAGGTGTTTGTTGCTTACTCCGTATGGAAATCGTGGAAGCTGGAGTTTAGCGGCCGCGATCAAGAGCCGACGCCTCACTCAGTACTCGTACATCAGGCAGCGGGACCCCTTTCTGTTTGAAATACCTTAGGTACCTTACCTTACCTCACTGGTGTTACCTTAACGTAGCTTACACGTACCTCGTTTGACGGACACTTTTCAAACCACCACGTTTCGTATCATGCGCTATACTTATAAATAGTCTCTTTCTACCTTACTTACAATCTTAGGTGCTGTACCGACTCCTCCTCTACTGTACTCTTCATCATCCAAAAGGGCCAAAATATCCTTGTCTTCCTACAAAATTGCTGCCGATTGATTAATATTGGCAAATGCACTCCTGCAAATAGAAATCGTATGGATTGACTGATTTGATCCACATAAAATACAGTATTCCGAGGACATTCTCCGGTCCATCGTAAATGCAAAAGCTCTCAAAATGTACCGAAGCCTATCGTCGTGAAATGCACCATTATACATTAAATACCAATGCATTGACGACGTGACCTTCTCGCCAACCCTGTGCCTGTAAAGTCTCTCCATCTTTGAGGATTTTGCCCATATATGCAATCCGTACTTTACCATTCCCAGTCATCTGTTCAAAACATTAGCATGTGCTCGTTACTAAGACACCGAATTCCCTTCTCACATTAGCCTCCTCCTGAACCCTTCGCACCAACGTCCTTACGACCTGATCCTTGCCCAATGGAATGACAACATCTGGCCCTCCTCGATCACTAAGTCTTGCTCTGACTTTGATCATGTCGCCAGTCTTAAGCACCGACTTTCCCTTCTCTTCTCTTTTCCTTTCGATCGTTTCGTCGTCATCTGTTGCCTCGTTGGAAATTTCACCTTTCTTGGGCTCCTCTTGCTGGTCCAGTACCACATTTTGAGGATCGCTGATGACATGCTCCGGCATCTGGTACAAATTCCCTGCCTCGTCGTATGCGCCATTCTTGAGGTCGCCAGTAGGTACCGTAATAGCTGCGGCGTCCAGTATGCTCTGTGCCGTGGTTATGTCGCCGTCCGCCAGAAGCCCCACGACAACCTTCAGTGTTGCCCATATCTCTGTGTGGCCCGTAACCCTCGTATCGAAAAACTCTTGCCTCTCCCTGTCCAGCTGCGACCGACTCCATTGCTTCTTCGACGTCCATATATGGGGCCGTAATGGTGCGTTGAACTGTTCCCCTAAGGCTAGGTTTCTCCGCGTCCGGCTTCGCTGTGAGATTTCGGGGGTCTGAGATGAAGTCCGTGGACTGGAGGTGTCGGGCAGTTGCTGCGGGGGGGTGGAGGTGATGGCACGTGAGGACGAGTCGCCGTGTGCATTGGAGGGGGAATAAGGCGATGATTCCTCTTCATCGCGAGCAGTGGAGTGACAACAACCCTGTCAATGACGCGATCAGCTGACATGAGCTCGTATTTCAAGTTGGCTGGTTGCTTCCATACGAGGCTGCCCAGGAGGGGGGCGACTTACCATTGCTCATAATGCAATATAATTTACACTTTCATGAGTCGATATACTTGAAGATACAGATAAGCGAGTGACGAAAGTGCCATGAGCCAGAGCGAGCTCGTGCTTGGCTTGGATATATTATTGAAAAAAAGAGAATTAATGGTGCTCATGCGAATTGCGAAAGGAAGTGGTGATTCGTATCATTCACACGATTAAGTTTGCTAGGACACTTGTGGCTGCATTGAGTGTGGCTTTCCCGGCTGCTGCGTTGTGGCTTTGCCGCTTTGACGGATCCACCAGGGGTGTCAGAAGTCTGAATACCGAGGCTCGCCTAATTTTAGTTGATCAAGAACATCGTCTCTTTGTATTGGATTGTTGTCACGAACCCTGCGTTCTCCTTTTTAAAATTTATATCGTTGAGTAGCTTAAAGTATCATCTTTATTCTATACAAATTTGAAATCAATTCAACATGTTGAGATGCCGTCAAGTCGGTTGGCAGAAGGTCACATGTGTTGGGTAAATGTCGGTATTCAGACTTCTGACACCCCTGGTGTTTCGTGGTAAACTATCATCGGTAGGTACTCTACCGGCAATGTTGTTTCTCAAGATGCAAATCGCTGGACAACCTCCTTCCCATATCCTTGAAATACATGCGATAGTAATACGTCTTTGGCTTCGTGGTTGCTACAGCCACAGATACAGATGCTGTGACACCTGCCGAATCAATGACTGCGCCGTGACGCGGCCTTCTGACACACTAATCATTGTTTCTCTGACACCCTGATCTCTGCCTCTTTCAAAAATCCGAGATCCTAGGTCTCCACCTTTTGGCTTCTTTCTGTTCTCCTCCTGCACAATCCAATTGCTGTTGAAGAGCATTCTGTAGCCCATCGTTCAGCTATCAGTATCTACCCAGATTGACACCCCTTTTTTGTCACTTCTCATCCCTTCAGTGGCATTGACTTTCAAGATCTTCTGAAAATGTGTGTCAAAGACTCTGAAATGAGGGCTGATCCACAAACCCTTCGCATGAGGCAAGATAACGTATCGAATTTGATGTCGGCTGAGCGGCACCAATTGTATGGTGACATTTTTGGGCCCACTGAATGCAAACTCCTCACTGATATCCATGGTCAACAGGAACGGGAGCGCGTACATCGAAGGGTTCTCTATGATGTAGTCGAGATATATCGCTTCTGGTGAGGCATCCCCATTTCGTGCGGACGCTAGCACTCGAGGCTCGCCGAACGGTATGACCAATTCTGGCACAGAAAGGTGGGTGACTGTAGGAGGGCCCTGGAGACCGTGTCGACGCCATTTGACTTCCAATCGTAGATCCAGGAAGGCAGATCGACGGTCTTCTAGATCCAACTTCTGCGCAAGGATGACAAAATTGTGCGCCTGAAGATCATTGGGCGAGATCATGGACGCTGCGATAGTATCGCTAGAAGCCGAAGAGATACTGCAAATGGCTTCTTCATGGATTTCGACTACTTGTGGTTCAACACTCTCGATGATTAAAGCAACATTCGCCAAAGACGCAATCCCTGAAGTCAAAGACCATTGTTGAGTAAGTCCCTTTGCAACCTCACGTTCGCCCGCATCAGTTCTGGAGTTCTCATCGAGATCGTCAGCGTGAAAGTAACTTGGCCACGGTTCAGGATAAATCATAGGCAAGAAGCTGTGGTTTGCTTCGAATGGCATCACGACTGCAACTTTGACTGAGAAACTTTGGATGATCGGTGTTTCTGGGTCGGAAAGAACGTGATAACGCGCTTTGACTTCCAGTATATAGTCGGCTGCGACTGGCGACCCTTGAATGCGGAGTGCTTGTTTTCGATTCGCCATCGGAGCTAGATTACCGATGCTTTTTGAGAACGAGTCAATACTGCTGGAATTCAGCGGATCCTTTGTGGCAACCTCTCTGGAATTCTCTTCTCGATTCGAAACCCACCTCAGCGTCGGTGATATGCCTGATGGTGCTACAAGTCGAGCCTCTATGTTAATATTGGTTTCCTCTTCCTCTTCGTTCGTAAACTCTATCTCTATAGAGATGTCCTCGTCGGTGAAGTACTTCGGTAACACGCCATGGGCTTGAATCTGCATTTTAGGCGGCTTGGGCAAGATTTTCAGGACGTTGCTGCGTCCACCCTTGGCTTTCTTCGGCAAAAAGCCCAGTGAATTCTTAAGCCAGAGAATTTCTTGGTGCATTTGCTCCTGTTCAGTTATGACGACCTCCATATCAAAGTCAGCTTCGGACATACACAAAGTGATGGTAGCAACCTCAACGTCTCCGGGATCACGTGGTATGTGATCAAGCGACAAAGCTTTCGTGGCGCCAGGGCAAATTTCTAGATCAGCAAATCCCACCAATGGGTGGGAGCCCGGAAAGGAGTATGGACTTGAGGGTAAGGATCCAGCATCTGAAGAAGCCCTCTGTAAGGGAATGCGATAGAGGTGCCTCAGTCTATCAGGTGTGCTAGCCTCAGATTTTTCGGTCGGCTCATGCTGAATACTGATACTTTTCAGACCTCCTTCGAAGTCAACCTTTATTTCTGAAATCAAGATAGGCGTTGAATCCTCATGTGCGCAAGACGTAACAACCAGCTGCGAAGGTAGCGATACACCTACCCTGCCTTCAGTGGTAGCGAATGCAAAAGTTGCAGAGACTATTCGAAGATCAGCAAGCATAATCCTCTAAATAGATCAGTCGTGGGTTACTACTGTGTAGACTTACTGCACGAAAGTGTATTCTCAGCTCGTATAACAGATTTAGGCCGTGGATTGGAAGTCTTGATACCGTCTATTACTTTCGAGAAGTCATAATGCCATTCCTGCCTTGACGTCAGATCTGAATCAGGTCAGAAGGAGGTAACTTTGAAAAAGGTGATTGGGCTTACGGCTGCACATGAGCTCCCATTCCACGACTATCAGAGTCTGAAGGTCCCCGATGCGGCGCGCACAGTCCCTTAAGGCCCAGTCCATCTCTTCCAGTAGTACCCACCAACCTGCTCGACGCCAGCTCAACGTCTGCGAAAGGGATACGAGCACTCTAGCTGCACGATCCCACCGCTTGTTCTGCATATGTACTCTTGCGATCTCCAATTGCAGCCTTTCAACCGCCCTGCTGTGATCTTTCTCTGCGAAATAATCTGCTGATCTTTGCAATGTCCTTAAGAGAGCTGTGTATTCATCGGGACCATTTCGTATCAATACCGAAATATCATTGGCGGGTTCCCTGCAAAGATAGGTATCGTAGATAGAGGGGATGGCTGAGGCTCGTAATTGGGAAGACTCCCCCTCCAAGATTTGAGCTTTCAGTGACATTATAGGAGTCTAGACGAATTTCCTGTTCAGGTTTTATATTGCCTTGTAAAGTATGAGGCGGTGCCGATTTTATGGAATGAAGTATGGACATCGATGATCCCCTCGAAAGTGTAAGTGCCGCCCATTGTTTGGATACTACCCACACTGCATGAGTTCATAGTGAGGATGTTGTGTACACGAAGCCTTGCGTAAAGATTATACTGTGTTTAGGCCATGTGAAGTCCAGGCTCTATAGGTAAGGTAGGTACGTGGTACTATCAAACGGCCTCTACCAGTCATCAAACGGGCAAAGCTTGGCTCGGCAGATTCCGCCAAGCTATTGTCTTCGAGGTTCCTTCACGTTCCTTCACCCAAGCGGGCCAAATTTGATGGGTCTCACTCAGCTTCGAATTCAAAATTCATATAGTAACACAGACGACTGCCTGGGAGACTTGAAGATGCCGGTATCTAAAGAAAACACGCTGCTAACCTGGTGACCTTCCTGCTCCTCGAGGGACATGTCCAAAGATGGAATTCAACGCTCTTCACCAAGTACATTTACTTACCACCAGCATAATCTTCACCCAGACTCCAGCAGCTAACAATTATCTCTAGCGTTCCACTTCTTCGCCGGTCTTGCAACCGGCTGCTTTTCCGCCACACTCCTCCAACCCGCCGACCTCCTCAAAACCCGTGTCCAACAATCGCGCTCGACCTCCCTCGTCACTACCCTCCGCCAGATTCTCGCAGGTCCTAACACCTTGAAGCAGCTCTGGCGTGGTACACTGCCATCTGTCATACGTACAGGCGTCGGTTCCGCACTTTACTTCTCCTCTCTTAATGCACTGCGTCAGCATGTTGCAAAATCGAATCTCCTCACGCCTACTGGTATGGTGCAAGCGTCTGTGGGTAGCCGGCAGTACTCATCCTCGAGTTTGCCTAGGTTGTCTAACCTCGCGAACATGACTACCGGAGCTATAGCAAGAGCTTCAGCAGGGTTTTTGATGATGCCAATCACGGTCATCAAGGTTCGGTACGAATCAAGCTTCTATTCTTATGAATCGATATGGGGTGCGGGGAACGCCATACTAAAGAACGAAGGCATCAGAGGCTTCTTCTCGGGCTTTGGAGCAACAGCGATACGAGACGCTCCCTATGCTGGCTTATATGTCCTCTTCTACGAGCAGTCGAAACGGCGCCTAAGTCAGATTCGGGAGGTCACTCCACTCGCCGAAATGTCAAAATCCGAAGGCGGCATGAAAAGCAGTACTTCTTTATCTATCAACTTTCTGTCTGGTGCTCTAGCAGCTAGCTTTGCTACAGCGATTACAAACCCATTCGATGCAGTGAAGACGAGACTGCAGCTTATGCCTGGGAAATACAGCAACATGATTATAGCTGGGCGGCGAATGGTTAAAGAAGATGGTATTCGAAGTCTCTTCGACGGATTGGGGTTGCGGATGGGTAGGAAGGCTCTCAGCTCCGCTCTAGCCTGGACGCTCTATGAAGAGTTGATTAGGCGGGCTGAGATGCAGGTCCAACAGAAGGGTGGAGCTACAGTGTAATCGCTGCCCACCAACTGATTTTTATGGTATCGATTTACCCGTCTAACCAGTATATGGAAAGCTGGTGAACACGCCATATTGAAAAAGTCGATGGTGAATCGACATCTGCTTTTCTCCTAGCGCATCATCTTCGCATGCTGCTGATTCAGCAGAGTCTCTTACTTCGTCTTCTTCCCGTCTTTCTTCTCGTTGTCCCTCTTTGCGTAAATCTGGCTCGTGAAAGGGTCCTCAAACTGAAGCGCCCCAAGGTACACAAGGAAGACTTGAACGGTCACAAGTGCTCCGGCTGGTCTCCCATAGAGGAGGCTCGTTCCCAAGAAACTCATCGTGCTTCCCCAGTACATCGGCGCGCTAGTGACGTTGAACGGAAACCCGGTCACAGGCTCGTCCATAAGGATCCCAAAATAGTCGCCGAGGAAGGTGCCGGTTACGCCTAAGGCGTAGTACGAGGTCAGGACTAGGGTGTTACCAATGGCTAAGAGGACGTAGGCAATGTAGGGGTGATGAAATGCGGGAACAAAGGGTTGATGGCGGAGGGCACGTTCGTAAAGGACATCGCGGAAAATACCAAGGCCGAAGATCGTGATGGCAAGAGCGTAGCAGGCTCGGAGAGAGTTGCCGTGAAAGAGACGGGTGAGGGTCTTATTGTGATATTCTTGGCGGGCGACGATACTGAGATTATTCATCAGCTCTTGTCCTTTCGTGTATATAAAGATCAAGTCCCAATATGAGTATACCTACTTCCAGAATGCCGGGTTGAACGCGATGGCAAGCGCAGAAACTATGTCGTGGTGACTTAGCGGTCTTTGAAGAGCCAGATGTTGACTGTGGACTTACGGTAGAGAGAGTTTTGGGAGAAGTCTATGAGACCTCCGGTCAGTTGAGACATGACAATTGTTGTATGAAGCTGTACTCCGTAAAAGAGCCTGCTTCAACATTCACTTCGCCCTTACCACCTTGCCTCTTACAGGGCGCCTAGGTAGGCGAAAAGCATTGGCGCCATCAGGCGCGTACGAGTACCAAGATTGGCCCTAAAGAAAGGGCTGGCTTCATCACAACCGTCGACCTCTATAGCCCAGCTTCCGTACGAGTAATTACGAATAAACACATACTGGAGCGAAACATTATCCTCTCCTAATGCTCTCATAATATACCAGGAGTGTCTTATGGTCTAGCCGACAGCGTACCACTCCGCTCTATTTACCAATCGTTCCGGCGACTACAATCGCAACGTTGGATTCATTTGAGTGATCAGGGAACAACCATCAAATTGTCGGCGACACGAGATTCCAGCGACGGTTCGTCCGTATCCGACAAGGTCTCCTTTCGAGCGTCCATTGCTCCCTGCGACGCCGAGCCCCCATATACCGAATCACCTGAGGACCCACTTCCGCCAACATCGTCGTCGAGCTTTCCCTCCTTCGCTCCTCCCCCCTTCTCTTCCCTCTATTTCCCGCCGCAAGCATCTCCAGATCGTCTCAAGGCATCAATCACTGAGCCTCTTAGCGATCCACCGCCGGCTTTCAGCCCGGTACCGCCTGCAGAGGCTGCCGTTGCTGGCACAACAAGCGTAGAGGCAGAGACCAAGGCTGCGCTTCCGGCAGACAATAAGGGGGAATCAAGCAAGAGTGCGGAAGACTCCGAGCCGCCACCGCCTTATACAGAAGGCTCAAGTCCACTTGACTCTTTTACATACGTGATGGCCGCAGCAGGCGGTGCTGCGAGTATAATTACTCAGGTACAGCAGGGGGGGCCGCCGCCTGTGAATACTCAAGCAGGTACGAAAATCACAAAAGTCCCAATCAACATGGCTGCTGTAGCCTATGCTGACTCCGAATACAGAAGTCGGCGCAGACGAGCATATCACATTGGACCTAAGGTATATCGAATCATCCCTCCCTGTTGCACCAAACTTAAATATACAGAGGAACCCGCTTCACGCTGTCAAGGGAAGAACTTCTCACTCTTCCCGAATTCGTTCTCCTTTCCCTATTTCCCAATGGACTTCTGCCAGATGGCCACATGAACTCCTTCCACGAAGGAGACATATACCATGTTGACGTACGTTACCGAAACCCCGGCATATAGCTCAGTATCGCTCAGCACTGACTAAATTCACCAGTATGATCCACAGTCCCTCCAGTATATGCTCGAATTCTTCCGTACCGTTGCTCGAACAATTCCCTCTTCCTCGCCGTCTCCTACGGGATCGCCCTCGGACACCCAGGGCAGCTCAACAGAAACGTCCTCACCATCCGCCCGCGATATGCTTCAAGACCGAGCCGGCATCATCGTATTACGAGAGGATCTAGATTTTTACGCTATACCGCCGAAAGCGGATATCGACCAGACAGAAATGATCGAGGTCAAGCGGGCCGCAGGGAGAGCATTACTGAAGCAGGACGGAATATTTTCAGGGCTGAGGAGGAGTGAAGAGTCGGGGACCACAGAGCAGCATTTGATTGAGATGTTGACAGCTGGTGGTTTCAACAACGAGGATCGCTGGGGCCACCGCGCCGGCGAGCCCAATAAAGCTGTCATTTGCAGCCTTGCCCTTGCGCGACTTCGAACCGATATCAAGGGCAGCGAGACGTTAGCCAACAGCAGCGCAGTGGGTATGGCCCAGAAACTGCTGCTGTTTTGGAGGAAGCCGGCAAGAAGATGTTGGTGGGAAGGTGTCGAGCTGGACAACGTTGAAGGTATAGAAGGAAAGTTGAAGGTTTGGATACGGAGAGTTTGGACGCTGGAGATGGTGAGTACATTTCCGAATCGTGCCCTTGATTGCCGAGCTTTCCCGGCAATTACTGACGAGGCATCTAGAGCGTCATCGGACTTCGATGATCCAATGATATCTATCGTGTAGGTTGAGACTGAGAAAGTGTACATGGTTGATTGTGATAAATACCCTTCAAGCCAGTGGGCATGAGCGAATGGCATGTTATTAGCATTTTCTTGGGGACGTTGGCATAAAAGAAATAAACGTGCGTTTCGATGTATGCTCTACCATCTGTAGACTTCTAGATCTGGGATGCGGGCTTGTAATGGAAGAGCGCCACGGTTGTTTGTGCTGAACTGCTTCCTTCCCTCGGGTGGATCCCTGTGCCCTACTCTCGTCCCGATCTTCGCCGCGCTCACGTATTTCGGGACCGAGCAGTATCTTCGAAGTGGGCTTCCATCTGCGTCTTGGTACTTTGTTTATGAATGTTTCTGCCTTCTCCCCTTCAAAGCTTCTCATCTGCCCATACCCCGTGACTCAATCATTCTGTTATCGCATTCATCTAGCCCGGCATGCGGTAGTGGATAATACAAATTACCCTATCCATTTTTTCTCGTTGCCCTCATACCCCTATCCACCGTCTCATACGTGCGCCTTTCTCTCACACATCTCTACCCACAGACACGCATCAGGTTCCTTACGTCTACATACCGTAAGACACCAGGAGTGAATGCTTAACCGCAATATAGAATCCTCAAGATTCACATATGCTACAGGTACAGAGTATATGACTGCAAATCATCTACCCACCTACCCTCAATCTTGCTTCCACACCTCACCCTTCATCTACCGTGCGAACTACACCTCCACGATCCGCCCTGCTCTCCCCTTACAGGCCATGTCATGAGGACCTTTGTCGATGCCAGGCGGCCCCATCGTGGCACTCGTTTGACGCTGTGTGACACGAGGCCGTTGAGGGATCATGCGCACATTATCGCCGTGTTTTGATTCCGACATACCATTGCAACGGCCTTGTCTGCGCCCAGATACTCGGCGAGCGGAGACGGGCTCTCGATGATGAGGAATGGCTTTTCTGCACTTCTCATTAGAGTACAAGTAGCATGGGCTGGTCAGATTCCACTGTTACGATCGTGGGGGAGTGGTGCTTTGGTTGCGAATCCCTCAAATATATTAGACGTGCAGCAAGACCCGACGACAGATAGGATTAGCATAGCAGTCAAACCGTGCAAGTATCTCATGAACGATGGTGATATGTGCCAATGGACTAAAGGCAAACCAAAGGAGCCGTGATAGGCGCCTGCAAATTTTTGTGCGGACCAGTCCCACCTAAAGGCGAGGATTTGAGCTGACCATTGGTAATCTATATATCATGCACATGATGCTTCGAATTGAGTACTCAATATTTTCGGTCTGTCATATCTATGCATGCTGAGCCTTCGAGCTTCATTTTTAGATCGCCCGTACATCGAAGAAGCCAAGAGCAGGTCACCGTCCTCTGTGAATTGGGATTCTCATCCAATGGGATGACAGCTATCGTTCTGAATCCCCTCGTAATGTAAACATTTCCACCACCATTGCTGCTGCGTATGGCCAAGACCTATGGCATCTTGCTCTTACCGGGCCATGAATACCTACTTATTCCTCAAGCAGCATCGACTGCATTGTATAGTCCTGCAAGTTTTGTTATTGTTCCTCAGCAAGCCTCTTGATCAAGGGCTCGACGAATTCGTCTTCAGCAGGAAAGTCCGTCGCCTCGGAAGACTCGAATGTGTACGGGTGAAAAAGTTTGAGATGGTGGAGAACATGGAGCTTGTACCCCTCGCTAATGGCGGTGACAAAGTCATATGAGGAGAAATCGCATGGTACGTAGCGATGATATGGCACTCATGATCCAAGCCCAATTCAACAGGGAGCCCTACATTATAGGCTCCTTGTGAGGCCCCTCGACCACCACAAAATCCCATCTTTGGAAGCGTATCTCCGCTACTGTCCTCGGCTTTCGATTGTACGTTCACTCAATTAATGAGGACTCAATTTGGCTTTTGAAGAGGAATTTTGAGATCTTCGTGCCAATTCAACAGGCTGGATGTCCTTTACGCTCGGTAAGTTTCCGTAGTCGCGCACTATATGACGGTGCAATAGAGCAGTCTCCTCATCGAGAAGGACAACGAGCTGCTGGACATCAGACTTTAGCTCAAGAGGTCCTACGCTGAGGAGGATCAAGGTCCCGATGACGAGCCTCACCCTCGGCTACGGCCCCTCTACCTCTTCAGGCCAGTATTCTGGGCGGGCATAATGGATAGGGTACCCGCTACCGCCAGGATGCAGAGGCTGCGATATCTAGGACCCATCAGCAACTCTACCACTTGCATCTGCATCGCCGAATGAAATGACCTCACGTACTTGAATCTGCTCCGTCTAGGAAGTAGAAGAGGGGATACTAACATCAACAAGCTTGTCGCCCTCGACTCGGACCTCTTTATCTCTTAAC
Organism: Platismatia glauca; assembly: GCA_963556305.1. NCBI lineage: Eukaryota > Fungi > Ascomycota > Lecanoromycetes > Lecanorales > Parmeliaceae > Platismatia > Platismatia glauca. The sequence continues at coordinate 943,685 of OY745772.1, forward strand.
TGCCGCATGAGAGAAAGAAAATTGCTCTCCTGGAACTTTTGACTCTGGTCGCCCTTCACATTTTCAAGAAGCTGACCGGCTGTTCTTGCAAGCTCTTCCGCATCATCCGCTTCTTTACCCTCCTCTTCCCTTGTTTGAGACTCATCAAGAACTCTATCGGAGCCGATTCGACTGTGATTGAGCCATCCTTGACTCTGTCGGTCCTTGGTATCTTGCAGTCCCGCGTCCAGCTGGGTCTCCTTTCGATGAGCACTCTCTTCTGATTGCTGTACCTCTTCTCTAGCCGCATCGAAAGCCCTCTCGAACGCTGCTTCGTCATAGACATCCTCTAATTGCCTTTCGGGCTGCTTCATTTGCGCCATCGGAGACAGGGTATGATGATGCTGTGGCATGAGGCCAGCAGCGGATCCATAGGACCACTCGCTGTAGTTTTGACTAGCAGGTTTTTGCTGTTGCTGGGATTGATACATAGAAGTCTGATTCTGTTGACGTAAGAAGTCCTGGTGCCATCCTCCAGTGCGTTGCAGGGGTGCATGTTGACGAAATTGGGACTGCGGAATTGGCGATGCTCGGGCCTTATTGTCCAAGTGCATATCCTGGAAGTCCGATGCCCAATTCGGAAGCTGTGGCTGGCCATTATTTTGTTGGAAAGAGCTTGCTGGGGGGCCTTGGTAGAATAGATCAGGCTCTGGATATCCGGCTTGGAGTGGGTGCCCTGCTTGAAAGGCTTCGAACTCTGCATCGAGTATGCCGGCATTTGGACCAGGCGTGGATCGAAAGCTCTAGACCTAGCAATTTAGAACTCCTTCACACAAGCTGACAGCGGCATGACTTACCTCCGCCGGCGCTCGACGTGTGGCTAGACGATCTTGCTGCAAGGTCCGATCTACGGAGGTCTGTTTCTGAAGACTTTGGAGGGCATTTGAGGGCCCACACAGAGCGTCTGCCATGTTATCGCTTCTCCCGAAAACTATCTGAATAGCAAAATGAAAAAGGGGCGTAAAGGGAAGAAATAAACAGAAGGGAATGCGATCTAAGAAGCCGAGGATGCTCAGGTGTGAGGCATCTCCACCATGACGTGCATGAGAATCGTCGGTCAATCTCGGCCACCGTACCGCTATGCGCCAAGACTGCCTCCTTGCCCTATAGGGATTGGCGAAAGTCGCATATCGAGGAAACCTTTTCAAGCATTGCTGGCCTCATTTCCCTCTCTTTTGAGGCCAGAGCACTGAATATGGTGAGTTGGTACTCAATTACATAGACTGTCATCTCTGATCATGTCTCAGGCGCAAATTATCACCAATTCCGGTCACGATGACATGATTGTACGTACATCTCATGACTCGAGGCTCCCCAGAGCGTGAGCTCCGCATTCGGAGGCTGATGAGCGCTATGACAGCATGATGCTGTATTGGACTACTATGGACGACGACTGGCCACCTGTTCCTCAGACAAGACAATAAAAATCTTTGAAGTGGAGGGAGAGAATCATAAATTGACCGAAACGCTCCGAGGGTACGAACCGGTTCCCCTCTAGAGCACGTGCTTTGTGCATTGACATCGGAATCTAGACACGAGGGGGCAGTTTGGTGCGTCTCATGGGTCCGTTCGCCTTTCCCCTTCCCAGGCCCTGCCTCATTTTGACCCTGTCAATTGATAGGCACACCCAAAATACGGGTCCATACTCGCATCCTCTTCCTACGATGGCAAAGTTCTCATCTGGCGCGAATCACCCAACTCGCAATGGACAGTTGTCGCCAACTTTGCTCTCCACACCGCCTCTGTAAACATAGTCTCCTGGTCGCCCCATGAATCTGGCTGCCTACTCGCCTGCGCCTCTTCAGACGGCCAGGTATCCGTTCTAGAATTCCAAGAGGGGAATTGGACACATCAGATCTTTCCTGCGCACGGACAGGGGGTCAATGCTGTGAGTTGGGCGCCAGCTATGCAACCAGGAAGTCTGGTATCGAGTAAGCCTGGGATAGAAGGCAAAGGCGCAGGAGCGGGGGTGAGGAGATTCGTGACGGGGGGAAGTGACGGCATAGTCAAAATCTGGGAGTACAGGTACGCTCTTCCGTCATACTGGTCCCTTTCAATCTCTTCCCAAGGGATCGCGGTAATGATAGATATTCACAGTACACAAGACAAAACCTACTCCCCCATCACAGAACTCACCGGCCACACGGACTGGGTCCGTGACGTCGCCTGGGCACCCACAATCCTCCAAAAGTCCTACATAGCGTCTGCGGCGCAAGACAAGACGGTCAGGATATGGACAAGTGACCCTGCACATCCGAACGACTGGAAACCGACGGTTCTAAACTTCGACGCCGTCCTGTGGCGGGTGAGCTGGAGTCTGAGTGGAAACGTGTTGGCTGTTAGTGGAGGCGATAACAAGGTCAGCTTATGGAAGGAGAACCTGAAGGGGGAATGGGATTGCGTCAAGTGGATAGAGGAGTAGACGAAGGCTACCAACGGGCTGTATGAAGAAAGCGAGAGTGTTGCCGTCGGCAGACGACTGTTAGAGGCGTTGATAAGTGGGGCAGCATTAGGTGTACGTGGAATCGAAACAGAAAGACCCTTGATTGCATGAAAGCGAGCGCGCGAGAAGGACTATGCTAAGTATGTAGGTACAAGAGCGCGTCCATCTCGCGGTACTGCTCCTCCATCTGCTCCACCAAGCGCACGTAGAATAGTCCCTGAAGACCGAACGCTGGCGTGGTGATGAGCTTCCGGCTGAACGCAGCGATACGGCTGTGCTGGCCTGAGAGCTAGAAGCGGAGCCACGTACGTGGAGACGGCGTGATTGTAGTAACGGCGGTAGAGTGGCATCCATGCAAGCCCACACAAGCAGGCCGCGAAAGGTTTGAGGCGGGACGGAAAGCGTAGGTGCCCCCCCTTCCTGATGTTCGTGATTCGTGAATCGTGATCGTAAAGCGGATGCGGAAATGACTGTGACGGTGGCGATGCGATCCAAATGAGTGTGTCGACGTGATTCGTGTCCGAGTATCTTGGTCCAGTCCCTCGTGTGCTGGATAAATAGCGATCGGAAAATGTGGAAGGGAGTAAGATGATTGTCCGTAAAGATGGTGGCGACCAAAAGATGATCCAAATGAGTGCGTGTAGTTCGTATCCAGATTTTTCGCTTCGTGTGTTTGATAGATAAAGATGCCCTTTCGCGATTATGTTTCTGTTAAATGGGGCCGTTGCGGAAGATATTCTGGAGTGGCCCGGTCTAGGTTAATTCAAATGTGCCCTTCTCGTCTGCGTGCGTTCTGCTCAATCATCCTTATCAACGTTCCAGAAGATGAACGGCCCCATGCATGTCTTCAAGCCCGTATCATCCATTGGGCTCCACCATCTCCCCAGCATGATCATGCCACCCGGCAAAACCACGCCTTCATAAGCCCAGCATCCCGCATTGATCTCGGCATCATCATCGATCTGATGCATATCACTAAGGTTGTAGTCGGCGCCGGCTGGTTTGTGTGGCACGTGTGGGGTATTTCCCTCGGATGGTGGGGACTGGAAAGGAGCCCAGGTACTACCGGACTGTGGTGGCATGCTGCCGGGTTGAGCCAGAGGGTCGAAGTATTTCATCATCGAGATACGGTACCAGCCTGGGATCTGCTGTTGGGGCGGCAATGGGTGAAGGATACCGCTACAGTGAAAGGGTTCAACGTCATTTCCGGAGCCGCTAAATTGGTGGTAATGAACACCGCGCTTGGGGAAGGTTGGTGAGGTTGGAGAACGTGGTTTTCTTGTTGGCGGCAGTGGTAGCTCGATGTCGGGACGATTTGCGCCAGGGCTGCTTGGTGGGGAAAGTGGCTCTTGAGGAGGCTGTCCATGATGGCGATTGCCCCAAATGTGTGCTGCCATCGTGCGGTGTCCTGAAGGTGGGATATGTACGGCTCGAGAACGCTTACCCTTGGAGAACATGTCGAGTCTGTTGCAGAGCATCTTAGTAGGCATGGCGTTGAGATGAGACTCGAAGACTTTCGGCCAACGGGATCTATTTGCTTCAGGTTCGAAGTTTAGTTCCAGAGTCTGAAACCCATCATGGTGATCGATGCTGTCGGTGAAGAAATATTCGTTGCCAGGTCCGCACCGACGAATAAGATCCATCTCGTAAAGATCATGCAAGTAGGCTATTGCAAAGCATTCTCTATGTCAGTTCTAGACCGGAGCTGTCAGGCTAAAACCACCCACCGTAAGTCCCTTTTCAGTGCTTGCCAAGCTTCTTCACACCTTCGCCTTGGATGAGTCTTGAGTTCCAAGCCTTAGGCTTTTCATGCTCTTTGAGCTGGCTGAAAAGCTCATACAGGGAATTTTCTCCTTTTTGGGTCAAGTGTTGTTTGAAGAAGTTTGCAATGTGTAGCAGAAGGTTTAGACTAATCTGCCATGCACCGTCCAAACTGAACATAGGGAACTCGTCGGGATGAGAATAGACTGCAAATTGAGAGTATGCAAAGCCGAGTGCGGGGCTAGCTCTGACTGACGGAATGCTCAGCTCCATGTGCGTGAGGATGAGTTGCAAGGTCTGTAAGAGAGGGCTCATGTTGCTCTCCTCCTTTAGGGAGTAGAACATCTTTCTGAGCATATTGGAGCGCTGCACGAAGTGCTGGATCTCTCTAAGGTTGTTGGAGGGGTGTTTCGCTTTACGGCCAACGGGTAGATTGGCATATGATTCTGAGAACATCAGTACAGTGTTTGGGGTACGGGTAACCCATGGCTCACTCACCGACAATGAGGTCTCTCAAGACCTCCATACAGCGAATCTCTCTGAGTTCCTGGCCCATCAAAAACTTCGCGCTCTTGCGAAGTAATCTTGAACGAATCATGTACAGCATGGCAATCTCCTGGCCTCCCTTCTTCTTTGGCATATCGTAACGCTGAGCATACCGGTCGCGCCACACACCACAGCGGTGTGTTTTTACGGCGGAATTGGTGGCATGACAGATCAGCCGGAAGTTGCACACTTGTCGGTCGGTGTCTAGGAACATTGCAATCTGCTCATTGAGCTATGTCGACACATCAATACAAAGGTTTGAGCAGGGTATAAAACGCCGTAAGGATGACGACAGAAAGGGTGCTTACTTCAAGAGACAGAGAATTGAAAGCCATTGCGGTAATGGTAGGAAGCGTGTTGCGAGGATGGATAGACACGATGTTGAGTAGTGATCAAGGTAGGAGAACGTTTGCGTCAGTATACTTACGGTGCGCTCCTAATGGAATGCGATGTTGCGCTGATGATAGTAGCTGACCAGCAGCTAATGTATGAAATTGACGGCAGAAAAGAGACGGCAAGGTTGTGAATGGGGGGACACGCTTGGGAATGATGGAAGTTTGAGGAAGAAGAGAAACAAGGAGCAAAAGAATTGAGGAGGTTGGTCTTTTTCGACGAAAGTGAAAATTGCAGGAGTTTCACTGGAGTGAATAGCAGCGGTGGCAAATCGAAATCTGAACTTTCCGCGATCGCAGCTTTCATCTCACATCCAATGTGTAACAGACTGGCGGGCGACCTTCGGTTACTTGGAGTTGAACTTGTTGTAAGTCCCGGCTTCAGGAAGAACGAACCTCTCAAAACTGGCATGGAACCAGAAATCAGTTGAAAACTCAGTAAGACTGTGATCGGCGGGCGTGCCTCAAGGTGATTCTCAATTGAATGAGAAAAGTCGAGGCTTAATGCAAGAGACTGTGTTTGTGGGAACGAACAGAGCTTCTGTGCGACGGTACCAACGGTCTTCAGCAGACATTAATGAAGGAAACCCCGAAATATATCTTTGCCAATCATTCTGATACCAATTTGGCTCGAATTGTTATCCTGCAGATGCTTGTTCCGGTGATAAGAACAAGTGAATCAAGAAGAGTCTCTGTCATGAGCTTCGTAAGCAAGAGCGGTCTCAGCATCAGACCGCAGCCGTATCTGTAGCATCAATTTATTCCTTGCTTATTGATTGGCCTGTAAGATGCAATGCGAAAGTGGTCGAGTCCCAGCACACTGAGGTTTCAAACATCTCGTGATTCGGATCTAGCGAGCATGTCATGATACTAGGCAACATGCAAGCACAGAAAGCACCAGCACACCAATACTAACTACTCCTTGCCTCTGCGCACCCGACTTGGGTTTGCCGCCAGAAGGACCGCTGCCAGACGAGCCACTTCCGTTCGTACTGTTTGCTGTCTCATCCTTCACTACGACATATATCTCACCACTAGCATCAGAGCTGATGAACATGCGACCCTGGCTATCAAAAGCCAACCCCACGGGTCTGAAACAATTCCCTGGACAGGCAGTATTGTTGGCATTTGCGAAGATGTCTGTGTAGGACGAGTTACTGTTCGCCGGAGCCACGGGTTGCCCATTAGCAAAGGATATGAGAGAGACTTTGTAGCCACTTGGGTCAGTGCGATCCCTGAGCCATGTCAGTGTCCCATGCTCGCACCTCATATAAGACATTGACATACCAGCTCCCGTGGAAGGTGACCCAGGCATCGTTGCCGCTGTTGTTGAACGCAATGTCCAGTGGAGCTTGATGCGCTTCAAAAGTTAGCCTCGGCGGTGTTTGCTTTGCGCAATAAGTATCATTGATGGTGTTGTTCAGATCCCCAATAGCAAATTGGCTGCCGACAGTCAAATTACTATTGTCCGGTAAGTCACTCGGAGCCCAGGCAGCGAAGCAATATGGGTATCCATAATTACTACCCTGGGCTGAATACTGCGTACCATTAAGGTAGCCGTGAAAGTTCATCTCTTCGCCAGGATTGTCTTCGTGGATGTCTTGACCATCACGCGTGGCTTGATCGACGGAGTTCTCCACCGAGAAGATGCCACCAGTAATGGGATGCTCAGCAACACCAACGGAATTTCGAAGCCCCCAGCCAAGACGCAGCCCATCGGTATCATAGAGATAGCCGTTCGCAGTTATGTTGTTGAGATTGAAAGCCTTTATCTGACTGTGGCCTGAAGAAAGCATTTCCGCCGCTGGATCGATGTTGGAAGTACTGCCTCGGCTGATCAAGAGCATGCCGTCGACCTTCTGAGACATAAGGAGGGTTCTCGTAGTATGATCATCTGTATTCATACCTGTCACTACGCTCGTGTTGGTATTACTGACAGTGGAGCTTGCTGAATCGTAGTCCCACGAGTAGGCTGCTTCTGCTGAAGAAGCGTAAATTGTTTTCCCGTCTTGTGATAACGCTATACCATGGTTAAGCTGCGTACGATATTTCAGTAATAGCCTCAAGCTTAGCGAATGCGACTTACGGCGCTGGCTTGCACCACGGTCTTCTTCGACTTGACGCTCACGCAAGTGCCACCATTGTCTTGCAGCTGAAGACTCTCAATCCCCGCGCCTGCTTGTACAACCAGTAGGTTTCCTGCGCTATCGAATTCTATCGAACGAGGGTCAGTAAGACCAGTTGCTACAAGGGCCACCCGGTATCCAGAGGCAATGGAAGGCTTGATCGAGTTCGTGGGAGTCAAAGTGGTTGAACAGCTGGAAGATGCCTGGCCCAAAGCCGGAACGAAGAAGAAGCCTAGCAAGGCAGACAATAAAAAGACAGGCGACATTCTCATGGAAAGCAAGGCTAGAACCCTTCAGTGATACAGCAACAAAGCGAAAAGAAGAGAAGACATATCGCAGGACAGAAGAGCTACAAGTGCTCTTGACAGTCGCCACTGAAAAGCATTGAAATGCGGGGGACGGGGGCAATTCTAAAGCACATTGCCGCTTCTCCGGCGTTAGGTACTTACGACCGAGGGACGACTCCAGCCACTCACCCCACTCCCAGCCTAGCGCGAGCGCCGCTTTACGCTCGCGCGACGCGGGTGAGGGTCGCGCCACCGCGCCACGATGTTCTGGTCCTCAGGTTTCAATGATTGCGCTTTCAACGCTCTTCGTAGACACCCTTTTGGAGCCTCTTCAGCACGCAAAGCTCGCCTCGGCACCTGAAATGGAGTTGCCAAAATTGAAGACCTTGGACGACAAAGTTGTCTTTAACGATGCCGTTCAAGAAGAGCATAACGTGCTCCTGCGATTGACCTACTGGCAAAAGAAATACGATTTCTTGTTATGTCGTTAATGTCTCCATGAACAGCGGGGCAAATTTCAAAGCGTTGGTGTCATTCCACTCGGGGTTGAAGAGGCCAGAAGACTGTCAGGTAACGCAACCTGTGGATTGAAAGCTTCAATATCCGCCAGGGATTTGCAACGCGACATGGCGCAAAGGACATGATGGCTACTCTATCTGTAGGCTGCCGATATCAAAACGGCAATGATGAGTCATCTCAGAAAACGGCATCACCAGCATTTGATGTAATAGAATGGAGTTTTAGCAAGACACAAACGGTCGCTGGATTTTGGATAACAATTTGATGAAAGCGGCTACCTTCATTTTTTAACGGCATCGCTCTACATATCTCCATCCTTACAGCATGATCTGGCCGGCTTGCGAAAGCCCCACTTCTACACCAAAGCTGACATCCAGAAAGAGCGACATGACCGGTACCCGTCTAAATCGCTAAAACAAATACAGTCTGGAGTACATTTCCTATACCTCATTAAACCATGGATGCCGCAAAGCCTTCCTTGCGGTTGGACGCTGTCTCGGATCCACCCTCATAACATAGTCAAAGAAATCAATGTCCTTCTGAGAGATGTTTTGAGAGACAGCCGCCAAGGAGAACGGTCGATAATTTTCTTCGAATTGTCGTAGTAGCGGCCGAACCGAGTCATCTACGAGGTCTTTGAAAGCCTCGCGACCAATTGGTCCGTAGTAATCGTTCTGCATTTGGAGGACTCCCATAGATAACCGCGGATCGCCTTGCGGAGGGGCATTTCGGGGTAGGAATATATAGTTTCCTGTTATCAAAGTAATGCCCTATGTACGGTATTATTAGGCAGATGACACTCAACGCGTGGTGCAAATTACGTACCGTAGCACCAACCGCCCAAATATCAGCTGTGGTCGTCCATGGGATACCAAGCGATACTTCTGGGGCGCAAAAAATCTCTGCACCGATTAGGTGTCCTCCGTCGTTCGAGGGTACATTTGGCGGTGCAGAATCCCCAAGATCACTAAGTTTGTACTGGGTACCCCAGGGACCATACTTCACAAGAATATTGTTGGGTTTAATGTCTGCGGTAATGAATCAGTCATTCTGATGACTTTACAATCAGTAAGGCCTCCCCTCCATAACGTACCTGTGTGCACAATGTTTTTATCGTGTAAGGCAACAAGCGCCTCGACGGTTGCTCTAAGAGCACGCTTCGCCTCCACTTTTGAAAGCTGCTTTTGCTTCAACAAGTTGAGGACATTGTCGTCCATATATTCAAGTAGTATCGATTCCGGATCCTCAATCTGATCGACCAATTGACGGATAGAGTGACAGCCTTGGAAAAGCTGGAGCGTCTGGGCTTCATTGATTAAACGTTTTGTAGGGGCGGTCTTCACAACAACTCTGTCCTGGTTCGGACCCCTAGTACAAGTTAGGAAGAGGGTCACAATTCGCAATGAATGGAGCTATATACGTAGCAAGCCATGGTCCTTCTGGACGGTTACGAAGTTGGGTATTAATTGTGTATAAAGCATTCCTGCCCTGGAGGATCTGGCCGACATATTGCTGCGGATCTGCGCATAATGAAGGAAATCGGAAGTCGAGACAGAAGAAAGGACACGAATGCCTTCTGTCCGGGCCTTCTCTTGTTAAATAGCACTCTTTGATAGACCTCAGAAGCCAGCGAAGTTCGCATCTTAGTCAATCTCTTCCGATATTTCGAGCTTTGAAGGCAGTATGGCGGTACCACAGCACCTTCTCACACGAGCACAAGAAGTGTTCAACACGATAATGGACCAGGGCGAGACATCGCCTTTCAATACTCCTCCAGGACAAAGTTCAGGGGCAAGCTATAAACCTCTCACTCTGCTTAAGTGCGCGTATGAACAAGTCGAGTCCAAAGACCGCGTGCAGTCCACGACTCAAAACGCCATATGTCGCCCGAGGGGCATGAGTTCGATATTACCCGTGTTCTTGACGAATATCACCCAACAGTCAACAATTACGAAGAAACCTTCTCAAAAATAGGTGAGAACTTCTACAAGACTTTTGTCATCACTTGTAAGTTCTTACCTTCTGAGCAAAGTCATTGCTCAGATGGAAATCGTAGTGAAGACGGCGGGTGGAAAAACGCCTCACTCTAGTAATACGACCTCTCCTGATCTTTCCGGCGAAAGCATGGAGGCAGGGTCAAGTGCACCGCGAGATGCGAGTGTTGGGAAGCAATGTCATGAGCGCGACGGCTACAGATGTGTGATCTCGAATACACACGACAAGAGGGATGGAGACAGACGGATTTCAGAGGCTAGGACGAACGGAACAATTCCTGTAGATGTCGATGGGGAATGAAAGTTGTAATTTTTGAGACATTAGAGGTCGCACATATTGTTCCTTGGAGCCTCGGCAACCTGGCGGTAAGACGTCTCTTCTACCTACCTCTAAAAGGAAATTTTCGAGACGAACAATCATTTAGGGCAACCCACAGGCCAAGGAAATCACACGAGGGGGATGTTCGGGTTGACGACTGAAAACATGATACTCCAGGAGAACATCGATACTCCAGAAAACACGATGCTCCTCACTCACAACCTTTATGATTATTTTGGACGATTCCAGATTTATTTCGACCATATAGAAGGAAATCGACACAACGTGAAGTCCTAGGACGAGATCATGAACCCACCAGATCTACCGCGCGAGGTCACCCTTCGAAAGCACGGGAACAGTACGGCTGATCTACCACTCCACGGCCTTCTGAAGACTCACGAGGCTATTGGCAAGATCCTGCTCGTGAGCGGGGCCGCTGAGGCTGTTGAGCGGCTACTCCGAGAGCTGGACGAGGAGACTGTAGACGGAAGTGGTAGCACATCGTTGGGCGATATGGTGCTGCGGCCGATCCGTTTCTAGCTGCCTATCCAGTATCCACGTATCCTCTACGTGTCCTCCGTACAGTCCAATACCTTGCACTGGCATATAAATATAAAACTAGTATGTTACTTGACAATTTGTTCGGTAATTTCTGGTATCACTAAACTTGACCTGCTGTATCATAGATGATAAATCAACGTTGCCAATCAAAAATCCTATATCTAAGTAGGTACCTGACAGTCTTTTACTCTAGCAACACGCTTAGGAAATTGGATGCTCCCACCAGGTACAGTAGATTTTGACTATATTCTAAGGATGAGACGTTGGTTGCATTGGGTATCTATCGTTATCTTGCATTATTAAACAGCAGCAGCGAGTGCTCATGTATTCGCTCCGGTCTCCATTGCACTCAAAAGTTCGTCTCGTTTTCCAGTGTTGAGCTCCTTTTTCATCTGATTACAGAGCCTCTCCGACACCCTGGCTCCACCTGTCATTGTTGTGGCTGTGACCATCGTAGCTGTCGTGCTGTCCCACGCCAGTGTAGCCACCACTAGCACGATTGTCCGCTTGAAGGTCCTCAAACCTCAATCTTCTTGGCTGCCCGTTAATACTTGTAGCTGGACTTCTGCTGCTTCTCCTCCTACCGTCTCCTGACGAATATTGTCCGCTCTGTCTTGGGCTGTGGCTTTGGTGCCTCCGTGCATTGATGTTGAATTCCGAATCCTCCCATGGAATTGGCGGTGGTGCGGCTACGCGAGGTGATGACTGGGGAGAGTTGGAAAATCGTTTCTGGTGTTGCTCCCAAGGCGCCACCTTCTCACGCTGCGCTGGCTGATAGGGATCGATCTGCCCATGGTAGCGCTCGCCGCTGCTATTGCTTGCAGTAGTAGTACTCAGCTCAGAGTCATAACTGCTATCTGCCAACATGCTGGCACGATTGTCCCTATTGGGTGAGCGGGATGGCACCTCAGGTGGGGTACTGTAGCCACGACTGTTGCGAAACTTGGGGTGACTATCGTCGGCGAACGCTGCTCCCGGGATGACTTCACGGTTCTGCAATGAGTGCCGTAGCTCTCTGGACGGTGCATCGGCTTGAAGATTCTGAACATGCTGGTCCTCATAAGGCTGACCAATACCGCTGTAAGGCGGACTTGCACCATGATGAATAGTGTGACCAGCTGGTTCGCCAAAACCGGTGAGACCAAATGGCGTTGGAGGTCGGTTCGCATCGTTGTGGGTAGGAAGCCCGCTAGATTGTGGTCGGGTCTCGGAATTGGAACGAGAGCGGGAAGAGCTCTTGCGTAGACGTTGTTTCTCAGGAATGACGTACGCAGCAGCCCCAGGAACCATGCCATCCGTAAGTCCAGCGCGAGAATTGGGTGCAGTTCGACGAGGACTGGGTGGCTCAGGGACAAATGGGTTCTCGTTCTGGCGCATAGCTGGATGCTGAGACAGGCTAGGGGCTTTCTCGTTGTATACGTGGTGTTCAGTAGGCGCCGCGGCCATGAGTGGTACGGTGGGAGAATGTTCTGCAGGCAATTGACCTTTTTGCGCAGGAGAGTAGTTAGAGTAGTGGCGACCTGGGTTGATTGGCGATTTCCATGATTTGACTTCTTCATCCTCGACTGGAGTGGCGGTTGTGTGTCGCTTGCTGCGGCGTCGACGACGAAATAGACAACAGCAGCAAAGACCGAGGAGGGCGAGAAGAAGTAAGCCTCCAACAACACAACCGACAATGATACCAATCTTAGCTCCTTCGCTCAAGCCATGATGGGCAGCAGCCGCGGCATGGGAAGCTGATGCTGGTGCGGGTGCCGCAGTTGTTGATGGTGATGAGGAGGCGGAAGAGGAGGCTGAAGTCGGAGAGGATTCTGCTGAATTCACGGACTCGACGACACTGGCCGCAGCTCCGGCAGCGCCAATGAAGTCATTCAGACGATTAGAAGTTGTAGTTGCAGCTGCCATCTTGGGGACGGGTCAGGTTGATGAGGAATGGAGGAGGTAGCTCCGAAATCGATATGGTTGAGAGGTGACTCGGTCAATGCGACGATGATGTTATTAATTCAATTGCTCACTAACAGCATATTTCCAACCAACTCATCAATAGTCAAGAGGAGGAATTAATGAAGATAGGAAATTGGGAGGGAAGAGACAAGATACAAGATACAAGATGTGGAAAGGAAGGAAGGGAGCGCAGCCACAGTTATGCTGTCATGATTCTTCCAAACCAGGGATCGGCAAACGGTGCGATATCCAGCCACAGTGGCTTTTTACCTAGCTCGTGTCGCGCAATGCGCTGATTGGAGAGCGAGGTGAAGTCTGCGATAGCAAAGCCGCTAGATGGTGAACTTAAGCCGGGATCATCGCGGCAACAAGACGGCATGTCGTGAGAACCAAGGGGGCTTTCACGTTTGCGATGACGAAATTGCGTAGCGAAATCCGGATTTTGGAGCTTCCATAAGAATCCTCTTTCTCGTATCAGAATATGCAAAGCTTCACGGCGGTATAGAAGGCCACAGTTTATGGCTATTGATCGTAGTGATGTACATTTGGGGAACATGACTAGCAATGCTGTACAGGTTTTCAGCGCAAGACAAAGGACTAACAAGACTCTAGGGGTGAGTTGTCAGTGTTCTAAGAAAAGGTCTGTGCTGTTCGTACACAGCCACACAGCCACACAGCGACGATCAAGCCTCTTCATGGCAAAGATCAACATCCACGATCGCATTCGAGACCCTTATGCTTATATGCCTCGTGCCAAGGTTCAAAGGTTATAGAATGTCGCCAAGACGTGGCCACTACCAGGGAAACGTGTTCGCCATCATGCACCCGTCCGCGACTCCGCGTGGCTTTTCATTCCAGCCATACTACGCCTCCTCCAAGCATTCTCTACGGAGTATCATAGGGAAGCTGAGGCTGGCTCCTCTCCTGTGAGTAGAGTAGTAGTATAGATCGTGAAGGAAGCGTACTGTAACAGCTAGCCTACTCTACCCCCAAAGGACGAACGATATCGTCCCATTCGAAAACGAAACAGCTGGTATTTTGTGTCGACCACCATCAATCTGCTACATGACTACTCCTATTCGACATGGCCTTGGAACAAAGGCGACATCGCCAGATGTCACGAGTGTTTTTTCTTGGTATTGGCAGCTCTTCACAGATAGAATGCACGCCTTATCAACGCTTTGCAATCTTGCTGCTCTTTGCTTTCCCTCGTCGATCGGTGCACGGCATAATTCAAAGACGATGTTCGCACAATGCATTGTTTCCCCCAGATTTCTTTGTACGCCGTACAGGACACAAAGCCCATTCATACTTGTTACCCATTGTCCCGTTCATAATCCCCCTCAAGCTCCTGTCTTTCTACCCTTCTCAATCAGAGTTCCAGCTCTCTCACGATCCAAGCCAACCTCGAGGAAACTAAAACACATCTAGCCAATCTCTCGATTCATACTCATCGCTTGTGTCGTCAGAATGTCTGATGACAACAAAAACACTATTGGGAAGGAAGACACCGGCTTGAAGACTGATGAACCGAATTGGGTCAATATCGACCTCGGACCTCGCAATGTCGACCCCGAACCGCAACGCGCCCAAGTTGCTGTTATTGATCAAGTCCCTCGTTGGACAGAACTCGATCTCGAGGCCGGAACTCCTCCCAGAAAGCCCTTGCCGCGCTTTGGTACGAAGTCTAAGATCGTTGTAGGTATAGCTCTACTTGCAATGGTGGTCACTGGGATCTGCGTTCCGCTGGTGGTCGCCATAAAGCATGAGGGAGCGATTTGATTGGGGACCGGGTAAGGAGGAATTCTATTGCGTCGAACATACGTCTTAGCTTGGACCGTTTTGCACGGGAGCAGCTTTCTGATCTTTACCACAAGCGTTTCTTCATTGACTTACCACGATTTAGCCTCAGACTAATTTGCTTGCTCCTGGCTTCCTACTTATGGCCTTCTTTTCCACATACTGCTACTTGCCACTCTCATTCTTACTACCTCCATCCACCAAGCTAGTACTGCATACGCAAAGACGTAGCAATGCAGTCTAGTTTCTGTCCCGTTCTCGACCACTGCATCACCCACGCCATCACGTCTTCTCATGCCTTGTTCCCTGACCCACACGCCCCTTTCCTATCCTCCCAAACAGCGACAGTACCCTCCTAGTCATCGTTCTTAGGGTCGCGCATACACTCAACAATAAACCAGTGGTCTGTTGCAGAATAATTTTCAAGTTCGTTCTATTGAGAAACAGACTGAGTTGTTTTGTCCTAACTGGTGATCTCAGTAGACGAAGCCTCTCGGCCGTGACATTTCCAAATCGTGGTTTGGGATGCTGGAATCAGTATCACCTTTTTATAAGCGTGGTTAAGTATACAAGACGCAAGCATGATGTCCAATAGACTTTTCCCTGCTTCATTCCATCATATTTACACGTCTTTGCCCGTCTAAACCATCTAAACCTCATTGCTCGGGTAATTGACCTCAGCACTCCCAATAAAATCCTCTTTAATACTTCTCATACTCACAAATCGGCTCAGCAAGTTGGATGACCCTGCTTTATCGTTCGTTCCGCTCGCCCTCGCGCCACCGAACGGTTGCTGGCCCACAACTGCTCCAGTACATTTAACATTGATATAAAAATTGCCGGCGCTGCTCCTTAGCATGTCTTCCGCAAAGCGAATGGCTTCTCTGTCTTTCGCAAACACGGCACCTGTCAAGGCGTAGTCGGATGTGCTATCTATGAGCTTGCACACGTCTCCGAACGCGGTAGAAGGTGCGGAGTCGTAGACATAAACGGTGAGTATGGGGCCGAAGAACTCGGTGCTGAGCAGGTGATGGTGCGGATTTTTGGTCACATAGATGGTGGGGTGAATGTAGTAGCCAGTCGAGGAATCATATTTGCCGCCTGTCAGTAACTCGACCTCTGGGTCACTTTTGGCATCGTCGATCACCTTCTTCAGCTTGTCGAAGGATGCTTGGTGAATGACGGGGCCGATGAAGTTGGTGAATTCGGTTGGAGGTCCAACTTTCAGAGCTTTGGTCTGTGTTTCTAGGACTGATTTCATGGTTGGCCATAGTGACGATGGCATGTAGGCGCGAGAGGTAGCGCTACATTTCTGACCTTGGTACTCGAAGGCTCCACGAACCGTGTTGATGACGGCGTTGTGAGGATCTGCGCTGGAGTGGACGAGATGGTAGTTCTTGCCTCCGGTCTCACCAACGATGCGTGGATAGCCTCGATACTTTCCTTCCGCAACATTGTTGGCTATCTTGCCGTACAGGCTGCGGAAGACCGTGGTGCTTCCTGTGTAGTGCAGGCTGGAAAAATCCTTGTGGGCCAGAACGACGGAGGTCACTTCGACAGCGTCACCAGGAATGAATTGGATCACACTCGGGGGTAGGCCAGCTTCGAGGAGGATCCTGTAAATTATGTGGTTGGAAGCAATGGCTGAAGGAGATGGTTTCCAGACAACGACATTCCCCATCAAAGCTGGAGCACAGGGAAGGTTTCCGCCAATGGCTGTGAAGTTGAAAGGGGAAATTGCGTAGACGAAGCCTTCTAAAGGTCGATACTCGACGCGATTCCAGACGCCGGGCGAGTTGTAGACCGGTTGCTGTGAATAAAGCTCTTGAGCATACTGGACGTTGAATCTCAAGAAATCGCAGAGCTCTGCAGCCGCATCGATCTCAGCCTGCCAGGCATTCTTCCCTTGACCAAGCATTGTCGCCGCCATTATTTCATACCGATATTTTCCACTGATGAGGTCTGCTGCTTTGAGAAAGACGGCAGCTCTGTCGGCAAAAGGCATCGATTCCCAGGCTGGCTTGGCTGCAAGGGCAGATTCGATGGCGTTTGAGACATCGGATGAGCTGGCATTGGTGTATTTAGCAACTACTTCCCGATGGGCAGCGGGGTTTGGTTGGATCAAGGCCGGTGTTCCCGACAGCTGCACAAGGCATCAGCAATTGACTCTTAGCGTTCGTCATCGACCGGCGCCCGAAAGGGAGCAATTGCTCTGAAGAGCCAGTGCCGTCCCCGGGTTCTCACCTCTTTGCCACCAATGACAGTGGGCACCTCGAGTGTCTGCTTCTGGGCGTCGCGCAGTGCTTCCTCAAGAGCCCTCCGGTCGGGTGAACCTTTTGAGTAGTGTCTCTAGCATCCCAAGGCTTAGCACATAACTTCAATGCATTGGATCACGCTTACGTTGTTCTCGTTCTCCACTTTCGGGACTTTGTAAGTGGCTATTGTGGCCATGGTGGAGGGGCTGAAACGCTTGAATGTGCAAGCGAAGGGGACAATGGAACTGTAGGCAATTGGTCTGTTCGATACTCTTCTAAGCAGTGGAATAGTCTTGGTTGCCATTGACCCGGAGAAGAGAAGCAGAAGGGAAATTTGGTTCCTTTTGAATCTTTGTCAACAGAGCTTTCGTACCGTGTACCGTTTCTAGCCGCTGAGTGGGGTATATCAAAATAATTCCGAGGTTTCCCCGATTTTATGCGGGAGCGCGGAAGCGCCTGCTTGGGGCCGCATCCAAGATTGAGGATATCACCATCTACTAATGCCACTTCCCCATGGAGTGATATAGGGGGACAAAGCAGCGGAGATGTCTCTGATACTCGTATGAGACTTCAATTGAGACACTTCCTATACTAAAGCTCCCTTTCCTCCTGAACATCAGTTGCTCCATAAGCTCACCTCAATCGTCCATCCAACACAAACATCTTCCACAACGAGCTCTTCACCATGGACTACCTACAGAGTCTGTGTTCCTTTTCTTTCTTTCTTGAGTTATGTAATCTGCTAACATGTCGCCTAGATCTCTTTCCGCAAGCCGCTCATTTCTACAACAACTACTACCAACATTTCCAACCCTATCTCGCTCCCTTCTACCGCATCCTCCTCAGTTCTCAACTGTCATTCTACCGTCAGATCTTCCCTACCCTCTACCCCATCTACGTTCTCTCTAATAACGCGCTCCATTCACTCTCAACGGATGCCCCCGACATTCTCACTCTTGCCATCCTCGCCATCGCCCTTATCATATCTCTCCGAGTTCTTGATTACATGCGAAGGACTGTTATGTATTGGCTTGGCCTAGCTATTAGAATGGGGCTGTGGTTGACTCTTGGAGTATTGGGAGTGTACATGTGGCAGAGAGGTTTCGACCAGAGTATGGAGGACTTCGGCTATGTTTGGGGCTTCCTGCATGGGTTAGGGGATGAGGGTGAGAGGATTGGAGGTCAGAAAGCAAGAGACAGGGAGAGGGATGCAAGGAGAATGCCAGGAGCGGGTAAGAGAGGAAGAAAGAGGGGAGCAGGCTGGTAGTGAGGGAGAGAAATGTTAGATTGCACTGGCGCTGGAAGATAGCTTCTGCGTTGGTAAATAGAGAATCTTGAGTGGTTATGGGCATCCATCAGGATTAGACGACGAAGCACTTGGGAATCTGACAGGGAGCTTGACAATCAGAGACGTGCGATGTCCCTGTCTTCCTCGCAAATTATCTCATCGATCACACTAAGAATATCACACCTCACTAGGTACAGACCGAAATAGATGCTCCGACTTTCTCGATACTGCCATCATACAAGCCAACCGCTATGTAGTATTAAAAACGCCGACGCTATGTTTATTCGATACGTTCCATCGCTTAGAACACGGCAAATTGTGCTCCAGCACAATAAGACTGAAAGCCGATCCGTACAAGCGCCGGCCTTACCCCATTTCGGCGTCCTGGTAATCATACTCAATCTCATCATTCGGCTCCCTTGGCTCTTGTGCTTCATGGAACTGAATAGCGTCATCAATATAGCTCAAGATGGCACCAACGCTGTCCTCGTTCTGCACGTCTAGTTGTAGGAACGACACCATACTAAAGTCGTCGATGAGCTGGGCTACTGCTTTGTTCAGGCGCTTGAAGCTTCCTCCTGCCATGACTGACTCTGCCGAAGACGGATCGGCTGACTTATCTTGGAAGGACATGACCGCCGCCTTGCTGTCTATTGGGTCGTCGTCCAGCAGGGAATTGTCAGGGTCGGTGAATCGCTTGAGCTCTTTCCGTGACACGGAATCTTTGACCAGATCCATCTTGCTAAGAACATTGACGTGTGGGAGCTCAAGCATAATCATTGCGCTCATAGCTGACAGTGTACCGGCGAAGAACTTTGCTCGATCAATCACGAAGGTAGACTCGAGGAGATATGCGGCGCAGAGATTGACGTTAAGAGCACCGCCACGTGTGAGATGTTTGATCAGATTCGGAACGATTGGAATGTGGGTGTAAAGTTCGATTTGGCCGGGCATATCGATTATGATTAAATATTCATCGGTGAGCGGATCTATGGCGTCGGTGAGGAAGTCGAGATTGTCTTGTAGGAATCTAGATACATTAGCCAATATTCAACATTAGCACCGTATAGGCTCTGTCCCACTCGAAGCAATAGATTAGTCCCCCATTGGGTCCCAAGCCCATCTCCTCCATGACATCCTCGAGGGAGATCAGGTCCTTGATGTCGAGGTCGGGTGCATAGGCAAAATCCTCTGCGGCAGGGTCAAGGTTGACATAGAAGCAGGATCGTTTATTGAGACGAAGGTGCTGTATCAAGGCAGAGCAAAAGGTGGTCTGGACTTGTTTTCAGTACCTGGCTATACAGAGGGCAGTCAATGCGCACACCTTGCCGGCGCCAGCCGGACCCATTACTACGACGCCGAATTTGCTCATAGCTAGAAAGATGCAAATGGGAATGGACACTCTTAATCGAGATTAATACACCATATAGAGTAATGCATCCAATAATGCATTCAATGCACCTTTATCATGTCCGAGCCCGAGGTTGAGCGAGTTGTCGGAGGGGTAATTTACAAGCGCTAGGCCCTTCTTTTCTCCGTAAACCCGCCGTAACGCCAGCACTTTTGTTCCTCGCTCCTCGTTATCACGCCAGACCGCTCTTAAACTTCTTTCCCTACAGTTGATACTCTACCTTCCGAACAGCTCCAACATCCATTCACTTTAGCAGTAATCACGAATAAGGAGAAGAGCAACATGGTCGGTCAAGTCCACACCAATGGCGTTGCGAAGCCCACCTTCATGTTCACGTCAGAATCCGTTGGGGAAGGGCACCCGGACAAGATCGCAGATCAGGTATCAGATGCAGTCTTGGATGCTTGCCTAGCTGTTGACCCTCTCTCGAAAGTAGCCTGCGAGACAGCGACTAAGACTGGTAAGCAGTAATAGAATGGCCGAGAGCTTGTGTCACATGACGACATTTTCATTGACTCTCAACAATGTGGCTAATGCTTGCCGTAGGCATGATCATGGTCTTTGGCGAGATCACTACCAAAGCCAACCTTGATTATCAGAAGATCATTCGAAACACCATCAAAGATATCGGATATGACAGCTCGGACAAGGGTTTCGATTACAAGACATGCAACATCCTGGTAGCAATAGAAGAGCAATCACCCGACATTGCCCAAGGTCTGCAGCTGGATGAGGCTTTGGAAAAGCTAGGTGCAGGAGACCAGGGTATAATGTTCGGCTATGCGACTGACGAGACTCCTGAATATCTACCATTGACTGTTCTCTTCTCACATGCGCTGAATAAGGAGATGACAAAGGCCCGGAAAGATGGTACTCTGCCTTGGTTAAGGCCTGACACGAAGACTCAAGTCACCATCGAGTACGAACATGACGGCGGTGCTGTTGTCCCGAAAAGAGTGGACACAGTGGTAATCAGTGCCCAGCACAGCGAAGAAATCTCGACCGAAATGCTCCGGAAAGAGATCAAGGAAAAGATCGTACAGAAGGTCATCCCCGCTCATTATCTCGATGACCGAACAGTCTACCATGTAACCATCCTCACTGATGTCGCTTCGGCCTTCGCTTACAGATTCTAGATGCAACCATCTGGACTGTTCATTATTGGGGGACCGCAAGGAGACGCTGGTTTGACGGGCCGCAAGATCATTGTGGACACATATGGGGGTTGGGGTGCTCATGGAGGTGGGGCATTCTCCGGGAAGGATTACTCAAAGGTGGACCGATCTGCAGCCTATCTTGCCCGATGGATTGCAAAATCGCTTGTCCATGCCAAATTGGCACGACGCGCGTTGGTCCAACTGTCATACGCAATCGGTGTTGCCGAGCCATTGTCCATGTTTGTCGACACCTATGGCACTTCAGACCGGTCTTCAGCTGAACTGGTGGACATCATCCGAGCGAATTTCGATATGAGGCCAGGCGTCATCGTGAAGGAGCTTGACCTTACCAAACCCATCTACTGCCAGACGGCAAAGAACGGCCATTTCACCAACCAGGACTTCACTTGGGAGAAGCCCAAGACCTTGAAGTTCTAGACCCACAACTCAGACCCGCTGTACGATTCAACATGCATTCTCTTATGTCACGACACTTGTACGATTCAACATGCAGTTTTCTTCATGTTATAAGGATTACGACTATACCACCTCGGCGCTTTGTTTTCAACAACTCATAGCGCAGGCCGCAGGAAAAGTTCACCACATTCAACATAGATCAAGGGATCTACATAGAGGGCAGTATATGATGCGATATGGCGTTCGAGATTCTTCAACAAGATTCTTACTGTGAAGGCCATTTTGCTGAGGGTTTATATAGAGATAGCGTCCAAGCTTGATGGCCCGTTGTCTATAGCTCCAGCTGTGATTCAAATCATTTATCAGATGGCCTCTACTCCCTTTGTCTCTTACCTGTACTGACGTCCTTTCTTGTCCCGGTAGTGATACAGAGAGCACCCACGTTATGTTGCGCATTGACATGCATATGCATCCACGGTCGCATTCGGGACGGGCCTTGTCTCTCGATGGCCTGTGCGCTACCTTAGCGAGGCTATCCTGCGCATAAGGGTGTGGTGTCTCAGCTGAACTGAGTCATCTACCTAGTACCAACCTGCTGTACCGCGAGCTGAACGAAGTCTGTCGCTGACTGGTCATCTGTTCCTTGATCTGTCGTTCTGCATATTCAAGGCAGCAGATTTGTCGCTCGCTGATTCGGTTTGTCAGCACGATGATGGATTGTCCTATTCTTGTATGCGTCAAGGGACACATGACGCTGGAACGTAGCCTTGTAGCCTCGAGATGAGGCCACAGCTTGGCTCGATGAAGATGAAAAGGCTAGTATAAAATGTCACAGTGAAGCAAACCTGCCAAGGGTCTTGCTTGCAGATTATGAAACAAGCAGCTATCTGTGCCTTTGACACAAAGCGTCATGTGGCCCTTTCTCCGGTAATCTTTCCGCCCCTTCCACTTGGGACTTGGGATATTTGTCACGTTTGCTTCCAGGGATAATATCATGACTCGTCTCATAGATCCTTGGAAGGGCTGTGGCATCCTTAGTTGCGATTCTAGAGCATCGGCGTCAATTCGCTAATCGCAGCAAATGCTATTTTCCTTCCTCGCAAGACAGTCTGGATCTCTGCCGCTGTGGGGTACCTACTTACCAATGAGCATGTTCGCCGAGGGTTCGCAAGGCAATCCCAAATAGCACAAGCAAATCAGGCCCATTCCGTGATTTATTTTCCCGAAGAGGCGCACCCTTCAGCCCGCGGCAATCCCCAGCATGAGCTCACCACTTCCCGAAGAAATGTTGACCCTTGGATCATTGGTTCAATTAACGAGGCAAAACCATCTCTTTGACAGAGAAACGCGAGGCTTCGTTTCCATCCGTATTAAAAATAGGAAGAAAAGGCGCAGCAGGAGGCAACGCCGCCTCGCTTTTGCCTCGGCGATCGTTGACCAACGCTTTGTGAATGATTGGCGGAAAATGAGCCAATGGACGGATTACGGCCGACGCTGGAATTCCAGCTACTACCCCACGCAAATTCTAGCCTTTTCGCTTGCTTCACCAGACATAATTCATGCTCAGTCGTGTGTTGCCCGTATCACCAGTCAGGATTTGTCAGTGTGTCTCATACCTATCTCGACTCTGACCATGGCTCACCCCCCCAATATGGCCGGGCTGCACTACATGCACGATCCTGACTGCCCTCGTAATAGCAATAGGCTCGTTCCCTTCCGCAGACGATCGACGTACCCGCGTCTTTCATGCGTTATGCTTGCCCCAGTCCTAAGCCACCCAAGTTTCGACTCTTTGTTGCAATCTTGCGAGTGGGTGATTCCTCGGGAGGAGCTGCGGATATGTGGCGTGCCCGTCCAATCATGCCTGCAATCACCTTCTTTCTTAGTTCTTACACTTTGGGAATGCAGATGAATCCTTGCCCATAGATCCCATGCCGCTCCTCGCCTTTCGCCATCGCGTCATATCCGTCCCCGCCCCGCGGTCATAGAACTTGTAGATCTTAGGGCGACGGATCACTGCCTCCTTCAAGCATTATTCTGCGCGAGCCCAAGGTAGCTGGAAAAAATCTTGGAAGTCGGCAGGGTGGAAGCTCCGTATGCAAGGTTGCTTTGTTCGTATTGCATGATCCGTCTGGGCCTATCAACGGCGGCTACAGCGATTATAGTCAGTCACCTGCACATCGCACGAGGACCCTATTTTGGCCATGTAAGGGGGCCGGGGTGTGTGGGTGTGTGGGTGTGTGGAGCTCGAGGCTAGGGTCGAGTCTCTCGGGCGGCCCAAGGCTACGAACTGCACGTTCTGGCTTCTGCTGCCTGCACGGCGTCCCATTCCGCTTTTTGTTCCCAGTGGAGCGGCATCGTGCATTGCATGTGCAGCATTAGATCCTTCTGAGCCTTGAAGATCCTTTTTCCAAAGCTGCGCCAGGCTGTCCGGCTCCGATGTCCATTCATGTTCATTTCGTGATGACTCTTCAAGCCATGGTAGATCCTACAAGCCTTGTACAACCAACTCGGTCAGTCAGTCTTCTTCTTCGCTCAAGCGTCCGAGAGTTGTACAAAATCCCCAATAGGCAATAGCTGCGAAGCGGCGAGGATCACCGTTTCAGAGCGGTCTTGACCTCTGGAGTTCTTTGGAGTTGATTGTAGTCCGTCGTTCAGACTTGACACCTGTCGTGATTCAGAGTAGTGTCCCTTAAATCAACGGCTTGTGTCCGAGACCCGAGCCCGGCTTCGCACAGCAACCCTCGAGCCCTCCGTTCGCCGTCCCCCCACAGATACGGGCAGTCCTCGGACACTTGAAGGTCGAGAGATGCAGAAAGGATCGTCCATTGGATGCTGAGATTCGACAAGAAACACACAAAGGTCGACCCTTCATATAGGAAATGTCCCAACTCCCCTAAAGTTACCGGTGAGATTGTGTGCCACACTGCCCATCCACTGCCCGAAACTACTTAGACTACCCATCGCCCGAGCCATCCACCGCCCTGCTCCGAAGAATAATCGAATGCGACTGACTACTACCTTTATTATTATTGGGGCGACTTTCCATCAACACCCACCACCCCCGCGAACTTGCATCCAGTCAATATTGATACACCAATGCGTTTTGCATGGTCGCACTCACCATTATACACACCAAATATCTTTACGTCCAATAACCGCGACGGCTATCTGTCACCTTGCAGCCAGCTTACCTACCCGTCCGCCTCCACCACCTTCGCAGGCTGAAAAGGTAAAGTTGAGGTAGTGCCCGGGAAGAGGGGTCCTAAGCTTTCTTTGCGCGCGACCACTCCCTGCATGCGACAAACCCGCGCCAGAACTCGTCATCAACAATCATCACCTCGTTGTGCAACAACCTCGCCGCCATCCACCCTACGGGCGCTCTCGCGCTCTGCCGCACCGGCTTGGTCGGTGCGACAAGAGTGGCGACTGGCGAGGCTACGCCAAACTGGCCACCATGTACTCGGCGCCGCTCCCAGTATCATCGTCAATGAATGGTATGGGAGGCAGCATGATCGATGGATCGGGTACCATCAACCCAGCAGCATTGAACACGCCCGGTAATTTTCCCTCCAGTCAATGAACGTCGCTTGGAGACCGTTCGCCCTTTCCTTAGCGACAGCCGCAAAGGTCCTTAACTCTTGGTTGCTTAACATAACCTACGCGAAGTTGTGTCGCCATTGCTTGGTCCCCGAGAGCATGAGCTGACACTGTTCACTCTTTCATAGTATCGGTGTTACCGACCCCGTCTTCAAGTAATGCGCATATAAACTCTCGAGGTCAGAAGAGGAGTCGATCGCCAGAACAAAGTGGCGATCAGTTCGGTGGTGGAGCCGAAGATGGTATGTGTCGCAAGCAAACAGTGCGGGCTGCCGCATTGTAAAGGAGATGGCTGGTCATCCGCCTGCGATGGATCCTGAACATTGTAAGAACTTGCTGACTCCTGTCGGGTTTCGCAGACGACCAGAAGCCGAAAAAGCGCGGCAGGCCTCCCAAGTCCAAGCTCTCCGCAGAGAGTCCAGCTTCTCCTTCTTCGCATCAAGTAACACATAACAACCCAGACCAGCTACGCACACCACAACTTCAGTCGCACGGTCTTCCCCAGGACGTAGGCAGCGTTCCAACCCAGAAGTCTCCACCGAAGTCGACGCCCACCAAAACAGTGATCAAGGCATTGCCGACTGTCAGGGATCATACCACAGATCAATTGAGTCACGACGGGGATGAATACATACCAAGGGAATACGATAGTGCGGGAGAGTCGAAGGTCAATGCACAAGGTTTTCCCCAAGGAGGTCGTCAATTCAAGATTCGGACGTTCTATGTAGCACACAGAAAAGAAAAGCGATTTATGCTGGCAACAGAGTGCGCTCGCGTTCTAGGTTACAGGGACTCTTATCTACTTTTCAACAAGAACAGATCTTTGTACAAGATCATTGCTACACAAACAGAGAAGGACGAATTAATTCATCAGGAGATACTTCCGTATTCGTACAGATCACGGCAGATCGCAATCGTCACTGCAAAATCCATGTTCCGCCAATTTGGTGCTAGGGTGATTGAGAACGGAAGGAGGGTGCGAGACGATTATTGGGAAGCGAAGGCTATCAAGCAGGGTTTCACGGAGGAAGACATGGCCGGAGACAAGCGACCAGGCGCTGGCAAAGCAAGGGAGGCGGCTTCCGCTCTTGAAAACAATAACCCTGTTGACACTGGAGCACCTGGCCAGCACCAAGAAATCATCTACGCAGATCCGTCCATGGAAAGCCCACATCTTCCTCACGGTTACTTGGGTGGACTACCTCCCTTGACCGAGGATTCCCGACTGCGAGCTTATGGAACCATTCAGCGACCGAGGCAGGAAATAGGAGGTCCCGCCTACCAAGACAAAACGCAAACCAGTCCAATTACAGACGTGCTGCATCAATCGTCAAATGCAGCAGAGAACAATAAGAACTTCACTCAGCAGCGAGCGAATAGAAGCAAGATCATGACAGACATCTGGAACCGGGAGCGCGAGACACCAGTCTCATCGCCCCCAGGAATAGACCAAAGCCCAATGGCCGCTCAGTCACCACACTTGCCGTCAAGTACGATGAGAAACAATCAACAATCGATGCTTCAACATCAAGCCTCCCAGATAATGAGCCCACAACAACCGTATGCACATCAGCAACAACACCATCAAAACCCTCACGCCCAATCTCCCGTCCGCAGCGGCATGCCCCCATCCATGCGCCCTGACCTGCAACAACACCGCTCCTCTGTCTCCTCTTCCTATTCCGGCCACGGTCAACAAACGTCCGCCTACGGCTATCCTCCCCAATCTCAAATATGGGGCCATCCACCACCACACCCCCAGCCCCAACAATCCCCCCTCTCGTCTCACCACCCCAACTTGCCTCAATATAGTCCCTCCTCCCACCATCAGCAAGCGCCACAACCGCCGCAGCTCCAACAACAACAACCGCCGCCGCCGTCACAGCAGCAGCCTCCCCAACCCCAGCAGCAGCCGCAGCAGCCACAGCAGCAACAACAACCGCAACAAGCACAGCCACAACCACAAGCACACCACCATCACCATCCCTCCCCATCTCCTCACCCACAACAAGGACATCCACAGCCGCAGCTCCATCATAGTCAGAGCAGCGGCTCCATGCACGGAGCCGTAAATTACCAAACTATGCCCGGCATGCCCAGTGGGCCTGGAGGGTACTCGCAAGCTGCAGCAATGGCGGGAGTCAGAGCGATGTACCCGCCGCAGAGCGCCAGTCCGAGCCAGCAGCAGTACATGCATCAACAGACGACGGCCGCGCAGCAAGCGGGCATGCAGGGCTGGGCACCGCCACCCCAGCAGCAACAACAGTGGGGACATCAGCCAGGAGGGCAAGGGTATCCCGCTAGCACTGGATACTGAGATGACTACAAAATTTTCGGCATGAGGGATGATATGATGCGTTATGGGTCATGGTGATGGAATTGCATGACTGCATATCGCTCGTTGGTCGTGTTTCGTTTCTTTTTACTTTTCTACACCATCATTTCATGAACCGGCGTTTCGAGAGAAACCAAGCATATTCGGGACGACGTCAAATTGTGCACGAAAGGGGGACCCCTAATACTAGCACCCATCCAACCTCACATTCATCATCTTTGTCGCACTGGATGACAGCACAGTACTAGTATCACCATCGTCTTCGCCCTGGATCACAGCACAGCGCGAACATGAGTTCACCATACCTTACCATACCACACAACAAACGGCGTTGGACTTCTTGTACACATCTAGGGAAAGGAAATTGGGTGGGTCTATTGCATTAACAACAAGCGCTCATTTTTGTTGCCTTCGTTCCGGGATACAGGCATACCTACCATCGTTTTGTAATTACACATTGGCAGGAGCAGGAGCATACTGGACGGCCATGGATACTTTGCCATGGCTGAGTTCTCTCATCTGAGCTTGGGTTTCGTTTGGCTTGGGGCTATACTGGAGAGCGACTTGATCGAATCATTGTATTTCTTTCGCGCAAGCACATTGGTGGCGAATCGGTGCGCCGGAATGGACTTTTTGGGCCATGGATTTCTTTGGCAACGATTTCTGCATTTGCGTGCAGCTCGCATGCGGCTCACGCACCGTCGGGTCAGCGAGATGGTCACCGTGGCATCGTCGGGGAATGGAAATCGGTAGATGGTGCATCGAGGGTCCTGTTTGTACCGCTATCTCACATCATGCATCATGTATATCAGCCGTGGCTGCCTCTCCGTCGCTGCATATGTACGGTACTCGTAGCCGTGTTTTGAAATGTCGGATCTCACACATCTTTTGGCCTTTGACCCCATCGACGTCAAGTCAAAGCCAAAACCCCGAGGGCATGAGAAGTCAGTGGACAATCAATCTCAGCACGGTCCAATCTTGTTCAGCAGGTGAGCAGGTAGCTGGCGTCATCGTTGATGCGCATTGCGGTTGCGGTTTCTCCCCCAAAAGCCCTAGAGTACCACGGCTCTGCCAAGACATTCTGGCTCGGCACCCAAATCCGCATACCTTACACAATTTGGCCTGCACCCACACACCCTACATCGACAACACCCTTTATCGCTCCGGTAAGGGTGGAGCCATGGAGGCACAGCGGAAGAGGGCCCCACTGTGTCCGTTACCCCCATACCTGCCCTCGTCGCCGGCGCGCATTGGCTTTGCCCCTGCGATGGCACACCACGATCTGCCAAGCCCATCTGCCAAGCCGCGCGCTGGCCACGCGATTCTCAAGTCTTCCAACCGAGGCGAACCGAGGCAACCTCAATGCAGAATCATCCAGATACGAGATCCCGCCCTTGCGTGATCGCAACACTGCGCGCGAACGCGACCGCAACCCAAACGAACGCCCACGTGTGTCTGGGTTGCGATTCGTCGATCCGGTTCTGGCGCGGCGATGCGACCATGGCATATCTGGACGAAATTTTCTGCGTCCGGCCCGGTGGAGTTTGCTCGAGAGGGGTGTCATGAGTGAAGGACGACCTAGGTACTGATTGAAGGCATGGGAGAACTTTTATATCACTCGATTGGTCCTTCCTTGATATCTAGCCTCTACCTTCATCCTACGGAAATGACATCGACCACGACGCTGTTGAAGGCAGAAAGATTGTGGGCGCTTGAGGGCTAGGAAAAGACGTCGACCACGACGATGTTGGAAAGGGGAAAGATTGGGGGTCCTGAGGGCTGGGAATCGGTCGCGGGTTGGCGGATGCGGTCGATTTCGAGCCGCGAGCGAGGATCTCGAGGGGTATATATGTGCACGTGCGGAAGCGGATCTGGATCCTTTCATAGGAATGGTCTTGATGTTGGAGGTTTCTGTGATGAAGATATCGGCCGAGGTACTTACGGAAAGTGGGGGTTTTATGTTTGAGGTGAGGAGAAGGTAGCGATTACATGGGATGAGAATCATGTATGGCGATTTCGAATAGCATCAGATTATGTTTGTGATATGTAATCAGAAGAGGATAGTGACTACCAAGACCAAACCCCTCGGTTCAAAGATATATATAAGCCCAGGAGTACGAGTATTGGGCGAGCCCCTCCACTTACTCCACCAAATTTCCCAAAGCTTCCCTTACTCTGCTTCCAACTGGAAAAGTGCAGTCTCGCAAACCGCGAGACGATCCTGTAAGGATCGACTGAACTAATGCAATGCCAACGCTCGATGGACGCGCTAAAGATCAAAGGCGATGGTGGGTGAAGGTCGTGAATATGTCGTAAGTGCCGGGTAGATAGTATCGCAGTTGTTGACGAGAGCAAGTGGTGATAGCCTACCCGAGCTGGTCGCAGCGGGTCAACCGTCATACGAGACCGCACTCCTCTGCACCGAGCACTGGAAGTGTGACAATGGACGCGCAAGTCCAGTGCTGCTCCGCTGTCGGCATTGCCGGATTTCGAGGACATGTTGATTCATGTCTGACAGATCTTCAGGCTTCGTCCTCGCTTGATCGCCAGTGACTGGAATTTTGCCTTGAGCTATGCGCACTGCCTGAGCTACTACCATCGGAACCTCCGTTTGATTTTGGGACGACCTGTTCCCTGATTGTGCTGATCCAGTCACATTGTAACAGCTCGGCAGCACTCGCTCTTCTCTTCGGATCGCGCTCGAAGCATCTCTTCAGGAAATCTATGCCCTGCTCACTCAATTGCTCTCTGCTCGGCAGCTGCGGTGGGTTGCCTTGGGCGATGTTGTACATGATGGCCCACTCGTTGTCGAGGCTCGCCCAGGGACGGCGGCCGGTGCTCATTTCCAGGATCACGCAGCCGAGAGACCAAATATCTATCGACCCGAGACGGCCTTCGTTTGAGCCTTTGATGACTTCAGGGGACATGTACATTGGCGTGCCTGTCATGGACTTTTGCTTTGCGGGAACTTTAGGAAGGCCGGGACCGCCTGCGGCGGCGAGTGGTGCTTCGTTGGTGGGCTGGAGTGTTTTATTTTGGCGGGCAATGACTTTCGCCGCGCCGAAGTCGACATATTTGATGATGCCATTGTGGTCAAGGAGAATATCTACCGGGCCGTGTGATTAGTGAGAGTCTTGGAGATCGAAATGCGTATGAGACTTACTTTCAGGCTTGATATCTCGATGAGCAATGCCAGATTGGTGGAGATATGCCAAGCCTTCCAACATTTGCAGTGCGTACACTTGGACCACCGTCTCGTCCTCAATACGCCCGTGCTCAAGAAGATTGGCCAAGGAACCGCCAGAGCAGTACTCCATGAAGATGTAGACTTTGTCTCGGTGAACCTCTATGCCGAAGTAGGACACAATGTTGGGGTGGTCAAGAACCTCGAGAACGGCCTGCTCGTCACGGATTTGGCCAGCCACGGTAGGGATCAGCTGTGGATCTTGCAATCGAATCTCTTTGACAGCCATCAGGTATCCCGTGTCGAGGTTGATGGCTGCGTACACCGACCCAAAGGTTCCACCACCAACAAATTGGCCTTGTTGCCATCGCATGCTGACGTTGGTGGCTGAGGATGAAAGGTAAGTCAACGAGCGATCGGCGTCGTTTGACTCTTCCATAACACGGCCCAATGCTTGTCTCTCTGCGTTTTTCTGTCTCCTTGCCTCATCAATCTCGTTCAATTGAGCGAGCCACTGTTCGCGGACAAACTCTGAAGCTTCTGCATCGTTCTTCATTCGGCTTATGTCCATTTTCCGGAACTGTCCTGCCACTGCTTCGACCCTTTGCTTTTCTGCCTGAGCAGCTAACGTCGACTTGGCTCCCATTATATCAAAATGTGATATCAACAGCGACATACATCCAGCTACCTTAGTCCGTAATCGCTTGAACTCGTCATCAGTGATTGAGAGAATGTTCGGTCCCGTCGTCATGATCATGGCGAATTCAAGAGCAACCACAGCCCATTTGAAAGTCTTTCGGTCTGATGGTATACAATCATCGCAGATAAAGCTTACCCAGTCCAACGCAAGCCTAGTAAGCTTTAAATTGTTCATCAAGCGTCGGTTGACGTCCATGTAGGCTACAGATCTTTTTCCAAATTCCGTAGCGAATGCAAAACAGGCCTGGATAAGTTCCTGGTTTTCAAGACCTTCGGTCTGCTTCCTAATAATTTCAACGCTCTCCATGATAGTATTTGAAAGCTTGTAAGCAGTCTTTTTGATCTTACCGAGTTCCATGTTTACTCTTGGCAAGTTGGCTCGAAGATCCGTCAAGATGTCGAGTTGCATGCCTATGGCTTGAAGAAAAGCGGTTCGTGCGCTTTGTAGCCGTGGTAAGGATCCATCTGCCACAAGACGCAAGCGACCAGGTCTAATATCCATTGAAGGTGCGCGCATAGTGATCTCTACCTTTTTGGCGTCCCAATACAGAGGCTCATCCGGCCGGATGATCAAAACATACGGTTCCGAAGTGTCCTCCGAATCCTTTGCGTCCCCATGAGATGACGTTCCGAGTAGTGACTGAATGTCCCGGGGCCGGTCGTACAAGGACGGTGATGCTATCAGATAGATGCCATCGTGTTGAAAGGCCGGACTGGAGATGAGGAAATGGTCTGAGTCGATGAGAGAATCGTAGAAGTCTTGCAGTTGCCGCCTTTCGAGGGAAATGTTGAATTCCGTGGCGTTCTCGAAGCGCATTCCCAAATGCCTCGAGAAACGGAACAATTTTCTTTGACGAACGCGGACAGAGTCCAGTATTTGTTTGTACCGCCTGTCCATATCTAGAGCATTCTCTTCAGGTCTCCTCGTCAATTCTCGCTCAAAGTGCGTGGTGAGACGTTGCAGGGCCTTGGCTGTCAGCCCACTGAATTGTTCGGCGACTTCAACATCGCCTCCCTCCAGAAATCGCCCTATGTCATTGCAAAAATCCCATTCCTGTTCGAGGATCTCGGCCTCTTTGAACGTATTTCTATTTCCCACGAGCTTTGCATTCAGCATTTTGAAGTAGAACTTCAAAGCCTCCAGGACCACAAGGTCGAAGTTATCGTCGATGCAGGGTGGCAGCTCCCAACCAGCTTCTGGCTGAGAAATAACGGTATAGTCTTGCTTGATTCGCACAGCTAGTTTTAGCAATATTTGGAATTGCGAGATCATCGAGGTCTGCATCATAGGTGTCAGTGTGGCTGGATCCTTCATCTTGGTAGCAAACCTCAATCGCATGCGGATGATCTCTTGGATGAGCCGCGAGGGAAAATTGATGAGAGTCAACAATTCTTCGATGTAGGGAGGCAGATGGCGTTTAGCGAATTGAGTAGCGTTCATTATGAGCGTTGTCTTGGCTTTCTTGATGACCTCTGCCACTGGAGCCAGCATGCTGTGTTTGCCCTCATCGTCCCCCTGCAAAGATGTCAGACCCTCATCTTTATGGATCCTTTCGAGGAATGTCGAGTCGTCGGCCAGTCCAGGACCATCTGGAGCTTGGGTCGTCAACTTTGCAAAATCCAGCTCCTCATTACCAACCCAGCCTCGCAAGACAGCAAGCTCCGTGTTGATCATTTCTGTCGTGTTGTGCCAAGAGCTGACAGCTTCAGAGCTTTCGATGAATGCAGTGGAAGCAGCACGCTCGATAGCGATCCCAAGAGCTTTCCTTGTAGGGAATAACCTTTCGCACTGTTCAATCTTGTGTACGACATCCAGAACTTGCTTTGCCGCTGGCATTCCCACTTCAGTCTCACCCTTGACCTGGAACGCAATGATTGCCTCAATGACGGGTATGATGCTTCCGCGACCTTCGTCTATCATTCGCCGCTGTGCAGGTATTGTCCGCCCACATACTTTCGCCCTGACACCCAGCCATAGCTCGTTTTTGAGCACTTCCTCTCCTTTCTGCTCTGTGTTGCCTATCAGGCGTGCCTTCTCCTGCTTAACGACGTCTCCTTTCAGCACAGATGCCAGCATACTATGCCATTCAAGTCTTTCCCGATTCTCAGGCACTTGAAGCTCTTCTGAAGACGGTTGGATAGCATCGTTGTTATAGAAGAGCTGTGTGTCTTGATCGTAGTTCCCGTCGGCATCTAGGTGGACATCGGACGACGGGGATTCTTCATCAGGCTCGGAGTCGGTACTGTATCCCAAAGAAGGTGTGTAAGGCTCCTCGTCAATATATTCGTTGTATGGGTCCTGCCGTAGTTGCTGTATGTAAGCCTTCTCTTGCGCTCGATATTGGGCGTTTGGGTCTCGCCGTAGCCGTGTGCCGGAGAATGAACGATGCCGGTTCGAGTTGTATGAGAGCAAGTGGGGAGGTTTCCGGGGAGGGTTGTAGGTACTCGATGGAGTTCGCGCGGGTGCTGAAGGTCTTTGAGGTCTTGAGCTTGTCCCTGGGGGCACGAGTGGGACCTCCCGTATCTCTCCCAGACCGTCTTCCCTTGTCCGGTGCTGCTTTTGAGAGTTCCATGAGGGTTGGCTTGTAGAGTAACCCGTCGACGGTGTGATGCCTTCCACGGTCGAGCCTGGGGTAAATTGGGTGTTGCTGTCGGTGTCGCTGGTGCCGTCGAAAGCGAGCTCATGTCCTTGGGGGGCTAAAGCCGCGTCATCGTCCGACGAGCTGGATTCCCCAGAATCATGCCGAACAGTATCTGGCCGTTCCTCCATCACCTGTGGAAGGCGGTGAGCGTCGAATCGCGCTTTGTCTGGCGTTCTCTCTGATCTTGGAGAAACATCAGCACACGCGCTGTCGGTAGCGGCACCCATTGTTGCCAAGCGAATTGAGCCACAGCTAAGGTAAGGTATGGCGGAGGAAGCTTTCTTTTAGCCAATAGCCAAGAGATCTTCAGATCTGAGAACAAGCCTCTTGTGCCTTGGAACCAATCCTGCTTCACGTCGACTATCGACTATTTCAATCCCGCATGTTGGCTGAGTGGTAGAAATTGGAGAAAACGATGGGGATTTAATGATAGTATTATTATTATTCGAATGTCAACGCCATGAATTGCGGCAGTCTCTAGTCTCTACGAAATCATAAGCCACCCCGGCATTCAAAATGCCGGTTTGGTGTTGTCATAGCCAAGTTTCCGCACACTACTTCCATCTTTCCCATCCTTTTCCATCCTCTCCCATCCTTCCCATCTCTACATTACCATTATCATGATTTTGAGGCCCCTTTACATGAACCACTTTCTATGTAGAAGGGATGATGATCCCGAGTGCTCCGCGAATCCTGAGATTGACTACGATTGCACTCTTTGGCCCTGCCGTGTGCCACCAATTGCTCTTTTGATATCCGAAACTGATTACCCAGAGTCCGAATTGGACGACCAGATAGGCTCCATGCTTACAACAAGTAGTGCCCAATTGAAGCACAGATCTCAGTAGTACAGTACAGTCCACCACGCAACACGCACATAATCTATGACAAAAGGCTCCTGAGACAAGAGGTGCTTCTTGCTAGCTATAAGACTTGCAGCAGCTAGATCGTAACGCCACAACACTGCAAGAGACCAGTATAAATCTAGTCTCTATCGTGCTCCACTCTTAAGACCCCAAAGTCCTTGCTGCATGCTATTACATCTCCTGGGAGCATTCAAGCTCAAGTGCCTGTGTCAAGACAGTAATTCTATCAGGATCTCACGTCTGATCATCTCGAAAGCTCCATATTTCTCTGCATAATGGACACTGCCGTGTGTCTGCCCCTTTCTCGTCTTATCCTCATGTCAATAGCCGATAGAGCTTTGTACTTTCCCTTGAAACAATGCATCTTCTCTCATCAATAACCTTGAAGGCAAGCATATCATTCCAACTTTCTCATTGTCAAGAAGTCCTCTCTTGTTGAACACGATCATGGCGGACCTCCCACACGAGATGTTCTCTAAGTATCCAGACCAGGCCGCGTTCAAAGGTCTAGATGCAATAGGATTCAGGACATGGTCAATGACAACAGGTTGAGACGCCTCGCAGTAGCGGTAGATGATCAAGCTGCTACCGACATCTTTGCTTGCGAAGGCTCTACATTGATATCCTGTTGCGTCCAAACAGATACGTTGATTGATTTGGTTTTTCTATAATCATCAATACATCAATTAACAATCGAGTGGCCATCTGTCTCTGGCAGGACCACTCGAAGGCGCTGATCTGGCTTTCGCTTTCCTCGCTACTCTCAAGCCGCTTGGCCCCAAAAGTTCTAGCAAAGCGGATTATGAAAAAAGACGGCTGAAATGGCCGTTCATGAAGGGCTCCCAGACTACGAGCTGTTGGAATGTAAGAAAAGCAGTTCGAAGAGTCAATGTTTGATTTCAATTTAATGGGTGTCGTAAGAGTGGTCTGGAGTTCGATAGAAATAAGCGGGATTATACGCTAATGACACCGATGATGAAGATGACTTTGTGTGCAACGACTGGCACGGCGTAGAATTGGGTAGAATTGGTGGCTTGGCCGTACGTATATGTCTTTGCTGTCTGATTGAATACTGACCACATCTTGGTGTCTGATACAAAATCCGTACCAAAAGAGATGACGCCACGAATGTATAAATGATATCGATTCCCTCAATGACAAAGTCCACGAAGACATCGCTGAACCGCACACGGCGATTCTCCACTTCCTCGATGAGATGAGACAACGCTGCTGGCTTTATAAAGACTTGCAATACGGCAACGACCCATCGTTCTCGTGGTCACTCTCAGTCACGAACATCGTCACAATCGCGTCGAATTCGAAGCGAGATTTGCCCTCGACAGCCGCAGATGCGAGCACAATTAGAAGAGCGAACCCGTATCTTTAGCGAGGTAGCATCCTGGAGAAAGATGTCTTCGACGCTTCAGTGACTGTAAAGGATGTCTCGCTACTGTGACCTTCTCTACCTGTCAGACCATCGCGAAAGCACGCCGTCGAAAGATGATCGGCAGTCTCGTTAATTTGCTCCTCCACCTTCCTGAAAGGCTGAACGGTACTCCGTAGAGTAAGTAGACTTTAATTGCCCCACGCCAAGCGAGAAAATCACGATTGTGCCTGCAGCAAATCGGCAGTCTTGGCATTAATTTCCCACGCTTCCGATTGAGCGCCATCGAGTCCCTCTTCGCAAGCCCCTGGTGCCCCCAACATGGACCTCGAGCCTTGATGTTACTTACATCCCCTGTTATCAAGGCTCGATTGGCGTATATCTTACCTGCAAGAAGTGGTTGATGATTGACAGGAGTCTGTGCAATTGCAAAACATGACTTGCATTGATTTGCTTGATTCTTTGAAGCCGCTGAGGGAAAGGAGTCTTTCCCTTTCGACTGTTAATTGATTACACATCAGATTATTTAATGATTAGTAGTATCTACTTTACCCTTATTTCAGTCCGTACCCACGGTATATACCTAGGATCGGCTCATGTAAGATTGACTTTCACGCCGTGACTGGAGCATCTCGATTATCATTATTATTGTCGAACCTCCGCAGTCCCCACTCGTGCCTCATCCCGGATGATGGATCTACACAGGGGGCGTCATGTTCTTAAGAAAATTAAAATTAAGCGCAAAACAGAAATTGACCCGCTCCAACTACTACTCGGGCGCAAATCACGAGTCTTGTCCTCCCCCACTCTTCCATCTGAAGAGATCAACGTGCTTCACACTGAGCTGCATACGAGCCGAGCATCATCGCCACTCACTCACCTCGTCAAATTCGACCCGAGGCTGAGACGCGTGAGTTTGCCATTCTGAACATCAACAAGAATCATGTCGGGTCCTGTGGTGGAAGGAGTGGACCTGGCCACTCTCAATTATACCACCCTCGTCCCATACAATGAAACCATACCCACCGGCGGAAACTCCCTCACTCAAGATCTCAACGTTCACTATGATGTATGAGTCTTACCACTCTGCTTGGTCGAGGCTGCTAACTGACCGGACGTTCCTAGGCCGGCGATATTGCTTGGATGCTCACATCCACCGCTCTTGTCTTACTCATGATTCCTGGCGTTGGGTATGCCCTCATAAAAGTACATTACCCGGCTGTCTTTCAAGACTGACACCCATGGAAGATTCTTCTACTCTGGACTCGCGCGAAGGAAATCCGCGCTCTCCCTAATATGGCTGTCGATGATGGCTACTGCTGTCACCTCGTTCCAGTGGTTCTTCTGGGGCTACTCTCTCACCTTCTCACACTCGGCTGGAAAGTTCATTGGAGACCTCGAAAACATAGGCTTTCGGAATACGTTGGCAGCACCGTCCGTTGGCAGTCACAGGATCCCGGATCTCATGTTCGCCGTGTACCAGGGCATGTTTGCCGCTATCACGTATGATGATCTCCTCACATGTACCGCATGATTAAATTTGTTGACATCTCACGTACAGCGTTGCTCTTGCCGTTGGGGCTGTTGCGGAACGGGGCCGTATGCTTCCCTGCGTTATTTTCATGCTGGTCTGGGCTACACTCATCTACGACCCGATCGCTTGCTGGACGTGGAACCCTCATGGGTGGGTAGCATCGATGGGTGGTCTCGACTTTGCTGGCGGCACACCTGTGCATATCTCATCCGGCTCCGCCGCTCTAGCATATTCGCTTATGCTTGGAAAGAGAAGGGGACACGGAACTCATGAGTTGAACTTCCGACCTCACAATGTGACTCAAGTCATCATTGGAACAGTCTTTCTCTGGGTTGGATGGTTTGGCTTCAATGCCGGATCAGCCTTGAGTGCAAGCATGCGCGCTGTCATGGCCGCTGTGGTTACCAATCTCGCGGCTTCGGTTGGAGGCGTGACATGGTGCTTGCTGGATTACAGACTCGAAAGAAAATGGTCGGCCGTCGGATTCTGTTCTGGAGTTGTTGCAGGCTTGGTCGCCATCACTCCAGGATCTGGATACGTGCCGGCTTGGTCCGCTGTGGTCTACGGTGTTCTTGCAGGATCCGCATGTAATTACGGTACGAAGATCAAGTTCCTCCTTGGCATTGACGATGCCTTGGATATCTTCGCTGTACATGCGATCGGTGGACTCGTCGGCAACCTCTGCACTGGCTTTTTTGCAGCGTAGGTCTCATCCCCCGTATACACAGTCCGGGCATTGACAGAATGATAGCGACTACATAGCCCATCTCGACGGTTTCACCGTGATCCCGGGAGGATGGCTCAATCATCACTGGATCCAGCTCGCATACCAACTGGCTGATTCCGTCTCCGGTTTTGCCTACTCGTTCGGTGGTTCATGTATTATTCTCTTCATTATGAACCTCATCCCAGGCCTACGACTACGCGCAAGTGAAGAAGCTGAGGTTCTCGGTATGGACGATGCCGAGATTGGCGAATTTGCTTACGATTACGTTGAGCTTACTCGAGACGTCCTGAACGGCGACGCCTTGATCGATGACAGCGAGTCAAAGTATTCTGGCGACCAAGATTCCCCAATGGGTCATGGTCACGAAAAGAACTTTTCCACGTCGTCTGATGAGATACCTATGAAGATACGCCAGCGGCCGTGAGGTATTCAAGTCTTATGAACCAATTGGTATCGACTACTAGCCTTCGCTTTTCGACACCTTAAACGGCCCTGGAGTTCTCTTTGGCGCAGTGTCTTTGTTCGATTAGGGAGCTGATCTGGGGCGACATGAAGCGTAGTTCGGGAGGATGCCTGGATAGGTCATGCTGTCGTGTATCATACTTCACGGTCTAGATGTTTAGTCTTAGGAGTACCATGTCTCATATGAGTGGGCGAACCATGCCTTTAATCTTGCATCTTGGGCCAAACGATATGGTGGCTGGCCTTTTCACTCATACCTTGGGCTCATACAGCGAGCAGGCGCTTCCGTATTAGTACTATTCCAAATGTAGCATACTGAGCTTTGCATAGGGGCATATCCTGAAGCTTGCTTCCATACTGTATTTCTGTTCGAGTTGTTGTAGCAGTTTCTCGTGGCCTTGTTCTTTCATACTACCTCACTTAGTCCTAAGATTACTGTACGTCTTGCACCACTAATCTCAGCTAAAGAATCATACTATTTAGCACATAAGGATCTCTCTCGGAACATTTCAAAGCGTATCACCAGTATCTAGATACATAATCTTTATGCTATTTTTCAGTGTAGCCGAGGTTTCCCCAGTCAAGTCTGCGAACTCACGATCCTCGAGCCTCACTTGCCTCAATCTTACCCCAACGCTTAACTCTCAAAACATCGTTGAAGCCAGGAACTTTCTTGCAATCATGCCTAGCACCGGATCTCCATACCATTCACCTCCCCAACTCCTCTCCAACTTCCCCTCAAATCCCGAAGAGATGGATGCAGACCCACGCGTCTCTTTCTCCAAGCTCGCCAATAAGTTCATCCTCGAAGCAGACAATGGCGAAGAGTTTGAATTCGATAATGCGCTGAAGAGATGGGTTCCAGTGGTACGCCCTCATCCCCTGCGTATATATGAGGGTGCCCATGCAAGCTATGGTCAGGATGGCGGATTCTAATTGCATGCCCGGTCGTTGTTGGATTACAGTTGGACGATGCTTTAATGGAGCAGCAAAGAGCGGCATATGCAGTTAAAGGAGTTGATGAGTCGGAGCCGGCGCAGGCAGGGAAGAAGCGAAAGAAGCAGGTCTACACTAATGGGGAAGATGTAAGGACCAAAAACGACCCAACTTGTCCTCCTGCAGAAGAAGCATCCAATCACAGAGAGCTGATATTCGACGTATGAAATAGGAGACAGGTGGTCGAGCCAATACCAAGAAAGCAAAGCCCGCCCCGGAACCGAGGGAACGCAAAAACACTGCGGTCTACGTAACCTCGCTCCCACTCGAAACCACCGTCCAAGAAGTGCACGACGTCTTCTCACGCTGCGGGGTCATCGCCGAAGAAATCGACCGAGGTAAGCCTCGTATCAAGCTGTACAGCGACGACAACGGGAACTTCAAAGGAGACGCCCTCATACTCTACTTCCGAGCCGAGAGCGTGGATTTGGCGATACAGCTGCTAGATGATACGCCGTTTCGGCTGGGTGACGGGCAAAAAATGAAGGTCGCCGCAGCGGACTTTAGTTATAAGGCTCAGAAAGACGCCCCGGCGAAGAGTAATATGAAGGATAAGAAAAAGATTATTAAAAAGACGCAGAAGTTGAATAAGTTGGGCCCCCTTTCTTGCAAATCAGAGGGGAGGCGTCGCTGACGATGGGCAGTAAACTCGCAGATTGGGACGATGATGATCCACAGGCCATTCAGGAGACCAGTTCACGGTGGGATAAAGTGGTTATACTGAAACACCTGTTCACTCTCAAGGAGCTCGAGGTACGTCCAATCCATCTCTAATGTTTAATCTACATATCTTGCTGACTTGTCCTCCATCTACAGGAAGATCCAGCAGCCATCCTCGATATCAAAGAAGACATCCGAGAAGAATGTGCCAAGATGGGCGATGTCACCAACGTTGTTCTCTTCGACAAGGAACCCGATGGCGTAGCAAGCGTGCGGTATGGCAATGCTGTGGCCGCTAATGAATGTGTGAAGGTGTGTTGATCCTCCTCAACCCACTTGTCCGTGGCCCTGAACATTACTTGCAAAGCCCAAGCAAAGACTCCGATTGAACTAACATTGTTCTCTGAATGAAGGTTATGAACGGCCGGCACTTCTCCGGCATGGTTGTTGAAGCCTACATTGCTGACGGGAACGAAAAGTTCAAGAAGTCAAGCGAGAAGAAAGCTGCTGCGCTTGAGGCAGAGGAGGGCGAGGAAGAGGGTAAGCGGTTGGATCAGTTTGGGACTTGGCTCGAGGAGGAGGCCAGTGCTGCGAACGAGTGATGTGATCGTGAGGGAGTTTGAACCGATATAGCCAACCTCCGGGCCCCTGGTAAAGACCCGGAGGAAGGCAGGCTCAGAATGGAGGCATCCAATTGACAGTCACACTTATCATGCATGACATTGTTCCCTTCCCGACATCAACGAAGTCCCCGATATTTGAAAAACACCACAGAAACCATCCACGCACTATCATTTCCCTTTCAGCGTTGACAGGGATGAACGTCCAGATGCGCCGATCAAACCCCACAGCCCAGGGGCGCAAACAACAAGGCCAGAACCGACCAGCACTACCTCAGGGAGAAGCAAAGAAGAAAATAAACAAATCAAGATCCCCGAACCCACAACATTTCCTCCCCTCCCCGGTTGGTGAACCCAAAAGACTCACCGCTCAACCCAAGCCCGATTCCCCTGCCTCCAGCTACGCACAAACAGCTCACCGCCTCCTCCCACATCACATCACATCACATCACATCACGTCTCCATCCCATTCCTCCCAACTACCCCCAAAGACCGCGCCTCGCCCTGCCCTCCCCCACCAAACCCCCCCACCAACCCCAGCAAGGCCCTTTCTCTTCCCCCCCTCCCATCCGCCACCAGTCCCAAACCCCTCTAGCCACACCGCACATGCACCAACGTGCCGTTCCCCATCCACGCGCGCGAGGTGGAGGCGCTCAGTATGTACGGGGTAGGGTGAGCGAGGAGAGGACGTGTGTGTGGTCAGAGGACGGCGATGGCGATAGGTACTGCATGACGCGGGTTAGGTTGGAGGGGGAGGGGGGGGCATGTGCATGGTATGATTTGGATGTTGGTGTGGAGGAAGTAGAGGAGAGGAGGGGGCGATGGGTCTGGGCGATTGGGAACCTGGTTCGCTGGGTGAAGGTAGTAGGAGGGAGGATGGGAGCCGGAGCAAGTTGCAGCAGCGCGGGGTAAGCGGAGAGGTGCAGCGGAGACGGGAGGACATGGAGCTCTACGCAGCTTCTGGCAGTGCCGTGTCAATGTCAATGACTTTGCATTCTTTGCTAATCGCCTCGCATGCTTCACTATCTTGTCGCTAGAAACACAATCAGGCTAAACCACGGAAAAGGAACATCACTCGTGCGAATTGTGCATTGCTAATGGTATCGCCTTGTTGGTCTCACTGGATGAGAATCTTGGAGGAGACGAGCACCTGCATGATCTAGTCCTCGCCTTCGACAGGAGGCTCCTCCTCACTGTAGGAAACGGGAGTCAGCAGCAATTCGAAATAGAGGTCAGTGGACAAGACTTACTACTCTTCCTCGCCCTCTGAAACAGAGGCTTCTTGATATTGCTGATACTCGGATACCAAGTCGTTCATGTTGCTCTCAGCCTCAGTGAACTCCATCTCGTCCATACCCTCGCCAGTGTACCAATGTAGGAAAGCCTTACGACGGAACATGGCAGTGAATTGGTCACCGACACGCTTGAACAGCTCCTGTATGGACGTCGAGTTACCGATAAAGGTCGACGACATCTTCAAGCCACGGGGAGGAATGGAGCAGAGAGCGGTCTGGACGTTGTTGGGGATCCACTCAACAAAGTACGAGGCGTTCTTATTCTGAACATTGCGCATCTGGTCTTCGACTTCCTTCATCGAGACCTTTCCGCGGAAAATGGCAGCGCAGGTCAGGTAGCGGCCGTTTCTGAAGTCGGATGCGGCCATCATGTTCTTGGGGTCGTACATTTGTTGAGTCAATTCTGGTACGGTGACCGCGCGGAATGAGTGAGAACCACGGCTAGTGAGAGGCGCGAAGCCAACCATGAAGAAATGTAGACGGGGAAATGGCACCATGTTGACGGCCAATTTGCGAAGGTCAGAATTGAGTTGACCGGGAAAACGGAGACAGGTGGTAACACCAGACATGACTGCGGAGACGAGGTGGTTAAGATCCCCGTAAGATGGGTTGGAAAGCTTGAGGGTACGCATGCAAATGTCGTAGAGCGCCTAAATCGATGTGTCAGTCCTCAAATCTCAATGAACAGTGCGTGTTTGGACCAACCTCGTTGTCGATACAGAAGGTCTCATCCGAGTTCTCGACCAATTGATGCACTGATAGAGTAGCGTTGTATGGCTCCACAACGGTGTCGGATACCTTTGGTGAAGGGACCACGGAAAATGTAGCCATCATACGGTCTGGGAACTCCTCACGGATCTTGGAGATCAAAAGCGTACCCATACCAGCACCAGTTCCACCACCGAGGGAGTGCGTAATCTGGAAACCCTGGAGGCAATCGCACCCTTCAGCTTCGCGACGAACAACATCGAGGACCTGGTCCACCAATTCTGCACCCTCAGTGTAATGACCCTTGGCCCAGTTGTTACCAGCACCAGATTGACCAAAAACGAAATTATCCGGTCGGAAGAGTTGGCCGAAAGGACCAGCGCGGACGGCATCCATGGTACCAGGTTCGAGATCGACAAGGACAGCACGAGGGACGTATTTGTTGTTTGATGCCTTGAAAGCGGTGAGCTACCTATCATTGTAAGGAAAGATGTCTCCATACTACCTCATTGAAGTAGACGTTCATACGCTCCAGCTGGAGATCGGATGTTCCATTGTATCTAACGGTGTCAGGAGTGTCCGAAGTTGCGTCGTCTCTTGCATTTGCTTACTGGCCAGAGCCATCAAGTCCATGCTCGCCAGAGATAGTCTGCCTGTGTATCGCCAACGACCATGAGTATGCCTGTTATGTCGCGTCGAAGGATTCGAAGATGAACACACCAGAAGGCAGCACCAATTTGGTTACCCTGGCCTCGTCAGCTAAGGTTTGCAATGTTGGGGAACGAATAGACTTACGCATTGACCGGTTTGGAGATGCACCTATACATCAGGAAGAGCAGAGGTCAGCTATGTGGTCTTGACACGGCCAGAGACGCGTTCGGAAAATTATTGTGTGGGACGACATACAATTTCGCGCATCTTGACTTTGGAGTAAGTTCAAGCTTACAAGGATTAGTTGTAAGTAGACGAGATCAAGTCAAATGCTCGAGAGCTATGAGAGGA
The DNA here is from genome assembly GCA_963556305.1 of Platismatia glauca. Classification (NCBI taxonomy): domain Eukaryota; kingdom Fungi; phylum Ascomycota; class Lecanoromycetes; order Lecanorales; family Parmeliaceae; genus Platismatia; species Platismatia glauca. The sequence goes on from OY745772.1 coordinate 987,658, forward strand.
TCGAGATAGAGTGATGGTTTAAGAGGAGTGAGTTGGAGAGAGAGGACTCGAAGAGCCGTGTTGTGGGACCGCAAGCGCGGAGCGCTTCGCGGGCTTGGCGTAAACATTGGAGAGGGGAGGGGAAAAACCTCGCCACTACTCTACAAACTTCTTAAGCTCGAGCCTCCAGTTCTCAAGCGCTCGGATCTCGGATCGAGTATGCACTGCAAGATCATTTCATCGTTAGCAATTCCAGGGACAGCAAGGACCGTCGTCTGTTCTACCAAAATCACGAATAGGTACACAAAGTCTTGATTGTATTGATGCTAGATGGTTACATCATATGTGCACCGCATTATATTAAAACAAAACCTCATACCTTCTTCCATGCAAAGAAGCGTTTCAACACACTGCTTTGAGATCTTTTCGCAGTGGAAGAGACGGCCTGGTCATCTGACGGCTCAGCAGATGCTGCATCTATAGCCTCGGGCCTCTTTTCTTGCTCTGTGGCGATCTGCTCGAGCTGCCCAATCTTCCAAACTCGTAAGCACCACATACACACAGCTGCCCCAACGTACATGAAACCTGTGAAGATCTGGGCGTGGAGGTAAATGTTTCCATTCTTTTGTCTAAGTTCGAGGGCTATTGGTTCAGCGACTAGGTCAGGATTAGCCAAACAGTAAGAGATGATTACTACAGGTACAGTGATTCAACCTACATGTTGTAGGAAGGACTAGGATGATCCAGACGATAGACAAAGCAGAAGGTAGCTCCTTCAAGCCCACGACTTCCGCTCCGACAGGTCCAATCGTGGTCCAGAAAGTGCCTGCGACGGTACCAACGATAATGGCAAAGAAGACCAAGATACCAAAACCCTTGGCGAATATCCAAATGACGAAGCAGAACAGACCTCCCGTCAAGGTGCAAAGCCCTGCCAAATTGATGCGGCCAGCCTTATCTGAGAAGATTCCCACGAGAGGACGACCGAGTCCCTGCCCCAAATTGAGTACTGCTGCGATGATCGATCCTTGCTTCGCGCTTAAACCAATGCTGGTGGCGTAATTCGGCAGCGAAAACAATAACACGATATAGCCCATCATGCTGAAAAAGCCCCATCCCAGTAAGAGCAAGAACGCCGATCTTTTCAACAGCGTATAGTCGAACGCCAACTGAGCCGATCCAATAGCCCTGTTGCGGTCCCTGATAAGCATAGCACAAATGCAGTTCACCGTGAAGGCTAATATCCCGAGATTCCTGAATGCCCATTGTACACCAAGTCGGCGTATCATCGCGTTTGTGCTCAAACTGTAGATTAAGCCCCCAACGCCACTACCCGAAGTGCCGATACCATTGGCAAGACTTCTCTTCTTTGTGAACCATTGTGGAATGATGCCGACGGTGCCCACGAACAGGAGACCCTACGCAGATTTCAGAGTCAGCATTGCTCCATCGAGGTAGCAAATGAAGTTGCAAGACAGGTCTCCGGAGCAGAAAGGTCCTCTCGCTCCCCAAACATGTCTCGCGACTCCATCTCAATACGGAATAGGAAAGATCAGCTCCGAAATGTACGAACCATGCCGAACCCGAAGCAAACACCCTGGCTGAGAAACAGCTGCCATACTTCATGCGTAAACGACGCGCCGATCAACGCAATAGTCTCAAGAGCAACACCGAGTAGCAATGTAGCTCTTGTTCCGTAGACCCGTGTAATGTAGGTTGCGAGTGGCGATATGAGCAATGCATTCGATATCGAGAGACCTCCGACAAAAGCGAAGTCCAAGGCTGAAGCTCCAGGGTAGTAATCGTTGGCCAAGTAGTAGGCGAGAAAGACGCCGTAAGAGGAGTTGATGCCCCATGTATGTGCATTTATGAAGAAAGTGCATCCCACGCAGACCCAGCCATAGCCGCCATCTGGTGGCTCGTCGACCTCTTTCTTTTCTTCCACCTGTGGCTGGTCCGCGCCTAGTCCAGCGATCGTTGTATCCGAATCGATAGGAGAATTGTCATGCTCATTGGGATTTGTTTTGGCAGCACCATGGGGCGACTCTCTCTCGTTCATCACGACCTCGTATTCTCGGATTCAATTGAGGACGATAGGAAACATTCGAGGGAAACGCTGCCATTAATACCCGGGGTTCGATGAATAAGCTGGAGTCGATCGCCATGATTAATATACGTTTCAAGCGTTCTGTGGAAACAAAATGCCTCTTGCCTTGTTGCGAAGATCACAATGATGTAGGTACTCAGGCCGGTTTTCCGGCTCGCGCGCACTCTAGCTAAATTGGGTGTAGTGAATTTAGCTAAAGTGCGCGCATAGGTAAGGTAGAGGGAATATTCTGCGGGGGAAAAGCTTAAAAATTCTAAAGTCCTAGGTAAGGTACTCCTACTTTAGGTACTGAGTTGAAAATCGAAAATCTGTAACGGCAAAAGACCGCGATGCTCCATTGCTCACTCCTGCATTTGAAAAGACTCGGGTACTCAAGCGATCTCACTTGAGCTTTATCATCATCAGTCGAGAATTTCTATTCGCTCAAACAGATAGGGCGTTAAATACCTACCATGACCGCTAAGTTCTCCAGGCCACATCTTAAGGCTCGGCCCCCAGAAGCGCCCTGAAATGCTCTGTCAAGACTCACCTGCAGTCACGGAGAAAGAAACCCTGGATTATAAAACAAAATACTTTACGGAGTAAGGAGAACTTGTTTTCAACGCCCACGACAAAATTACCGATCTAGAGACATCTTTTAAGAATCAACATCGAGCATGAAGTAATCTTTAATTCTATCGTTCTTTCTAAAAATTATACCTATGAATTGAATAAGGTATCGAGTCGAAGGTATTTTGCCTGAGACTACGAAATGAAACATGTCTCAATCCAAATCCTGCAACGCTGGACGAAATGGGACGAGTCAGAAAGACAAGTCTTGTGGGAATTCTAGTATCAAAAGTGGCTCTTTGGCTCGACCCGTCTCTGAGACCTTGAGCAAGGAAGACGCTGGTCCGTATTGCTCATCAATCGTACATATGATACACTGCTGACTACTGCTAGGTAGAGAATCAATTGCCAAAGCCCGGCGGAAAAAGATTCCCTCTGAAGCTACTCGCAGAAGTGAACGACAGCAAGCTTTGAATCAGTCGAAACAAGCTAGAACACCAAGTCTCCCTGGAGAGAATCAGCCATTGCCAGATTTCTGTATAACTGATTGCCGTCCTGGCTTGAGGTCATCGAAAGGTAAGTAATTGAATCAAAAGTCGCTCCTATATCATCGTGCGCGTTGATGAACAGCATGAAGCTAACGTTGAGTCTATCAAACAGTCCAGAAACCTGCTCCATCGTCGAGTTCATCCGGTCGTAGAGCTGTCGCCGCATCTTGTCCATCAGGGAATAATCTACTAAAACAATTGTCTTCGTTGGAACAAGATGAGTCTGACAACGGGCGCGGGCAAACATTAGGCTTCAATACCGTACCAGAGAGGCTCACCTCCAGAAGTTTGAGACGAGTCGCCCGAAAAAGCGGTTCGCAGAAACAGAAGACTCACCTGAAACAGTGGAACTTCATCAACATGGCTCGTACTAGGTCAAAGAGTTCAAAATCGACGCAAACAATAACAGCGTCGGATGGAACATCTGAGGCTTCTTCAAGTTCAAAAACGGTCTCCACCACTGATCCTCAATCTGCAAGAATGGCAGAGGAAAATGGCATTTTAGACAGATTTGATTCCATTGACCCGGTCAATTTCGACGAGGTCCGTGCTCGTCTCGAGCAGTCACGCAACTCGCCGGACCCGGATCTTCAGGAATTCAGGGATTTTCGCAAGCGGATACAATTATCGCAGAACGAACAAGGAGTCGCGCAGGCCGTCATGCCTCTTCTCTGTCGGTGTACTGACGAAGATTATACACAAGTCTACAATCAAAAATTCACGATGTTCCCTAGCAATGTTGGCTTCAACGACGGTCTCTCTCCTGCAAAGCCTGACTTCATCGAAGCTTATGTAGCGAAAATGTTCAAGCCATATCCCTTGATCCGCTTATTGGGAGGCTCTGCCGTACCCGTTCCCGGCGGACATGCCATTGCGCTCGCACACATTGCCGGGGAGTTCAAGAGATTGAGTGGGGACATGGAATGTGCGATGTGCCAAGCGGCGTACGACGCTGCCACACTCATCTATGGTCGAAACCAAGCCTGCCTCGCGATGGGCAAGCACGACGCAGCCAAGGTCGCCTGCGTCGGGACCTTCGTCTCGAACGGTGACCAGGTGCATATATCGGTGCATTACGCGACGAAACATGCCTCGGGCCAGACCGTCTACCACCACTGTCCGATCTTCAGCGACAACTTCCTGTTGAACCATGCAAGCTTCACCCTTACCCGCAAGCATTTGCCGAATCTGCAGGAATGGGCGATGGAGAACGCGACGTCCCTGAAGACCAACCTCATCGCACACTACGAAGCGTCGCAAGCTCCGACCAGGGAATCTCCCGTCTCCCTTATCTCGGGTGAGGCCGTGGCCGAAAAGCCGATTGAGCCTGAGGAGGGTGTGCTAGTTTAAACGAGTCCATTGCACGTCTCCGGAGTCTTTGGTATAATGACCACGCTGTCATGGATTAATTTACGAGCGCGCTATGATTATTGGTACAGGGAACCATCTTCTGTAGACTAGCGCGATCTTCTACTGTCGTTGTCGAGACCTCATACTCACAGCAATGTTAGGACCTGATTAAATTGGCTGATGATTATGTATACGGTTCTGATGGAAATATTAGCGTAGTACTGGGGCCCAAAGCATGACTGTCGTTCAGATCACACGTGAGCAGCTCTCTTCTTTCCTATTCAATGCAGAGAACAGACCCAAGACCAAACGAGCCCGAGGAGGTGCACAAATTGCCCTCCCGCCGAACTGTAGGAAGAGGCGTCGAAGAGGCGTCGAGAAGCCTCCTCGCCAGAAGTTCCGAGTCCAAAGAAGAGGCAAAATCCGAGGCGGAAGACCCGGCGTGGAGGTGACTATTCATGCTCGAAGAACGATGGTTATGGGCGCTCTATGTAGCCAGCAAGACCGTGCTCGCGAAGCCCATCGGGAAAGATGATGAAGGGGGGAAGCACGGAAGAGAAGCAGACGGAAAAGACTTCCACCCCGTGGAGTCGATGCCAGTCCAGCAATCCAGTCTCATCCTTGTGCTGAAACGCCAGATGGATGATAGATTAGCTACCTAGTTGCTGGTTGAGCGAGCGGAGTAGAGGCCTGCACGAACAATGTTTCATCCACTAATAATCTACATTCCGTGTCTGTTCTTAGTGCCACTGTATGTTGTATCTCCAACCCTTGCGACTCTTTGCCCGTTCTTACATGTGTCGTTGGCGCTGCGGGTTTCCAACCCCTGCATTGTGACTGTCGGCCATTTTGATGGATCGCGAGAGGGCCGTTGTCGACCGGCTGTTTGAGCTTTGAGCGCTCGGGTTAGCGATTCTGTCGTCAAGATCTGAGAAATCCTGGACGGCCAAGCGTGAGCGCGATACTCTGGTGTGAATGTGGGAGTACTGTAGTACATTAATCTGGAAACGATGGGTAATTCTTGGGTTGGGGGGTAGAGCGAGAATCCAGTTTCTGTGGAGTGGAAAGTGCTCGAAGTGAGGTAATGAGTGTACATGAACACCTTCTGCAATTCAGGTTGTGCTAAAGGAGGGCAAATTTTCCCGACGACGAAGTATTCAAGATTTGGCCGACCACAAGCGATGCATAATTCAGGGAGCCTGGTGTAAGGATTTGGTAAATGATGCGAAGTATGCAAAGTTTAGAGGATCATAGACGCATGCAGAAGCATCCCGCTGGCTTTGGGTTTCCAAAGCCGCCGTCGAACGCGTATTGATCCATCAGCCTCCTCAGTCAATCAAGCCTTCAACCTCCGTTCCTCACACGCTATACATACCGGCTCCTCATCATCTTCCCTGGTAAAGAACCTGCCATCGACGAACTGTCCTCCACACTCCTACAGATATATATGTTAGCAAGTCAGGTCAAGCCTTTCATATGCTTTTTCCAACGTACCACACAGCAGAAGCAGTTCACATGCCATTCGCTCCCCAGAGCGCTCACACCACCCTCAACAACCGGTTTCCTGCACCCTTTGCACTTCCCACTAAACTTCCCAGCATGGCACCCTACACACCATGCGTACCCATTCTTCTCAACAAACGGCGTCTTCGCATCGAAAGGATCGCCGCACTCCGCACAGAAGAAATGGCCTACGTGCCACGATCCACCGCAGGCAAGAACGACTTCGGACTCAATAGGCGTTTTGCAGCTGCGACAGCGTGGTGAATAGAGTTCATGGTAGTCAAGATGGCAATAGAAGCGTAGAGAAGTATCACCGTCATCGGCTGCTGTTTCGCCTTCCTTTTCGTCAGGCAGGGCGTGGGAGTTGCAAGCTAGGCGAGCTTCAATGCGTTCAATGCGAGCTGCGCGGGCAGAGTCGGGCTCGGGGTAGAAGGCGACGCATTCCAGGGGTTCCGCACAGTGATGGCAGGTGAAGCAATGAGGATGAAAGCGTTGAGACGCTGCGCTGACGATGCGGCCTTCGATGGGGAGAGCACAGGCGGCACACTGAGCGGTAGCTCGGCGGGAGGATGGCGTCCAATGCAGCTTGGATGAGCAGATTGGAGTCGTTGATGCATGGTGAGGAAGAGGACGATTAGCTGGCGAAGGACGAAATCTGCTTGAAGCAGACGGTAAAGGTCGCGTGGTAGGTGGGTCCTCAGGTAATGAGATGGTTGGTATTGAAGCGTCTGAGATAGAGATGGAGGGTATGGAGGAAGGGTTGCTGGATGACACTTGATCGATATGGATAGAGGGCGTGTCGGGCATATTGACCGTTGGTACTATGGGCGCTGAAGCTGTTGATGCTGGCATTTGAGGCTTGAATCGAAGCCCCCTAGGGATTGCGGATGAGTGATCTAAGGAATGATCTTCCTGCTTGCTTGTGTTCTTTGACTTCCAGTCTTGCTCGAAGCTAACGATTGGCCTTCCCGGCCGATTGCTGACAACGGTTGGGGAAGGTAACTTCGGGCTTCTATCCTTCATCCGCATACTTGTAGCAGCTCTAATATCATCACTACGAATCTCCTTGCTATCTTTATCCACAGGTAGTTCTGTGTGGTTCACTTCGTGATCGGCAGTGCCTGGGCCCGGCCGTGTCGAGACTGGTGGGTTCTTCAAGTAGGACGGATTGCGAGATTGAGAGGGTGGGTTTTTGTGGATTTCGGACCGAAAGACTCTCATTTCGCCAGAGGCAGATCTTGAACGAATGAAAGAATGACTTCCAGTGCGGTCTTTGGACATTGCGTTGCGAGTCGTCGTAACGAGAGGTGCAGGTATCCTGCTCTGGTCTGGTCTAATGGGCTCAGGCGTTTCCTTGTCGGAGACTGGCTCTTCATAGATCCTGTCATTTGGGTTCCTAAATAGCCCACCACTTACGTCCCGCGCTCTGGGTCCACTAGATCGACGGCGAGCTGAAATCTTGGGCAAGAACCCAGTGTTAAGACTCATATAGGCTTTCTTCTGTGGTGAGTCCCACAACGCATGGCTGGTTCCTCGGGAAGGTTGCGCCTCTTCGCTGGGCTTTTCGGGTTCTGCAAATGTGATGATTGTGTTGCGAGTTGCTTGTGGAGGATTATTGTCGTCTTTACTAGAGTTCGATGCGTCGGAGACTGATCGATGGCTTGCAGCGGATTCGCCTGTTGCTGCACCCTGCTCTATATGCCATCCAACGCTCTGGCTCCGAGCATGTGCTCCCTTGTCAAGATGCTGTTTGTAGCTGCGTAACCTTTCTGGATTCATCTGTGGTGTTCCTTGATATCTGTGTTTCCAGACAAGCTCTGACGCTTCATCTTGAGCCGCGGCGTGAACCTTTGCCTCATCCCGCAAATCCATGTCCTCTAGCGCTTCTCTTAATGATCGGGCTTCCTGCTTCTCCATCCATCGCATCCCACTCTCTCTGTATGTCTCACTTGGAGTTATCGGAGGCGCTCTAGATATTGTGGAAATCGAAAAGTCTCGAGAAGCTATACCAGTGCTGAGCTGTCCTGGGGCTGCGTCTTCGGTAGGTATATCTGACTGCGCTCGTCTGTGTGACAATGCACTTGCAGATCTCTCATAGTCCGGCCCCCTCATCGGATCGGCTTGCTGCGCTGAGCATGAGGGTCGCAATGCTAGAGCTGAGGACGCTCTGGGGTAGGGCTCTGCCATGGACGTGGCCGCTCGGCCAGGGAACGGTCGGGAACCACCTGGTCGCGCAGGCCGATTGACACGAAGGTCTTTCAGATAGTCTGCCTCCCATTTCTTATGTGAGATAACGGCTGGTTGAGGTCTTGAGGCCAATGACGAAGCGAAAAATTTCAACCCGGAAGATCGCCTTCTTGGGACTGCAGGAGCACTTGGTCGGTGGGCGAGTTCATCTGGGAGTACTGCGGAGGCATCTGCAAGTTTCGTATTACCATGCTCATCTGGGTGCCTCGACTTAAGTAGTAAGCTCATTGTCAATGTTTTAACGGTGTCCAGGACCAAGCTGCTGGAGGATAATGCTTAGAGGAATACCACTCTGTAAGCTATTAGGATTAGAGAAAGTTTGAAAGAATGTAGAGATCAATGCTGCAAAGAAATGATACGCGAAGGAAATGTTCAAGATGGCGATTTGAAAATGGTCTGTTTTCGACGGTCTAAAAATGGGTGTGGGGTCAACACCAATCAGGTTGGCCCGACAGCATAGTTGGCGCGAAACCTGCGACACGAACATTCTTGACATTCCAGTGAGTTAGAGATATTCTTTGATTGAAATTTGCACGGAACACCTTCTGATGAGTTACTAGGATCAATTTCCTGGCGGATGGCACAATACGGGCTTCGGTGAGTCGCATCTTGTCCGCGAAGTTAGCGCCGAGACTGTTCACACAAACGCGAAGAGTCGAATCGTGTTAATACTAGATAGGATGAGTAGCGACCAACAGAGCTTCATAATAAGTAAAAGGCTGTGAGGTTCAACAGTAGGTAGAGCAAAGCTCGCAGGTAATGAGAAGACTGTGCCAGTCAAGGTCCCGGAAATTATGAAGCTGTTCTGGTTGTAGTTGTTAGCGTATGAATTACATTCGTCGATTTCGTAAAAAATCATGCTGTCAATTGCCAAAGGTGTTGAGTAGAGACTCCTCTCGTATCAGATTCATGTCGAGTGGTTCAACTTCCACATAACCCGCCCATGTCGCTTCGCCGCCCCCCACTCAATACCGTGATTTGTCCCACAGCCCGCACTGAACAACATCACTCTATATGCTCTCAGCATGTCAGGCCAGTAAGTCAAATCCTTGCTCGAACTCTCTGGAGTATTCTCCACTTTGATAATGGATAGCTTGTACGTGATCGGCATTCGATCCAAAGGCTCCAGCGATCTGCATCTTGACTCGGTCAAGTCCTCATTGAAGTAATTTCGCCATGAGACCTCGAATCCTCTAAGGCTACGTGCGTGCGACAGCACCTGGCGGACGATCTTAACGTTAGCACGAAGTGCTTCAATTCCAGAGAATGTGGTACTCTTCTCCTGCGATTCCCCTCGGAAAAGTCGAACATCTAAGATGCAGGTGCGGATGTAACGAAAGTGTTTCGAACACGCCAGAGAACGGAGGGCACTATCAACATTCGATCCGTGGATCTTGTCCCCTCTGAAAATGAGATAGACGTGAAGCGTCCAGGCCGTTCCTCCATAAAGAATGGAGACCGCTTCTGCATGAACCTTTTTGCTGACCACAAGTATCGTTGTATGGAAAGTACGATCAGTGTAGCAATTCACAGGATTCTTGTCATAGTGATCAATACGTGATACTCGCGCCTTTGAGATGAAAAGCTCTCGGTATATTTGGAGTCGTAGTTCAGTGGGCAAGGACATGAAGGTAGCCATATAGGCCGATGGACTTCGAAAGTATGAGATGTCTAGCAGGTGGTGCAACGTAAGTCCCTATCCAAATGGATGGATGATTGTAGTTCAGCTCTCACTGTCTTCCTAAATTATGACTCCCGCCCAATTTCGATGCTTGAAGCTGATGTTCGACCCCATCATCAGGCGATCAGAGCTGTATTCGATTATTCTTTGCTTCCAAGACCTCTCGATCCGTCAGCAGGTGGAACTTACATTGATAAGGGTGCTCATCGCGCGGCTATGGTTGAGACGTTCATGGATCGATGGAGGTCTGCGGATGTAATATTCCGACGGTCAAGATCATTGTCACCATGGTGGAGCCTAGAGTGAGCGAGGGTGTCAGCTTGTCTCAGATATCCGAGATCAGAATCTCGCCTCATGAGCGTAGCGAATGGTGGAGCCATGGTTAGTAATCAGCATCGCGGCCCGAGTGTACTTGGGCGGCGGAGGGCCGGAAAAACTTCGGCAATGTTGAGAGACCTTTTTCGCGCGCTTTCTACCTTCACGTGTCGGGAACTTGCTATGAAAAGGAGATGGGAAGGAGCTGGATGACGATGACCGCCTGCGATGTTTGATACGGCGCGTCATGAACCTCACGAATCACCATCGGCTCTCGGGCAAACTCGAGACATTTTCCTGCCTCCCTTGTCTGATGCAATTGAGTCAATCATTGCCCAGACATCTCGGAAACGCAAGCTCACCCTCACTGACGCTGAACACGGAAATGACATCGGAGAAGCATTTACCATAAAGGTATGGTTATATGGTAATGTGAGGGATCTCTGTTGACAGGATCATTCAAGTCGCACCCATTACTTCCGTCCCCGCGAGCACAAAAGCTGATACCAAGGTTACAACTGCCACGATCATGTCTGCCTCTGGCGTACCTCGACCCACTTGGAGACCCCAACGACCTTCCAGGCCCCAATTTATTCTCAGCACATATTGAAGTCCTCGAAGAATCTGTGCATAAAGAGCGATGGTCAAATCAACCTATGGTCTTGATTGCACAGTCAGCTATCAACGACGCGCTCTTTGCTATCGAGCATGTAGAAGATCGGATCTACGCAATGTGTAGGTTGGGAAAGTGGGTGACTGTGAAGACACTCCAGCAATTGCATAACGTACCGATCGATATTGTACGCCCGCGGAAGAGACAACCTCAGGAGCAGCCAGGGCTGCCAGGAGACAAATGGTGGAGTACTGCGGCAATCGATTTCAACCCTGAGAACAGATATGACCAGGGCAAGGAGTCGGGCGTCGAAGACACTCGCGCTGTGCGATTGTGTTTGCAACCGGCCCAACAGAAATCAGCTGCACCGGCTCAAATTACCCAAGAGATATCCCAACCCGTTCTGCAACCCGTTCTGCAGGATCAGACTGAAAATATAATGACGGATGTGGTGGAGGCAGCAGCGCAAGAGCCAGAGGAGGTGTTCAGAATGATAAGGGTTCAGTACCAAGAGGCTTTGTATACATCTAAGGTAGGCATATTTCCGCATGAGTTTAGCGATATTACTGATTGCAAATTAAGTCGTCATTGGCCTATTTTGCAAAAGGCCCATTGTCTCGAGCACGAGCTGCCTTTTCTGTCCCGGAGGGCTCTGTCAACAATTACTTGCCTCTGATTTCATTTTTGAGATCTTGCATCTTGTCACTCGCTATTATGGACACCAAGTATCGGGAAGTGTTGCCGGGACTGGTCAACGAATTACCTTTCGAACCGCTTTCGGACAACGAACATACAACGGTAGTTGAAACGATTAGCAAAAAGATTCGCAGGTCCCGAAAAACCAGCGTTGGCAGAAATGGCCTGTATCCAGGAGAGGAAGCCAGCATTGCTCGATGGTGGCTTGGTAGAGATCGTTCTTCTGTTGCTTGCGATTCCGGTGATGCTAGAGAAGAAGCGACCAAGTCAGCTGTGCTTGAGCAGAGGGCTAGAGAAACTCAAATGCAAATCATTCTCTCGCTTGAGACTCTTGCACTTGAATCGTCGGCGACAAGCCAGCCAGTGGAGAAGTTGCCTTCAACAGATATTGTTCAAGGAGACGATGGCTCACAGAACAAGATAAAGAAGAAATCGAAGAGACGCCAGGATCTTATTATGTCATTAGATCTACTTGTGGACCGCCTGTGCATTTGGCAGTCAATGAACGTGGATGAGACGAAGACCTCAAATAGCGAGGACAGGCCTATACCTCAGCATGGAGCAAAATCAACAGCCAAAGCAGCAGGCAGCGATCATTTGCGGCAATTCTGTGTAGACGTTGTGCTCCCTTTGTGAGTTTCTTTCCCACTTGCTATGCGATTGCTTGTTGCTGAGGTTTATAGCTATGGAGCACGCCTGCCAGAGTTGACGACTTTGCTCTGCCAAAAGCTCGGAGGACTTAAACAACCTTCGCCTAGGCGCCCACCACTACCGAAAGCTGTATCATCTTATGCAGCACTAAAGCCAGGCGCATCGGTGCAAAGACCGCAGATCCGAAGACCTCAACGCACTCTAGAACGTGTGCTGACCGACGAGCGATCTACCTCCCAAAAGCCGCCACCGTCCCTGTCACGATCTGCCACTGACCCTATCTTGCCCCAAGTGAAGCGCGAAATCAGCGACACACCGTTGTCGTCAATACCCCAAAACAGAGTTGCAATGCACAAGCGCTATAGCCAGCGAGAAGTAGATTTGCACGCAACATCACGAGCTACCGAAGCTAAGCTCAAGAAGAAAGCGAGAGTAGAGCGGGAGCTTCAAGGTGCCATCGCCGCCTTGAAGAAGCCGAATCCTCGCATGGCGGTCAAGGAACTAGTCGAAGACGCAGAGAGAAGGGCAGCAGCGTCACATCCGAGAAGTATAGCATGCTCAGCTGAAGTCTACCTTCTTTATGCTAAATGTCTACAGAGCCTAAAAATCCTGTTCGCAATCCTTTCGCCCAAGGTGCTCAAGGCACTCAGGTTATGGCTACGCCAAGCAACAATAGACACAAGAACGTCTACGGTGACCTTCCACGTTTTCCACGGCAAAGCATAGCGTCATTGCCTGAGCTAGAAGAAGTCCCACCATCAAGCATCTCATGTGTGCTTTCGTCTTCAGAGAAGGCACAACGATCGCCCTTCTTAGCCCCGGACAGCACAAGAAAGCCCAACAACAGCGCTTTGCCTGTTGCTGAGACACCGACGAGGGGTCCATCCAAGCTTTGGGGTTGTCCTCCGATCTCTACTGCGGCGACGGAACCTGTAACTGACACATCTCACCCATCGCCTCTATCAGCAGTGTCGGAACTATCCCACGCCTCCAATGACTTATTTAACTCTGCCCACTGGCCTTTGCTGAATTGTGAGATGTCATCGAATCTTTGTTACTCCTATCAAGCCAAGCAGTGTGAAGATATTGCCACTCATGCAACGCCAGTCAAAGCTCCGTCCGCTGCGAGCAATTCTTTGGAAAGATCGACCAATGCTGTCTCGTCGCCACTATCGCTGGAGAAAGAGAAATCTTTGTACGCAGCTTTGGGATGGGACGATGATGTTGACGAACTGTTATGACCTTCGAGTCTCTATTCTGCATCTAGCGTCAGTATTAATTGTAAGGAAGTAACGAGTTTCGCGGCGTATGAGTGCGTTAGCAAAGGAGACAGGTACATATTTCATGCTAGAAGGAGGTGTAGCGTGGTGTTTTCGGTCCCAGCATTCGTCACTATAGGACGATGTGTTTCGCGGATAGAAGTACCAATCTTTGGGTGTGCTATCAGAGGAGATGCTTTTTACATGAGCGCTGAATGTCTCGAACCATACCATACCAACAATTCAACGGACGCAACACAAAATTCATGTTCCAGATTGTCACTGTCACTTTCTATCAATAAAATGCCGGTCATTCATTCTGTCAAAGCGAGCTAAGATAGATCTATATAACGCTAGTCCTAAAAAGTAACGAAGTAGAAACGCGAACACGTCCTCCACCCTCCACGTCTTGTAGATTCATTTCATCCCTTCACAGATTCCAAAAGGCACCACGCATTGATTTACTTGTAACCTCGTCAATACTGATTCCACTTTGTTCCTGCCAGGTTCTGCAGTTCACTCTCCTCTAATATCTTCTCACAGAATGGCCCCCCGCAAAAGTAACATATCGCAAGTCAATGCTACGGGCGAGGATAGCACTCCGGTCAAAGAGCGCGAAGGTATCAATATTGAGGTATGTTATGAATGCCCTTCCACCCGTGTTCTTCTCTCACCTCTGATGTGTCCGTGTCCTTGATTCCCCTCAATGGCTCGATCGTGAAACTCTCTTCGCACGTCACTCCTCTCCTTCCTGGCTCCCGTTCTCCACTACACAAAATCCCACGGCTAATAGTCCGCTACGGCAACTAGGACCTCTCCCTCCCCCGCACGATGGTCCAACGTCTCGCCAAAGGCGTCCTCCCCGCCAACACCTCCCTGCACAAAGACGCCATCCTCGCCATGAGCAAAGGCGCCACCGTCTTTATAAATTACCTCGCCCACGCCGCCAATACCGCCTCCCTCTCCGACGGCAAACGCACGATCCCGCCCAACGCCGTCATCGAAGCCCTTGCGGAACTCGAGTTTGAGAGTTTCGGGCCGAGGGTGGAGGCCGAGTTGAAGAAGTTCAATGAGGTGCAGACGGGGAAGCGGAATGAGTATCGGAGGAAGGTTAAGCAGGGCAAGATGAGTGGGGTGCAGGGGGATGATGGCGGTGAGGAGGAGGGGGAGGAGGAGGGGAGGGCGAAGAAGAGGGTTAGGAGGGAGGAGGGGGATGAGGTATTGGATGACAGGGATGAGGGGAGGGAGAGGAGGGAGAGCGGGACGGGGGATCCGAGCGCGCAGTTGCAGACGGGGTATAGGGAGTACGAGGCCGAGGACGCGGACGACGACGACTTTGACGCGGACGGGCAGGGAGGTGAGGAGGGGGACAACGATGCGTCGATCCGGCCGAGAGGCGCGCAAGACGCAGAGGAAGAGGAGGAGAAGGAGGAGGAGGAGGAGGAGGAGGAAGAAGAGGAAGAAGACGATGAGGATGAATATCCGGACGAGGGGAGACGGCTTAGTTCGGTGGAGAGGGAGGCGAATGGGAGTTTCGGGAGGCCCGGCGAGACGCCTGGGACGTCGGCGGACGAAGGAGCGAGCGAGGATGAGGACAGCGATTGAGGGACGCGCTCGGATACGGATCTCACACCAAAGGGAGAGAGCGAGCGTGGCGGGTGTGGGTTGGGCATGCTCCGTCTGGGAACGAGACGCTTGGGCTAGTTGAGATGGGACAGAGACAATCTACGCGGCCGGCTCTTGCGGTGGCTTCTCTGACGGACTGGGCGAAAGGGGCTCGATGCGAGCGTGGATATCATTTGCATAGCGTTTGTCTAGCGTGCTAAGATTCGGAGACGGGGGGGGCAGTGACGTGGGCCTTGAATTCCACGATGTGAGGACGCTGCTGCATCGGTCACATCCGTCTCGCGGTGTGAAAAGGCTCCGTAAGTCTGGCTGTCTCATGAGAGATCGAACACGGTCGTTTCATTCCTCCATGACCTCCTCTGCCACCGCAGCTCCCTCATCGCCCCACAACCCATCCAGTCTGAATTCCTCCGCCCATTCCTTGACTACTACCTTGTCACCCGCACCCCCCTCCCCAGCCTCAATCTCTTTGGGCGCCTCGACCCACCCTCTGATCCTGCCATCCCGCCAATCCGTCAGCACGCCCATGGCCGCGCTCTGCAGGTTCGGCACGCCGCCCTTCCCCAACCTGCCCCGTTTCCTCGCAACCTGGATCAGGAAATCGGTCGTGACGTCGCCGTTGGCATCCGTAGACACGAGCGTCGAGGGTGGGAGGCCGTATTGGTCGAGCAACGGCTGTAACGTGGCTTCGGAGCGGGAGAGACGGTGGATGAGCAGTGTGATGGCCGGGATGGGGTCGGTGATTGCGGAGGGTGGGAGGGCGGAGAGGAGGGTTAGGTTTGCCTGATTGATTTGCTTTGAAGAGAGGTGGGGGGGGGTTGCGCCGTTCGCGCCTTGGCTGGAGGAAGAGGGAAAGACTATACCGGGGGAGTCGAGCAGTTTGAGTTTGTTGTCGAGTTTCACTTCTCGTAAAGTGGTTGTTACGCCAGCTTCTGCGCCTACGGGGCATGCGGTTGAAGATGAGCGAGAAAGGCGAGAGGTTAGGACGTTGATGACAGAGGATTTGCCCACGTTGGGGTAGCCGACTATGCCGACTGTGGTGCTGCGTTTGAGCTTTTTGGAGGAAGCGTAGGATTTCAGGGCGCGGAGTAGAGTTTCGCTTGTGCCTTTTACTGTGAGAGCTTTGTGGTCAAATGTGCGGGCGTTGGGCGCTGATGTGTTCGCTCGAAGGGGGAGAGTAGGAAAATAACGGCGGAGGTAGATGAGCCAGGCTTTCAGTACAGGTGGAGGTACAAGATCAATCTTGTTCAGGATGAGTATCAGCCGTTTTGACCCGGCATCGGCAGCGGTGATTTCCCGTTCTATTTCTCGAGAGCGAGTACCGTTAGGATCGCGGGCATCGAGGATGTAAAGGAGGATGTCAGAGGTCGAGAGAACGGATTTAAAGACCTTGTCGAAGGCGCGGCGAGAGAATTCGAGTGCTGGGGGACGGGAGGTTGGGAGAGGGTTCACGGTTGTGGGGTCAGCGCCGCCTTCTATTTCATCATCATCTTCCATTTCCTCGTCGTTTTCATCTGGCTCGTTCTCATACTCGGCTGCTCGAGCTCTAGCAGAGGCTAGCAGAGCGCTCATGGGATTTGCGGAGCTATTGGGCGTGTCTTCGTCCATGTCCTCATCATCGAGTAGGTCCGAGAGCGCATCCTCGCCCTCCACTTCTTCTGCTACTTGGACATTTTGGTCTGCTGATGCCCCAGCCTTCGTGACTCTCGCTTCTTCTCTCTTCCTCTGAAATTCCTCCTCCTTCAAGCGCTTTTTCTCTTCGATCTCATGCAGGATTCGGTCTTTGTAAGGGAAGAGATTAGGGACTCCAGGATCCTTTTTCAACCGCGATCGCCATTCCGGATTCTAAAAGATGGGTGAGCTATGTCAGGCGCTGAGATGCTGCAACGGACTATACATTCTTGGCAAGTTTCCTTTGTTTTCGTTGCTTCGCAGCACTTGCCTTCTCAATCTTGTGGCGCAATCGCACCGGAGTGCGTTTCGACTTGGGCTCTGTAATTCGATTAGTGTATGGTACGACGGAACAATTTACAAAAGGTGTCTCACTCCCAGGTTTATTAGCCATACTGAATTCTGTGTGACTTGTTTAAGCCTGCTTCTGCTGCGATTGCGGTTTAGAAAAGTTCGTGCCGAGTTATATCCGCACGCTAGTCTCAACTCGTTGTAAGGGTCCACTCAGCCAAAATAGTTTCTTGTTTGCATTTTCGATTTCGCTTTCTGCTCGCGGGTCTTCTTGAACAAGCTCGGAGTTGCTCGGGACAGTATAGAACTGGAAGCATTTATAGATGCAGTTATCGGAGGGGTTTTTTAACGTGAAGCCAGTGCTCCCTCCTCGAAAGCACCGAGTACATGTAGGCATCCATTGTTCTTAGGGCATTTGAAAAAAAGCGACCCGTTGCTGTTCTTTATTCTGGAGTCCTACAGCCTAGAATCTTACTTTGACAGCACATCTGGTAAGAGGTGCCCAAGAGAAGGTGAGTAAAACCTTTGTCAAATCAAATACTCTATTTGAATGCAAGATATGACCTGAGTGACCAATGCTATGGATACCAGGCCGAGAGGTTTTTGCAGGATAGCCTTGTCTAGATTCATTTTCTCACCTTCGGCACTACCTCATCGGCCCAGCACTCAGAGTCCCGTAAAATGCCCTTGCTAGAGGAGAGCCCAGCCTTTACGGGCAAACCAGAGACCCACATCTGTGGCGGAATCCTCTTTGATATGGATGGAACCATAGTCGACTCGACGGACGCTATCGTCAAGCATTGGCACAAGTGCGTTCTTCCCAGTCGCCCATTGTGTTCGAGGTATGAAGTAGCTTACGGTCTGTAGAATTGGTAAAGAACTAGGCGTAGACCCAGCCGTCATATTGCAGTCTTCACACGGAAGGAGATCGATAGATACGCTGCAGCTGTACGATCCAAGCAAGGCCAATTGGGAGTGTGAGTGGTTCAGCTTTGCTCCGTGCCTGCATATTGACACGCGTCGAGCTAATGAAAATTAGACGTCAGTCACATTGAAGGCTTGATCCCGAAGCAATTTGGCCTCGACGCTGTTGAGGTACCTGGGGCCAGGAGTGGGTCAAGTTGCGATCTTCATCTCAAAGAAGGCACGCTGACAACCGAAACCTGAAGACTTGCTCGCATCGCTCGAGGCAGCTAAGGCACCGTGGGCAATTGTAACAAGTGGTACACGGCCTCTTGTAACTGGATGGCTTGACGTTATGAAGCTTGCCCATCCTCGGAAGCTGGTCGTTGCGGAAGATGTGAAAGAGGGAAAGCCACGTTGGTCAAGTTCTGATCAGTGGTTGAGAGATCGTATCGGTGGACACTGACGAGAGTAGATCCCGAGTGCTATCATCTGGGGCGACAAAAGCTTGGCCTAAGCGCCGATACCAGGGTTCTCGTGGTGGAGGACTCTCCGGCCGGCATCCGTGCTGGAAAGGCTGCGTCTTGCGATGTGGTTGGGCTAGCGACGACGCATAGTATCGCGCAACTGAGAGATAATGGCCCTGACTGGATCGTCAAGGATCTTGAAAGCGTTCGATTTGTCAGTAGAAACGCGGATACAAGGGAAGTTGCGATAGAGATTTCGAACTCGCTAGAATAGAAGGGCAATGATCTTCCGCAGGCATGTTTGCCAGCGGCAAATGTACTTGGTACCCAGGTGGAGTAGTAGGTACTTTAGTAGTGGGGCAGTGGTCTGGTATCAGTGGTATGTGACCGACAGAGATCTAGATTTGAATGGTCCAGGTACTCGTATCTTGAATCATACCTAGCAGACGTTGGTGCTGTTGGATCATCGTCGGGAAGCGCGAAAAGGAGGCTCGACTCTTGATTTTCTCATTTGCTCTAGTGCACAAAGACTAGCGCCACCAATTACCGGATCCAGACGTCGTCTTGTTGGCTTTTCGGCTAGACTTTCGCAGATCGTAGAGTAAAGGGGCAAAGATCAGCTTTACGCGACGATCATTGCGCTTTGGGGCAATTTGTTATTCTGCGGAAACACGGAAACAGATGCGACGAATGATATGACCATGAGACCTTGGGCGGTGTGGCTAGTCCCAGATTCAAACGGCCTGTCGGGCCTTAGCATTTAGCACAGCACCCTGCGTTGCAGTCTGCACTGTGTCGCAGTGTCGCAGCTGAGTGCTCCCTTCCCCGTTTTGTGTAAAGCGCGACAGGGATTATCCCCTGAGGCTTGTGGCGTCCTTTAGAACAGCTGAAGCACAGCTTCCAGAAAGGCGCCGCCGTTTGGCTTGGTTATGCGTTAAATGGTTAGAGCAGGACTCTTTCTTAGTAAGAAAGGGAAACCGGGGAGAAGCGGCGGTTTGACAGCACAGCGCCAAGAGCCTCTGTAATCTATTCCAGTAGGTATCTAACAATTCATTCGCGCCATAGTGCGAGGTAGTCATCAAGACAATACGAAGTATCTTCGCCCAGTGTGCATTTCCAATCGGCCAATTGCCTCGGCGTGTGAGATTCCTTTTAGGATGTAGACACTCGTAACAGAGTCTTTTCGAGTTGCTCAGGTCTCACGTATTCTGGAGGCTTGCAGGCACGGACTCCGCAGGCTGAGTACCGATCCATTTTGGCACTCGCAGTGCCGTGGACCTAGGCATCTTGACAGCTGTCTCACAATAATCGAGTGGCCCGGTCTGCCGGTAAGAGGGGTGAAGAGGCGGGGGGTAATAGAGAAGGATGGATTTCCGACGATCTCGATGATCTGCAAAGGCTGCAAGGGAGAAAATATCATCCGGAAATCCTTTGGGAGCCTCAAACCTCCCACTCCAACGTCGTCATGATCATCCCGACCAAAACGCGGTCCCCGACTCTCCGACTTGTAACGACTATACTCTGATCCAACCATTTGCCGAAAGGTGCGCACAGCTGCATCTTCATATCCGGGACCTTACGGTCTGGAACACGGCCATCTCATCGTCTCAGAGATGCATCTTTCCTTTCAGGCAGCTGATTGCTCTTTGACTAGATACTGAGTCTACCGAGTGTTCTGTAACATGTTCGCGCACCGCCTTACGGAATCCTCCCCCACTGCCACATGCTGCTTACTCCCAAATACTAATTAGTACTAATGCAGTCAGCGTGTATCCATGTATCCATGTATCCAGAAATAGGTCCCTGCATCACCGGCGCGATCGTGCCAACAACGTCAGTTTGCCTCTTTGCCTTGCAACAGTTGAATGAGTTGTGCACTCGTGTTAGTGGTAGTGGAAATTACATAGACTTTACACGTCGAGGGACCGGAGAATATACGGAGCCAGATCTGTACGGAGCTCAAACGATGGACCGATGAGATGGCAAAAGTATCCAGGATCAAAAATAGCATAATCGAGGGAAGGACCGTGATTGCGGCCAGGGGTATCTATCTATAATCTTGGAATAAAGTAGCGGTAGGCCTCGTGGCAGATCTTAGCGAATGACCGCGGAGCATCTTCTCTGTGCGCTGGAGTGCCAGTGCCAGTCTCTGCCTGTGGACGGTGACGACAGCCGGTCATGTGTAGATGGGTACATTTATGCTTTGGACGATGTGGAAATTGATGACCATGCAAGGGGAAAGTCGAGATACCTCGTGTCCCGGGTACCGATCTGAGTCCTCGGAATCTTCTCGCTTCGACTTTTCTGCATGCGGCATATGTGGAGGATGATTTTCTTGAGGCGCGCGGTGATTGAGTGGATGACTGAGGGTTGGAAATTGACCAAGGGAAAGCCTCGACCGCCCTCCCAGTTGTGATGCACGATTGCAGCAGGCAGACCCAAAGCCTGATTTGCACGGCAGGGAAGTCTTGGTACCCGAAGCCTTGGCAGTGACTGGGGGCTAAAGGGATGCTGAGAGGCTAGGACTGAAGAGGACTGAAGAGGGAGAGCTAGCATAGCCGCTAAGGATGGGGCAAGGAACAGGGGTAAGATGGGTCGAGTGGTGCGAAGGAGGGAAGGAGGGAAGTAGGGAAGTACATGGAGGCTACGACGAATACCGTTCGGCGTCCGCCAAGTAGTGTGCTGCGTGCTAAAGGGCCCAAGGGCCCAAGGGCCCATTGCCCTCCATTCCTTAGCGGTGCCCCTAGCCGCGGGGCCCTCCCGGAGCTGTCGCGCCGTTCGTCGGTATCTTTTTCGCCCTCTCACTCTTCTCTTCCTTTCCCAAATCCATTAAACAGTTAGTCCTCTCGTTCTTTCACATAGTAAATACTACCTAATCCCCTCCTCTTCCCACTGCTCACCCTCTTTTAATCCTCACACTCGCTCAACCAACTTGCTCATTCTTCCGGACCCCTCACATTCGCTTTTGCCTCCTCTCCTGCCAGTCCATACTTAGATACTTTCCCCCCCTCCCAAGTTCTGCCAATCGCAGTGACCCACTAATCCCCGGAACCGCTTGAACCACCCTGCAGAACGTACCTTGTCATCACCAGATCAGTCGGTCAACATATCAAGTATCCGCCCCGGATCATCCATAACAGCTGAAGCTCTTCGGTCTTCGGCAACTCCTTGTCTCAAAAGGTACTGGGCTGCCCGCAGATTCCAGTATATTATCAAGCCTTGGCTTGCTTGCTCTCGCGACCTCTTCGATTCCCGGCCATACTCCCGCCAACACCCCTTTGCGAAACATGGTCAATTGATTCCCACAATGGCGCACAGTCACTACGAATACTCTCAACCCGAGTCTATGTTCCCGGCTGCTGACTCCGGCTATCATTTCCCGGGATCAATGCCAAAGAACGAGTCGCAGGATTACCACACCGCCGAAGACACACCATTTCAAGTCAACTATAAACCGTACAACGAACGACCAGGATATCCGCCCCAGAATGTAGGCAACACGGACGACGGCGACTTGGGAACTCGTTCCCGTCTCACGCAAGAGCAGCTAGCCACGCTGGAAGCTGAATTTGCCGAGAGATACAAGCCGAACACCGAGTACAAGAAGACTCTGGCCGAAAGGATGGGCGTTGAGTTTCAAAAAGTCAACGTAAGTGACTTCACTGCGGGCGTCATTTTTCGTATTGACCTTGATCGCAGAACTGGTTTCAGAATCGCCGGGCTAAGGCGAAACACCAGAACCCTCAGGAGCGGAGATATGATGTTTCACCAGATCAAGAGACCCATCGAGGTCCGGCATCCGCATTCTCCGCGGAGTACGAAGGAATGCCTCAATCTTACCCGTCAGAAAACTTCTCTTCCCCAGGACAAGGCCCAGTCTTGTCAACAGATTTTGCGACCTCCTTTGACTTCCCCAACTTAGAGGAAATGAATCGACAGTATAACGCTAACATAGACGGCCTTCCCAATTTCAACAACAATCCATCTTTGCAACCCGGATTTCCCACTGCTACAGGAGCCGATCCTATGTGGTCGCCCGACTCCTATGATCAGATCCTGAAGATGCCTGCTCAAGCGGTTGTTGAACAAGACCCGTTTCGATGGCCTCCAGATTCCTTCGCTGACGCATCTGCCCAAATGCAGGGCCAAGGCCAAAGGTTTGCCCCTGGTATTACCAATGCTCAACCTCAACAAATGTATCACACTGCTATTGACGGGAGCCCTGTTGGTAATCCTTCAGCCCAAAGCTTTGTCACCACATCTTCGGAGGGAGGCGAGCATCAGGAATTCATGACTCCACCACAAGGGACTTCTCCAATGCGGAGTCTCAACCAGTCCATTTTTCCGCATCGAGGGTCAGATTCATCTGACCTGGCGGCAAATCTTGATACAATACACATCCAGCAGTCACGGACTGGACTCGGAGGACTACGTGGAACATCCAATCCCGCATCTACAACTGCACTTGTCTCTCCTACTGGTCTTGCGACGCCTCAAGTTAGTCCTGATGCTATGATGATCAAATCGCCCTTCGCAGCGGGCCCTTCTGACCTCACCGCGAGGAAAAAGCGCCCACGACCGTTGGCCCTTCAGAACGATTCTAGCCGAAGCGTATCATATACGGGACCTGTAACATCGTCTTCGCACCTGCGAGCGTCCCCCTCAGGTTCAAGCAAACAATCACCAGTTCGCCGTATCAGATCGACGGGAAACAACCTGAATGTCATGACTGGGAGAGTAGCGAAATCGGGCACGGCATCTGCCCAAATGTCCCCTCGGAACTTTGAATCGTGCTTTCAACTGGCTTCACTAACCGAATCTCAGCCCAGCGCCTCTATCAACGCTCACATTTCTCAAATACCACGTGCTGAACCGAATCTTCTCACGCCATGTTCTGCCACCTTCACACCACAGGCTCATGCCACGTGGCCAAACTATGCCTCCAGTTGCAGTCCACTGGCTTCGAATTGGGAACCAAACGTCCATGACAGTGACACCTCTGCTTACGCTGGTCAACAAGGCTTCAGCTTGCCTCCATCACCTCCCGTTTACCAAAACGCAGCCTGTCAGATATCATTCGAACAACAGGCACATCCCCAGCAGCAGTTTACGTTTCATTGCCCTCCCCAGTCCGCCCCTCCGCATTTGACAAGCTTCTTTGACGCCTCGCCTCCAATGGCAGCTGACGGGTTCAATGGGGGCTGGCCTACTCCGTCAGTCACACCCCCGGAGCCTTACCGACACGGTCCACAGATGCCTTTGCCAATGCGGCCAAATCACACGCTCCATCATAGTCATAGTGGGCCAATGAATTTCTTTGCAGGCCCACAACAAGGCTTCGCGAGCTCCCATCCCAGTATGGGGCCTTTCCAGCCTTACCAAACGCCTTTCCAAAGCACGCCTCCTGCGCCCAAAGAGCTCGACATCAAAATTGACCTTGGACCGCCTGTTCCGTCTCAGCATGGGCAAGAAGTTAAGACCTATACTTTCAACCATAGCACGCCAAAAGATTTCTCGCCGGGCACCGGAAAGAAGTAGGCATTAGCGGCCCATCCCGGTAGACTAGACCACGAAATGTGTCATCGGGGGTCCTCGACTTGGACCGCAAGCCTCCGGAGCGAGGAAGCACGTCTTGAGCGAACAGGGGTCTTTGAAAAGCGTCGACCCAACATGTACGAGTAATACGCATCTTCTCAGCATGCGCCGCACGAGAGTCAATGGCTGCTTGGAGAAGAACATTTGTTTTCGCAAGCCTGCGTGGAATATCGGTCTCGACAGACACATCCAACTTAATACACTAATACTAATTCGCGGTCGATATTCGAGGCGCATCTACATAACGACGTTCCTTCACTGTCACGCATATAGATTTCTCTGCACGGGCAACAAGATTGATTGTTCTGCTATCGTCTGCCAATTCCACCTGATTACACCATGTTACTTTAGCGGGGCGACGGGGAGCGAACGGGCAGGTCATACCCCAAAACGGCGGAAAGGGAGCATTTGTCCTTGGCGCATGTGGTTGTACGATATGGCGGGCGTGTTGATTGTCGTTTGTTGCTTGGATATGTCCGGCAGAAGTTTGTTCGTCGACGGTGGCGATGACGGGAAGTACAAGAGATGCGATAGGTGGAATATACGCTGGGAATCATGCATATCTAGCAACGGCTCAAGGCCAGCTTTCACATAGTCACGATCATCGTCCAGAGCGCTTCTCCATTCGTTGCGAATCCATCAGACATTTCCTAACCCGGTAGCTGTGCACAAGCCACGGGCGTTTTTCCCACGACTTTCGGACCATGGAGCCTTTCCTCTCTGAGCGTTAGTGGGATGAGCTCCTTCCCTTTCGCAGCTGCTCCCCTCCTCTAGTCTCATACGCGTAAGATTACCTCCCTCAAGTACTTCCTACTTTACACTCTTTACTGTACTTACCTATACGAGCATCGAGATAGACGCCAATCACCCGCTGTCATCTGTATCTGTGTGGTGATCAGAATCAAGGGATCTGACTCGTTGCTTCTTTGTGTAACTGTGTTGGTGATTGGTGAGTCCGGAACATGCTTTGCCTACCTCCAAGCCCAACAGTGTCGCCCCGGTCCTTTGTCAGGTACATTCGTAGATCAAACGCTACCGAACCATACTTCCGGGTTTCCCTCCGATTGGCAACGTCCTGTCCGCTCTCGTCCGCCACCATCGCCGCTGTCAACATTTGGCCCATCCCTGCCCGGACCTTCAACTACCGAAGCTATCCTATCCGACCATCCTAAACGATTGTTTAACCTTCACAAAATCCCCTCCATCGTTGTTCATCAGTCATCACCATTCCTTACACCATTTCCTTGGCTTCTCTAAAAAGTTGGCAACGGCCACCCCACGCACCCACACGCCCAACGCCAAAATTAAAATAAGAAAAAGCCTCCGGGCCAGCCATCCTTTCATGCAACATCCCAATCCAGAAGCACCATCCGTGCTGCAACCAGCTGTCTGCAGACTCTCCATCGCTTACAATGTCCCCTTGGAGCTCTCCACCAAATGATCGTCCTGGGAAAAACGAAGTTGGACAGATTCTGTAGTTGGGGGCAAAAGGGGGGGGGGGGAGGATTTTGCTTCGCCCCCAGCTGCATGCACGATGCACGCAATTGCATTCTCCTGACTGAGGCTGTGCCGTATCGTGCATGGAGAGGGTGAGGGTGATGATGAGGTGAGGTGAGGGCACGAGCGTTTTTTCTTGGCGCCTTTTCTCGCACTGGCTCAGCTTACGTTCTAATTAACGGAGAGGGATATGGGATGTGTCAGACCCTTGCGGAGATTGTATTGGGATTGCAGAAAACCCTGCGCACATGTCCTCGCGACTGGGATTTTCTATGGTTGCCTACAGGGGGTAACTGGTGACGATGATGATGCCGTTACTGATAGACTTTGTCCGTGCGAACGTTTTGGCACTGTTAAGTTTTCCTGGCAAGATTTGGGCGCTCTTGCGTTATCTGGCAGCCTTGTGTGTACAGTGTGGACATTTTGTGCGTGGGGAAGTTTCGGGGGATTAAAGGACGCGGGGGAGTGTATTTGCTTAGGCTGTCAGAGGTGCATGGGAGGTGGGTGGGTATGCATGTGGGTGATTAAGCTGAATGCTTGTGCCTGCGCCCGTGCCTGTGGTGGTGCTGGCGGTGCCGGGTGTGGCACTGGCACGGGGCTCCTCCTCCATGGACTTCTGGAAGCGGCTTCTGCAGCACGTATCTCGTACGCCTGTGGGTGTGGCAATGTCGGGGAGAGCGGGTTTCTTTCATTCGCCGTCTCGTCATGCAGGTGATTCTCGTGCTCTGGAATCATTGTTGTTGGCTGCTGTGAACGCAGCGATGAGGCGACGGCCCTCATGCACGGTTTCGCGAAACTGGGGACTCGGGATCGATGCTACAGCCTCACCCTTTTTCCCTCTGCAGCCTCACCCTTTTTCCTTTGCAGCCTCGTCGTCCCCTCGGCTCGCGGCGAGCGAGCATTACCGCGTCCGTGAATCGTCCGCCTCGAATGTGGTTGCGAAAATTATTTATCCCCCTCCGTCTTCGACCTGAAGGATACGAGGTACGGGCAACGTATGCTGCTGCACCTGCAGCACCTCGTAGCCTTGCTGCAGGCTGTCGACTTTTTCCCTGCAGGGTGTTCGACTTCTTGGCGCTAAGGCCGCGGATTTGGGGGGGGGGGGCGATTCGCGATGCCTCACACACATTTACACTTTGCTCGACGGTATTTACTTTTCGCTGTACCGGGCCCCCATCTGCCAGCTTGATGTCGCCAGCGCCAACCGAGCCGGTGGAGGGTGGGAGGGTGTGAGGGCGGTTTTTGGGGGGGGCCTTTTTTTCCTTGGACGCGTCGTCGCTTCGTGAGGCTCGAATGCTTTGTTCCTTCGTCTTCCCCCTGGGCCCTGCAGCTGTGGTACCTCTCAGATGGAAGCAGTATCCTGCAGTCGCCGCGATCGCGACGCACCCTTCCCTCTCCGCCGGCATGATTTGCAGGCTTCGACTCGTTTACCTGTTCAGGCCGTCATCGACTACGGGAGCGCAGGATGGGGGCTCGTACATGGACGGTCATTACGATGCTCGGTGCGCCGGCTTTCTCGAAATAGATCCGTCATGATCTGACACACATATGCAGTACCTCTGTATACATACATCGGAACCAGGTACATCAGGCACACAGAACGAGGGTATATCAACGCCACCCAGCGCCGCTCCACGCGTCTAAGGGATCTCAGCTCGCTCGTAAGGACAGAGGCGCCAGAAATGGTTTTTTGATTCCCCGAACGCCCACGCAATGATCTATGACTCCAGAAAGTGCAAATACGACGGCAACGTCACCCAACCTTGCGAATCCTATCGACTCGGTCAAGTCCGGTGGGGTCCAGTGGAGGTCACTTCATCAGCTTGTCGACCGTCTCCCGTTCGGCGTTGATGGCAGCTTGCAGCTTCCGGGTCTGGCGCATTGCCTCATCCCTAGGGAATTCGTCAGTTGTTGTCACTATACCTACAGATTCCGTGCAACGTACCGTGCAGACTGCAACTCCATAACCTCGATTTGCGCCTGGTTCATCCGCCCGACCACCTCTTCCATCTCCAGATCCGCCTCACCCAACGCCCTCTCCAATTCCGCAACCCTCTTCTCTAAGAATTCAGTCTTGAGCGCCTCATCAAGCGTCATACCCAACCCGGTCGTCGTCCTGTCCAGTCTGGGGGAGCGACCGCCAAACATTGTTTTGGGGGACAAGGGAGAATTGCCGACGGAAGAGAATACGGTTGGGGTCTTCAAGCCGGTCTTGAGCCGCTGCAGTTGCTGGTTGTGGCTCTCCCTGATCTCACGAACCTCCTCTTCGTGCTGCGCAAAGGCTTCCTCGGAGTGTTGCTGTGCGTTCATGAGCTTGTCCTCCAAGTTCTTGAGTTTGCCTTGCATGCTGTTGATCCGCGTAGTTGAATTCTTTTGCGCTTCCTCGCCCCTGCCCACAGCTTCGGCGAGCCTTTGTCGTAAACTGGCATTCGATTCCAGTTGGAGGCGCACTTGGGAAGACAAGGCCTCTACGCGATCTGCTGAAGCCCGAAGCTGGTCTACCAAGCCTGCATTCTCTCCGGTGTGGAACGACTCGGCTTCCATGAGGGATTCTGCTTGCGCTCGAAAGATTGCTGCTTGTTTCTTCGCATAGTCTCGCTCGGCCTCTGCATCGTTCATGCTCTTCAATAGCTTGTCCATTGTGGCAGCCGTGTCGGCATCTTCAGCACTTGAAGGTGCGCCTCCATGCAGCTCCCGGAGTTTGCTGATGGACATGGCTTGCGTGACTTGTAGATCTCTATAGGCCCTTTCGAGCGAGGCGGAGGTGGCGTGCGCTCCAATCGTGGCATCTGGTGATGATCGACCAGAGATCTCGGGGATCAGGATGTCATGCTCCTGCAGGACCTTTCTCAGCGAGCTCGTCTCCTGCTCAGCTCTATCAAGATCTTTCTTCAGTCCACCAAGTCCTTTCTCAATATGGTACTTTTGCATAGAGGCATCCTCGGCCCGCCGCCGAAGCTGGTTGATCTCAAGTCGTAGGCCCGTGACCTCTTTTTCATAACCCATTCTTCGAGGAGACTGGTTCTGCAGAGCTCGATCCCGCTCAATCTCCAGGTTCCGCATTCTCTTTTCGTGCTCGTTCTTTTGGTAATTCTGTCGATCAAGCAGGCTCTTCAGAGCTCGGTGCAGAGCGTCACGTTGCATTTCAATATCTTTTACTCTATCCGCAAGAGAATCCCGGGATTCTCGTTCCTTGTTTGATACCGAATTTGACCTCTTCAAAGTGCCAGCTCTTGACAACCCACCTCTTTGTCCTGCGACGGAGCCCGATCTGGTCAAAGCCATTCCAGATCCTTGCATGTCCGACTGTTCCGCCTCTTCAGCAATCGGATTGAACTGTGAACCATGGTTTTGCATCTCTAGCTGGAGCCTTCTAGCATTCATCAACGTA
This sequence comes from Platismatia glauca, assembly GCA_963556305.1. Lineage (NCBI taxonomy): Eukaryota > Fungi > Ascomycota > Lecanoromycetes > Lecanorales > Parmeliaceae > Platismatia > Platismatia glauca. The sequence continues at coordinate 1,016,597 of OY745772.1, forward strand.
GAATTCTCATTTTTGAGGGATTGAAGCTCTTGTTGCATTCGTGCGTTGTCGTAGGTCAGCTTTTGGTATTCTGCAGATTCCCCTTCAAGACCTTCAAGACGCGCCTTCAGCTCAGGCACAACCTCGTCACGAAGGTTGTCTGCTTCGTTCCGATGTTGTGAGATCTCCCCTCGGAGCGCGGTCAGCAAGTCCTCGAAGTTGGTTTTGGCTCGCCGTTCTTCTTGGAGCCGCCGTCGATGGTCTTCTAAGGAACTCTCAAGATCATGAACTTTAGTGGTGACGGTAGAGTACAAGGTACGCTCTTCGTCTATCTGTTAATCGGTTAGTGATACGGAGCGTGCTGTCACACGCATCATACTCACGTTTGCCAGCCGCTTGCCGAGTTGTTGAACGTGATATTCCAGCACCTTCCTTTGTTCACGCTCATCTTGTAGCTTCTGCGTCAGGTTGAGCTTGAACTGTGCCTTCTCTTGCTCTGATATCCTTCTCAATTTGGCCAAATCGTTCCCTTTGCCTGCACCGGCGTCGCTCAAGGGATACCTGTATGAGCCGCTGCCCGAGTCCGAAAAGTAGTCGCTGGTCCGCCGTCCCAATTCCGGTCCTTGTGATGCTTCAACTCGTAGTTGATCCACCAGATCTTCCAATTCCAATTCTCTTCGTATTGAGCCAGCCAGCTCTGTGCTGACTTCACGCAATTCTTCGTCAACGTCGTTGAGTTGCCCTGTTGCATCTGCGCCTGGCGGCACTGGGAAGCCAGTGCCGGCAAAGTATTGGGTGCCCATTGTTCCGTTTGCTTTTGGGATATCTGTGATACGAGATGTCGACTTGCTGGATGAGGTGATGCTGTGAGGTGACGGGGACAGTGGCGAAGGAAGGACCGGTGAATGGCTACCGTCTGAGTATGTGGTGGGTGAGACTTCGGCAATGGGGGACGAGGTCTTCCACCCGAAGAAGGACGTGAGCTTGTTGGGCCCTGGTGATCTGGGAGTTTTTGTAATTACTGTAGGATCAGAGGACTCGTAATCGTTATTCGTGGGTCGATTGGAAGGGTGCAAGGACATAGCTCGTTGCAGTCCCTGATTGTTGGGGACCGCTTTGGCCCGAGTAGCTTCATGAAGTCTGGATTCACTGGCTTGTCGTGCCCGTTGTGGCCGGGGAGAGGGTTGTCGATTTTCCGTATTGACGGGAGGAAAGTATTCGCTTTGTTGCGGGCCACGTGGAGAATAGCCTCGGGGAAACCTAGGATAAACACGGATCAGCCTTGGTGAAGCCGCGAGGAATGTATGAGCTCACTGGTCTAGATCCCGAACTTGGAGCGGTGGAGAGATGATGTTGGGGGGAGGCAGCGATGGTGGGTCTTGGAGGAATGATTGTCGATTCGGGTCACCAGGGTTGTAGTCGCCCGCGTCGTCTTCTCCAACCGCAACGACGACGCCTCCCGAGGAAAGGGATTGGACTCTGCCTGTGAGGGGCGAGGCAGAAGAGGGGACAGGTTTCCGTTTGACGGGCTCAATCTTGGGCGGTGCCCCTTGTTGGCGGGACGAAGGGGACTTGGATGGGGAAGGGTGAGGAGAATGGGAGGGAGAGACGTCGAGTCTGGGACGACCGCGGTCCATCATCTTGCATTATTATTATTGTTCCTCAAATTCGATCTGTGGCTCCATTGTCGTGATTCCCGTTCAGGATTCCGGGCCCCGGAGCCAAGTCTTGCGCAATTGACGCCCGACTCCAGAGAGATGAGAGCAAAAGGAGGCTATTGGTGGTGGAGCGAAGTGTATTACCGTCGATCTCCGCCCCTCTGTAATTTTGAGATGAGGGCACCAATTGTGGAAGGCCGCCTCCACATCGAGGTAGGTAAAGTTCGGGGGGGAGGGGATCCACGCAAATGCAATACTGTCCGCGACAATCAATGACCAACGACGAAGTCACGGAGCTCTACGAAATGAACGTATGTACAAAGGATGGCAAAGAAGAATGTTGAAAGGTGGAAAGAGTGATGGATTGATGAAAGAGAGGAAAGTCGAGCAGGCGGTTGGCCGTGAAATGCCAGGGGAAGGGAAATTTGGAGGTTGCATTTCGGGTGTCATCCGAGCAACCCCTCAACTCTAACCGCACCATGCAAGGTCCCGCAATAAATCAGTTGTTGGGATGAGCGCCAGGCGATAGGGGTCAGGGACTCGGGGGAAATGTCTTTACGGAGGCCTAGAAGCGCATTGATCGCCCGTGGATCTGTGGGTAGGAAGCGGTTCTTTATCAGCGCTGTGATTCGCTTATTATTGGTATCACCATGTGCTTCTAGGTTCTTGCTTGAGATTATTCATCCGATGCAGGAGAGGACGCCTCGGTCGTAGAGGAGTGGAATCATCTTTGAGAAAGCAGAGAGGCAGAGCGGAAAGTCGAGACGATGATCAGGAATTGGTCGAGCGAATTATTTGACGATCGTGCAATAATTTATCGATGAGACGGTATATAAATGCATCTGCCTGTGCTCGACTTATAAAATCGTACAATTGGTAAAAGGCAATATTGCTTTCAGCTCGCCTTGATCAACTCAAGCTTGATCTTCCTTTTCCCCGTCGACTCCTCCTTCACATCACTGATCCTGACGACAACCTTCTGGAATAGCTCCACCTGCGACACCACCGCCGTTCCACTGATCCGAAGGACATACTCTTCCTCGTCGAATGCGCCTTCAGGCTCTGGCATCGCCAAGTCTCGCAGCCGGATCAGCCCTTCAATGCCGAATCGCGGCACGAATACCACGAATCCATTCGAGAATACCTTCATGACAAACCCCTCTTCTTCCACGACTCGTCCCTTGAGCGCCTGCCCGACGTAGTATTCGATGCTTGCTCTGCCGGCCATCTGGGCGTTCCGATGTCGCACGTTGATGTTCTTGCACACTTCTTCCAGCTTTGCTTTGCTGTGCAAGCTGATGTCCAGCGTCTCGTACTCGATCGCCGCAGCCAGTTGTCTGTGAGCTTCGAGATCAGCGTACCGTCTGATGGGACTGGTGAAGTGGGTATAGATCTCGCTTGCTAGCCCGTAATGGCGGAACTCGGGGTACGACTGCGTCCCTGAACAGAAATACTCCGCAGACATCATGCAACGTGTGGCCATGATGCGAACTAGCGTGTTGAAGAAAGGCTCCTTCTGGTCGACGCATGAGTCTAAGGAACCTGCAACTGCTTTGGAGCTTTCCGTGCGAAGGTTGAAACCACGCTTGACTTTCAGCTGGTTTGCGAGCTCCTCGAAATTGCTTTTTGGCGGAGCAGCATGCCTTCGAAGCAACGCAGTTTGTGGGAATGCTTCGTATATCTTCCCGGCCACGCTGATGTTAGCGAGAAGCATGAATTCTTCCACGAGCGAATTCGTGTCTAGCAGCTCCTTAGTCTTCACATCCACCGGATCTGACGTCTCGGACTCGGTTTGCACACGCACTTCCGGACTCGCCAGATTCAAAGCTCCCGCATCCATGCGCTTTTGACGTAGCTGCTTCGAAAGCTTGAGGAGCATCCTCATACCCTGGGTCAGTTCGTCTCTCTGCGACTTGTCATCGATTCGAATTTGCGCTTGCTCGTAACTGAAAGCCTCCCTGGATCTAATGACGGATTTGGTGAAGAAAGAGCTGACGATGTCTGCATCTTTTGTGATTTCCCAGATAACAGAGAACGCGTAACGTTCGACGTAAGGTTTCAAAGAGCACAAATCGGTACCTAGTAGCATGGGCAACATGTCAATGCGTTTGTCAACCAGATAGACCGTTGTTCCTCGTATGCTGGCCTCTGCATCCATCGCATTGTTTGGCTTGACGAAATGCGATACGTCTGCGATATGAACTCCGACTTCGTAATTACCGTTTGGCAGCGGCCTCGCGTGGAGCGCATCATCAATGTCTTGACAGCCTACGGGGTCGATACTGCAGACCAAAAGATCACGTAGGTCTTTTCTGCCCTGCCAGCCTGGATCTTCGGTGCTTACGGGCACCTTCCATTTGTGACCTTCGGAAGGTAGACAATCCAAGACTCCTTTGGGAAAAGGTCTGTATTGCACGTCATATTCTAGCAACAATGCCTCGGTCTCTGCGCCTTTGGTTTCAAGGTCGCCAAGTGACCGTACAAAATGACCCTCAGGGTATCGCGAACTTTGATCCCATGCATCGATGGTCACCAAAATTCGCTTGCCCAATAGTTCGTCCGCTTGGCGGGTCCGTAGTCTGATCTTGGGTATCCTTTTGTCCATGGGTATCAAAAATACTGTCTGTTGCTTTCGACTGCGCTTTGCTGCAGAGCTTGAGCTGCTGTCAACATGTCCTACATACTGCCGCCAATTCCGCTTGATCACGCCAACCACTCTAGCTGTAGGCTGTGGTCGACCTTCGATGCTCCTCCCTTGGAATTTTTTCACTTCTTCTTGCAAGGCCTTGCGCTCTCGCTCAGTTACGACAGCCTCTCCTTCGGCTTCATCAACGTCTGCGTTTTCATCTTTGTTCAGAGTGTCTTCCTCGATGATCTTGGTGGATGGTGCTTTCCATTGCGACTTTGGTAGTACTTCGACTACGACGACATCCCCTGACACAGCCCTGTTGCTATTTTCTCGACCCAGTATGAGCAGAGATTTGTCAAAGGCAGGAACGTGTACAGAGCCCTCGAGATAGTTGTATGGAGAAACATTGAATATCCCCTGGTGAAGCGTCCCAGCCCGAACACCGGTCATCATCTTAGATAACGAAAAGTAGTCAGGATACAGCTGATCAGCTACAGTGCTTCTTGCCTCTTGGTTTTGACGAGAAGCGTTGATCATGTCAAGAAGACGATCAGCATCGTCGAGACCAGATACATAATCAGCCAAAGAGCAGGCGCTAAGCTTCTCCGCTTTAGCTTTTCGAAGGTTATCTTTATCATCACTGAGCATAACGATAGCTGGGCACAGAATAGACCGCTTGCTTGATCTGACAGCTTGCTGCAAATGTGCTTCATACCAGCTGACTGCTCGCCGGACAGCCCTATCATTTCGGTCATTGATAGTCTCTCCCGGCTCTCTGACAACGTAAGTCTCCTGTCGGAAATCGTTGAAAAAGACGTAGAAGTGTTTATCTTGACTCTTGGTCAAGCCAATGATACGGTTGTATAGTGGAAGAGAGCGATTCCTCAGCTCCTCCAGAACGGTCTGAAGAATGATGACATCGTGAAAAGCAGAAGTTTGTTCGAACAAATCCATACCATTGAGCAATGCATTAGTATCTGGTACTAGATAGTGGCCAGCAGGAAACCTTTTTGTACCTGCTGGCTTCTCCGAAAGGACAAACGGGGAGACTGCAATATTGCCAGTAAGCGTTTAATCATACTGGAAGTCGTGCGCTATGTGTTTGACCTACCCACTCCATTGGCGTCTGCCGGGGCATTTGCCAAGCAGGCTGAGCACAGTCTTGAGGAACAAGGAATGTCTTGCCTGAGATACAACTCCCTGACGATTTTCTGTACCTTTCCACTCTTAGTCGACCTAACGAATACTTTGCTTGAGATGTTCGAGGCGTATGGATCAGCTAGTGATCGTTTGAGACTCGTCATAGCTGCAACTCGACTTGTCGATTACTTTGTAGATTTTCCAGAATTGAACACCAAACTCTGCTGGAGACGAAGATTCCGCGAGCGGACAGAAAAGGCAAGCGCTGCCGAAGAAGATGCAAGCCAGCTCAGCCCTAGAAATGCAAGGATTATCGATCTTCGATAACGTATGAGGTAGGTGAGGTATTGTAAGATACAACTGAGGGAACACAGAGTCGTGGGTACTTTGTCTGCCTCTGGGGATCAAGACAGTTCGACCTCACCCGGCGATTTGGTCATTCCATCTCTGGCACTCTCTACGGGAATCAAGCACACCATGTCACTCGATCCTCCAACTTACTTAAGCTCCCTGCAAAACAACATCCGAGCAAGACCAATACCATGGGAGGGAGCCGTACGAGCGGGCACAATCACTGACAATGACCTCAAGACCATCAAAGCTGTAGATAAGGTGCGCAAGGAGCAGAGAAAAAAGACTGTGGAGGATGACATCGAATCCTACCAATCTCTTATACTTGGTGGAGACAAAGGCAAAAGTGTACTGGAATCTGCGTCAAAACGAGCAGATGTTGTCCAGTACATGCTGGTGTTGACTGGGGATCTAATCAATGGTATGCCTATTTGGTCCATACAGATCAAAGTCGCTCCACGGGTGCTGATATGACCTTCAGATGTTCCCAGTCTTGCCTCCAAGTTCCTCGAGCACCCCGAACCATACAAACCCATTATACCTTATCTCTCACACTCCACCAATCCAGAAGATCCGATCCCGTTATTAGCTTCATCTGTTCTGACCAGTATTCTTTCGACAGCTCAGACTCAATCCCCAAAGTCAAACCCGAAGACAGATGAAGCGCTCACTAAGCTCTACAAATACCTCTCCACACTGACGACAAGTCAAGAGAGTGGCTTACAAGACATTGCCGTACAGGAATACTCCGCTCTCCTAAGATCGAAGAAAGCACGCGAGATCTTCTGGAGCCAACGTGAAGAGACCGTCAACCCTCTCCTCGACATCCTGCGAGCAGCAGCTGGCGCAAGCAAAGACAGCGACTCCACCCTGTTTAACGGAGGAAGCAGCATTCGCAGTGCCACGGATGCTGGTATTAGTGGCGGCGTCGGCCTCCAACTCCTCTATCACGTCCTCCTCGCAATCTGGCAGCTAAGCTTCGAAGCCTCTCTAGTCGGCAAAGGCCTTGAGAAAGAACAAGAGCTTATACCCCTCTATACCCAACTCCTCCGCCTCTCTCCCAAAGAGAAAACCACCCGCATCCTCCTTTCCACCCTGTTCAATCTATTCTCCGCTCCCACTAACAAGTCCACCCTCCTTCCCGTCGCTACAACCGCCCGCCTTCCTGCCCTCCTCTCCAACCTCAAAGGCCGCCATCTAACCGACCCTGATCTCCTCGACGACTTGAAAGCCCTCACAGAAATGCTGGACGAATATACAAGTTCCCAAACGACCTTCGACGAATATGCAGCGGAACTGTCTACAGGAAAATTACGCTGGAGCCCGCCCCACCGAGACGCGAATTTCTGGCACGAGAATGCGAGGACGATCTTGGACAATGATGGAGGCGCACTGCCGAAAGCTCTAGCAGGGATCATGGGGAAGAGTTGGGACGATGAGAAGCAGGTTCTGGCTATTGCGTGCAACGATGTGGGCTGGCTCGTCAAAGAAGCCCCAGAGAAGAGACAGGGTTTGGAGAAGTTGGGCATTAAGGGCCGGGTGATGGAACTGATGACGGACAAGGACGAGACCGTTCGGTGGGAGAGTTTGAGGGCTGTGGGGGAGTGGATGAGGTATAGTTTTGATGATTGACGGGAGGGCCATTGGACATTAGTGATTCTTGTCCGTTGCGCATGGAGACGAGCAAACAGCGACACGGTCTAGCCCAACATGAGCTGTATTGGGGAGTCAGTCCGGCTCTTCGTGAAAATTAGGCGAGGGAACATGATATAGGAATGGAGGGCTTCACTGTACAAGATACCTTGATAATGCATGTTCCTGGACTCAGACTAATACTACTCTCATCGAACTTTGGCCCTCAATCGACATTCAAGCCAGGGCTAGACTTCAGTGAATGATTGAACTGGAGCGGTTTCATGCCTAGATAAATCACGAGTGTAAAAGGGGTCCTTCAAGCAAAAGAATGACACAAGACGCAGAATTTCCAAATCAAGCACTGCAACAAACCCAACAATCGTCCCCAACCCATCCTAATCTCCGCATGTCCAAACCCAACCCCAAGCCCAAACTTACCAGGACGTCCAAACATCACACGCCCTTCCCCCACCGCTGTCAATATCCCGTCCCATCCCCCTCCTCCCCCCCAACCATCCACCAGCTCCCGCAAAAACAATGCTTCATCTGCGACGCCATCACGCTCGCCGTCCGAGTCGGGAGCAAATCCTCCATCACGGCGGCGCACCGGGTGCACCGTCTCGTTTGCACGCCCTTCAGCTCAATCTTACGCATAGCGTCCAGCGGATGCTGCTTCCTCCATCTCCTACTCGTGCCGTCGTTCGTCAGGCCGAGGGAGGCGACGTTGGCGAAGTAGAGTGAGGCGACGTTGACTTCTTCTTTCAGTGACGCTGCTGTTTTGGTCAGAAGATCTATCACGGTCTCTAAAAGGATGTCGGGTATTTCAGCTCTGGTGAGCATGTTCTTCTCGATGGTACTTCGTTCGGTCTCGCTGATACCGGATGCTTGGTAGGCGCTCTTGATTTTGTTTTCCACTTGTGATAGAAGACGCTCGAGTTGCGATACCGACACCAATGATTTCGCGAACACGACTCCGAGCTCTTGATAGGCTAGTCTTAGGGGCGTCTGTGATTGCTGGCTCTTGCAGGCTTGCATGAAGGCTTTCAAAGGGTTGCAGTTGTATTTGAGGAAATTGCGGGAGGAGGAGACGAGAAGGAGGAGCAGGGCTGGGCTGTTGGATTCACGGACTAGACAGTATTTAGTTGGGGTTTAGAAAGACTTCGCATGCTGCGGTAGCTCACTCCTTGCATTGAGGACATCAAGACTTGTGTGCCCTGCTTCATCGTTGTGGTCTTCAAGGAAGTCTCCAAGTACGAAGAGCTCGTCGACGATGTAGCTAATGAGGGTCATCGACCATGATACTAAGCCGATCAGGACGTGGACAGTCTCTAGTCAGAAGTCAGTCTTCTTCCTGTCTTTCTTCGCAGAGTTCTCGGCGTACCCGGCTTGCCTAGTTCATTCTCCACACCTGGCCGTTTACTGATGGTTCCCATGAAAACCATGACGACGGATCTTATATTCAAAATGGTCCAGGCTAAAGTGGCCGATAGTGATGGCCGGTGACTGCCTCCAGCATAACCAAGTGCCGCTTGGACGCTCAGACATCGCTGAAGAGTTATTCCTTGATTTGACTGGAGCAACTGTTGCAGCTGCGGATCAATGGAGTAGTCGACGCGGACACCGATCGTACGATACAGCTCGCTCAAGAAGTGCGACTTGAATGTGTCGGGATTGTATAATGTCGGTGGATGCCCTGCCTCTGCCTGACCGTGCAAGTATTGATTCGAAAAAGCTTGCAGTGCGGCGACAATGTCCTCATTGTTCAGGTTATTGAGAGAAGCAACCGATGACTGCATTACGAAGGCTTCGACTATCACTTCGAGTCGCGCTGTGTATGTCAGCAGGCACAAGAATTCGTTGTGGTTCAGATATACCTTCGTCTATTTGGTCATTTGTATGCTCGTCCTCGAATTGCATAGAGCTCAAAGATGCCGAATGCTGCTCGTCAAGAGAGACAGCAGAACAAGCGTTTGGAGATAAGGCAGTATGCAAGCCTACACATAATGAGAAGTCGTCCTCATGATTGGGGTACCTAGCTTCTAGGGTACGAGTAGGTTCAATATGCAACTTACAGAATCTACTCCCTGGGAAATAGAGACCAATTTGTGCCATACTCGAGATTTGGTCTTTTCCATCTCGAGGGATCACGTTCATGCTTGTCGTCTCTCGATATTCGACGAAACCCTCGCAATACAACATGGCCAAAACAGGCCTCAAGCTCATTTGCTGGATGGAGAGTAGGACTCTTGGGAGCATAATGTCACTCGATCTGTTCATGAGGATCTCAGACTTGAAATGCCTAGTTAGGCACAGTCGAAAACTAAGCTTTGAGCGATACAACTTACAGGAAGGTCCGCAACCGGTGACGCGCTGGTCTTTTTCGAAGACAATGAGCTGAAGCTTGTATGTAACTTTGGGGTTGCAATTTGCAACTCCCATTTACAGAGCACCGTAGATTGTATCGCATGAGCCGGAGAATGCTGAAAATGATCAGAGACGTAAGAAAACGAAGCCAGGAGAACGGCATGCGTTGGTTCTTTATTGGCTGATCTCGGTCCTGGCGGTAGAAACTCAAGGAGTGACAATTGACTGCGTGATTGTACACCATCATATTGTGCTGGAGCACCATCCAAATTCTCATCAAGTGGAGCGCAATAGTCCAAGACTTTGAGATGCTGTAGATTTATGCTCTGGTGTTCGAAATCCAGACTGAGTCGATATACTCGAAGCTGCTTTTCGCTATTATATGTTGCAAGAAGCAGCGGACTTTCTATTCTGTAGATCAGCCAGTGTCTCACCGTTTGGAAGACAATCTTCACCTTTGTCTGGACTCTTGTTATCTGCGATCTTTTCCGGACACATTGTGGCATGGCTTAGCAGCTCGGATGGACTAGCAATGTTCTCTGACTCGCTTTTGAAGTCTTGCCATCGATTATCTTGACCTTGGTACAGCACTCTGATCATCCCACTCCTTGTGACTGCTACCATAGCAGCCTTCTGTGGATTGTTAACTTGCTGGTAAGGATTACGGGGTCCGAGAAACTTTTGTTGAGATACGGTGAAGTTCCATTGGTCTTCGGTTTTTAGCATTGGCTTAGGGAAATAAGACTGCAGCGCCGTCAACCGAGTTCATAGCAGCGACATTGCAATCAGACGGCAACCATACTGGTCTATCTAGGTGTAACCATGTGAGTCCAACCACAGCACTCAGATGGTCTTCTGGGTCGAGGACACAGCGCCTGTAGAGACTAAGGCGGTTGATAGCAATAAATACGCTGTAGATCGATATCTGGCCAAAAGCGTCGACAATTGCTAATTCGTTACCGTGATGACTCCAGGACAGATGAACCAATTGGTGTTCACTATGTGCAGTAGCGACACCGTCTATCAAATGTTCTTTGCTCATCCTCCACCGACCATCAGAAGAATCACACATCAGGCTACGTACAACCACATTGCACCCATCGCGAGTGATGTACGCAATGCAGCCATTTCTAGACCAACCCAATTTTCTGATTTGTATTTAGAGATTCCGAAGAAAGTGAATGGACATTTGCGACGTACTGGCAGCACCCACTGAGAGCTAATTCGTCCATTCGTTGTAGTAGGCCCTTAGGGAGAGGTTCAGGAAGGTGCAATGAGGTACCATCTCCGACATCCCCAACATCCCCAAAGAGATCATCAAGATCGTCTTCCATGATCAAATTTCTTAAGACTCTCTCGTCAAATTCCCAAGTACAATTTCGTGGGAAGAATGGGATGATCGTAACGCTCCATCGTTGGATTGTAATGAAAAGATTAAATTGCCGCAATCCCAGCCAAGTGGCAAGAAGAAAAAATTACTAAGGCCCAACCCAGGTGTCTATTGACCGCGCCGTGGATGAATTCGGAAAATGCGCACTCATTCGCTGTGTATAAAGTCTGTTGACTGCGCCTGCTATGTATTCATGAATAGAACAGTCAAGTCAGTGCAAGCAGACTTGATTCATTGAAGTCCAATACAGATTGTTCTTCATCTGGAAAGCAATAGAGCCAGTCGTCTATCATTGCAGTGTCCAGGATTCTCCTCAAAAGATTCCAATAAACAATGAGTCGGAGTAAATAATTGAGGTAAACAAAGGGGGAGTACTCCGTAAACAAAAGGCTATTGTGGGAGGGATTGCGGCTAAAATAAGCGGCGCGATCATAGCTGTGAATCCCTAAGATCCTCAGGCCCATTTACAACATGCAACATCGCTCTGATTGTTCTCCATCTCACGGTGCAAATACTTCTAGACAATTCTTTTGAAATCTTATACATCTTCTTGCTCAGTCCACACCATAATCTAGTAATTTCTTTCCGTCATGGTCCAAATGAGAACGCCTTGATCGCAACGACGAACCGACCGCAATCTCACATCATGGATAGCGACAGCGGCTTGAGTGACCTGTCCTCAGAGCTCAGCTCCGTCAGATCCGTGTCGCCTCCACCTCTCGATTACCCATCTCCACAGTCAACTCAAGAAAATAGCGGAAACAACTCCAGTAGTCAGAATGAATCGCCAAAGCGCCCTCGAGAGTCGGACGATCTACCTCCCGCAAAGAAGAGAAAGTCGGTAGAGGCGAAGCCCAGGACAACCGTTCACCTAGATCTGCAATCCCCTTTACCTGCGGCTGATCAGAGTGCTCAATTGGGTCTATTACTGAAGGTCTTGCGGAAGAGGAGAAAAATCGTGGTGATAGCTGGGGCTGGGATATCTACTGCTGCTGGAGGTGAGTGCTGCGCTCCGCTCCCAGCTGCACGGTGGATTGCTAAACGATACTACAGTCCCTGACTTTCGGTCATCAAATGGCCTCTTCAACACTCTGAGGAGTGATAATAAGCTCAAAGCTTCCGGCAAGCATTTATTCGACGCATCAGTCTACCAAACAGACGATTCAACATCCTCTTTCCACGACATGGTTCGCACGCTGTCGCAACTTGTCAGCGACGCAAAGCCTACAGTGTTTCATGAGATGCTAGCAACCCTTGCAAGCGAACGCCGGCTCATGCGCCTGTACACGCAGAACGTCGATGGCATAGACACTTCGCTCCCACCTCTGGTTACAAAGGTTCCATTGGAAAACAAAGGACCATGGCCCCAGACTATTCAATTGCACGGAAGCTTGGAGAAGATGGTGTGCACCAAATGCAACAAACTCTCTCCTTTTCAAGCCGCCTTATTCAGCGGTCCCATACCACCTCTGTGCATTCAGTGTGTAGAGAACGATCAGATCCGCACGGATGTTGCCGGGAAGCGAAGTCATGGAATTGGCAGACTTCGTCCAAGGATGGTTCTATACAACGAATCAAACCCTGACGACGAGGCGATTGGAGCAGTAGTGAAAGCCGATCTCCTGAAGCGGCCTGACGCAGTCATTGTAGTGGGCACAAGCATGGAGATTCCAGGTGTTAAGAGGATGGTCCGGGAGATGTGTGGGATAGTAAGAAATAGAAGAGATGGAGTTGCAATATGGATCAATCGCGGTCCACCACCGATAGGCAAGGAATTTGAGGATTGTTGGGATCTAGTGGTTGCTGGGGATTGCGATGAGGTTGCCCAGCGGGTGAATCTGCGGCGGTGGAACGATGACGGCAACGACTACAAGGACTGCACCGAATCCGAAGCCGGAAGGGCAAAAAAAAAGGCTTCTGGGATCCAAGTCCTTGTCAAACCAGCAAAAAGGAGCAGTGTTACTCCGAACAGGGGCGTCTCACCACCCAAACATGGGACTACTCCAGCCATGATGACCCCAGGAGAAAGTCCTATGTCGAAAGCGACAAAGCTCCCAAAAATCTTCACCATTCCCCAATTAAAGCTTTCAGATACAAAAGAAAATTTGAAGATAAAAGGTGGTCCAAAAGGAGCAGGAAGGAAAGATGGTGTCAAAAATGCGTCAATGCACAAGATTGCCGGCCCAAAGATCTCAAAAGCATCCGATAATTCGAAGCTCAACTTCAAAGTCACCAAAGCCCACAAGCCTCTTGCCAATTCAGCAAAGCCAACCCCGCTTCCTGGCGCACCTGGTTTACCTACTGAGGAGAAAATAACGAAGCTCCCGAAATCTCGTCCATCACCTACCAATCAAGAAAAAGCCAAAAGATTGCTTGCCAGCATCGGCGAGCCTTTGGACGATACTGCGATTCCTATGATGCCCATATCACCCCAATCAGCGCGCAACAACGGTCCTGTGAGCCCTTCCAACCCCCTCACCGAGAGCATCAAGCTTGAGAAAGTCGAAATACCCATGAAGCTCGAGATTGCTTCCAAGGTCGAGGAGATCCAAGACTCTAGCAGACTCAAGCGAATGAGCGAAGAGAGGATCTCTCCCACAGGGAATGTACCGTCTGATATGGCCCAGCTACTACATTTCTAACGTGACTGGGACTGGGTCAATTTTCTTGGCGGATGACCAGTGCTTACGTGTGAAAAAGGCGGATTTGTTTTGAACAGAGATACCCAAATGTCGATTTATGGCGTCACTGAAGTTTGTCCTAGATTTTGCCAGCACCGTACGATTGAGAGTAGGGCCAGGGTTTGTTGCTTTTGGAGCTGGAGATGGCATTGCATTGTTATTAGCTTTGCATTTTTATGTATTTAGGCTAATGGGCAAGGATCGACTCAAATTGCGGCTGCTGCGATTTGTGAAAAAGCGCCATAGATTCTCGAACAGTTATGTCTTATTCCAACACAGTTGCAGCTGTACCTGATTGCATAGCTTGCCCTTTCAATTTCGTCCTCGTTGAATATTCCCGCCCAATGTACCTGATTTGCAATCACCCCGACTTTTACGTGACTTGCTGCTGGAGAATGATATTGCAAGTTATGATTCTGATATTGTCGTTCTATGTCCATCGCACCACTGGGTCCTGTGAATGGGAGTAACAATGCTAAGTAAGAAAATCCGCTGTGTCCATGAGGTTGACAGGATCTCAATCTACAACACGGGCCACGAACAATCCCATGCACCTTTCCTATGCTCACTACGTTGGAGCAATAACATACTCTCCGAAATCGTGCTCTGCTCGCATGGATTGCACTCTTGTATACAATGCTGATGCAGTACATGTAGTTGACGGGTAATATACTGACCTAGCCCTCACTTTCCCCCCTCGGACCTCGCCTTCTCCTCCTCCCCTCAACAGTAACCCACAAACTCCTGCCCATCCCCTCCAACGCGCCCGTCACCCCAGCCCCCACCTCCCCCAAAGTCCTCACCAGTTGCCCTCTCAGCCCCTCCATTCCCCCTTCAATTGCCCCCACCCACCTCGTCCCCTCGTTATCGAATACCCTCCCTTCCACTCTTGCCCCCAGCAACAGCAGCTTCTGCAACCCCTGCTGCATGCTGGCGTCATGATAGCCCGGATTCGCCCGCCGTGTTGGTGCCGGGAAGGTCGGGGCTTTCGGAGCAAGGATGCTGAGGGCCGCGCGCATGTGTTGCGGCGTTACGGTCGGGAAGGCTACGATTGCGAGAGGACCGAAGAGGAGGGGGCGGAGGGGGTGGGTTTTTTTGAAAGGGGCGGCGGCGGCGTGGGCGGTGCGGGAGAGGTAGTGCGTTAACGTTGGGTCAGCTGCATTGGGCGTATGGTTCGCTAAACTTGCGGAGGACTGGGTTGAAGGGTCTGTTGGGTGAGGTTTTGAGGCGGTACGGTGCTGTTCTGGGTGGTAGTATTCAGTGACGAGCAAGGCCGATTCGAAAATACCGGCTTGGATCGCTTGGATTTTTATGGCAGGCGCAAGGTTCGTGGAGAGATCACTGTCAACTTTTTCGAGAGCAAATTGTAGCTCCCGGCGTATGGACATCCATTCTGTAGCTTTGAGATTGTTGTGTTGGAAGAGGAGGAGCAGGGGCGTGGAGCGGAGTAGGGAGGTGTATTGCCGGTGAAGTTGCGATTTGCGGAATTCGGGCGGCTTGTGGGACGGCGGTTGGGTTCTGGGATAGCGGGCAATTGGGGGAGGGGCGGAAGTTATTTGATAAGGTGATACTGCGGGGGTTATGGCGGAGGCGGTGGTGAGGTACTTGTATGATGTGGGTTGGTGTTTGAGGAAGTGGTGACACTGGGGGCAGATGCGGAGGCGGGCGGGCATTGCGGATAGGCTGGCTTATGACTTGTATCGGACATGAGCTCTATACGATTGTATAATCATAAGACTGACCTGGCGGCCAAAATGTCAAGTATTATGCCTGTAATGGCAATCGCATGAAGACTTTTTGATGACCTTCACTGGGTTTAGACTGATGCTTCAGCCCTACGAAACCGTAGAACGCGCCTCGCGAAAGCCTCAATTCTTAGACTACAACGAGAACCGCACGTGCCCAATCTGAGCCAATGTACCCATAGGCATCGTCAGTAGCCTTGGATATTCGACGAAAAGACGGAGGCTATTGGGTGTAGATGGATTGATGAATAGAGTCCTATCTCGCGGCCTCTGCTTTGCTGCTTTGCTTTGATGCTTGAAGAGTTAGGCTTGTGGTATAACTAAAGGATACTGTTGTAGATCTCGATGTAGATGTCTTTCGAGTTGATTGGTAGGTCGTCATTGTCGAAATGATAGGTGCGAACTAACGGAAAGGTGACACTGTTGGTTTGGATCTTAGACATGGCCTGTGTGAGGTCCTGAATTCGAGTTTCGCTCATTGTATCTACGCCAGAGTCTACACTTCTCAATACCTGTGAGGCAATCACTGGTTGTTTGCGGCATTCGTACATGAGATGTGCATTCGAATTTCTCTTTTAGAGACTCTATGGCTGAAGTTTATATATAGTGACTGTAGTGCTAAATGCTATATCGATCAGTGCGTTTCCCTTCTCACCCGATTATCTTTCCCCTTACGCCACACCCTTGTATCATTCTTCCTTCTCCTCCTCCTCCTCCTCCTCCTCCTCTTCCTCCTCTTCCCAATCTCCTTCATCAGCATCCATGCTTCCAATACTTTTCAAGTCTCGTTTGAGGTCATCGGCGCAAAACATTTTACACAACGTAGTCATATCATCATAAACCACCTGACGCTGGCTTGACCCAGGAATGTAGATCGTATTGCCGATATTGAACGTCAGCGAGTAGAGGGTATTGCGGGCATCCCAGTCATCTTCGGGAGGTGATACTGGAAACCGCAATTTGTATTCTCTGATGTACGCTTTGTTGCTTAGACGGTGCCGAGGTGCCCTCCAATTGCCAGTGTCGTACTCGTTGTGACCATAGAAAGAGCAGACATCGAACACAAACACATTTCCTGTTCTCTGATCCAAAGCAGTATTGCCTCAGATTGTAAGACAAAAAACCGTCTTCGAGTGAGAGCCATCACTTACCATCCCAGCAGTCGTCGTGAATAAGGCAGGGTTTGAGAACCCGTCCCTCTGACTGCAGCGGTAGAAGAAGCCGAGGAACAACTTTCTCTAGCGTGAGCTTGCACACGACGTCAAATTTAGGCCACTGGAGAATCGGCCTTGCCAAATTCATCACATGCCCAAGGTGTCTAGTATAGAGAGCACACCATGAATCGTCCCAGGTGTCGACCGCTTGAGCGATCTTGGCGTGATAGGTAGCCATGTGGCAGCCAAACTTTCCCGTGGGAGATACGGATTCCTTATGTAGATTGGCTAGGCCAGCCGCGAGCTTTCCTGGACTTGCCGACTGTCTAATGATTAGCCTCAAGACAGTGATACAAGAGGAAAGAATTGCTTCATTTTGATTGATAGGCAGATGAAACGCTTCTGGGCATCCACTGGGTCACAATGGGCAGCAGGAAAAGGAAGCTTGCAAGGTTCTTTATACCATCTGTATATCTAAACACTGCACAGCTCAATGCACGTACCTGCTTACCAATATCTCGAAACTCTGCAAGGAGGAAATAGGTTTCAGGATCCTCCTGGGAATATTTCCCCCAAGCATAGGGTTCTGGCACGAAGCCAGGAGAAACAGCGTGAATGGCTTTCAGAGACTCAAATTCGCCCTCACACATATGCTTCCCTGTGGCACCCAACGTAACAACCTGAAAGATTGACATCAGCTATTGCATACTCCATCGTTGCGATGTATTCCAACCTTGAGGAAGTAGCTCTTCTCTTGTCCGGAGGCCAATTCGACAATGACTTTTGCGGTTTTGCCCCACAGTGACATGCCATAATTCTGCGCATGCACAAATTTTGTTCCAGGTACAGGAAAAGCTGACAATTGTCAGTAAAGTCCGTGCTATATTTGAAGATCCAACCTAACAGGCTCTCACGCTCTCGTCAACATTGTAGTTTCCACTGGGCTGAGGGGGGAGGATGGGCTCCGAGGGCGTCTGCTCAGCCTCTCGCTGGACTTCATTGATCTTGATGTTAGAGACAGAGTCGGTGATCTCGGTCTCAGACATCGCTATCGTAGAAGCCAAAGCTATAGCTAAAGGAGACCGAATCTTGATAGTAATGATAGTCAAAGGTACCGATTCCAAGAAGTCAGAAGTGCGATGAAGCAGCTACTATATATAGCTAAGAGGTCAAAGCTTCGGTACCAATGGCCACTTCATATAAGTCTAGAATGAGAGCGGATGGCATGCAGAATGAAGCTGCAGTGAGGCTTGGCGGGGTACCACCTTGCCTACCCCTGTCAGCCTGTTCTCGTCCTGGGCACTGACTTGACTATCATCCCGGGACTCTTTGTGAGAAGATGCAGCGTTCCATGGGCCTCTGAAAGTAATAGGCTGGCGCTGAACCCCATATCGCCACTACTTTTCGTCTCATCTTGTCCAGGTCGATTTCCGTGGGCGGCAAGCGATCAGTCGGATAGGATATGTAGTCTTGACGGCCAGCAGTATGGTCAGTGCTCCTTAGACATCCTACCACCATTTACGCAAGCTCCACTGACTCCACGCTCATGAAGTACCTAGATGCGCAAGATTGGTTTGCACCCTCGTCGCGCTTACGACAGCGGCCGTCCCGCGTCCGGTGAACCTTATGGCTTTGAAGGGACATTCTCTGAATCAGATCCTCAACAGCGTGTTAGAGCACAATCCTCAGTCGGCTGAGGACGAGGAGGCCAGAAAGGCTGCTTTTCGAGTGGAGAAAGCCATCTTTTTTACATACATCCCGTAACTAAGATTCAGCTCCTTACGTCCCTGCACAGTCCAGACCTCTGCCTGAACGTCCCGTGATCTTGATATACTTGAACACCGACGTCGGCCGCGGGGTTTTCGGATTCGGTTCATCCAAAGAATTGCGGCCAATGCAGATGCCCCACCCTCCTCAGGCTTGCCAAGAGGCGCCACATTCCTCTGGAAGGTGCTCAAAATCCCAGAATCCAGCGAAAAGCGCCCAAATTATCAGCGCTGTATCATGGTTCCCATCCTCAATTCCCAATGACAGTCAAATCAATCGGCTTGGGCGGGTACCAACTTGTCACAAAGCTTGGGTTTGAATAAGTGGTGTCATCATACATCATCTGGAACTTATCCTTGCAAATAGGCCGGCACACATCCCTCACGACCTGCCTGACCTCGGACCATCTATGAATGCCACCATAGTCGAGGTTCCTCTTATGGTCATGGAACTTTAGCGACCTCTTGCCGTGACGCCACGGTTTGACGCACAGTTCATTGTTATTGTCGCAGTAGTCTGTCTTATCCATGCGGCTATCCTTCGGCATCTCGCCGGTGACCATCATCCAGCAGTGTTCTGTAAAATCCGTCCCGCGCTCTTCGATGTCTATGGCGGATATTGTGGGGCCGCATGCCCAGTCGAGGGCATACATGTTGCCGAGTTGGTGGGAGTAGTATTCGAAGTGCATGTAGGCGGTGAGGTGGGCCTGCGGATTGGAGTAGTAGTCTTCGGCGGCGCAGCTGCAGGAGACTTGGCGGAGGGAGTCGAGGTTCTGGGACCACCAGACTGGGTCCCAGATTGCGAGATACTTGAGCCAGTCAGCCTCGCGGATGGGGCCGGGGTAGGAGGTGTTCCAGGGTTGCAAGGGGTCGGAGTTGTGTTCGATGTTCGCGGTATCGGCGAGAATATGAGAGTTTTGTCCCCTAGTGTTGCTGAGGATCCTAGTGGGGATACCGTTGAGGACGATGACGGAGCCGGGGGTTGGGGCAACGGCTTTCCGGTCGGAGACGATGGTAAGGGTTGGGACGGTGGGTACTGGATCCACGATGGTTTCGGGAAAGGAGGAAGACTCGGTGGCTGTAGGATTTGCAGTGGGAGGAGCCATTGCCGCATTTTGCGTGAGCGACGCTATGACTTGGAGAGCCGCGAGGCCAAAGGCCAAGAGGAGATAGCTCCAAGTTTTCTGCATGTTTTAACGATGTCTTGATATTGTAGATGAGAGTTGTTGTGGATGTGGGAATGAAGTTGACGAAGGAGGGAGAGAAGGAGAGAATGAAGGAGAGAAGGAAGGACAGGATGAATGAGAGAAGGAAGGAGCGAAGGATATATATATTTAAAGAACGCCGTCTGGAAAACTACTGGTGATTCGAAGATTACAGGGAAATGTTCCATATGAATGCTCCATATACGATATAACAGGCTTGGCTCCTAGGAGTGGTAGTCTTGTGTGGTGGTTTTGAGAGAATATGAGAAATTTGGTTGAGAGAATATGAGGACCTCGGTGAGAGAACTAAACGGCCAAGCTTTCTGCCACTCCCAAGGATTTGTTGCGAACAAGACTCAACATGCAACACTTGGCGGATAGCAGGGATGATCTTTTGAACAAAAAGGATAGACTTGGCATCAATGTACGGTGTTCTCCCTTCCGCTTGTTCAAAAGCGAGAAATACTTCAAGAAGCCGCTTGACTCCACCCGTCAAGCTTCAGGCCGCCTCGGGAAACGTGAGCAGTACTCAGTGGAAGCCAGAGAAAATCGGCTTCTTTGACCCTCAACTGGCTCTCACCGCCGGACAGGGCTCGATGATCCGCAAGCGTGTGACAAAAGACATCTTCCGATGTGGCATCTCACACACTGGACTGGTGATAGAAACACATATCTTGCTATTTTTCCCTGAGCCGTGTTGAGCGCGGTAGTCTTGAGAATCCCAGATCATTCCGTAGTCCAGGAAGACTCCCATTGGAACTCTGCCAAAAAAGCGCCACGATCCCATGTCCTATCTTACAACCTCATGTCACCTCGCCTCAAACTGCACCATCCTACCAATCGTAGCCCGTCAGCCCACCATAGCTCCTTGCTTACCAAACATAGTAGGAGGCCCAACGTACCTCTTCGTCCTCGTTTTCAACAGCACCCTATGCCCGCATTCCTTGCATCGTATGGCGTCTCCCTTCTTCAGTTGCAGCTTGGCGCTGCACTCACCGCACTCGTATGGTGTGGGGGGGCCTGCGATGTCTGTGGTGGTATTGGAGTTGGAGTTTGAGGGCTGGAGGGTTGGTGGGGCGTAGGCTTCGCGAGACATGATGGTGGAGCATGTGAGGTAGTAGATTGCGAAAGGTTTGCGAGTAGGTCTCTGAGGGGCAGACGAGAGATATTGGAAATGTGAGTTGATCAAAGATTTGAAGTCAGTGCGGAATCTTTCCGTTTGGCGCTCTACTATACCTCAAGTGCCCTCTCACTGCAATGAGGAAAACATTTTGCCCATTTACAGACAATCTCTATGAATTCTTCATGTCACATTACAACCGAATGAAATTACTTTCAAAAGCGAGACGTTCTAGTTCAGTTCTGCCAGCCATCCTGACTTGTCCGCTGTGGCTGTTTCTAGCAGAATAGTATCTCAATAGCAGTCTGTTTCACGCGCTTCTTTCATTTTGAGCGCGTGTAAGTGTTTGTGATTAAAAGAAACCAGAATTTGAGCACAGAAATCACTCGCTATCTTTGTATTATACCAATTCCCTGGGAAGTCTCCAGTCTCCACCAATCGTTCTTGGCTATGGCATCCCCGCCCCTGACGGTTCGCAACCTCACATCAACCCGGATAAACCTCAAGCACTACGAGTTCCAGGGCTTGAAACACACATTGGGCGGTGATGGATCTTTTTCAAAGATCACCAGTCTGTGGAGCACACCAGTAAATGCTAAGCAACCAGCCACCAATTTACAAGATGTCTCGTTGCTCCTCGAGCCTTCGACATTACGCAAAGCGGATATCAGACGTGCTAACATTCCTCATGAAACCTTGTGCATATTTTTCGAGATCGAGGGAGAAATGTACCAGACCAACATAATCCATCCAACATGTCATTCTCAGCTTTTGATGCCAATAACTACTAATTCGCACTTCAACCATACCACTATCTACCACCCCGAATACCATCATCTCGCGATCTTTTATCGCAGCCAGCTTCCCATGTGGATGAAGACGCTTGAGGATGAGACGCCGCTTTCCGCTCTTTCTATCCCAGGGACCCACAACTCTCCTACCTATCATCGCGCTCTGCCATCTGTTCGCTGCCAGGTAGCGCCAGTCCGCGAACAACTGAAACAGGGAGTTCGCTTCCTTGATATTCGCGTTCAACCTGATGGTCCTCTTGACCCAAGCAACGACAAACTCAATCTGGTTCATGGCGTGTTTCCCATCTCCTTGAGCGGCCCAAAGCACTTTCGGACTATAGTAAACGAAGTCCTTGCTTTCTTAGAACAAAATCCGAGTGAGACGGTCGTCATGTCTGTCAAACGTGAAGGTCCTGGTAACGCCACTGATTCTCAGCTCAGTCGTATCTTGCGAGATCATTACGCAGGAGACGTCAACCGCTGGTTCACCGCTCCTCGCATCCCCACTCTGGGCGGAGCAAGAGGCAAGATCGTACTGATTCGCCGATTCACGCTCGAAGAGAGGCTGAAAAATGAATGGGGCGGGGCTGGTTGGTGCATCAATGGCGATACGTGGGCAGATAACACTCCGAATTCCCTCTGCCCCGGTGGCGATCTTTGCATTCAAGATTTCTATGAGGTGTTGGAGAGCGAGAATATTGGAAAGAAGATTCAATACTCCATTGACCATCTGAGACGGGCGTCAGAATGTGTCTGTCCTTCACCAGGCTCAGGCGCTAAGCTACCGTTCTATATCAACTTTCTCACGGCAAGTAATTTCTGGAAAATGGGCTGCTGGCCCGATAGAATTGCGGCAAAATTGAATCCTGCGATTGTCGATTATCTGTGTACGAAGCACAATTTATCAGATGGCCCAGGGGAGAAACCTGTTGGAGATGGAAGTACTGGCATTGTGGTGTGCGACTGGGTAGGACAAGATGGAAATTGGGATATTGTGAGGTGCATCGTAGGAATGAATGCCCGACTCGAAGCAAAGGGGCAACCTGTGAGGAAGGATCATGGCCACGATGAGCTTTGACGGGGAAGTATTTGATGTACAAAATGCTCTGCTCGGGTTATAATCGCTGTCTGCAGATGATGCGAATATGTACAGGCAAAGAGCTTGATGAAGCTCCAAACAGCCATTACCCCAGCGGTCATGCCTCGTTTTCTTAAATCCAGCATACGCTCTCTGCTTTGTCATTCTAAGAGCGAATCCGACATATGTAGACCGGGACCATTTCCGAAGAGAAAATCCGGAACCGCGCTTCGTGATAGTAGAAGCCCATCAGCGTTGTCCTCGTCAAGTACAGCCATTTCCCAACCAAGCACCGCTCACACCGTATCCCTCCGCTTAACCGTCAGCTCATCCTTCATCACAACAGCAATGGCACTCGACGTCTTCCGAATCTCGACCCCCGGGAACTTCACCGGGAGCTGGTTCCGCAACAACCTCTCCACATACTCCACCTGCTTCGCCTTCATGTTCCCAAAATAGATCGACGGCGACACGTCCGAGCTCTCGTATCCCGCGTAGCACGTCTCGAACACCAACCGCTCCCGGTCCCTCGGTCCCCCGAAGACGGTCTCGCGGTACCGGCGCAGGAGGTCCGTCACGTACGCGGAGAGCTCGGCGAGGATGCTGTTCTGGGGGTAGCGGCGGCAGCGGAACTCGGGGGACGAGGGCCGGATCTTCCGGAGGGCGGTGGCGAGGGAGAATTTGGGGGCGCTGCGGTCGGAGGGGGTCCTGGAGTCGAGATCGCTGGTTGAGGAGAAGCTGGTGATGGGGGATGGGGGGGTCCGGGGCGGGGGGATGGCGATGGCTTGTTGGTTGCGGGCGGGGGGGAGGGGGAGGGCGGATGTCGGGAGGGGGAGGGCCTCGAGGGCGAGGAGGAGGAAGATGAGGAGCTTCATGGTGTCGGGTGGGTAGAGGGGTGGGTGTTGTGGAGATCACATCTCCTTGGGGTGGTCGATTTGGGAGGAAAAGAGTACATGTACTGCTTTCGAGGTGATGTTGGGCTGTGTCCTGCTACGCCGTAATTGGCCAATCCTGAAGGAATCCGTCCGCTCTAAAAATGTGTAAAAATAGACGATTTGTGAAAAGTACTGATTTAATTCTTCTGCCGACTTCCATAAATCGACAACGAAAGCTTCGATTATGCAACGTTGATTCTACAAGTTGTTTCAGTTTGCTAGTTGTTCAATCCATAGACTCAAATTTGGAGTGGACGGTGAGACGTTGACCAATCATTCGACTCCAAATACCTTCCGGCTATGTAAAAGCTTACCAACAACAAAATCCGCCAATCCGCACATCCCACACACTCCTGACAAGGCTCTCCTCAAAGACAAGACTTGCGCATGGACCGGCTTGCCTACGAAAGGGCATTGGAAAATTGCTAGCTTCTTTTTAGCCATGGATTTGGAGTATGAGAGCGATACCAGATGATCACGAGGATTCAACCTTGAGGACGAGGCAAAGGATCTTCTCGGACTTGAGATGGCAGACATCATAGGAAAAGAGGCATATGACCAGGCCAAGTCTGCTCTGCAATGCTACTTATTGTCCCAACCACTGAAGTCGCTGTCTTTACGACTCCATTTCCTCTCCAATGTATTTGACTTCCAGCCTTTTGAGCTTCACATGTCGATTATCCAGGCCACAGACAATGCATACGAGTCTTTCTTTACTCGATATGCTCTTCTGTGCAAATTAGCTGCCAACAAGGATAGGGAGGTTGAGAAGATGACGCACTGGCACTTGGTCGAAATCATTGCGCTGTTGAAAAACCGCGGCTCAACCCGGGAGGAAGTCGCTGCTACGGTCATGGAGGACCCTGTTGTTGCGAATTCGGAGAGTCTAGCTAGGACCTTGGTTGACCTGGCCGCTGGTCTCTGGCTGATGCTGTCTATTAGTAATTATCCGGGGGATATCTCGTATGACGAGCCAATAATCTGGAGCGATCTCGAGACATTAACGGAAAATCTGTATGGAACACAGCAAGGACTGATCAAAAAGACCTTCCCTCACCTTTACAGCTCGACTGATTTGGTCAAACTACCACAGGCCTTCACGGCTGCCCATTTGGAACAAATTGGTGGAATCGAAGTGATATGGACAAGCAATCTTGCAGATCACCTTCTCCTCAAGGATGACGATACTAAGCTTATGCTGTTTCATCAAATCTCTATTTTGCAGTTTCACAAAAGGTCTCCAACCACTCTCCTTCCCAAGGGTCTTGAGGACGAGACAATCCGGTCTATATCGCTTCTCATACCACCAGTACTGGGGGAGCCAAATCCCTGGTTCCAGCAACAGCGGAAGAAAAATTCAATCGATGCACAAGCTGGCGTATGTGATCGGCTCAATAGTTCTGAGCGGCAGATTGAAAATTTCGTGTACTGGAGAGATCGGCTGGTACTTCTGAAGCGGACCTTTGATGACGCGGAGCCTAGGAACATTTCGCAGCTGTGGTGGGACGACCGGAAGAAGACACAGTGGTTCACTTTCTGGGTTGCCGTGTTGGTCTTCGTTATGACTGTGTTCTTCGGTGTAGTGCAGTCCGTGGCGGGGATCGTGCAAGCTTGGGCGTCGGTGCAGAGTTTGAAGGCGCAGAAAGCGCAGGGCTAGGGTCCATCGTGAAGCTTCGGCGATATCAAAGATATCATCTTTCCTTGCAGATTCGCCATCGACCAGGCCTTGCGGCGTCTCCGGTCTGTAGGAAGGGACGGCGGACTTGCGCACAATGTGGGGACATTGCTTCTAGTTTAGAAGGCTTTGTCCGCGAGACTTCCAGAGACACAATGCTTTCAACTGGGTTTGGCTTGGGCATCTAAGCTTAGAGAAGGCTCTCACGGTCTCCATCCTCTTAGCAACACATGCGCAGATATTCGCTCGGTTAGCGCCGGCTAAGCCCGAAGGTACGAGAGGATTGGCTCGTAGGACGTGCTAGAGATGATACTATTAGACTTGCAGGGCTTCCTATACTGTTCTTACAAGGGGATTGCCCTTTCAATTCTTCTCCGGCGGCTGCTTCCGGCTGTTCGGTCTGGGACGTTCCAGGATTTCTCCCCTTATTGCCTTGTGACGGACAGGGTTTGGCCTCTTGGACTATGACATGTTTCAAGTGAGCAAGACCAGGACTGCTGTATATGGTCAGTGTTGGTGAAATCTCAAACACGGTGGCGACCACGCAGCTACTACAACGGATGGATTGAACACGTCAACGTAGTCGATAGGAAACGAACATATCTTCCCGTGTGCTGGCAGCGGTTACTCACATTACGTAACACCACTCATTTCCTGAATCGGTAATGCTTGCGCTTCGACGGATTGGCCTGCGGAGGTCGCACCTTGAGTACGAAGACCCTGCAGGAATCGCGTCCCTGCTGCATGCTCTTCCGTGGGCATGCAAATACGGAAGAGGTAAGTATCATCATTCGATCTGCGGAGCACTCTAAGCTGCATGTGAGACCGGCAGGCAACCTGGTTAGCGCTCCTGCCTGCCCTGCCTTACATCATAGATCATGCAAGTGACAGCACCTGGCACACCCCCATCAGGTAAGCAGGTACTTATCTAGGCACGGGCCTTCCGAGCTGCACCCCTGGTGCCACGCCGGAAGCGTTTCCCACGTGGCGGGCGGCCGTTTGCTTTCCTGTGCAGCCTTGAGACCGGGTTTCTACGTGCTCACGTGATCGGCAGTATGTTTCCGGGCGTGCCATATAGAAGAAGGCGCCCATAGCTCATTCCGGCACATCGTCACAAGATCTGAGGATGAGCACAAGGACGTGGCGTTTTGCAGATGCGAGGTCGAAGGTGCCGTACCTACTCTTAGCCCTAGAATTTTTCGGAAGTCGAGTCGAGTCGAGCCGTGCCGTGCACAATCTTCATCACGACACTCTTCTGGGCCGTTTGGGTTCTCATCACATACCTGTTTATTATAAGCTAGCTTTCTCTTTCCAAATCAAACGACCTACAAAACTATGTCAGCGTAGAGGGTAGACGTTTATAGACGCGCTCTCGGTCTCATACCTGTCTTTTACTTCGGTGTGGTTTGTTCCTCTACGTTTCTACTCAGCCTAGAGAGCATCAGATGATGGCTGTTGGCGTCGTAGCCGTCTGTGTAGCTGGTGGATTGCTTCTGGTATCGGTAGTACAGGGGAATATTTCCTACCTGTGTTGGTGGTTTGTATCTTTCTCGTAGGCATTAGCAATTCTCGTAGACTACGTCTTGAAGCGAGCCTGTTCATTGTCAGCGGCTTCACCGATATATAGTCATATGTCTCACCCAAAGTATATTGCCCGGGACCTTATATTACTAGCGCATGCCAAATGGAAGGCGCCGAGCTCTAATGTGATCGTGCGGGGCGATCCTGAAGAGCTCGAAGTTGCTGATGTGACACTTCTCTCCAAAATCACCAGCCGTACTGCCGCTGTCCGCTTGTTGAAGTCTGCCATAATGGATGGAAGTCGAAGCGTTATGTGGGGGTTCGTGCTTTCTCTCGTGGACTTGGTACCAGAATTCTGCTAGAGAACAGGCAGAACTTCGATGCTCAAAAACTGCAAAGCTTCACTGGTCAATGATACAAAAGAACCTTGTGTCTATATTTGATACACTAATCTTAACTCGAGTGCGTGAACAGATGCAGTGTCCGAACAAGGGAATACATTGAAACTTCGACCAGGAAATGCAGCGCCAGTAGCAAACCCGGTATTATTCTATGGGATTCTTGACCTCGGTCTCCAACAGCCTTATGAGCTGGCTAATATCATCCAAGCTTTCCATATTCAACACGATCTCCTCAATCTGGGCCTTCCGTCCCGCGCTCAGAACGCTATCAGCCAGCATGGACCACTTGCCCCGGATGCCCTCGTTGGACAGCGGATCGTCGTACGTCCGCGGCCCCGAGACTTCGTGGGAGACGGTGTAGCCTTTGCCAAAGTCCACCGTGACCCTCGTGTGCCACGCGCTGAGCCGGTCGAAGTCGCGGTCCCAGACGCAGTCGACCTTGTCCACGAGCTTCCACAGGTCGGCCCGGTCGAGTTTTGCGGAGTTGAATTGGTCCATGAGGACCGATCCGTCGACCAGTTGGGCGGCTACCGTATACCGGGTGCTCATTTGAGCCCCCAACGCGGTTAGGGGACGTTGCACCTGATGACCTGAAGGTTGATCAGTTGGTGGGTTTTGAGAGTGCAGGTGGGGGGAAATACCTCCATGCGCATATGGTGCTTCGGCCAATCGAATTGTGATTTTCTGAATAGATTCAAGACTTGCAAATCTTTCTGGATACTGCCCCTGAAGAACTTCTATGCAGTTTATGGGGGCATGCGTCGAAATCTGTGACGCATATGGCTTGACCCTCATTCCCGCCATACCCTTCCAATCGCCTCCCAGCCCATCGGTGAGTTTGGCTGGCAGATAATGCTCCTCGTGGTTAGACCCGTTGCCAAAGGTTGATAGAAAACCTCCGTGGGGCCTTTCAAACACTTTGTCGATACCAGTATAGCTTTCTCTCGACATCAGTGCGGCAAAAAGGCCATTTCGGGCGGCAAACCCGTGTTGCATTCTTTTGGCCATGCTTTCATATCTGGCCGCGGTCAGACCGCATGCTTGCGTGCAGGCTGTACCAAACGCGTCTTCTATCTCCTCTGGCGATAAGCCGAGAAGCTTCGATACCGCGGCAGCAGCAGCCGGGGGGCCGAAGACAGCGCCCTTTCCGATAACGTTTAGCGATGTTCGCAATTGGGCGCGCAGGCGCAACTCACACTGTGCCAACCTCGACTCAACATCTCGGAGCCATACAAGGCGAGACCTACTCGTGACCCGATCTCGAACCCAACGATGGTAGACAGAAGAAAGGAGGCACCATCGAAGTGTTTGGGACCTTGCATGCCCCGACTTGCATGCTCTGCAGCAGCAAAGAGAGAGGGTAGGATCACGGAGTTGGCATGCCATGGCGCATCGGCATGGACGTCGTCAAGCTCAAAGCCTTGGATGAAGGTACTGTTCAGGATCGCCGCGCTCATGGGATTGAGTCTTTGGTTCCAGCCTATGACGGTGCAATTCCCAGGCCCTTCCATCTCAAGGATAGCATTCGTCGCTGTGCGGCTCCATGGTAGCTGTGCGCCTACTAGAGCGCACGCTATGCCGTCAAGGATGAGATGCTTTGCATTTGTCCTCACCTCCTGTGGCACGTCGTCCAACTCAATGGAAGCCACAAAGTCGCAGACTCTGCCGGTGGGTCCGCTTGGTGCGCTGGCTGGCGCTCGATAGCTGGTGTCAAGCATGGTGAAGAGCTTTGGCAATGGGGGAAGAAATAATAATAAATGAGAATATTTGGATAGCTTCACAATGTGCTCTGGAGAATGGACAATATCGTTTCGTGTGTAAGATAGTGTACCTACTTTATCTACGGTCTGGAAAGTCCACCTTCTTAAATAGATATCCATATATTTACTCGATGGTTCAAGTTAGCTTTCGGAGGCCGTAGAAGACTCGACATAATTGGCTCTACACGAGCGTGCTTGGTAAATAGCACCGCAGCCGTAGAGTACGGAATTCAAGCCTATCGTACCCGGCCATTCGTACCCGGCCGTTCGTAGAGCATCTTGATCTTTCCTGCCACGGCTTCGGCGCTCTCACTCCTCGCAGTATATCTCGATGTTCAAAATTCGCTGCACATTTGGTTTACGTGAGATGACGAGGCGGATGGTTTTGTGCCATGGCACGGAAGCACTAGTCGTTAGCGTGCATCACTAGAGCGGAAGCTTACTTGACCCATCGATTCTTCCTGTCATATCCGTAGGCTCGTAGGTGACGATCTTATATTCCTGCAGATCGATCATCGACCGTCCCACCGTCGAACTTACAGCACGAGGTAGCGACTCCGCTCGCTATTCCACGGCCTGCATTATACTGCCTCACCTCTGGCAACGGAGGATGTTATATCGAAGGCTTGCTCTTGGGTGCCCTCGACTTTGATCCCCATGTCGACTGCCCAACCTCCTGTGCCACCCAATTCAGCAAAAGGCTTTTTACATATACACAGTCTTTCAAACAGCAATATTGAATCAGCGGTCACCTGTTTCCAGAAACACGAAGTTTCCGAGCCTCCCACCAATCGACCAACATCTAATAGACATACACCCGACGCGCGATTGGAAATTCAGAGCATATAGACGCTGTCAGAAATACCTTGTTAGGAGCCTCCCCAGTGTAAAGGAAGAAAAAGACGTCATAGATTTGGAATCTGTACATCCAACAGCAAGCAATTGGCCGAGCTGTCTGTCTTCTCATATACCAGAAACGCTACACCGTCCTCGTGGCAGCGTTCGCTGAATCATTTTGCTTCCTGTCTGCCAACAAGCATTTTACGGAACTGGAAATATTTTCGGCCGAGCTACACGCCTTCGATGAGCTCATCAAGCTCACGTCGACCTCTTACATTATATTCCAAAGCCTGGCACCCACAATCTATGGTGACTTAGCGCAAATAACAGGGCGCCGACCTGCATATATCTTGAGGCTGCGATTTTCGTCGCCGCGAATAATGGGCTGGCATTGCAAAAGAGCTATGCGGCACTGTTCATAATCCGGTGTCTTCAAAGCCCCGGAAGCAGTGGTACCATAGCACTGGGCAACGGATTTATAGCAAACATCTCATCTATGACAGAAAGGGGCGTTTCTTTGGATTTCTTGGTGTCAGATACTATGACCGGCTTTGCCGTTGGACCCATCCTCGGAGGGACCCTCTGTCAATTTAATGGGTTGGAGATCGATGTCCTAGTTCTTGGCGATCCTGTCCGTGCCTTATCTTATAACTTTCCTGGCCGCCTTCTCCGATACTGGCTGGCACGTCGACGGAAACGGCTCTATATCCCCACAATGGGAGAGACTATCCGTCCTCAATAATCTGAAGACCTGCAAGACCGATCGCAGAGCTGTCGAAGCTGCCTAAGACGTAGAGCACCCCATCGTGCCCCAAACTTATGCTGCTAAGCGTAGACTGAAGCGGCTTAACACTCTCAGCGCAATGCACATCATCGTGGAAAAGGATGTCGCCATGATTCTCATCTACAACGCTTTAAGTCTACACGGCATGTTTCGATGTGACTGCCAGTCTTCCGGGTCTTTTTGGGAAATTTTATGGATCCAGCGAACTCCACCTTGGCCTGGCCTTTATCCCGTATGGTGTGGGCTGCTTGGTCGCGTCGCTCCTGTGAGGGAATTAGATTGACATTAATTATAGATGAATCGCGAAGACCAACCATATCACCGTTGACTGCGAAAGAGGTGACGATCTGAGTGATTTCCCCAATCGAACATGCCCGTGTCCAGGTCATGCACCTTCTTGCATTGGGCATTGCAGTCTTAGTCGCGCATGGCTGGGTTCTGCAATCCGAGGCCCCCCTTGGCGGTGCCAATGATCTTACAATTAGTCATCGGTCTCTGCCTGGTAGGTAGCTGCGACATGATGTGCGTCATGCTTCTCGAGGTATACCCTGAAAGTCCTGCTACTGCTATTGTAGCTGACAACCTGATAAAATGTCTACCTGGAACGCTAGGAGCAGCAACTATCATCCAAATCAAAATGATGAAAATGATGGGCCGCGGCTGGTGCTTCACATTCGTCGCGACGGTTTCGATGCTGGTCAGTCCCATGCTCTGGATTGTAATCAAGCAAGGCGCAAAGTGGAGGGAGGCGACAGGTGAGGGCCGGGAGCCAAGAGTGCCAATAAGAGGGGTACGAGCGTACTCCCAATGCCCGCAATCCAATCACAGCCGTCCGACGCTGCACTCAGCTTACACTCAGCTTACACTTCTCGTTTCCCTCGCTCGACCCCCACTTCCGGGTCCGAGGCGGATGAAATGCATGATAATGCCTATCATGACTCATGAGGGTCTCTCAACGCCCCGACGTGCACGAACCGTTGCGCAGCGGTCCATTTCGCCTAACTTTTCCTATGATAGGATCGGGCCGCATGGCGCTGCCTTCACTCAGCGTATCCCCTCATCGGCAAAGTGTGCGGGAACTTGGAAGTGTAGGTAGCTTCAAGGGCGCATTAGCTTTGGCATATTTCCGGACGGCTGATCTGGCACTGGCAGACTGTGCGTGGGTCTATTAATCATTCAAATGCGTACTCACCGCATGCAATGATTGCTCAACGCTTATCAAAATCGTGAGATCTGTCATCGATGGCGAACCTGACAAACACTCATCCTTCACATTCATCTTTCACATTCATCCAATTGCGACTTGATGATCGGGCGATTTAGACGAAAACGAATGAGTACGTATCTCCATTGTGGCGCAATAATGTTGTTGTGCGTGCCCGTGGTGTTGCCGTGTTAGGTTATGCGGCTAGTGGATAAAGTTTCAAGACGGGAGGAGGGGACTTTGCTAAATCCCATGATGTTCGTGGACCCTGAAATACACAATCCAGGCCCACAAGGGCGGAAAGAAGCGCTAATCAGCACCAAATATGAATGCTCGAGATGATGGGCAATGCATTGGCCATGCTCACACTTCTCAAGCCTAGCTAATCTGCGCGCTCTTTCAGCTCGCAGATCATCTTCGGCGTAGCTTTAGACTTTTGCCCATGCCAGCCGTGATAGCTATCGACGTGCATGATAGAAGAAATGACAATGAAGCAACGGTGCTGCTGCAGTCGGTCAATAGATAGATGCGTCTGGGGCGGGGATTTGTACCCTGTTGGAACCCGGTGCGAATGATATGTCGTCGGATGCCTTGTGGCTGGTCAGGCATGTTGCCTTAGCCTTGCATTCACCGTTGGGTACTTACTTCTTGGTATGGGGGTAGTTGGGTAGGGAAATGGCGGGATCTGAAATTGAATCTTGGCAGATGAGCTTGCCCGTGGCCGAGGCCAGGTCTTGCCCCGCCCTCGAATTGCTCGGATGCGTCTGACGGGCATATCGACTCATGATTGATTTCTTCACATGAAGACTTTTCTTTTTCTTTTCTGTCTCCCTGTCGAGCGTAAACAACTAACATTTTCACACCAAAACATGTGGCGATTGCGTGCTACTCGTGCTACACCGACCAATCCCGACCTCATTTCCGCAACCAACGCTGCACCATGGAGACCGCTGCCAGCAACCAAGGCACTCGGCACAGGTCACAGGAGGCGTGTACATACTGCCGGAGGCGAAAGGTACCCACCAGGAGGCCTGCAAGCAAGCTCCACCCTCAAGGCTCACGCTCGGTAGATGAAATGCAATAACGAGAAGCCGCGCTGCATGAATTGCTCCGTCTTCGACCAAGAATGTGTGTACGCGCAGAGCACCAAGAAGAAGAGGTGGGTCCGTTCAAGACAAACCTGGTCCAGTGTGATGACTGTCTCAGAGCTGCCTCCACCCGACAGTCGTCGTCAGATAGTCGAATATCGCAGTTGGAGGAGGAGAATCGCAGCCTTCGACAACGGCTAGCGGGCAGTGGCAGTGGGCCTTCGGGCCATAACACGCAGCCAAGACATCAGGATGCAACGCAAGCTACTCAACTAGATCTTTCCACTTCCTTTCCTAGTCAGCCAAGTTCATCCGCGGGAACTCCTCCTAGCTGGAGTGGTGATTGGCTGCCTGAAGAAGGGAGGAGACGGGCGTCCATGAAGGGCCAGTCGAGATTCATGGGCTTGACGAGCGCGTCGGTGATGGAAGATACCCCAGGCAGCTTTGGAGAGGACCAAGGCAATCTTGCCCCCTTCTCCATGACTTCTTTGCCCGTTGAATCGGGACTCTTGAGCCAGCGGTTGGAAACAGAGGCTGCCAAACAGCGTGCGTTCGCACCTTGACTTATCTTGACTTGTCCATGGTAGTGGCAACTCACCAAATCTCTCATACTTTAGGTCGACTCGAAGCCTCCAATTACTACTCGCATACGCTGGATTTCGATGGCGTCGACCCAGACCTTGCCATGCACCTGCTATCTTGTCACTGGAATCGTCAGCATCACTCCTATTTGATCACTTACAGGCCCGCGTTCATGAGGGACATGGCTTGCCAGGGCCCTTACTTTTCGAAGCTTCTCTTGAACGCCATCTATTTCGGCGCATCAAAGTTGTGAGTTGCCCTGGTCTTCTCTTTGTCTTCACTAAGTATAGCTAACATATTCAGCTCTTCGAGGGTGGAAATTAGATCGGATCCAGCTGATGTACGGACCTCCGGATGGGCGTTCCGACAAAGGGTGAAGGAATTGCTAGCGTCAGCTTTGGAAAAGAGCGAGGTCACTACAATACAGGCTCTCTTGGTAATGACGCGCTCTCTGTTTGCCCTCGGCGAGGAGAAAAGTGCAGCCTGGATGTATGCAGGCATGGCATTCAGGATGATGGTTGACCTTGGAATGCATATAGAGGGGTCATCAGCCTTCACCTCCCATCGATTGGCGGACGAGGACCTCGAGATCCGCAGAAGAGTCTTTTGGGCAGCATTCGGTATGGATTCCCTGTGATCCCTGACGGAGACGTACTCTGATCGAGAGTGGTAGTGATTGATAAGATCCAATCCCTCTACCAAGGAAGGCCGGTGGATCTTCAATGGGACGACTGCAGGGTACCACTGGATTTCCTCGATCAGTATGAAGAAAGGGAGCTCTGGCAACCTCTTGAAGGCTCAGGATCTCGACATTACCCGCAGACACCTGCGTACAGCGTTTCCACATTCACTAGTCTTTGCAAACTCTGCATCATCATGAATGAGGTTTTGAATACGATTTACACGAAACGAAGCCAGGAACACGGATTAGAGAGCCTGACTGCACACATCAAGCCCCTGCAAGCAAAGCTAACGCAATGGTTTGATGGTCTGGAAGATCACTTGAGGTTCAATGCTTTTGACCCTGTCCAGGTCGTGCCGCCACCATCAGTCCTGTCGCTGTTGTAAGTACTCCTACCCACATGGCAAGATGCCCTAGGGCGATTGGATAACGAGCGTCCATTGTTTTAGGTGCATGTACCACGTTCTGGTCATTCAGCTTCACCATCCTTTGCTTGCGAGAGGCTACAACGTTTCTGCGCCTCATGCAGATGCTCCTGAATCACTTGCGCTATGCACCGCCGCCGCTGAAGAAATCGTCTCTCTCTTGGTGGCGTACGACCGTACCTTCTCCATTCGCAAAGCGCCGTACCTGATCGCATATGCAACATACGTGAGCGCGACAATCCACGTGCGTATAGCCGCGCGCCAGCTTCCCCCACCTGCCACAAGTCCTGGCCTGCGAACGTGTCTGGACTTTCTGGATCGAAATCGCGAAACGAATCCTGGAATTGACAATGCAAAAGCTTCTCTGATGGGGTTGATGCATCGAATGGGCGTCGTGCATCAAGAGGACCAGGCTTCGTTTAGCACTCGACCCAGCAGTAGCCAGCAGTCGTTGAGTCGATATACGAGTATCGACAGCACCGCCAACTTTCCATTGACGCAGTCATCCTCTGAACAAAGCCATTCCGCGACATTAGACAGCAGACTGGCCTCCAATAGTTCCATCAGTCCCGACCTTGACATTGACAGGATCCTGCAAAGCTTCGCTGATGGCCAATTGAGCACGAGTCCATCCAGCACTTCGCTGAGCAATCGCATGACCCCGGCACAATACGCTGCCCCAACACAACCGCTCAACCGAGAATTCCAGTCGGCTGATACATACGACACTTCGCTATTTGATCCTGTTTTTAGCATCGATTATAATCAAGCTGGTGTGGGCGGTGGAGAAGCGTATGAAAATTACACCGGACTCGGGGCTTACGGTGGCCCGTTGCAGTATAACGAAGGAATGAGCAGTTTTGGAAGGTGATGACAATGTCTTATCACAACGAGTGTGTTACGTGTGTTGCCCGATCCAAACGACCACGGCAGTAATGTCGTCGTTGGAGCGGACATGAGCGTACGAATGAATGAAAGATTGAGGATCGGCAAAGAGAGGAAATTAGAAGCGGGTGTCCGAGTCCAGCATGACCTTCTCCATGAGCTTGTAGGTAGGATGTCTAGATTTCCTAGATTTCCTAGATTTTAAACGTCGTCGAACGAATTTATCCACGCTCATGCACCAAGAGTCTTCGCATGGCGTAATTCGCTCAATGCGGCAGGACTTGTCGTTTTGGCCAGTGGATGCAGGGTGCAACGTATGTGCATGTAGAGGATGATCAAGGGTCCGACTGAGAACCTGAGAAGTAAGAAGGCCCGGACGCTAAGGTAATCTTACATGTTCCGTGATCGATCTGTGATCCGTGGATCCATGCGCAGATGGAAGCCGCGGGATCAACGTGTCTGGAATTGCCGGAAGCTGCAAGCTTACGCTGTTCTGTATTACCGTAGTCATTGTACCTCACCTAATAGCCGAATACGAATACCGTACACCGTACCATACCATAGGGACTTGAGGCATTGCCACCGCCATCATGCTATCATTCTCGCCGCCACATCACTATCACCGTGCCGTACCGTGCATCGTCTTCCGTCCTGCATGCATTTTAGGCCTGTCTCTTGCACGGCAATGGCATGGAACCTTACGAACCTTACCATGGCCCTCCGTGGAACGGGCGTCTTTCCTTCCGTGCCAATATGCCATGTTCCATACATCTCTCTGTAGGCGGGAGATAGCTGTCACGGCCTAGACAGCTCGACGGAAATGCTGCTCAGCCATGACGTCCTTGCGCGTCAACGACCGCAGGCTCAAATCATCGACAGCTGTACACCTAGGAACCATGGCGGTTCAATCCACCCATTCTAGCTCTCCCATGGGGGTGAGATAGCCGGCAGCCCTGCGCAAAAATCTCATTGAGCTTCATGCACTATGATCCGTGGTCCAATGATGCTTGTGATTCCTTTCTTGTCTATGCATATTTAACGGCCGCGTGCCCTTTCGTGATACATGAGTTCTGTGCCCGTGGCAGATAAATGTCTTTATTAACACGAAGGACATTCACCAGGTTCACGCAAACCTTGAACCACCTTAGTAAATCTGTCCCACTTCATCACACTTTTGCATCTGTGGCTATGCCTTATATTCAGGAACAACATTCGGCACGCCGACGCTCCATCACAGCGGTCATGATGAGGTCTGGTACGTCCAAGGGTCTGTTTCTCCATCGTGATCACCTACCTGAGAATACGGATGAGTGGGGCCCCATTCTGCTTTCTGCAATGGGCTCCTCTACTGGCGACCTACGTCAGCTTGATGGTGTTGGAGGTGCCACATCAACTACGTCCAAAGTGGCCGTCGTGGGCAGGTCTCAACGGGAGGATGCAGACGTTGACTACACTTTTGCCCAAGTTGCAATTGGCACGAAGAAAGTTGATATGAGTGGTAATTGTGGCAACATGGCCTCGGGGGTGGGACCCTTCGCGTTAGACGAGGGACTCGTGAAAGCGGGACCCGGACAAAAAGAGGTATGGTAGCGTGTCTGGCTCATCTGGAGCTTCTCCCATCTTCTTGCGGACCGCATCTCTCTAAGTGTGGAAGAGAGCCTTGGCTAAAGTCACTCCCCAGCTTGAAATCAGAATCTTCAACACCAATACCGGGCGTATCATAGGTTCCACTGTTGCCGTAAACCCTGAGGGTAGATTCCTGGAACAAGGTGACCACCGAATCAGTGGCTATGCAGGCTCTGGATCTCGCATCAAAGTTAGATTCGAAAACCCAGCCGGCAGCATGACTGGCAAACTCTTTCCATCTGGGAACCGTCAAAACCGCATCACGGTCGCCTTTCCCGGCATTCCCGAAGAAGTCACCGTCCGCGCTACCCTCATCGATGCCGCAAACCCCTTCATCTTTGTGGACTCGTCCACCCTCCCGCCCGCCTACCACCAGCTCGGCCCCGATTCCCCCACCTCTTTAGCTCTGATCGAGTCTATCCGCCGCCAAGGCGCCGTCGAAATGGGCCTCGCGCCGGACTGCGAAACCGCAGGCCACACGCGTGCCACGCCAAAGATCGCCGTCCTCGCACCTCCCCGCATCAACGCCCACACAGGCAGTCCCACTGCCGATGGCGTTGAGCGCCAATCCGACATCGACGTGACGGCTTTCAGCATGGGCAAAGTGCACCCTAGCCTGCAGCTTACGGGCGCGGTCTGTCTCGGTGCCGCTACTGGCATCTCTAGTACCGTGGCGTCGGATCTGTCCCGTGACGGCCGCCTCCCTCACGAAAGGAGGGACGCGCCGGGCAAGGCGGACGTGCCGGGGGTCAGTGAGAAGATGCCCTCGGTCGCGGGGGGCGAAGTGTGCATCGGGCAGCGGAGCGGCAAGATCCTCGCCGACGTCAGGGTGAGCCCGTTCGGACCGAGGGTCGAGGGCGTTACGGTGGATCGGACTGCCCAGCGACTGTTTGAGGGCCAGGTCATGTTGGCTGCTGCGTAAGCGAACCGTTGAGCGCGTTGACAATCTGTAACAAAAACTCTCTTTTCCGCGAAGCATTTTCATCGGTTAGGGGACGGAGTGACAGAGTGTCCTTGTTGTCAATGCGCTGCGTCGTTGCCGTGTACATATCAGTCCAAGAATCCGTTTTCCATCCCATCATAGATAAGACCGTACGTGGGAATTGAAGACTTGGGATTGCCCCCGTCCCGAAAACCCAGCACCACCCGTCTCGCACCGGGCACCATTCCAAATCCCAATCATATCATGTTTCCAATCATGTTTCCAATCATGTTTCCAGTCATGTTTCCAATCATGTCAGATTCCCTTCACTCCTGTCAGCCGTCTCCGATCCGCACATCACACGCCACACCCCTTTTTCGCCATGATATCTGTCCCGACCGAACCCATCATGTACGCACACGATTGAGTAATTAAGACCGTGACCCCCTCTCCCCGCCCCCTCCCCCTTTGACGCACCCGAACACGCATACCCATTCCCATATCCCCCAGCACACTAAGCACCATCCCTTCCCCCGCGGACGACAGAGCGAGACCTGGGACGGCGCATCCGGTGTCGGGGGTTGATGGGTCGGTGCGGGGGGGTGTTCGGCCGTTGGTGTGGATGTGGGTGCCCGGGCTGTGCGGGATGTTGTTTGTGGTTTGGGTGGTAAGTGGTTGGGAGGGGGGGGTGAGGGTGAGGAGGGTGGTGGGTGGGGTTTCTGAGGGGTGGAATTTGGGCTGGGCTGGGCTGGGCGGGGGGATCGTGAGGGGGTGTGGAAGTTGTTGGGGGTGGGGTTTTGATTGAGGGACGTTGGGGGAAGGCGAGGGGGGTGGGATTTGTTTTCGGTTTTGGATGGTTTCTGGGACGGTGGTGCTGGATATGATACGAAGGGCTGTGTGGCAATATGATGGGATGAACGTGTGCTTAAATTACGCTAGTAGCTATGAGAACTTCATTTATCGCTCCTGTCCTACGCGGATAGCTTCGCTTTCAAATGCTCGTAAATGGTGTACGTGATGGCTTGGCCCGGTGCGATTCTGATTACCATTTCGGAGTCAGTCTTGCTTGTTTGAGGGGGGGGAGCGAGCTTGAGAAGACGTCTGAAGAGTGGATGCTCCCAAGACATGCCTCTCGACCCGACATTTGGTGCAAAAGAGGAAACATACGTACCGCATGATGCGTGGCAGGAGGCCTTTGTACAGCGCCCTGACGCCTTCCTGTTTG
This sequence comes from Platismatia glauca, assembly GCA_963556305.1. Lineage (NCBI taxonomy): Eukaryota > Fungi > Ascomycota > Lecanoromycetes > Lecanorales > Parmeliaceae > Platismatia > Platismatia glauca. The sequence continues at coordinate 1,055,838 of OY745772.1, forward strand.
AAGAGCGCGCGAGCAACGGCGACGGTGTGTGAGAGGCTTGAGTGGCCGGGTGGTGTGGGATTGCGTTGAACTAGCGTTTCTGGTTTGCATACAGCGGTCAGTTTCGGAGCATTTCTTTCGGGAAAGGGTTGCGGTGATGGGATCATGAAAGGTTGAACCTACTCAGAGTATCGACGGGGGCGTTTGACATTGGGCCCGCGGCCCCGGCGATGAGACCGCAGAGGGCGGTCTGGAAGCCTGGGAGTTCCTGGTCTTTGTACATGGGTTGCCAGTCATGAAGTACATGGTTCAGCTTCGTGTACGTCGTTAAGTTTACTGCAAGGATTGTTAGATGGTTGTCTTTCACATGGAGAAGGTCGGAATTACCCGACACATTTGTTGCTTGGCGTAGTGCCGTCAATGTCATGCCTTTAGTCAAAGCGCGCGGCCCTTCGTCTCTGGCGATGAGGTAGGCCGCATGCGCAGCATTCCGGTACTTGGGTGCGTCGCCAGCTTTGCTTTTCTGACCTTGTAGCCGAACCTTGAGGACTTCCATTGTCGTGACCACGGTGACTGCTTCTGTGATGCCGGCTGCCAGACCAGCTGCGATGCGGGATCTTCCATCAGCACTCGGTCCGGGGGACAGGCGCAGATGAGCTAAAGCGGAGAAAGTCCGGCGTAAGCCATCGTTACTTACCGACAAAAGTCCCCCGGTCTGTCAAAGTGCCATTACTTGGATTGGCGAATCTGGTATCGGCAAGCATGGACTTGTAGCTCTCGAAACTCAGAAAACGGATGCCCATCTTGGGTATGATACCGGTGAAGACGGGTCCGAAGCCGTTGTAAAAAGCAAGCGGGGATTGTCGAGAGATAGCTGTAATGGTTTTGATCAAGCCTTGTGTTTGACCCTGTAGAAGTGCTCAGATAGTGGTCTTCGGACGATTATCTTGGGGCAGCTTCATGGGTTTGATGACTGTGTCTTGCAAATAGACTATGAGGCGACTTACCTTGGTATTTTGCGGCGATGATGACAGCTGCATGTTGACTTTGACAGTATCTGGGCACGCTGGTGAGAAGAGAGTCATTGCGGTTGATCCAGGGTTCACTCCTTACCCAGAGGATGACAGGCCAGTGCCTCCATCATTCCGGCTCCACCTCCAGCTATTACCTTGTCAATTTATGTTTTTCGACAAGGTCGCACTCAAGGAGAGCCAGCGGACTAGAATACACGCACCCACGAGCGTCGTCAACGGTGAAGACTGTACTTTCCCACCGGACACTTTGCCCATTTTGGAAGGCATTCTCGTTGAAAAGAAGATGAAATATGTGCAGTAGACACTTTTTTCAAATCACGATCTAAGAGCCACTTCTCGCTATGCTATTGACACAATCTTTGAGACCTGATACTCGTACAAAGAGAAAGAGAAGCCAAGGGACCATTTCAAGATACAACAATGAGCAAACACTACATCACTACACAAGGCATATAACGCGGAATGATCATTTGGCCGGCTTGAGAGTCAAACTTATATAGACATTTCCCACGAATACCTCGATGAATAATGAATACTGTACCATATTTGGTTGCTCGAGTCCACTGTGTCATGGAAAGGGATAGGAAGCGAGACGGCCCGAATTGGGGCAGTGCATGCACGACTACGCTCGTTGCAGCTATACACTCGGAAGGGTAGAGTAAAGAATGCCAGCCATGGCTCAGCATGGGTTTGCCGCGAAGCCGATATCGGCGCACACGCGCTAGCCGTTGTCGATCTAGCCCCCGACGCCTTCCGCCTTCCGTCTTCCGCCTTCAATCTTCCGTCTGCCGTGGAACACTTTATCCATGGCAGTATCACCCTTTGCCGCTCATTACAAACATTGTTGCACTCGACGTCGTCTGGCCGGTCCTCATGACTTGCTGAGCTTAGAGTGTCTCTTGGTGCGAAGACACCTGGCCTGCAGATCGCCCGCCTAATCGCGACATCTGGTAGCCAGGTGCCAGTACTCTACAGTCGACTGCACCGCTTCCCAGATGGACGAGAACGAGGAGCTATGCTGCGAATGATTGTCAATATTATTTCGATCGCTATTTCACGCACGCGTTCAGTGAAGCGCTGCACGTAGTTGCTGATGCATCTTTGAAGGAGATGGGAGATAGAGAACTTGGTCGCCTGCCTATAGAGCCGTTCATCGGCTTTTCTTACTTCCAGCCAGTCCAACCGGCCTCTTTTTGCCTACTACTTCTAGATTGGCGCTCCATCGTGGATGAGCCATGTCATTTCCTATGCTTGTTCCTCGATTATGTCTTGCGCTCGCCATGCACAAAATTCCAACTCCTCCAGGCATACCTCTGTTAGGAAACACTTACGAACACACCTCAAGCTTGGAACGACTGGCGAAACTCTGTGGTATATGGAGTACCCTATGAAGCCCCACAGCTTTCTACTGACGGAATCTCATCTGCAGGATCAACGTGCGAGGTGAGGCTGACGCAGGGGAGCTGTGTCATTTGCTCGAGTATGTCATCTTTGCACTTTCCATAATGCATTACGTCCACGTGTCCCAAGATTTCGAATTTTTCGACGAGATGTGTGACGAAAAGAGCTTTACCAAGCACCCCGCCCGGCGGGCTTGGAGGAAAACGACATGGCTTTAGAAACGGTGTTTTCACTGCAACACTCGGAGAGCATAAATGGGAGGTCGCTAATTGCTTTTTGTTGCCGGAAGTCGGTCCTTTGGCTACTTCGACCGTGTTTGACGGTACGAACTCTTCTCACAGTGTTTTAGCAGAGTCGCCATTGCTTTCAGCCTTTCTACTATCCCCATTTTCCATCGAAGAAAGTAAATTCCCTCAGAGGTGTACGAAGATGCCACTCAATTGGTACTCAAATGGACCAGCCATGGTCTAGGCAGTCGCATGACGACTTCACGAAGGGAGGGAGGTTTCTACTTACAGACGCACTCTGTAGGTAGCAAGATACATGGGCTTTGAAGCACGCCAAAGCAGTGGCCAGCCCGTAGAGAGCACCCGGATGTGGGGAATGGTGTCAATGTGTCAAAGGGGGGTGTACGGGTATCAGGTCCCACGGTAATAATTACAATCTATTCCACACGTACACTGAGTAGGCGCTCCTCGAGCTTCCTCCAAGGTTCCTTGTAGTCACATAATGGGCTCGAACAAACAGTACGTCAGCGAAAAGAATGTTTCGAAGCAGAAAATTGTAAACACAGTTTGCCAAAGTTGAGAACGTTCCATCATTAGAGGTTTCAGTCATCAGCAGACAAGCATTCGCTTTCCGAAACGCTTCACCATCCTACAGCCGCCACCTCCGCTTGCCGCCGTGGTGGGGGTCGCTGCATCTGGACGCTTGGAGGCGGTCACTGCATCTAAATGCTTCGAAGTGGTCACTGCATCTAGGAGCTTCGGAGTGGTCGCTGCATCTAGACGCTTCGGAGTGGTCACTGCATCTAGACGCTTCGAAGTGGTCGCTGCATCTAGACGCTTCGAAGTGGTCGCTGCATCTAGACGCTTCGAAGTAGTCATTGAGACGACCGGCGCCAGCGTTTTGGCCACCGAGCCATCCGAGGTCGTGTCTCGATACGGCGTCCCATCCACACCTACCACACTATCCACCGCTGATGATAACACCGGACTAGAAATCCCAGTCGTGGATACCACGGACCGCGATGTAGACGCAGGGAGCGTGGCCCCGCTAGTGTTCGCGCTTGAGGATGAGTCAAGTCCTGGGATGTCTAGTGGAAAGCACAGCGACTCAAGCGGTATCGCGTAGGCGTATAATGTATGCGACCACGAAGCATTCGCAGTTTTTTCATCATCTCCAAAGTTGGCGTCTATCTCCAAGTCGACTCCGATGTCGACTTCGCTGTCAAGCTTGACTCCTGTCTTTGATGAGCCGGCTCCGCATACTCCGTCCTCGTCGTACGCGGCAGTCAATGTGACGGAGACTTCGGGCAACTTGACCGCTAGTGCAACGTCGAAAGTTCCAACCTCGACGAGCTCGATGCCGAACGCGAGCTTTGGTTGAGAGAATGCAGCCAGCTTGACGGAAGCCGATTCTTGCTTGATATCAAAAAGGGGAGTCAGCGAGCCGCCGCTCCAACCCGTGGCAGAGCTGGAACCTGGGTTCTGGATATCAGCGGTGACTTGAGCACTATCCGGCATGCCGGCCTGGAGGCCAAAGTCTATTGTCGCAGAGCCGGAGAAAGATGAGCTGACGCCAACATCGTAGGATAGTATTGCTCCAAGTTTGAAGATATCTTCAACTTCAATCCCAGCATCAGGTACGGGGAACGAGAAGAGCTCCTTTGTATATTGCAAGGAGTCTGGTTCATCACTAGATGTAATCGTAGCCTCGAGTTCCAATGCAGCTTGGAGTCCCTGGGGCGAGCCTTTCAGGGTAAGGTCCTGAAGACTGAAATGGTCGACGGAGATATGGCCAGTGACTGCAAAACTCCCACTGAGGAAACAATTGATGCAGTCGAGAGTGAAACGACCCCTGCAAGCTCATTAGAATTATCCTTCTTTATCCGCCTGGAAGCACTTACTCATAATCCGTATAGATATTCATCCGTTGACCCTGCTGTCCAATGTTCATGGGAAAGTTGACAGTTTTGCTGACGTCTGCGCTTCCCGTCGCAGCGTCGAGTACATCATTCCCAACGTTCTCAATATCCCCCCAAAAGCCTCGTTCCTTGACTCGTTGTGGGTGTTGATAGGGGATGGCATGGCCAAAATCCATGTCATAAGTACCCGCCACTTCCGACCACGGAGCCGGTTTTGCATTCAAATATGTTGTGAGAGCTGCTGCATCCTCGGTGATTTTGGAAATTAGGTAAGGCTGTCTTTGATCGTCAGGCCCGCAACCCTCATGGTTTGCTATTAGCAAGAATTGTCCATCGTCGTTCTCATTTATGTAGTTCCAGCCTTGCAAAGCATAGTTGTACGCATTTAGCGAGCTGAACGTCAATGACATTGTCCCGTCATCTCCCCTGCAGTCGACTGATGATGTCAGGCCTGCGAAACGCTCCATCATTATCATTAGTAGCCCATCCGGCGCGTACAGCGTCATGTTAGCAAGAAGAAGCCGGCCATCGCCTCCGGGTGTCCCATAAATCAGCTCTGATTGGACCTGAAGATCTAAATCAGAAAACTCCTCCGACGAACGAGGTTGCAGTCCAATAGCGGACTCATAGTCGTGGATACTAATGGGCCATAATCTATTCGACGGCAGGTCTCGAGGACGTTCAGGCTCAGAATGTGATGAAGCACGCGCAAAGGAGACCACAGCTAGAATGAGTAGGCCAGCCGGCAAGGTCCGACATATGTCTATGAGCATTGCAAAGATGTGTAGTCAGACTATTGAGCACAGAGAAAGAGCTTTGATGTTATGAACAAGTGTCTTGAATCAAAGATTGGATATTCAAGAATTCGATATTGATGGGTTCGCAACCATCTTGCAATGGGCATCATCGAATGATCGCCCGTTTTGTGATGCAGAAGAGAGGCAGAGAACCCTCCAATATTGCGAATATCTGCATCTGATCTCAATCGAAGCGCTTTCGATGATATGGGCCCCGGGTAAGAAATCCTCTAATTATCAGAAAATAGACATGACCCACGAAGCATCGACTATCCTCGCAGAAACATTTACATTTGAAGGAGGAGGCAAAAGCCTTGGCCGGGGCCAAATGCATCTATACAGGAGAGCAAAGTAAGCATAACAGCAGTGGTAAGCATAACGGGAGAGTTTTGCTGCCGTAGCTATGGGTGCGCATCACTGATGAAACGAAAATACGCCCCATTTTTGGGAATGTGGCTTTCAGCTGCGAGCAACGGCGGGGGCAAAGCCGTTGAACGAGCCTTGGCCACGCAAAGACGCGGCACAGAACTGTCAGCATCATGGTGGCATTTGGGGAGTCCAGAGAAGGACGGAGCAATTGTTGGGGGCGGAGGGGTTGGGTCGACTTGGCGATGTTTCAAGAGACATGATCGCCTCTCCGCTCCCGCGTCGCATTCGCCAAGGAGAGGTCCGCTATTCGTGGAATTTGATGGCCCCAACAGAAGGCGGGAGATAGCACAAAATAATAATAGAGGTCTCGAGGGTCAGCATTCGTTTATTGTACGGAGGTCAACACCAGAGTCATTCAAGAGTCCTGGACAGCGCTAGTAGCGACCCTAGCCCTAGGTGTTGATCTTACAGGTCTACGAAGCGGAAGAATAATGGGCCGAAGGTGCGCTAAACTGAATTCGGTTTAGATTCTCGCTTAACTGACCAATAACTCGATCTTGATGTATATTCAAATATCAAAAGGCATGAGGGAAGAAGAATCATGGAGGTGGCCATGCCCAGCTATATACTAGCTATATACTCAAACAATGCTCCACTTATCCCCCTGAGATGGACCCGATGGATCCACCCTTCTGCCTCCCAGATTGGCTGGTGATTGGGTCGTCTCTTTGGGGGCATCTCCGGCGACCAAATCCATCCATCCCCGGCGGTAGTGATGTTACCTACATGCAATGACCACCACCCAGCAACACTCCCTCTTCATTGCACATTGGTAAGGGCATACACGCCCAGCATACGTCTGCCTTGTTTGAAAGCATGCTTTATGAGAGGCTTTGTAAGGATATCGGCGGCTTGGTCCTCTGTGGGGACGAACACGATGTTGACGGCATGGTTGGCCACCATCTCTCGTATATAATGATATTGTATATCAATATGCTTTGTCCGTTGATGGTGTTCAGAGTTCTTGATCAGGTCAAGACTACCTTGGTTGTCGCTGAGAAGGCGAATGGAGTCATCCTCAGGATCTCGTACTGTTAGACTGGCCTAAGGTTAGGGGTAGATAGTCTAGGGTGATATGTAGCAATGTAAACTCAGTAGCAATAGCGATATATTTGTATATAGGGCTATTGGTAGTAGACTAATTCTTGAGAATCCTAAGAAGAATCTCAAGGGCATCGCCAGTAGCAATATGTTCGTCAAGCATGCCCGTGCGTCATCCGACCCCTTACCGCTGCGTCATTGCCCCACGGCCGCATGCCTCAATAGGCAGTCATGGAAAGTCAGATCAATAGAATGATATGCTTTGCTTCCATACTTACGCTAAGCCTCATTTGGTTAGATCGTGGCACGGCTGCGTAGCGCACGCCTACTGTGGCGGCGGACAACACTCTGCTACTAACACGTACATACACCTCTTGTAGCCACTGTGTGGTCCACACGACCATCTTTGAGGCCTTAGTGAGGGCGACGTATTCAGCCTTGGTGGTAGACGTGACGACGCTTTGTTGCTTCTTGCTGGTCCATATGCATAGCTCTTGGCCATACATTAACACGTGACCATAGGTGGACTTGCGATCCTTCTTGTCATCGCCGTATGCCAAATCCAAATACGCCACAGCACCACCATCGCTCTTGAAGCATATATCAAAGTTGATGGTGCCAATGACGTACCTAAGTACTTGAGTGACAACATTGGCGTACCTTACTGTAGGATCAGTGCTGAACTGACTGAGTTTGCCCGTGGCAAATGCCAAATCAAAGCGTGTCCTCTTCATGAGATACATAAGGCTTCCAATCTTCCGTTGATATTGGTGTTGATTGCTTCGCTCCTCATTAGACCTAGCTACATTGATGGTGTTGTAGCTATCAATTGGTGTGGCCACTGTGGTGCATTGGTCCATGCCATACTCTTAAAGAATTCTCATTGCGTACTGAGATTGTTCAAGTATGGTGATGCTTCCTCTGCGGTGGACCTGGATGTCAAGGATTCAATGAACGAGGCCAGTGTCTTTTATCTTAAAGACTCCCTGGATCCCAGTCTTGGTCTCCTCCATGGTTGCCTGTGTTTTGGCGAGAATGAGAATGTCATCAACACACAGGCCGATGATGGTAATATCTTCACTCACCACTCAAACATAGATGCATTTATCCGCTGATATGGTACTGAAGTCCATGTGATTGAGTGCATCCTCGAATTATTGATTTCATATTCGTGCTGATTGTTTCAGACTATACAGTCCCTTGCGTAGCCTTAGCACCTGATCGTCAGTCACCTCATGTCCAAGTGACACGGTTATGTAGATCTCCTCTTCAAGGTTGGCATTGAGGTACGTATTGTCAACATCCATCTGGTATATAATCAGGCCCAGCTGTGTGGTGATGGCAAATAAGAGTCAAAATGACTCAAATCGCATGATGGGGGCAAACGTTTTGTCAAAATCAATGCTTTTCACCTGGGTAAACCCTTTGGCCACCAACCTAGCCTTGTATCTATCAATGATCTCATTGGGGTTGTATTTAATCTTGAATACCCATTTGCACGTGATAACCTTGCAATCCTTAAGGAGGTCGCTCGTCTCCCATGTTCCGTTGGCCATAAGTGCCTGAAGCTCCTCTTCAATGGCCAGTCCTCATTTGCAGGAGTCAGGCCCGGCGACAGCCTTTTGATATGTCTTGAGTTCTGGCTTCTGGTAGCCGGCGACGAGGGCCTTATCGTGTTTTTTCCCCCCAAACGTCTCAAAGAACTTTGTGTTTGTGGCGGGCTTCCAAGCCCGATAGGGTCTACTGAAGGCAGCAGTTGGTGTCACTAGGTGTCTGGCGGGGTCCGTTGCTTGCAACATTGATGGTACAGCCTTGGTAGGTCCCGATTTGACTTTGATTAGTAAAATTGATGTTCTCCGACTTGTTCCCAAGACACCCATCTCTGGTGTTGGGAGTTCTCTTGGATTTTGCGGGGCTTCAGGGCCAATTTGGAAGAGGTTTACAACATGGCCTTCGAAATCCTCGGAGAAGACTCTATCTGGCATTGTGTCTCCAGATTCTCCGCTATCTCCAATGTTCGAATTTTGGTAAGTTAGTGGCGGTGAGGTCGCGCCGCTGGTCTGGAGTGTGGCGACCCCTAAGTCATCATCATTTCTTGATGCATCCCCTGCCCCGGCAAAGTTGTTGTCACTTAGGGTATCTTCGTCATGTGGACTCATTGCTATGACGTCTGCTCTCACATAGGTGAACTTTGAGAGAAGGTCTCGGGGTAGCATATCTACCCCTCTCCTGCCTTCGTAAAACACCACATTGGTTGGCCACTCAAAGCGGTTCTTGTCAAGGCGGTATATATGGTACTGGGTCCTCTAATGATACTCTGTGTAGATGCCCATGTATGTGACTGGATGTAGCTTGCTTGGGCGTTGTTCCTTGGCCTGGAGCACCCTGCATACGCACCCAAATACTCGTTTATAACTGAGGTCTGGTTTCTCATTAGCTCACTGCTCATTTGGCGATCTTGTGCTCCCTCTGGTTGGGAGCTTATTGTACACGTGACACGCATACACAATGGCCTTGGCCCAAAAAGACAACGGTAGGCCAGATTGGGTCAACATTGCTCGTGCGATGGTGACCACAGTTTGATTGAACCGCTTTGATACTCCGTTCTGATAGACGGTGTAAGTGCTTGAGAACTCCACCACTACTCTCATATTGTTCAGTGCTTGCTTGGTGGCTTCGTACTCCTGAGCATTGTCTGTTCTGATAATCACCACTAGTTTCCGATCTTCGACGATGAGGGTTCTGACTTCATGCACCAGGAATCTCTTCACCTCACTCTTTAGCGTAATAGACCTCAGCTTCGCCCGTCTGGTGGCCTCGTTGATGAGGGTCACGAACAGCTTGCACCCCCCAATGATGCTGGTAACTGAATATGGTCCTCAGAAGTCGGTGTGGAGCCTCGCTTCTGGTACTGTTGTCTTCTTGCTGGGTTTTTGATTTATGGTGGCCACCATTTTGCTGGCGTCGCACACGTCACATTAGAAGCCCTCCGGGGCCTCAATCTCGTTCACCCCACTTGCATACAGAGGTAGGTTCTTCAGTCGGTATACTTCAGAGTGCTCAAGTTGCTGGTGTATCAGTTTGAATCCCGCTGACAAGTCATTCTGGGGCTCTGCGAGAGACTCTGAGGGCATAGCAAGAGTGGCCGACGGCTCTGTTCAAGGTTCTACCGGGGTTGTGTTCTCAGTCAACAATGAGGGTTGTGGTGAGGATTGTGACATAAACACCTGCTCCGACGTGCTGGTGGTGAGTTCGTATAGGCCGTTCCTGGCCTTGCCGGTGGCGACAACGTGCTTGGTAGCTTTGTGAATGATGTTCATGCCCTTGTCCCTAAATCTCACATGCATGCTTGTTAGTAGCGGAGTGTCGTTGGCCGCCACAGTAGGCGTGCGCCACAAAGCCGTGCCACAATCTAGCTGGATGAGGCTTAGCGTGAGTATGGAAGTGAAGCATACCCTTCTATTGATCCGACTTTCCATGACTGCCTATTTAAGGCATGCGACCATGGGGCCATGACAAAGCGGTAAGGGGTCAGATGACGCACGGGCATGCTTGGCAAACATATTGCTACTGGCAATGCCCCCGAGATTCTTGGGGGGACTCTCAAGAATTAATCTACTACTGATAGCGTTATATACGAATATATTGCTATCGCTACTGAGTTCACATTGCTACATACTACCCTAGGCAAACCTACCCCTAACCGTAGGCCAGCCTAACAATGCCTCTCCAATCCAGAGCTGCAATTGATAGGAGATTAACACTGATGCCTAAGACATACAGTATATGCTTCATGATCTGGATCCTTTGACTAAGTCTCACTTTGATGTCACCTCTACCTTGTACAAGTAGCTTGCCTTGGTTTCCAAATTTAACAAACCCATGATATGTTTGCATGGTGGTGAACAGCCCTCGCTCCGACATCATGTGGCAAGTTGCCTCAGAGTCAATGAGCCATCCTTTGGTCTCATTTGTATCCTTAGTGTGAGACCCGTCGACGGCTATCTATACTTGTTTTTTGGTGGGGAGCTTGTAGGGTTTGCCTGTTGCCACAGTGGCCTTGTCCTTGCCCTTGTCCTTTTGGGCATTGTCCTTGCCCTTGTCGTCATCCTTGGTCGACTTGGTGGTGCACTCGGCGATCAAGTGTCCCTTCTAGCCGCAGTTGTAACATTCTATGTTGGACTTTCACTCGGCATTGTTATTGCTGCTGGCACGGCCAGTACCCCGGCCACTGCCACATCCCCTCAAGCCTAGTCTACCGACTGGTCTAAATCTGGTGGCATTGGCGGCTTCTGATCTGACGTCTTGCTTTACGGTCCGGAGCTGCTTGATCACGGTCCTCAGGGTGAGGTCTTCCCAATCTAATTAATTCAGTGTGTGTTTGACTATTGCGTATTCCTCGCCCTGGAATGTATTTATCAGGACTGTTACTGTGTTAATGTCGCTTGGCCTGGCTCTGGCAGCCAGGTTACCGATGTTGTTGACTAGCCTCCGGATCGTGGAAGCCATTTGATCAATAGTCTTGTTGGCTCCCTTGACATACGAGTTATACGTCTGCATCAGTGGAGCAAGTCGTTCTTTCCCACTGACAACGTTTATTTGTCGGAATTTATCCCACGTCCCCTTGGATGACTCCGTCGCGTTAATGTAACTCTGTTGAGAGTCCTCAATATAGCTGGATAGTATGTGATTAATCCAGCCATTGTATAGCAGCTAGTTGGTCACCTGGGGCTCCTCGTCCTCCTTAGGGCATGGCACGGATCCGTCGACGATTCTGAATATACCTCGTCCGGCCAGGAACCTCTTGTAGGCCTGTGCCCACGTGTGGTAATTTGTCATCTTTAGGGTAGGGAGTTTTCTAGGACTTGACTTCATCAGTGACTTGTCCAATGAAGTGAGATCCACTTGCAATATCTTCCCCTTCCTGACTACCCTTGCCGTGGATTGTTCTCGCTTGACTTCTGGCGGCGGTGGCGGGGTAGCCGTTGACACGTCTGGCGGAGGTGTTAGTGTCGTTACCCCCTTAGCGGATGCATCTCGCGATCTGCTCATACTGGCGACGGCGTCAATGGCGTCAGTATGGTGCAATCCTCCCAGTCAATGGCTGACCGGGCTCATAACCTATTGATCTTACAGGTCTACGAAGCGGAAGAATAATGGGCCAAGGGTGCGCTAAACTGAATTCGGTTTAGGTTCTCGCTTAACTGACCAATAACTCAATCTTGATGTATATTCAAATATCAAAAGGCATAAGGGAAGAAGAATCATGGAGGTGGCCATGCCCAGCTATATACTAGCTATATACTCAAACAATGCTCCACTTATCCCCCTGAGATGGACCCGATGGATCCACCCTTCTGCCTCCCAGATTGGCTGGTGATTGGGTCGCCTCTTTGGGGGCATCTCCGGCGACCAAATCCATCCATCCCCGGCGGTAGTGATGTCACCTACATGCAATGACCACCACCCAGCAACACTAGGCGTTATCCGAAATCTTGGCGCAGCAGTCTTGGCGGTCAGGTTTTTGGAGTCCAGCTCCATACCTAGGGGCTAATTGAACCACGCACTCAGCTCGTCCCTTGCTAATTATGGATCGGCTCTGAATGGAGTCGATGAAAGGGATGTCAGTACTCTCATTGCTAGACAGCAAGCTTAAGGAGGCCAACGATATGAAGAAAGACGGTATGCGGCCATGAAATCGAGCAAGATACGCGAAGTAGTGGAACTTCAGTCTTCAAGCCTGGTGTGTCTTTCTTCTTGGATGACAGCTTACCTGCTGCCTATGACTCCAGATCCAGGGTCCGAATTGTGCCGAAACCTGTTACTTATAAAACGTAGGATTTCGGAGTACAATGATGTTATACTTTTTCTGGCAGCGCACTGCGCTTGATATTCAGGTACTCCAAGGTACTCTCAAAAACAATGCCCGAGGTGTCTGCTTTATCTCCCCCTGTATGCATGGTTTTTCCTGAGATGCTCCGTCTCGAGTCATGCACATGCCAGGCGTGCCCCGTCTCTTACACTCCCTGGTCAACGGTCCACATTTCAAAAGGATTATGCTATGTGGATGGATTTGATGTAAAGTTGCCTCACAGGATTCAACCGATTCTGCAAACTTTTCAACCTTCGGGCCCTGCAATTCTCCTGTGTTTCTGTGGAACGAGGAATATGTCTGGGCAGAAGGAGCATTTTTCGTTTGCTCAGCGAATGGAAACAAGCATCAACCTCATGGTGCGGCATTCTGAACATTCTGCATCGACTGCGGTTTGATCAATCTCCATGTTTGGTCTGAAAGAGTACATCAAACGGGAGCCTGGGTATCCCGCCTCGTGTCCTCGTGCACTGTTCTACGAACAGGATCTTTGACGGGCGGTTAGGATGGGTTCCTACATGGCTCCAACGCAAATGCCAATAATCGGATGAATCGTTATCCGTCTCAAGATGGCACTTTGCGCCAGATAGGGGTCAGATACGTAGGGGCAGTTTTCTTCCTCCCTTTTGTTACCTTTCCCACTACGACTATTATAAATGAACTCCTGACCTGTTTACAAAGATATATAGAGGCGCATGTACTGTGAAAGATTGAAGCAATACAGTCGCATGTCCGATTCAGTGGTAATGTAAAAGTTGGACCACCAACAGAAGATCACATATAAGCTGATCTGGGAAGTGGCAGCTTTGGTCGTTTGGGTTTAGGTAAGACTTGCTAAAATGCGCAGTAAGCATTTGGCCAGACTCTTCGCTTTACGTTTGTATGCTTTTTGTCATCATGCAATGATGCAAGCCGAGGCGTTCTCAATTCACCGTAAGTCGTTTAAAGAAGACGGCGAAGGGTCCATTATTATTATCAGCATTGAGGCTTGGCCTAGCTGGACTACCTAGCCCCAGTCAAAGCCGACCGTGGCTCCACTACTCGTATCGCTCCACAGCGAGCAACTTGGATAGTTGGGCGGTGGGCAACATTATCCTATACCTGTACGGCCAAGGGATCCGTCCTCTTGGCAGCCCCGTCCGGATGATACTGTGCTTACCCATTTCCACCAATTGAATTGTGCCCTGAGGTTACAATAGAGGTCATTCATTGATGGGTATCTCCGTGCCAAGAAACATGCGTATCTCGGACGCGCGAGTAGGGTGTCACCTAACTATAGTGCATCTAAATGTCCGACTCTATTACGGTAATAGTCGGCCAGACGAAACCACTTCAAGAGACCTCATTTCAAAACAGTCAGAAGTTTTCGATTTCAAGTTACATGAGAAGATGGAAAGTATATCCAAGGACTCAACCAACCAACCAGTCATCTCTACTTGACAGTCATACTTCTGTTACTACTGCCTTCTACTCCCAGACTTGCACATCGGAGAATGACAGAAGACTGAACGCGGCAAAGTCGGATCTTACGATGAGTCCACACTGACGAAACTTATCGAGCTGTGACTGACGACTTGATGAGAAGAATAAGGCGCAGATGGTTTTGGCCGGACTTTTGATTCCATCGTCAGTCTACCCACGGTATCCCATCCTCCACCGGATGGATGTTACGAAGGAGAAGGAAAGTAAGAGCACACTTGTTGTTGCTTGATGCTCTAGTCTTCCTACTCAACAGCTGCAGTAGCTGATCTTTCGCAAGGGGGACAGAGCCCCAGAAATCAATGAACAAGGGCATGTGATTGACGTGTAGGCGCACAAGTCAGGATTGTAAGAGGGACCATACGCCAGTCGAGTTATTTATGGTAACTAGATGATAGATCGAAGATGGTTAGATACGTTTTTCATGCAAGTTTACCTAATTGATTATCATTAGAACAATAAATTATCTGGTCAGATCGTTACCACACGATCTCTCTCTACCATGTCTCATCCATCACTGCTGATTCATAGCTACGCTGTCTTACCTCGCCCCGGCCGTGCCATTACCAGGGAACTGCTGCAAACAACTCCACCACAGCACAAACTCCCCCGTCCTATCCGGTACCTCGTTTCTCACCCTCTCAAACATATCCTTTGCGTCCTTCGCCTCCCCAACCAATCGATCCCACAGTCTTATATAGTCCTGGGTCGCATCTAACGTCCAAGCCCCATCGACCGCTCCGGGCAGCTTGTGGCCTACAATGACACTCTCGGGATCGAAAGACTTGACCTTGTCGATCGCGGCGATCCATTTTGAGCGCAGCGCCGGGGTCAACGACTCAGCGAGGTATGAATACGCCCCGTTGTACACGATGTCCCCCGTAACGGCGAGTTTCAGGTCCGGCACCCAGAGAAAAGAGGTCGAGTCTGTGTCCGAGTGGCCCGCTGGCACGGCGTGGAGGGTGTGGCCTTCCAGATTGATCGTGAGGTTGTCGGAGGGTAGCGCGCGCGCAGGGGGCGACGTGGGATATGTGATTTGATCGCCGGGGAACCAGGTGTTCCAGAATGCTTGGTTCGAGGGCGAGAGTTGCTCTTCCATGTGGGATAGTGTGCCGGCTGTGGCGACGGCAGTGGCGTTGGGAAAACGTTTAAGGAGGGTCGAAAGGCCGAAGAAGTGGTCGCCATGGCCGTGGGTGATGTAGATGTAGGTCAAGCGTTTGTCTGGATAGAGCGTTTCGATCCAGTCGGCGAGAGCGGTGCCCTGAGCGGTGGTGAGAAGGGGGTCGACAAGCACGGCTTCGTGAGCGGAGGTGATTAGGGTGGCGGCTGTGGGTGTCCAAAGAGGGGTTATGCCATCTGGAATTGGGAGGGGAGGGACGGCAGGGATTGCCGGTGCTAGATAGACGTCCGCTCTAAGGGATGAGAGAGACATGATTGCGATTATAGAATTATAGATAATTCCTGAAATGGGAGAGATAACAGTTGCTGTAAATTTTTTAACTTGAGATATCAAGATCTTGACAATGTCGAGACTTCGTCATTTCGAATTTTGTAAAGGGTATCTTTTGCCTTATATAAGGAACAGAAAATGCTTGGCTAGAAGATGGTAGAATGTGGTTTTTGATCAAAGAATTTGTAAGTCAGAAATGGTCACTGATCACTAAGAATCGGACCGTGACCAAACACTTGCACATACTCTTTGAAATCTGATAGTGACTTTTTTGCTCAAGACATTTGTAAGTCAAACCATGCTTACTTACTGATCACTGGGAATCGGTCGTAACATGACAAATTCGTAAGCACTAAAAGAGGTCATGTCTACGAGGTCCAAACACATCGACATCCCGAAGATGGTGAGACAAGCTGCTGACATCTCAGTGAACTAATTATTCACCTTCGTTCAGTCTGCAAAAGCAGCCTCAAGGAATGTTGGTCTACTTGTCCTTCCCTAGGCTTGAAACGCCAATAAGAACCCTGAAGTCACCGCTCTCAATCCTCGGAAGAGGCAGATTGGCTCTAAGATTAACCCCGAGTTGTGGAGTCGAGTCGTTATAAGATAATTGACGTATTATTGGCACTGGAGGAGCAGAACCAATCAGGACGGCACCAGTTGGCCCTCCATCTCAACAGATCCCCAAACGCTCGCTGCTCGATGCAAGAACACAATTTCTCTCACTTCAAACTGCCAACTGTTTACGATCCAATTTCTTGCAACTTCGCATCTTCCTGGATTCTGGATTCTGGATTCTGGAAGCGCACCTTTTGAGGATAATGATAATGGAAGTTTGAATAGCCGAATCAGGGTTTGGGCTTTGAGCCATTTGGGCTTAGCTGACAGCGGGTATGAGTATGTAATACTTTAATGTGACGCGATCTTCGCCACCTCCGGTCGAACTTCGGTATGTTTTATGCGGGTGATGGCAAACACGCTTTCTCCCACAGTGTCTTCATTCTCATCATCGTTTTGCCTGCCAAAGCGACTGCAATATGTCTGCAATCCTGTCCGCTGACGATCTCAATGATTTTATCTCGCCCGGTGTAGCATGCATCAAACCTGTTGAGACACTCCCAAAACAGGCACCTGAGGAGATAAACGTTTGTCCCCCTTCAACATTTCTACTGTTCCCTGTTAATGGGTGGGTCATAGGCTTACGAAGTAACAACTGAAGACAAGCTTCAGAAGCAAAATGCTCCGCCTGCTCAGATATCTTTGACAGACTGTCTAGCTTGCTCAGGATGCGTGACCTCTGCAGAAGCTGTGCTGGTATCGCTACAATCCCATTCGGAGGTCCTCAATACACTAGACTCACAACCCTCTTTGGATCTTTCTACATTCAGTAGCGAACATGGAATAAGTCAAGCTGAGGGGAAACTTTTTGTCGCCAGCGTCAGCCCCCAAGTGAGAGCGAGTCTGGCTGCTACCTATGCTGTTTCGGAGGCAGAAGCTGGGTGGATGATCGCACAGCTGTTGGGTGGTTCACAAGGACTAGCGAAAGGGGGAAAATATGGCAACGGCTTTACCTGGATCATTGACACGAACGCTATGCGAGAAGCAAGCTTGATCTTGGGAGCAGACGAGGTGATAGAGTCACTGCAAACCCCTAATCGCCAAGCGACTTCCACCGACGATAGCACCTCAACCACGACATCTGTTAAACCTATACTCAGCTCAGCCTGTCCAGGCTGGATCTGTTACGCCGAAAAGACCCACCCACATGTCCTCCCACACCTCTCTCGCTTAAAGTCCCCTCAAGCTCTTACAGGCACCCTCCTCAAAACCGTCCTTTCTCTACGTCTGAATATACGACCCGAGCAAATATGGCACGTCTCAATAATGCCGTGTTTTGACAAGAAGCTCGAGGCTTCTCGCGAAGAGCTCACAGACATCTATTGGCGGCCTCCATCCGCTACTGCTCCGGCCCAGCCAATCCGCGACGTCGACTGTGTCATTACAGCTCGTGAAGTCTTGATGCTTGCTGACTCTCGCGGCATCAGTTTTCCCGCTCTACCTCGCACCCCCATATCCCAACCCACCTTCCCAGATCCTACGCTCTCCTCCTTCCTCTTCCCGAAACATCACAGGAGGCAGGCTTCCGAGGCCGGCACCTCAGGAGGCTATCTCCATCATATCCTCGAAACCCAGCTCGCTCTCAATCCGGCTAGCGCCCTAACAATTACCCGTGGTCGAAACGCCGACGTCGTCGAGTACGCCATTACCTCTCCCAGCCGAGAACAGCCCATCTTCAAAGCAGCGCGCTATTACGGCTTCCATAACATACAGAATTTGGTACGGAAGCTCAATCGCCAGAAAAAAAGCAGGTTACCAGGCGGACGAGTCGGTGCAAGAGCTGGGGCTGCTGCTGGAGGAGGAGGGGTTATGGACCTTGCATATGTGGAGGTGATGGCGTGTCCAGGTGGCTGCACCAACGGCGGTGGGCAGATCAAAGCCGCTGATGTGCCTATCAAGCCGGAGACTGCTCTGACCCAAAAGGAGTGGCTGGGCAGAGTTGACGAGGCTTACTACTCGATGTCCGAAAGTGAGAGCGAAGATGACGACGCTATGCAAGTCGATGGCGAAGGAGATGTCAACGAGGAGGGCGCAAACGTGATTGATGGTATTGATACGGCCCGTGTGAGAAGGGTTCTGGACCACTGGGCGCAGACGACCGGTATTGATCTGCAGAAACTGGTCACGACAAGTTATAGGAAGGTAGAGAGTGATGTCGGAAAGGTGGCGGGAACGGAGAATGAGCGAGTGGTGGAGCTAGCGGGGAAGATTGGTGGAGGGTGGTAGCGCGATGGTGGCACCGTTGGATTCGAAAAGTCTAAGATTTAGCAGGCGTGCATTGCAGGTGTTCGGCCTTGTCTTTACAATGAGGGAGAGGAAATGGGCCGGGTCACCGTATCCGATCACTGAACTTGCTACTAGTCCTTGTTCCTTCATAGACAGCTACGAGTTGGTCAAACGGCGGTGACCTCTGAGGCGCTGCACAAATCCACTGCGTTTACATCGGTAGGGTTGAAGCATTAGCCCAGGTAAGAATGGATGTTACTCCCACAAGGATACCGATTCCACCGGAAAGCCAGCATATTGCGGGATCATACATTCAGAGGATTATTTAGACTCGGATTATTGAGTGTGGAAAATCAACTGATACGGAGACTTGCGCGATCCAAAGAGTAGCTCGATTGGTTCCGGCTACCAATAGAAACAAGCAGCACAGCATAGAAACACAGAGCCAGCCACAGATCTCTTGACTTTTCCAAAACCGGTAAACTTGTGCCACAACCACACACAAAACTATTCATACCTGGTAAACCATCATGCTCTCTGGAGAAGTGAACAAGGAAAACTTTCAAAAGCGGTCAGGTGGACCGGAACCTGCAAATCCGAACACATGCCTTCCCCAATTTGCTCCCGAAAATTTTCAGCCTAATCGAGGGTAAGAAGATTAACGGCCAAACCCATCAAAACCGTGATGGTAGACCCAAGACTTCCGGAAGCCCCCAAATCTGCTATCCCCGCCAGTCCCGAAACCGGAAGATCGAGATCGCGAATCTTCACAGCCTGGTCATCCGCCAACCCGGACGAGTTCAGCAGAGTCAAGACGACATCCAAGATAGAGATAGCGGCCAAGATGTTGTCGAAGAGCTCGTCAGGCGGGATGTCGAGGCCGGGGATCGAGTCGGTGCTGGCGGTGTTTGGGACGGCGGGAGCAGCTGCGACGGCGGAAGCGACGACGGGGGCGACTGCTGAGGGGAGTGGAGCCGTGGCGAGAGCAGTGGAGACGATGGAGCCCACGGCAGGTCCGGCGGGAAGTTTTGGAGGGAACAATGGTGGGAGGAATTGAGGGTTGGCGGAGGTGAGGAGGGCGGTCGCTGCGAGGGAGAGGAGGGTGGGTAGATGCATGATTGTGGCTCTTGCAGCTGGATATGGTAGTGACACTTTTCGATGTAGACTCAATATCAATCTATCGATGTGCAGCCTTAGAGGAGGTTAAAGCAAGAGATGTTGAAGGTATTCGCCTCTTAGTGACGGAAGTGGATCTGGCTCTTTATATCCCCAGTTTCCCCGCCCGCATTCCAGCTGGACGCGTCTTTGGAATGACGAGCAATTTCTGTCGTGGCTCCGCGAATCTGTCTTAGTCATATTGCGCCTGGGCCTGCTTGGGAGGCGCGTTTCCGTCTTTTTTTCAAGGATACTCAGCGGTGACCGGTCTCCACGTCCGTTCTGAGACTGCCCGTAAGAATTGGCCTAAATGGATTGTTTTCGTCTTGGTCGTGATTTTCGCAGGTCGCCTCCCGAGTGCTCCTAGGAACGCCGATCTGCTCAAGAAGGTTTACCGCCTCGAGGAGCGAATCCGAAACCCCCCCTGCCGCTGTTGTCAGGAGCTCGTGGAGATCTGATAGGCTGTAGCTCATTGGGCTCCGCTTTGGTTTCTTTCCGTAAGACTGACGACACTCCTGGCTTGCCGCTGTCATTGGGATCGTACAATCGTCCAGCCTTGTTGCTCGCAGATGATGAAGGTCGACTGTCTCGGCTATTCTTATTCCTGCTTTGGTTCCGGGATGGAGAGCTGTTCTTCGAGTTGGTCTTCTTCGGGCCAGATGCGGCAGTGGCACTTGAGGACTGATCGTCACCAAACAGCTTCTGCCTCACCTCTTCATACTTCTTCTGCTTCTCTTCCCTCTCCCTCTGAGCTTTCTCCCGCCGTTGCTCCACAGTCAACTCTTGCTTCTTATTCTCATCCTCACTCTCATCGTCGTCATCAAGGTTCAGCTGACCAATTCCCTCCACATCAGCAGCGGCATTTTTTTCCGGCTTCCTGCTCAGGACCTTCATAGCGGGTTTGAACTCCGTTTTCAGTGGTACGATGTCCCGAGACTTAAGAAAGAAGTTGTCTTGTGGGTCCTCAGCATCTTCCCATATCTGACGGTTGAATTCGGCCTGCTTGGCCCGTCTTTCTGCTTTGGATACTTTTGTGCTACTCGGGGCAGGCTCAGTCTTAGCACTCGACGAATCGCCTTTTGCTATCCAGTCATCGTCCCAAGCGTCTGGCATCTTGGTGCTCTGGTTTGAATGGCGATGTGGTATTGGGCTGATGTGGTAAAAGTATAAGGCAGACAATTTGATGTCAGGCAAGATACTTGCTTTATACGTATTGATTGATAGTGATGCGTAACAGAATTGAAGGAGTGAGTTAGAGTAAGATCTTTTTTTCTCCGGGGATCTTTATTGGCTGCTGTGCTCGGCGGGGCAGATTTTCAGGGCTGAACTTAGCGGGCGATAAAGGCTGTCGCGGGGCCCCAATCCGACCCGGAGCCTTGATTAAAACATTGTATCCTTGACATCTTGACAATTTGAACATAAACGCGTGCAAACAAATTTCTTACTTTGCCATTCCTCTGACTCAATCAAACATGTCGGGTATGTCACTTTCTGAACTATGAATTGCTGTGACCAGCCATCTGATACGAAGCTCACGTAAACAGACCCAGAAGACAGCCGCATGAACGGGAGCTCATCCTCAGACGACGACGACGAAGCCATGTTTCCTTCAGAACTCGACCCACCGGGCTCGAACCTTGACAATGATCTCCCCTCTCTTCAAGCCCAACCTCCCGGCCTATCACCTCCCCAGTCCCAAGATTTACACGACGCCATGGACACTGGAGAAGCAAGCCACGATGTGAACGGTGTCGACCAGCTTACGGAGGCGGCGCACGGGATAGATCAAAGCAACGGCAATGGTTGGGAGCCGAAGAGCGAATTTGCAAAGAGCGCGGAGATGGTGCATGAGCCCGGGAGTTGTTGGAACAATAAGAAGGCAAGGGAGGAGTGGCAGAAGGCTTGGAATCAGATCGAGGATAAGAATTTTAGTCTCAGTGAGTAACCGACGGAGAACGGTAGAGACAGTGGGAGCTTACCTCATTTCCACAGAGGACTTTGGTGACCCATTCGATGAGAAAGAAGGGAAGCAAGAAAATGAAAAGTGAGAATGAAAATAGGCGTGAGCTATGAATAGCGGGCTGCGGAGTATAGCTCTGGCTGCATAGCATTTGGAGTTATGGTGGATGCGCAAGGCATAGATAGCACCGGCGGTACCCATGAAAACAAAGATTCGAAAGGAGGTCCGTTCCTTTTCCTGAGGGTATCTATTGGACAACCCATGCTAAGGCAGACCCCCTAGCATCGCTCTAGCAATCACATACTACCGCCTCGGCGCCGTAGGAGCAAGACCAGGCACCCCACTATACCTCTCCTCTCTCTCCGTCTTGAATAGCACCTGTACCCAAAATTCCTTGCTATCCTCATCGAACCAGCTCCAAAATCTCCCCTCCCTCCTATCTACTTCCCTCGCCTGTAATTTGAATCCACAAGTTTCATACGGCTCCGCTGCCACCAGCAAGTACTGATAATTCTTATCTGGTGGGTCATCCACTTTTTGCTCGAACGCCGACATGAACCTGACTCTCGGCACAACCCCTGGCGTAATCTCTGGATACTGAAGCTGGAAGAGCAGACCCATCTGCCTAGTCAAAGGATCTCTAGTCTTCGTAATTTTGTAACCCGGTCGTCCAATCTTCACCATATTCCTCCGCACCTGCACCCCCATGTTCACACCTAGCATATTTGCATCTTGCGCTCTCCCCTCCTTTTGCTCCCTCGCTGCTCTCCTAGCCAAATTCGTCTGATGCTTGCGACCTTGTGTGTGAGCGAGATAGGAGCCATCATTCTGATGTACTGTGAGGCAGAGCCGACATTCGAAGGAGCCAACATGGTTCTTGAAGAAGTAGGGGTCTTTGTCGAGATCGATGGTTTCGAGGGCGAGTTTCCGGAGACGTTCTCGTCGGTCGGCGTTAGTGGCGGAGTGAGATGCTACTCCTCCACCGCCGAATTTGGAGCCGGCTCGATTCTGATGAAGGATCTTTAGCTTTTGGTTTGTAGATTTGTAGATTAGAGATAGACTGCGTACCTGGTAATCCATGATTTTCTACCCAAAGCCTGCAAAATTAGAGTGTCAACGAAGCTCTGGAGTCTTCTGCAAACAGCGGTCCCTTGTTACGTGATGTGTATGTACAGTCGCGAATTTAAAGAATTTGGCGTGGTGCAGGTCCACGAATTCTGTGATGGCTTCTCCGCGTCTATCTTTTAGCGCGCTTTCCGCGCGATATCGAAGTTCTCGGATTTACTATCTTGCTTTCGGACTTCTGCCGAGAATTTACGAGAGGCGTTCCACCATAGATGGCTTCTTAAAGTTCAGAATTCCCTTCACAGCTTCAAACCACATGTCAAGAATGAGCCTCAATCGTATTTGCAAGTAATTATTCAATCAACAATGGCACATGAAATCGAAATCTTGACACTTTCAATCTGTATTTTAGAATTAAGCTATCCGTCATCCAGTGGCACCTTGCATACTGGCATGGAATTCTTGGCCTTCTCTCCTGAATTCTGTTGATAGAGCCTCGCATAACACTGACTGTATATCGCGACTTTTGGCTTGGTGCCAAAGACATGGAACACATGGAACACGCTTTGCGACAGATTTCTCCTGCAGACAAAGCCGCTGCTCTGAAAACCCTTTTGTCTAGCAAAGCATTTGTGTATACTTTTGCGGATCTACACCCAAAAGGATCGGCTTTTTCTATCAACAGACGTTGACTGAAGAATGGTAAGCACATAAAGGCAGTCCTAGATGTAGATGTCTTCCGCAAACTTCGTTATATTTGTGACTGTTTTCTGGCAGCGCACCATCCTCAAATTGTAGAATTGAACAGTATTACTGACTTTCAGGTATTTCGTCATAGGTGCCCGCTTAATTTCTCTCTATGCTTGACTTTTGCTAAATTTTCTTACCGCGGAGATTTTTGTGAGATTGTGATGTCCCCAAATGCTCAGAGAGATGGCAAGCATATATTCCTAGACTTAGCCAGTCGACTGACCCAGTCCAGCGCTTAAAGATCAGCGCTCTCGTGTACTTGGCTGAGCGGTACGACATAGGTGAACTTCGGATCAAAGCCACAACTAGATTCATGATGGTGGCCGGTGATTCTTGGCCGCTCCCAGACTTGGCATGGATTCTGACGGCAATTTTGGACAAGACGCCTGAGAGCAAACCAAAACCTTCGGGCGGTGGCCTCAGAAATATGAGTTGATCACGTCAAGTATGTAATGAAGAACAAAGCTTGGACCAAATTCCTTGCTGAGAACGGTGAAGTTGTGGCTGCAATAACGACGGCGCCTGATGGCAAGCATGACAGGCAGGTGGCTTTGCCCAAAGCAAGCGTGAGGGGGCACAACGAGACCTGGAGTAATTGTGAAGGAGGTCGAGCACATCTATGGTGTATATTGCTCGGGATCGCTCGTTGGAATGAACCCTTGTGGGACCTGTGCCAGAGGTGAAGTACGATATGCAAATTTGAGCGTACTTGCCGTTGGGTTGTGAGATAGGAGCTGGCGCTAGAGGGAAATAAACCGCATTCACTTAACTAAAATATATAATAAATCGGTTGCTCAACTCAAGTTCCCTAGGCTATTCTCTTGCTCCACATGACCAGTTGTTCATTAGCCTTTGTTCTCGCTTGTTTTGGAAGCTCTACGTCTGCAGTAGTCTATGAAAACGTTGACTCTAGCCTCAGGATCTCTCTATATCCGGCACACCGGTCATGAGTATAAGGCTTTGGTTACCACCTGTCACTTCGACGCAACGTTTCGCATAGTATAGGAACTCTGTGTGTAGCCATTTAGATGGAGTGTGACCAGGTAGAGCGATGTGACCACCATGAAGAGGCGTTGAGATACGTAAAAGAACAAATAATTAAATAAGACAATTTCTTCCGCTGCTCCTATGGCTCGGTGGGATTAAGTCGAAAGGCACTTCGCAAATTCGCTTCCTGCGCTTGTGGGCTCCTGTTGTATCTGCCCAGCCTCCACAAGTCTGTCTCCTCTGTGAAAAGGGCCTCTGTGTGAATCTGAGGATAGAGATTTATCAAGTGATACTTTAACAGACCCGTGTAATGTCGCCTCACTGTCCGGGGTGAGGCTTCCAGGGAAGGAAGATCTGTAAGGTGGAGCAGCCCTTATTTTTTGGTCCTGGGTTCGATTCCGACAGAGGCCCTTTTTGATTTTTCAAGGGCCCGACTTTTGGAAGATTTTAACCGAAGGTCGTCATCATTTCATGACAGGGCCGCCGTGCTGGCACGGTAGGTTTCCAAGCCATCAACATCCAGATGAAAATTGGGTAGCATGCATCTAGAATTGGAACCGATGGTATTCTCCACTTGTTTAGAAAACATTGTGCGCCAGGCCAGCAGAAAAGCGGTGCCACGGTCATATCTTCTCGAGCAGCGCTATGTTAGAAATTGTAAGAAGCACCCAAATTGCTGTTGTACAAACTCTTCAACTTTTCACTGCTGGATACGGTATTGCAATAGCTTTCAACTCACTGCCACGCTGTTATTAGGCTCTACTGTCTAGAGCCATAGTAACTACTCGGTCACATCCTAGTCTTGATGCATTGTAAGCACTTCACTCCGAAAGGTTTGAGTCGTCGAACTTCGAAGCCTAGAGGTACAGATATTGGCATAGCGCTATTGCAAAGACAGGTAGCTCCCAGTATATGCGTCCTACAGCATTTCAATCGCGAAGCCCAAGCACGATCATCAGCTCATGAGGGTACAAGATATCTTGGAAAAAACATATGCGACAAAAGGAAGATCTAAATCCTAAAACCGAAGACCGAAAACCAGAGACCAGGGGGGAGGCTGATCAGCTGCGAATTATTCAGTTTCTGGACGGAGAAAAGGGTCGATAGATGACATGTTGTTGGGGAACCGGCTAGCCGCCAGCGCCAAGAGGCCGCGCCTAATCAGAGGCCCATCCCTGCTCCTATTTCTATATTCAGCAGTCGGAGTTGACCTTCTACAATGGTGTGATGGAGGATGTCCGGACTCGAGAATTATCCTGGGCGACGACTCTCATTCAGTGGGGTATTATGTACAGTGCGCTATGTTGGCCCCGTTCAGGGCACGAAAGGAGACTGGCTCGGGGTAGAATGGGACGAGCCAAGCAGAGGCAAACATGATGGATGTCATGATGGTTTAAGGTACTTCGAATGTGGGTATGGAACCAAGATACCTTGTCATTGATTCGCTCTTCCCAATTTGCCATGTCCAAAATTGTGCAGTATATATCGTCTCCAATTACCAACTGCTATTTGCATGGACTCATTCGCTATATGAGTCAGGTCGTAGCGCTTGTCCTACTGCAGCGTCTTTCGTTCGTCCTTCGAGGCCCAGTGATCAACCCGTTAGCTTCCTTGAAGCTTTGAAGAAAAAGTATGCCTCAACCAGCGCAGAAGATATTATAGCAACAGCAAACGAAATCCACATCAGCGGCAAAACCGTGGAGGAGGTCGGCTTCGAAAAGATCCGTCGACAGCTTGCAGAGCTGCAAGAGCTTCGGGTTGTGATATTAGATGGTGCCTGCATTGCAGCCGTCGACAGCAATCTTGATCAACAGAACTTGAAGATCGTCGAGCTTGACTTGAGTAGGAATCTGCTCGAGACATGGCACGAAATTGCTGCTATCTGTGATTCTCTCCATTCTCTACAGCGCCTACGACTCGAGTACGTCAAATATACACCTGCATATCTCTCGCATCTCTGCTCACCTCGAGTCCTACAGCGGTAACACATTGAGCCGGCGCCAGGAATCCTTCAAAAATGACAGACCACATGGGCCCTATGGACGACTCGAAGAGCTGAGCCTAAATAACCTTGGCTCCTTCCAAAAATCAACGACTGGCGAAACTGCTAACCTCTCATGGGAATTTGTGAGCACACCATCTTCCCCCACGGCCCACCACTCCTTGGTGCTAACCGAGTGCCTCAGATCAGAGACTTCACGGTCATGTTTCCCTCGCTGACGACCCTTTCTCTCGCCTCCAACAATCTCACCAATATCACGTTGCCTCTCGCAACCTCGCTTCTCGCGAAACTGGACCTTTCTTCCAACGCCTTAATCACCCTCGAGCACGTCCGCCCACTAACAGCATTTCCCAATCTCCAAACCCTCTCCCTCCGAGCGAACCCCCTCACGTCAATCTCTTCGCCAGCAGATAAACCTATAGTCTTCCAGAAGCTCAAGCATTTAGATCTGATATCGACAATGCTTCCCACTCTCTCCTCTCTCAATCCAATCCCCATGTCATTCCCAGGACTCACATCGCTCCTTACAAATCACACCCCACTGACCACCTATCCCTCCGCATCACTCCACACGATCGCCCGTCTCGCGACACTCACCGAGCTCAACTATTCGCGCATCACCCCTACGGAAAGACAAAACGCAGAACTGTACTACCTCACCCAAGTATCGAAGCAGCTCGCTGCCACTACTGACGACGCCGCGGAGCGCCAGGTACTGGACGAGCACCCACGATGGAAGGAGCTCTGCGATATCCACGGCGAGCCCACCATCATTAGAACGAAAGATGCCGAGACGCCCGGCGCAGGAACGCTAGCAGCGCGAGTGACTGAATTCGTATTCCACATCAGCAACCGAGACCTGCACGCGGCGCGAAAGCACGCCGAAAGCATAGACGGCCATGCAGGCGCGACGACCGCGAACGAGGCCCCCAGCCACGCTCCTCTCGTCATCGAGAAAACGAAGCTCATCCCCCGCACCGTCGACGTCTACCGGCTCAAAGGCATCGTCGGCCAGCTCTTCGGCATCAGACCCCTGTCCGTGAAGCTGATCTGGGAGACGGAGGAGTGGGATCCTGTGGGCGAAGGGGATGGGGGGTGGAGCGTCAGCGAGGATGGTTCCGACGAGGAGGGGAGGCTGGGGAGGAAAAGGGGGGAGAAGAGGGAGGAGGAGATGTGGAAGAGGAGGGAGATGGAGTTGGTGGATGGGACGAGGGAGGTGGGGTTCTTTGTCGAGGGGAAGAATGCTAGGGTGAGGGTTGAGTTGCGCTGAGGCCGTTGCTGGCGCCGGGTACTGTTGTTTGCTCTAGCATACGCCCATTGGCAATTCGGCATGGTCTGCATGCCCATTCGAATAGGCAAGGTGCTCGGAAACAGTGGCAGTGCATCAACACCCAGAACGTTGACGAGTCCCAAGTCAACGAAGAGCATCGTGTGGTCTTTCCATATCTTCCTCGACGCAATTAGCGTGCACGACCGTTATTGCAGGGTCGACGACATACTCGGCGCCAGAAGAAAAGGTCACATGGCCTCTGTTTCTCCATAGGTCACGCAGACGGTCGGGAGTAGCGAAGCGTTTACATCATGTCACAGGTACACGCACCACTTATAATATCTGGCGACGCAGAACCGGGCTATGAAAGATTGCTTTAATTCGATTGCTAGTGTATGCTAAGATAAACTCCGGAGCTTCTGCTGTACAGGCCAAGTGCTGCAGAGAGAGAGCTAGCCGACCATACGATGATTTTGCACTATTTCGCCACGGAGGGGTACTATAGACACCGCAGATGAGACGATGGTTTTGCACCATCTTCCAGTGTTGCATGGATACTATGGACACCGTATGTGTAAGGATTGATGATGCAAGATGCGACAAGAAACCGCTCAGCGGCTTCTCGAAATCCGAAAAGGTTGCCGCCTATGGTCTATGACGACCATGATCAGAGATCCGACTCCTGATTCACCACCTATGCCGAAATTTTGGTTCGCTATCCTCAAATCGATATCGATGTTCACTCTGATTCTTCAGCTGTACTGTCGCATCATATCATGCACTTTAGAGTTCATTCATGTCGCATCATGTACTTTAGAGTTCATTCATGCCCTTGAACCGCTTGAACGTGTACCCAATGAACGGCAACGCCATGTCGGCGGACTGCTGGTCGTCTAGAGACTCGGCCTGGGCACGAATTAGTGCAGAGTCGTCCGCTTGATTGATATCGTCGATTGGGAAATACGAGACGTCAGTGGCGGATTTGAGATTTGGTTCGAAGGGCGCGCGGATGGAGCGGAGACCGTTCCAATCGACACCATGGAAGAAGGGGTGCGCTTTGATTTCGACACTGCCGCCTGAGCCGCCTTGGGAGCCGAGACGGTCTTGGACGTCGCAAAGCATGCTGTGGGGGACTATTAGTCTGAGGAATGAGGGAAGGGAGACCAGAGAATCAGACCTTCGGATGCATTCCTCCGCGATAGGCCACGAACGGCCACCGTCAGCATCAACCATGGGATTATCTTCAGGGAAGTACAGTGTTTGCTTCCAATTGACGATCTTTCGGTAGGTGTCATGAGCGTCCTCAGCGCAGAAGGGAGGCCACCCGATCAAGCACTCAAACATGATAGCTCCGACAGACCACCAGTCACAGCTAAAGGAATAGCCTTGGCCATTGAAGATCTCGGGGGCAATGTAGTCCGGGGTACCAACGGTGGAGTAAGCGATGCGA
Organism: Platismatia glauca; assembly: GCA_963556305.1. NCBI lineage: Eukaryota > Fungi > Ascomycota > Lecanoromycetes > Lecanorales > Parmeliaceae > Platismatia > Platismatia glauca. The sequence continues at coordinate 1,084,949 of OY745772.1, forward strand.
CGACGATCTCGGCGCCATGTGTTGTACGTTGAGCGGCTCATGGTGATGTTGATTTGATCCAACGAGACCGAATTACGATTATCGCGAGCCTTGCTCGGTTTTCCTTTGATCAGGTCTTGGTAGTAAGCGTTGTCGTGCTCCTTGTGGAAGCCAGTCGACAGACCGAAGTCCGTGAGCTTGACATGCCCACCACGATCCAGAAGTATATTATCCGGCTTGATATCCCTAAAATCATGTTAGCAGATAGACGATATGATATAGGCACCGCTGAACGTAGGGAGCAATATGCTGGAATCCTACGGGAGAATCATAACAAGTTGGAGGACAAGACTTAATACGCAGAGGCAATTCAGATTATCACATACCGATGAATAAAGCCATGCTTGTGTACAGCTTCGATGGCAAGGACGATCTCGGCAATGTAGAACCTCGTTATCGGAACGGAGAAGATTTCGTACTTGATGAGCATAGTCATAAGATCGCCCCCTGGCAAGAACTCCATCAACATGTAGAGTTTGGCACTATCCTGAAATGTCGTGTATAGCTTGACGACCCATGGACTGTCGGACTCGGCCAGGATATCACGCTCTGCGCGAACATGTGCAAGCTGGTCCTTTTTGAACATCTCGGCCTTGTTAAGTGACTTCAATGCGTAGATCTTGCCGTCTTTTATACGGGTGACAAGCTTGACCTCTCCGAATGCACCTTTCCCAATCTTCTTTACGGTTATGAAGTTTTCGGGTTCTTCCTTGGTGCGCAGGAAACGAAGATAGCGCGCTTCTGCACTGCGAGCCTTCTCCAATTGACGGTTCTTTTCTTGCTCAGAGTGTCTATCACTCTTCAAGAAGTCATCAAGCTCCCGAGCACTAAACGTAGTAACCGCGATTAGCAGAGGACTTGTAGTTATGGGAGGGAACGACCGTCTATCACAAGGAAAAGCTCACCGAACGTTTCGGTCACGTGCACGAGAGATGTTCTCCTTGAAGAAAGATTCCACCAGGGCGTGCAGTCCCTGGCCGCGCTTCACAATATTCGAAGAGTATTTATCAGGATTCTTCTCCGGCGGTTGTTCCTCAGGGGGAGCACCGTACATAGAACCTCCCGCGAGGTTTCCATTCGACAGGGAAGGCATCAACGTAGTCGAAGCATTTGACTGGTTGGAAGCAAAGCTGTGCTGGCTACGAGCTTGCTGGCCCTGGTTCTGTTGACCATTTTGGTACAACCTTGAATTCGGAGATTGTTGACGAGCGAACGGGCTTGCTTGACGCTGAGGTGTTCCAAGATTCTGGTTCGAGAATTGGCGTGCGAGACCGGATGTAGGATCATTGGCGTTGTAGCCAGTTTGACGTTGCTGGTATGATGGCTGAGGAGCTAGGACATTATGTTGCTGGAACTGAGGCTGAGGCTGGTACTGGTACTGGTTCGGTTGCTGGTATGTCGTTTGAGGTTGGCTGTACTGAGCCTGGTACCCGCCGCTGGGGAAGTAGCCGCCATTTGGACCACCATAAGGGCTCTGAACCTGGGCGCCGATATAGTCGTTGGCGGCTTGGGCACCGGGGAAGACTGAGTGAGGGAAGTTGGACGGTGTAGTAGGAAAGACACGCTCATTTGTCGGTGTATAGTTCCTATCATTGTAGCCGGCGCCTCCACCCATTCCTCCGAAATTGAGGTGGAGTTGTTTCTTTGGGTCGGTATTTCGATCCATAGCAGGTGATGGTGGTATTGTTGTTTGTGGTGTACGCAAGAGTGGTGTGCAGACGCGGACGAAGTGTCACAGGAATGAGACAAACGGCGCTAGCATTTTGATCTCAATGACGGAAGTGAGGATGTGTGGTGTGATTCGCCGATCACTCAGAGACAGCAGTACTGAAGTTTTAGACCCAAGGGCTGGCAATTGGCAAATGCTACAGCTGTTGTGTATCTATATGTACGAATGGATGAATGAAGCCCCTTGGACGAAAGAAAAAATAATTTTGAGTGTAACGGATACAGCCGGTGAGCTGTGTACCTAGCCAGTTCACATGCTCCTTACTCTACATTACATGAAGATGGGATTTTGAATATTGAATGGTGGTCAGTACCCATCAGTGATTCCTTAATAGCTACGAGGCGTCATGGCAGAAAAAGAATACAGGAGGTTTATTATCATTATTACCTTGCATTGTTATTGCATTCGAGGGCCATGTGCTCCCCCCACTCCCCCTGGCTCGGGGCGACGCCATTGCGGCATCTAGACCATCTCTGGACTAGACCTCCCGAGAAATTTCTTTGCAGAAGCAGTCTATGCCTTTTGTTCAATAGGTAATAATTAGTAAATCAGCCAGCCTGGAGGAGCGCTTCAATCATGGCAGACAAGTCTCCGCCAAAAGATGCCTCTCCGGCCGCCTCCTCCAAGGTGGCCGGTAATCCAGCGCTTCGAATGATGGGTTAGTCAACAGTTGGAGGGACCAGCAAGAGAAGTAGGCTGATAAACAAGACGTGTAGGGCTGCCAAATTTCAGCTTCAAGCTACCCTCTCGGAATTGGCTGATCTTTTGGACCATAACGGGCTCCTTCACTTCGGCGCTTCTGTACGACCGCTATCACAAGAAGAAAGCGCAGCGAAAATGGTGCACTTTGGTTTCCCATCTCGCGCAAGAACCTTTGCCTGTCAACATGATGCCCCGCAGAATCACCATCTTCCTGACAGCGCCTCCCGGAGACGGACTTCGAGTATCTCGAGACCATTTCCATGAGTATGTAAAGCCTATATTGGTGGCTGGAGCTATGGACTGGGATGTCGTTGAGGGTCGCAGAGAAGGGGAAGTAAGGGCAGGACTTGCGGAGAAGATAAGGAAGCTTCGAAAATGGAATGGCGAGACGTCACAAAGTGAGCCTGGTGAAGAGAGCCAGGAAGATCTGTACCGGGAAATGCGGAAAAGGGCTGGAATTACTGATTGGGATGGCGTGCAAGGCGATTTGGTATTGGGCAGACACACTTGGAAGGAATACATCCGTGGCCTTCACGAGGGCTGGCTAGGACCCTTAGAAGAAACTCAGCCTCCCGAACCAGAGAAAGCAGATCTACAACCGATAGCAGCTCACTCTCCAGACTCTCCCCTTCCAGAAGTACCGCTGTCAGAACCATCGTCTTCAGAAATATCCTCTTCTTCTACACCTCCAACAGGGCCCCCCACGCCTGAATCTCCGTCTGGAAAGTCTGATGAAAAGCCTGCAAAAGCACCCATCACGCCTCCTTATGTCACGCCTTCCGAGTATGCGTCTTCGCCTGCTGCTCCCACGCTACCTACTTCCCTCCCTCCATCGTTACCTGTCCCTCTTCCACACCTCCTCGGCTTCTTCAACTTTCCTACACGCATCTATCGTTTCCTCACCCGGCGGCACCTCGCTGACTCCACCGGCGCCTCTGTCGCAGCTCTAGTCCTAGCATCTCAATTGCGCCCTTTTACCCAATCCACCGAGATCGCTTCTGCCATCGATCCCGACGATGCCTCGCCCAGCATTGGTGACCAGATCGACAGTGCTGTCACGCAAACAAGAGAAACATGGGAGCAGGAAATAGTATTGCGAAAGGAAGAGTCAGAGTGGCATAAGAGCGCTTGGAAATCGAACGATGAGGGAGATGTGAGGGAGAGGGTGTGGCAGGAAGGAATGGTCGTTGATGGGAGGATTGGGAGTAGGATGAGGCTCTTTGAACTGAAAAGCGGTCAGGAGGAAGAGGCTGCGAGGCTCGAGGCGGCAAAAGGACAAGAAGACGAGGGATATGTGGAGAGAGCAAAGAAGTGGGCCGGCTTGGGACCAAAAAAGAAGCCCGGCTGGGAGATGGGACTTGAGGGAGATGAACCCACGTGATGATATACCTGTACTGTTAGATCGGCATTGCATTGCGTCGGCGCCAGAGATCCATGGTGTCCCTCGGCGAATATTTCGGTTCTTGAGTGCTGAGTGCATGGAGGTGGAAGAACTCCCCCCCCAGCGGCCTACATTATATCTTACAAGGTTAGAACGGCCACCTGTTTCCACTCCCTATTTTCCGCTTCTCTGCATCAGTTCATTGACCATTTCCCTTTCCTACACACTCCGTACGAGGGAAGGAATACAATTCGTCTCGGCGAAGTGATTCGCCGAACATTGATACTCCCCCCCTCGTCTCCGTCTGACTTCTAATCAGTGTTGGCAACGGGGAAATGGTTGGTTTTCAGGCCCAAACTGCACCCACTACTTGATTTGAAATCGAAACTGCATCAACTATCACACAGAGTAGAAAGCAACTACCAACTATCAGTTCAGCCGATAGTAAAGCGGTTCAGCTCTGATGAGCGCTGGAGACTGCCGACCGTTGACCGTTGACACCTAGTCATCTTGCTCCACCGTTGACCGCCAACCATCGCCCGTCAACTGTTAGTCATCTCGCTCCGTAACAGCTGCCTCCGTTACCACATTCAAATCCTCCTGCGTGAATAAATGTCAGAGCAGACCCTGACAGTACCTAGGCTTACAGGGCCTATTGGGGTGTATCGTGCGTGAAGCGCGCGCGATACCCCGGAATCCTGTTGGCCCAGTGGCTAACAAGCCCGACACCGGATGTACCACTTTGGAAGCTGTCTTGAGATTGTTGTAATACTGTGTTGGTATTTTTCTGTCGGAGCGTTGAAAACTGCTTACTTCGTGCTTGTTGCTACACCTCCCTAGTCGGTAATACTACCTCACCGTTGCTCGCACGGTTTTTGTTTTTTTATTCTCATCTCGGCTCTTCCCATCACCATTTAACGACCTTTTCATCACCTTTGAAGGGGTTAATGCTTCCGTTTCTCGGAACCTTTCTCGCAAACCTGACTCCACCACCGACTCTCAAGATGACGGCAGCTTCATCTGAGAACCGCGACCCTACCGCCAGAAGGCTTTACATAACAATTAGCTCTCCATAGAAAGGTCCGTCAAGAGCGAGATCTTTTTCTACTAAATACAGAGCTCGTGTGATGATTTAAGTTTGTTGCTCTTGTCGAAGCTTATAATGACGCCGAGCTTAGAGAAAACTTATTATCGTGACAGGGTCCTAAGGTATAGCTCAAGATTTTCTACAGTAGGTGCCGCTGCCCCGACTCTAGGGCACCTCGACGGACATTGGGAGCTCTGTTTAGTGAGCGGTCCACCTTTCTCCTGCCTCGAAGTATTCATTTGCCGCAAATATCACCAGGCTCTGAGGCTCTGGTCTCAAAGCCATCTTCTCCGAGGTGGTGTGAAAGGTGAGTGTTAACGCCATCGGGTGTCGTTTGATGTGATTGAAAACAAGCAATGCGCAGTACATAAAGAACGCACAAACCTCACTCTATTGGTTTCACTTACATCTTGATCTACTCCCCGTCTCTTCTTTTATGTTTATATTGTCGTGCACTGCTTCCGAAATCGGTAGCTTTGTTCATGTTATAGATATACACCGCACCAGATCACCAATTAGCATTGGGATCAAAACTCCAAATAGCACAATTACTCGTCACCGTCCCCCCCTGCTTGAACCTCGTACTGCTCGTGTCGCATTGATCAATCGTCTCCCTGATGATCCGCCCACAATCCTGATCGGGACTTGGTCCATCAATCGTAAACCTGCACCCATGCGTCACAGTCACACTGACGTGAATATTCACAAAACAACCCAACTCGCCGGCGCAGACGGCACCATATTGGCCGGCGAGCGTGTGCGCGGAATTAGAAGACGTGGCATCCAGGACGGTCCCTTGAAAGTAGTCGCAGAAGTTGTTCAGGGCTTTGATGGCGTCGCCGCGGCCTGTTTCGGCTCCGGAATTGTAGCAGTGGAGGGATTCTGTGGCGGGGTTCGGAGATGGAGGGCTGGGGTTCGGAGGGGGGGACGGCGAGGGCGGAGGCGGAGGCGGGGCGATTGAGACTGTGGAAGTGGGAGCGGGGTTCCCAATAGGTCCGTCGTATGTGGGGGCTGGGAGGTTGAACTCGGCTGCGCATTCGTCGTCGTCGTCTTCTTCATCGGGGTCCTCGGGGTCGTTTTCGCTCGGATCGGGAGGTGGCGTGTCGTCGCCCGGTTCGCCGGTTGGCAAGGGATCATTTTCCACAGGCGGTGTGGGCCGTGGAGGTGGGTTTGGATTGATGGGATCGGGGAAATCATCACCTCCATCAGGGCAATCGAGTAAGCATGGATGGCTGCAGAAAATGAGGCACGGTTTGCCACATCCCGATTTACAGATTGGTCCTGGTTTTCCTGGCTTGTAGGTCACAAGCGGAAAGACTGCGGCACCGGTGCTGGTGGTAGTCGGATTGCTGCCGTCGTTGATTGGCGTGGTAAATGTGTACGGATATGGCGGAGGTGTGATTGTGCGTGTGACTGGAGGGTTATCGACACCCGGAGAGGTCTCAGGGTTGGGATTGTCTGTGATGACAAAAGGTGGGGGAAGAACACTGCTTGTGACATAGAATATGGATGTGACTGTCGAAGCCGAGTTGGTATCCGTTACGGTGTATTCCCACGCACTGATCGCTGTAGTCGTGACTGGAGGGATCGTGAGCGTGGTCGTCTCGACTATACTTGTCCAACCTGTGGATGCAGACCATGCAACGTCAAGTGAAGTGATATATGGAGGGAACGTGATGGTTGTTTCTGTAGGGAGAACAAGTGGAGGAAAGATAAAGACGCACGGCGGCTCGCAATTGATGACCGGGGTACCTTGTGTCCAAATTATGGGGTCGATATACACTACAGCGGTGGAGTTCCCATCAGATGAGCCTGATTGGCCACTTCCCGACCCGGGACTTCCGGGATCGCTGGAGCCGCCGCCATCTGGAGTGTCCCCACTGCCACTTCCGGAATACAGGTCGATACTCCAGATCATGGTACCGCCGAAGCAATGACCGCTAGCCCACGTTTTTTTCATTGCAATCGTTTCCAGATCATCGTATCCAATCCATTGATCACTCCACGTCAATTGCTTCATCATGTCAACAGCGAGGAGGGTCGGCTGTACGCCCACCTGAGGAATAAGGTTCTCGATTTCTTCGAGCGACATCACGCCGGCAAAGTCGGTGCAAGCGCCAGGACGGCTTTGGGTACTCCACGCACATCCAATGTCGTTACAGCTTGGATCGGCCAGTGTGTATCCTCGACCATAGTATGCCAACCCCATGTTGATTTTAGCAGGGTCGACAGCGTCGTACCAGAGCGGTAAAGTCCAGTTTGCGATCTCTGGGATGTTGGTCTGGCCTAACACAACTTTCCCAATCTGCTTGACGTCGGCGTCCCATGGACCATGTAGGTCGTAAGTCATGAGACCGAAGAAATCGACATAAGGTTCCATGGCTTTTGGGTCGAACCAACGGAGATACCAATAGCTCGCGGGAAGAGTGGCACTGATACCATATTCTGTACCAAATGCTGCTCGCATTTCCTTTAGAAGGCTTACAAAGTTTTCTGTATCTTGGCTTTTCCCGGCCCGGTCAGGTGCTGCAGGACTGACTTGATATTAGCAGCTAGTACGGAGAAGCCTGAGGATAATGAATGACAACGTCACTGCCCGAGACTTACTATTCCCAATCAATATCTACTCCTTGAAACCCATACTGGGCCATGAAGGCTTGAAGAGAGGAAATAAAAGTAGCACGACTACTGGAGCTCGATGCAAGATCGCTGAACGTAGTCTGTGTTGGTCCAGGGTCGTTGAAGTCCCAGCCTCCGATGGCGATCCATGTCTGTAAGCCGGAGGATTGGAGAGCCGTGAATTCTGTATAAATGGAGGTATCTGCAGGGTCTCCTGGTATCACAGCGAAACTGGAGGGGTTGATACTGGCAAACGCGAGGTTAAGATGTGTCAATCCCGTGGTGTTGATCTGGCTGGGAGTGATTCGATTGCATTGGCGCTCGCGGACATTCGCCTAGAGAGTCAAGGTGTCAGATGTTCTTTTGCCGCAGGAGGGAACTTTGAGTGATATATGTATAGAAAAAAATCAACCAAGATATATCTCAAAACTCTGAGCGAAGGCTTGACAGGGATGACCGCGCATGAAAAAGACAACCTACTACTTGATAGTAGGCGATAGAGCGACCTGTGGCGGAACTGCCTCCGCAGCTTGGAGCCTGAACAGTCTGGCAAGAACCGAACCCTTCTTGACATGGTGCTTGCGGATTAACAGACGAGCAAAAGTCCGAGTCGGTCTACACGAGCGGTAAGATAACGTTCCAACAGTTCTGACTAGATGACCACTCACACCACAATAGCCATAGTACGAACAGCAGACATTTAACGGACAGCTCACTTTGCCACCAGCACTGTCTTTACCGCACAGGGCTGTCGCATCACCTATCTTGGAGTCAGATTCAATGCGTTGAATCCGAGCCTGGCGTGCCTACAGTTTGAAGAGCAGTTCCCTGATCCACAGTTCTCGGATCCATAGCCACAGCCTCCGTCATTGTTACAACAGCTCCCGTCTGGACAAGGGTTTCCAGGACTACATTGTCCACTATCATCTCGAGAATGTAACAGGCCTAGTGAGTCCACACTGGACCTGCCTTGGAGACCACCGCTACCGCCGAGTGAAGTATCTATAGCGCGCTTCATAGACACCAACGTTTGGTTGAGATATGACATGACCGGAGCAAGGGCTTGCTCTCTGATAAATATCCTCGAGATATCCACAATTGCTAGGGGTGGAGGAGCCGAAAGTGTGTCAAAATTTTGCGCGACAGGCGCGGGTGAGTTAGTGTAACTGCTCGGTGTGGTATCATTCCTCGACATAGTGCTGTTCAGGGTACGGATCCGTATCTCGATGCGCTGTGCACCGAAATTAAGAGCTGGAAGTACATCAATATCAAGGGTAATTGGCTGACCTCCTGCTCACTTAAACGACGTCTGGCTATCCCTCTCGTACCATTGTCGTAGAATTGCTCGGAGATAAGATGTGTAGGTTCCAAAGCCCTTTTCTGATAGGCATCGACGAATTCAGCATCCGCAGTATAGTACTGTACCTCGGTAGCAGGTACGGCTGGATCGTCGTGCCATATTGTCTTAAAACTAAAAGTGAATATCCCTGAAGGATTACTGACCCCTGCAACTCGATTTCGCAGAGCCCCATGTGCAGATGATTGAAAGTTCTGCTCTGACAGAGTACCAGCCGCACCGCCAGCGCATGCACCGCTCTGCGGCGCGCATATAGTTTGCCTAATTGATATCAGTTCTGATTTTCCAAGTATTTGAGTCATGCGAGAAGAGACTTGAGGAAACGGGCCCGGAACTTAGCTCACTGCTCATGATAGCGCGGTGACAAGGAAACAAATAATGGAGCTTATTCAACGTACGCTTGACCAGGGCCCCCTTCCACAGATCTGGAAACTGGAATCAGTCAGTCTTCCCAGATACGGTGGAATTTCCGTACATTGCCGGCGGCCATTCGTCGCATGTCCATATCATGCCAGAATCGCCCCCTGTGGCATCAGCAATCTTGTTGAAGCCAGCGTTTCCCTGCACCAGGCCTTGCTGGATAAATCTAGCAGCAGGGTAAGAGCCGGACCCATATGAACTCCCCGCAGGGACTGTATTTGGTTGAGACGTCTCTGGACAGGCATGAGTTCTTTTCCAACTACCAGGACATACGCCGCTATTCCGAGCCTCACGGCGCACATTGCTTGTGTCGTAATTCAGCTCGATGAAGGCATTGCCTTGTAATTGCCCAAGTCTACCTGCGCCAAGGGGTTGCAAGGGGTTTCTACGGTTGACATTTTGACATATGGCAGGAAGTTTTGCGCAGTTGTAAACGAGCGTTGGTTGACCGTTCGGGTTTGTTGCAACGGGAGTGCCTGAAAACTCCGCTATTCCATTGACGGTCGAAGTCTGAGCATAAGTAACGCGGACTAGGAAAGTAAGTATTGAGAGCCACAGAACGGCGTGTGATGCAATTCCAGCCATGTTTGAGTCTGTATCAACAACACCTGGAGAATGCTAGCATTGCATTCGAAGATATATATTTCTGAGAACGACATCTTTGCGGCTGGCGTAGCATTGATTACACAAAGCCTGCAGACAACGGACTCCTGTCTTACTGTAAATTGGGATAGGTAGCATATCACTCATGCAACATGCAGTAAGACGGGGTAGAATATCGCTCACGCACTATGCAGTCAGACGGGGGCGGCGGTACTTTGGGGAGATGCATAGTGATGGCGGGCTCACGTTTGCAGGGACAGCCGCGAGTAACGGCTTCTCTGTTCCTACGAGCAACTCGACAGCGAAGGAATAGCTGTAACATCTCGTCCTGACAGCAGTAACCCAGCACATTAATAGGCGCCACGCTCTTGGCTCATCTTGGTGAGGGACAAGCCAAGCGCGTGGCGCCATATTATTGGGATCAAGTTGGTCAATCTACCAAGGAGTCATAGTATTGAACTTCTTTGTCTTAATGGGGAAAGTATTACTAGTGCATTAGCCAGAATTAGCAAAGATTTAGAAGACTCGTTTGCATGCATGAATGCACCACTTATCATGCGGGGAGATCCGAACCGTTGAGACTGCTGAAAAGCAACTTAGACGAGGATCGAGTTGTCGAGGCTAGCCATCTGGAGGTCAGAAGGGTCTTCGGTCGAAGTCTTCCAGCTATCAAAATATACAGTGCTGACTCAGAAATGGGACTCAGTCACGGGTCCGAAGTCGCTGAAGGCAATGGATGCCCGAAGAGCAAACTGCAAAGCAACGTTGTTATACAACTCTATTCCGAGAGAGTTCAGTTGCAGATGTACTCCGCTTTTCGAAACCGAATCAGTTCTCAAAATTGTATTTGAATATGTTGAACAGTAAGCTGGCGCATCTGGAAAGCCAATCGGAAAACCTCGCAAGACCAATACCCCCACCAAAGCTCTTGGAGGCGCCGTTGCAGCGCAAGAATGCAACGATGATCGAGTAACTTCGCGACCCCTCGGGAAATGTGGAGAGGCTTTGCCAACGGAGATTGGAAACGGACTTCCCCAGTCTGTCAATTGGGCTTGGCGCCGCCCTCAGGGGGCTCTAGGTCCCAGTGGAATCGCGCAAAGGGAAATGTCAGCCAGGGTGACCGAGTACATCTCTTACCATATTACTCTATGACCCTTCATTAGGTAGAGACTCCCATCAGATTCGCATTATTCACTCGCCAGCATGTCTGGTTCTACTCACATTCGAGGCTCACTATTCAGCCTCATTGTCTTTGCGACTTTGGCTGCAACGCAATCCACTCACACTCCTGTTCCCAATTTCGCTGTCATACAAGAACGCCAATCTTTGAATAATATCCCTTCAGATTGCCATCTGGAGTATACGACTGATGTATGGACCGGATGTGCCCAAATCTTGGAAGAGTTTAATATTTCTCTTGCCGAATTCCAGAATGCTAACCCCAACATAACCGCGAATTGTGCCAACTTTGTGCCAGGACAAAATTACTGCATTCACAGAGGTCAGGAACGAGATCTCCTGCTTCACTGAGGACCTAACATGAGCTAGCTTCCGGGTCTCCAACCAATGTCTCGACCAACGGATTATGTGGCTACCAGCAGAACTGGACGAGTACATGTGTCGGCAGTGGATATGGAGACTGCTGTGGCTCCGGTGGCTTGTAAGTCCGATGTTCTCAATCGATAGAAGTGTGACTCGTGACTCACAGCCTTGACAGCTGCGGGACTGGCGAAGATTACTGCGGGATCGGAAACTGTCAGGAAGGTAGCTGTGACGGTGGTCAGCCATATTCCACTGATGGAAATTGCGGTGTCGATTTTGAATACTTGCCGTGTCCGCCAAAGTTTGGCAGTTGCTGCTCGCAGTATGGCAGGTAAGTTGATGCTGATGGAGCTTGCGAGCGACTGGATTAGGCTGATAAGACCAGCTGCGGAAATTCTAGCGAATATTGTGGGACCGGATGTCAAAGCGGACCTTGCAGTGCTTCTTCGTCATCGTCGAGCTCACAAGCCTTACCGACGTCAACCCAGGCCCCATTTACAATTAGTCAGGATGGAACATGCGGCTTCGCCAACAAGCTTCTCTGTAAGGGATCAAAATTTGGTAGCTGCTGCTCTGCTGCTGGCTATTGTGGAGGTGATCTCTACCATTGTTCCGATCTCTTAGGATGGTAGGTTCTTATTGAACATAACTTTTGATGTTGGGCAGTCTGACAGCAACGCGTTATCAGTCAGCCCAGTTTCGGCACATGCAATCAAACAACAAGTAGTACTACAGGTCCAGGCCTAACGACCACTGCATTACCCACCCAGCTGTCGAGTAGCTCGACAATGGCTGCCACGGCAGTGCCATCACCAACGCAACCAGACAGCATCATATCGACCTGCACGCAGTACGCGATTGCACAGACTGGCGACACGTGCGAAGTCTTCGCTCAGGAGCATGGTATCACAACGGATGAGCTGTATGAGTGGAACTCGGTGCTTGGGGTGGAGGGAAGTAATTGCGGCAGCAAGCTTCTCCTAGGGTATTATTATTGTATAGCAGTGTGAGATGAAGTGCATATTAGCAGGCAGAGTGATTGAAGATTTGCCCTCGGGCGGACTGTATCTCCCCTATACTGTATGGTTGGTGGTTGCGTAAAAGCAAAGAAGGATGGGAGATGGAAAGGTTGTGAAGGAAGTAGAGTAGACTGTAGCTGGGATGATAGATTCAGGCTAAGATCGAGATCTCGCACCAAGTTGGCCGTAGAGCATTTATGACATCATCCATCATCCATATTCGCAGACAGCAGAGGGTCAGTATGTATGTATCTCTTCCAGAATCTTACCACGGAGCAGAAAAGAGTAAGTAAAGTAGACTGATGTGTGTATGGTTGGTATTGACTTGGCCGAGGAACGAGGCTAGTGTAAGGTAAGTGTGGGGCACGATTATTCCTTTTCTCTTCTTCTTCTTCTTCTTCTTCTTTCTTCCTTCTCTTCCTGTCCACCTTCCGACCCAATCAGATCCTCACCAATCAGCAATTATGGCATCACCGTCACCCCCAAAATCACCATCACCATCACCATCACGGCCACCAACAACATGCTCGCCGCCAATCAGCCGGTCACCGAAGGAGATCCTTTCAAAAATTCTACTTGATGTGAAGTTAACCTCAGGCACATCATGCTTAGCACAATGTTTACTTTGCTGCAAAACATGGCATGACGCTACTCTGCCCCTGCTCTATTCTGATATCCTTCTTACGAATTCTACCCTCAGTCCCTTTGGCACAAGCTTCAATGTCACGCACGCTCCCCTTGTCCGGTCTTTAACCATGACCATTGGCCCAGTGCAACCAGCCAAGGATCCTGCGGCTCCATATCCCAACGCCTTCCTGGAAGACGAGGAGCACATGAAACAATATGGAAGCCAACAGACTCAATATCTCTGGTCTCTTCTACAGATCTCAGCAGACAAAATTGCGAGCATGGTCACGATGACGACCTTTTCCCTTACCGTATCCACCCATCCTAACGCAATAGGCTTTTGGATCCCCAGGCCGTTGATCACCGAGTTGGTTCAGATCCTTCCGAAAACCTGTGTCAATGTGGAAATCGACAGCCGCGGTGACGACTATTTCAAGCCAGGCGACGCACATCTTTGTGATGCGCTTCGTGAGATCCTTCCCCGCTTGCGACACTTACGACTACGCTTGAGCACACTATGCCCGGCAATTCTAGGAGACGGCTTCAACCCAAGTCAACCGGGTAGCATGTTGTCGAACTTCAAACCGGTGGCGGCACCGCAACTGAAAACGTTGATCTTTAATTGTATTCCACGCACCATTTTTGGGAGCCAAGCCCATATCTGCGGGACTTTCCAAGAGAACCCTTACACTTCCTACTCTACCAACCTTTTAGAAGCCCGAATCGCCATTGTAGATGCTTTATGCCTTTCAAAAGGGACCTCGAGTTTTCCTGCTGCAGAGTGCTTACGGGTCCTTCATGCCCTACCTCATTCCAACAATGACCAATCCGTCTATGCATCTCTCGTTCAACGCAACATCCTCGAGGACGTGACATGGTCTCTACCATTTCGTAACATCATGGGCTTCCAAATGGAAAGTTTCTTGATCCGTACACCAGATGGCCTAGAATTTCTCTCCTACTCTTGGGCTATTGAAGCATTGGCGGAAGGCGAACTCTGGAGCGAGGTTAGCAATGGATTCAGAATACCTGCGTCTTCTTTGGGAAAAAGGCCTTCGGTCTACGTCCAGAAGATTTTGCCATTGCTTGACGCCAACGCCTGGAAAGTGGCGAATCCTAGGAAAAGTTGCATGCTGTGGCTTAACGAGAAAGTCTCTGGCACCCGGCTCTTGATCGCTGAGTCCAGTCAGGGTCTATCTGGGGTGACGCCGGTTAAGGAGAAAACACCACTTGGTTGGACAAGAGACGGCGGAGGTCAACTGCAGGAGTCTTCGCTGTTTCAACAAGCATCTTAAGCTGTGAATGATTCCTGAGTTGCAGACCTGAGTACCAGCAGACAGGGGTCTTCATGAGATGTTCGTGTCAACGCTTTCGAACATGTAAGATGGGCTCATGTAATTCCCCAAAACCTAATCAGGAGAACTGCATACCCTTGAAGCATAAAGAAACATGTGCATGCCCACATCGGCCGGACGACTTAGCTATTGCAGAGCTTCTGGAGACGGGCTATGAGTATAACAGAGTCTTCACATCAAGATGGTGCCGACTTTACCACTTAGCGGCCAGTGGTGCTGTGACGGTTTATCAGAAGCTCTCAAACTAGCAAATGTGATCAGGTCGCGCCAGGGTCTCTTGTTTGACTCATGAACTGATAGAAGCGCCAGCCAAACTCTTCGTCACGAGTGAGTACAATACATACCGTGCTTCATTCGAATCGCTTTCCTATCAATTAATGAACATGAAAAGAGTGTGGATTCGGGCACGAGGGAGCCTTGTTTTGATGGTAGACGGTTACGCCTATCCTACATGCGTTCTACCCGGCCGCGTAGTGTTCTTCATGCTACACCGACTTGGAAGGTGATGCCGCAGGATCCTTCTGGTGCGAATCAACCAGGCGGGACCTCCACTGTAAAAGAGCCCATTAAAGCTCAATCTGTAGGAGAGAAAAGAGCAGGAAGGTGGAAGAAGGAGACCTCGCATAGACTTAAACAGGGGTTAATAAGACCAAAGATGTCGATGAGAAAGGGTATGTGCAATACATTTGGGGAGAATTTCGAAATGACTAGATCTCCCTTCGCCACTTTTCCAGTACTTGTAGATAGACGCTCGAAGGCCAACTTTCTGGATGAATACCTTACTCCGCGTCAGCCTAATCACTACAGATTCCTCTTTTACTTAAACTTTGCTCTGATTAGTCAAAATGAATCTCAGGAACGGGAAATGATCTGCCGATCTCCCGCACGCACTAATTTCTCCACGCGATGCCCGATGAAATAACTTTACAATATAAACAGGTTTCTCTATTTCGCGGTAATGGGCCATGGCATTCTTTCCTTTCCTTCCACTGTCTCCCCCTTTTTCTGGCAACCACCATCATGGTCCATAAACCCCGAGCGAACGGCCATTCGACTCAGGACTACAAGCCTGACGATCTCGAAGCTGCCATCAGCGCATCCCGTCGGAGACCGCGCTTCAAGGATATTGTGAACGCCGCCGTCCATGACGATTTCCACGGCGAGCTCAAGCGCAAGCTGAAAGATGGCGTCGACCGCGATGAGCTGGAGAAATACCGCAAGTCCATCTCGGAACTGAACGAGATCAAGGACAAGAAAGTGCGGGCTTTCTACGAACAGCAGAACGAGAGGTTGAACGACTGGCTCGAGGTCGATACCTTGGTGATGAGTATGGCTGATGACGTGCTCGACTCGATGAATCCGCAGGACGCGGATGGAGACGGGGTTGCGGAGATTGGCGGAGCGTTGAAAACCACCAAGGGGGACATTGATCCTTTGCTGCCGGAGGATGAGAGAGAAAGGAGAAGGAGTGGGGAAAGGAGGGCCAAATGGGCTATCAACGTACGATCATGCGTGTCTTCCGATCACGACCCTTTCGACTGATCATCCCAGATCAACGTGATAGCAAACATCATCCTCCTCATCGCCAAAATCATCGCCGCCTTCGCCTCCTCCTCCCTCTCGCTCATCGCTTCCCTCGTAGACTCCGCCCTCGACCTGCTCTGCACCCTGATCATCTGGACAACCAATAAGCTCGTCCAATGGAAGATCCGACGCCTGCAGCACAAATTCCCCGTGGGCCGCCGACGGCTCGAACCCCTCGGGATCCTCGTCTTCTCCATCATCATGATCGTCTCGTTCCTGCAGATACTGCAAGAGTCCGTCACGAAACTGCTGCCAGGGGGGCCGCGGGACGCGGCAACGCTCCCCCCCGTGGCCGTCGGCGCGTTGGCCGCCACGGTCGTGATAAAGGGCATCATCTGGTTCGGTTGCATCCGCGTCAAGACCACCCAGGTCCAAGCATTGGCACAAGGTACACCCTCCCCCCCCCCCCAACCCCTCCAACCCCCTCTGACAAAACCCAACCCCGCAGACTGCAAAACCGACGTCGTCTTCAACACCCTCTCCCTCCTCTTTCCCCTCCTCGGCCACCACCTCTCCCTCTGGTGGCTCGACCCCGTCGGCGCCGCCCTCCTCTCCCTCTTCATCATCTACGACTGGGCCGAAACCTGCTTCGAAAACGTCGCCCGCCTCACTGGCTCCGCCGTCGCCCCCGCCGTCCTCCGTACGTATTTTCCGAGTTCATTCCCCTCTTTCGAACCCAATATCGAGTCCAGAGACATGTCTCCGGAGCGTTCACTCTTTAGACGTGTCCTCAAGCTCGCTACGCCCCATTAAACAAGCAAGGCTGACTCCGAGATGATAATCAGACAAAGTCACCTTCCTCGCCTGGCGTTTCGCGCCCGTCGTGGACGCGTACAAGAGCATCACGGCGTACCACGCGGGCGACGGCGTGTGGGTCGAAATGGACATTATGCTCAGAGGGGAGACGCGGCTGAGCCGGGCGCACGATGTCGCGGAGACGCTGCAGTATTGCTTGGAGGGGCTGAGCGAGGTGGACAGGGCGTTTGTCAGCGTCGATTATACGAGTCAGGGGCCTACGGGGCATGCGGAGGGATGAGGTGGGATGCATAGCGTGGGTGGTTTTTGCGTACTGGCGTGTTTGACGGCTCGAGGAACATATCTTCTCAAGTTATGCGCAGCATGGGTAAGCATTTGGGGGGGGGATGCATGGCAATGGCGTAGGTATAGGCCGTTTGCGGAGGTACTTGCCCACACGGTATATTCATGAGCTACCTCTTACCTCTATTTTTCCCTTCCGTAAGATCAGTGGTACATCAAAGAATATCCTGCGATTGCAGCTTTGGTCAATCAAGATGCAGAGAGTCGTGTCAAATACACCTTCGTCCGTCGCTTGCGCCTATGCAACCCATTCCTGTTTTTTACCTCGGAACCTGACCCGCCGAGTCGCACGCTCACTCTCCTTTCTTCTTGAAAGCGCTGGCTTCGGGCCATCTCTCATGCGCCGCGGCCAAGTAGTCGTCTTGGTACTGATCCTTTGCCTTCCATTCCTTCAGCAGCTCCAACCCTCTTACCGCATCCTCTAGACTGCTCCCTTCCAGCGCCAGCGTCCTAATGACATCTTGCTGGTGCATCTCGCCGCCGCTTGGATTCAGTAACTGCTTCACTTTGAGGCATGCGTGGACGTGCGGGGCACTCTCGTGGTGTTTTTGCAGGAAGTCGTCATTGTGTTTGGAGAGGTCGGCAGAGGCGGGAAGAACGGGGTCGAATTCGGCAGCGATGACTTCTTGGATTTTGCGATCCGGCGGTTCGGTTTGTGTACGGAAGGTGTGTCCAAGACGGATGGCTTGTTCGTGGGTAGTAGGGTCCGATGGCGAGAGGGCGTGGGATGCTAGAAGAGTACGGAGCGCAAGAATGTATTTCCCTGCTCGCGCATTAGTCGCTGTTCGATCTGACTTGCAGTACCAGCCTTGGAATGCACCTACTTCTCCGGAGAAAGACCTCGAAACCCACCTGCTGGGCCTGGATGTTCTTTGGGCTGAACTCGAGAAGTGGTGTGACGAATTTCATAGCCTCCACTAGAGGCTCCGACGTCTGTAACAGCTTCTCGCCTTTGGGGTCTTTATCCTCTTTCTTAGGATCGCCGTTCTGGTCAACCGCTGCAGGCTTTTTGGAGTCCTTTCTCTCCGCTTCCTCTTTAGCTTGCTTTTCCTGGTCCTTCTTCGCCTTTTTCTGCGCTTTCTTACGTTCCGCACTATCCATCTTCTCCCCGTTCACGCCGTTGGTCAACTTAGCATGAGCAAGATTGGGCTGATCATGGAGCAATACGTATATCCGTGCAGCAGAGATGGCAGCACGTGTGAAGAAAGGATGTTCTCGAAGATGGTCCTCCCACCTCATCATATCAACGTATGCTCGGATTTGACCCTTTCGCAGCGAAAAGCTGTGAAAGTCAAACTGATCTTCTTGCCATATCTCAAAAATAGAGGAGATAGACGTAAATCGTTTCAGAGCTAAGCCGAGATTACCTTGGCGTACGTATGATTCGCCGTCTTCCGTAATGTACCAAACACATTGCATGTCATGGAGGTCTCCAAGAGGCCCACCGAGAGCTTCATTCCTTGTGAACTTGCCCATGTTTTGGATCGCTGCTTCGTTGTCATCATTCCGTAGTTGATACTTCGCGGCCTTGGAGTTGATGTATCGATCTCTAATATCAAATGTCCTACCATTCTCCATCATTTCCGCAGCTTTCTGGAAATTGCCGTAATGCTTCCATATCCTAGCTTTGGTCATATGGTACTCCACAGATTTCGGTGCCGAGCTTAGGGCCTCATCAATGTATTTCATAGCCTTTGGCAAGTCCCGACTCAAATGGTAGTTGTAATGCTGAGCTAAAAAGTAGCGTACTGAAGGTGTGAATAGGTCTGAGTCGCCATTGGTCTGCCTTTCAGACGATCCGTTGGCTTGAGCATTGAGCTTGCCAGCTGCATAACCCTCTACCAAGTCCTGTATCGTGTCCCGCTTTTTGGAATCAGAGTATAAAGCTTTCACATTGTTGAAGGTCGACCAGACGCCTTTATGCAACATACGTTGCAAGTACTCGTCAGCAGCTCCGCGGAACTCTTCGCCTTCCAGGAATTCCAGGGGTATCCTCGTCGCAGCATCTCCTCTGGGATTGTCTTTCGCAACGTCTCTATATAAGTTACTAAGTTCCTCGATGTTGGTTTTATCCAGCTCCAAAGCCTCTTGAAGTCCTTCAAAATAGGCTCGGTACTCTGCGTTGCGTTTCAGCAGCAAACGGTACGCCTTTGCTGCCTCTTCTTTCCTACCCAACTTGAGTAGATATTGCGCCCGTAGTTCCATCACTGACGTCCGGTCTGGGTTGTTCTTTGCGGCTGCGTCCAAATGCTCCAGGGCACGCTCATCCTCGCCCATCTCCGCGATTATAGAATTCTTATATAATATAGCCTCGGTGTGTTCGGCGTCAGTCTTGGGGGGCGGCGACTTCAAAGTCTCCTCGTAGGTCGTCAAAGTCCTCTCTGCATTTGCAAGATCCCCTGCTAGATGCTGTGCGACTGCCAGAGCCGTCCAATTTTGCCTCCAACCGGTCCGCTGCTGTAGAATTGCTCGCCGGCTCTGCACGTAGCCTTGATAGTCCCGCATCTGTATTTGCAGCAAAGCCAAGTCCTTCTGTATCTGCTGCGATTCCGGCTCCAGCTTCAGCGCGAACTTGTATGCTTTGATAGCTTCTTCGAAATTTTTGGCTGACCTGTAAAGGAGACCGTAGACGTGCCAGCAGACATGCGATTTCATGGAGTTCTTGAGTGCTACTTTGGCCAATGCGAATGCTTCCTCGGAGTTTCCCTGCGAGTTGATAATGAGCGCTTTCATGGCGATGGTGTCACCATGATCAGGGCTCTTTCGTAGAATCTGGTCTGCCGCTTTCAGACCTATTCAAGCCGTCAGCTTTACACACCTCTCTTCCAGCTTCTCGCCTACCTTTCTTGTACTGCTTGTTCTCGTAATTTTTGACCACCTGGGTGAAGAGCGAGCGCTCTTTCGAGGCCAACGGCTGTGGGGGAGGCGGAGCCATATTGAGCTACCAGTGAGAGCTGTGGAACAGCAGGCTTTGGTGAAGGAGGAGATATCGTGTATCTAGGTATTGCTTCTATTGAAGCGGCTGTCTCAGTATGGAGAGCAGGGCCAGTGCTCGGGATGGCCCTGCACGATTGAATTTCCTGATACAAATGCTCTCGAGCATGCCATTAGTCTTTCCAACACTTTTTTTCCTCCATGTGAAGCAAAGACTCTATAGGAAGAAATCTGTCTGCAATTCCAGACCAATAGACAATGATGTTTGCTACAGCAATGCAACTCCGCGTGAAAAGGGTTCCGAGCATATAAGCGAGGGCCATTTTTACGAGTACCCGGACTTTGTCTCGGCTTCACCAGTTTGGCCCCACCTGCGGTGCGGCCGTGCGGCCAGACCTGAAGCTAGCATTGTTCCCATTATCTCTTCTCAATGATCGGATCTCTACATGTCCCTTGATTTGTTTTACTATACACAGCCTCCTAAATTGAACTCCAAAGTGGATCGGATCAAATTGCGCTCGCTGGCTTTTAGCCATTGACGCCGTCGCTAATGCTCTCATAACAATATTATGCCGCCTCTGATACTCTTACACCAGACCATGGTCTCTATCGACGAGCTTCTCTGTCTCCTCTCCATCTGTTCAATGCTTCCTCCCATCCTATCCCGGGGTCACCACACCTTTCTGACACCAGACCCCATGTTCTTGACCTTATAATGCCCTCGACGCTCCTTTCATTCCTGATGAGGTTTGCCAGTATTTCCGTTCTTGCTTCTCTCGGCAAGAAGCGCCCCGAATATGGGTCAAGGCGCTCATCTACCACCCGGTCTCTCTCCTTTGCCGACTCAACCTGCTTTAGCGCCAGGTCAGGGTCATTGGGGTCCAAGGCGACGCTTGCACAGTAATTTAGAACATTCGACCTCGTCTGCCAACTTTGGAAGAGCACTTCATTCTTAAAACTTTGACATGCTTGTGGATCTATAGGCCGTCTCTCAGTAGGCCGTATCTGCCGTTCTGACGTAGTAGCGGGATCCCATGATTCCCTCGAAGGCGTCACCAAAGCGTTGAGGTTCTGTATTATCGAGTCGTCAATCATGCCCCTAGATACGCGGAGGAAGTCTAAATCCGTCAGCCAAAGTATGCAACCGTTGCCGGCTCGAGTCTACCTTGTAGTGCTGTTTGGTTGAAGCAAAACTGCGGTGTGAGAATTGGGCGACTCAGAAGCTCTGACATCCTCTTCTTGTATGCTTGTCTCGGCGGAGCTTGCCTCTCGGGCTGCTTTTCACTTCTCGCTGTGGCCCAAAAAAGTCCCGCCACTTTGAACGATGTTCGGCTGCAGAGGCAATGGACGGGACGCCGAGTTTAGAGGTCTTCGCGGCTGATGATTCACAGAGATGATTGAAGCTGGGTTAGGTGCACAAAAGAGAAGGAGGATTTCTGTACAATCGAAACCAGTAACTACATAGACGGTTCCTCTAAAGACTTACGATGATGCTGCCAAGCCTGCCAAGAGATGTACATAAGGTAAGCGCGTTAGGCGAGGGCTTGGCATGGTTCCATTGCCCAAAAAATGTGACGGGTAAAGAAATGTGATCATTTTCATTCGTGAGTAGTGCGAAGCTTCGTCGCTGCTATGTCTTTTGTTATCACCGTTAGATAAATTCGTAATCCTTCGACTCAATTTACAACTCTGTCTGACATACTGAAATGCTCAAACCGTTAGGGGGATCTAAATAACTTTGCTTGAGTCAGTGATCGGACTTAAAAAAGTCTCCATTGCCCCTCATATTTGCCTTTACGACCTGGATACACCCTCTTTTTAAGATCTTCCATAAGGCTTGCGGCAGCTTAGATATGCGCGCTTTATATCTTCCTGTTTTCTATTCCACCAATGGTCGGGTCTTACCCCGCATCAAAGTCTTTCCGTGGAACGATTCCTACGGTGCAGCTCTCCTGTTATGGATCTTAGACTATGCATGCATGCACGCACGCATACGAGAACGCAGCGAGTTCCTGCAGACTTCAGGAGCATTAGCGTTCGCAAATCCAAACACTCTATCTCGTGACATGGGCCCCGTTCCTATGGTCTCCATTTCACCTTTCGCTGCGGATGGCGTGGTGCATTTTGCCTCGAATGTATTCGATGCCCTCATAGGCATTGGATTCTACCATCAATTCGAAGATTTGCATCTTCTTTTGGCTTGAACCAACCAAAATCGATAAATTAATGAAATCCCTAGTCCGTCGCTGGGGATACTATAGCAGCATATCCTAATAATTCTACCTTCTACTGCAGGAACATTAATCCCATGCCGTCGAGCAGGGTTTGGCAGATGTCCAGCGCGCTCATTGAACAAATTTCTTTACTAAGCGGCCAGGAGTGGTTTCGTCGCTTATGGAAACTAGTACGGGGCAGCTCGAAGTGACAAAACCCGGTAGCAATTTATCTCGTGTTTGCTATGTTATAGAGTCTAGGCCTCCCCGACCCTTCCCCTGCTCAATCAAACTTCAAATTGAGGAAGCATTCCATTCGTGAAGAACGTAAATAATCCGTCTTTTTGCCGGTAAATGGGTATGCGTCGTATTGGTTGAGAATATGTCTTCATGGACGAGTTGTGACAATGGAATGCGAGTAATATCTATCTAGATAGCTCGTACCTATCTACACAATTAAAAAGCCTTTCGCCCAACCGCCAGTACCAGCGATGAGCATACGACAATACCATCTCGAGCCACGAGAGCTGCCCTTCCAATCGCCTTGCGATGACTCTGTATCTTTGCCGCATCGTCTGGACCATTGCTCTTTCTTTCGAGACTAACACAATGATCCTCGCACAGCATGCAGTAATTCAGGCCCCACCACATCTTGTTATGGTCGGAAATAGTGCAGCGTTCGAATTGAACTGCTTTGAGACCTTGGTGGCCAAGAATAACGCTCAGCTGAGCTACCCAGCTAGAGAGACTTCCGCAGGCAATCGTTCTGAAGTTGTTATTACTCCATACACCCAAGGCCTCTGTCGATGATTCATACTGAGTCTGTATCTAGACAATGAAAGTCCGCTCTTGCTTCGAGATTAACTGGATTGATTAGTAGACAATGAAGGGAGTAGTAAAATTGCTTCACTTGGTTGATTGTCTCGTCCAGCCCCTTGGCTATATTCATCCAGTCTGTAACGTCAATCCACATGAATAACAGCGCGAATATTTGGTACATCAAGTCCAATTCCAAGACTGCAGAAAGCCTTATCAAGCTGTAGATATCTGCCGTAGCAGCTTTCATGACGTACTCGATTCCCTTTTCGTAATCATACGTCGTCTCCCGTTGCCGTCTTCTCTTTCATTGTCATCTCTTTGCCTTTGAGGGAGCGGTACTTCTCCATGTCTCCAATGGCGCCGTCCTTGATTATTTACTCTTGTTTTCAGACGTCGACAAAGGAGTTCGGGGGAGGAAGCAAGTGGAGATGCTGAAGGGTCAGAAAGGGGAGATGCATCGGAGATAGAACTCTGTATTGTTGACGAGGGCGGGATACCTGAATCGACACTACCTGTCAGTCCTGAGATCACCGATTAGAGGTTTCAAGGGTCGTACCTACGCGCCCTACATCGACGGAATTGAGCTATAACACATTTGGGGACCGGAACACGCCTCTTTTGCGTAGGCTGATGCCGATTTTGGCAGTCTCGCAGTCTCGCAACTCGTCGCAATTCGGAGGACGTAGTTGCTGGTTCCCCCAAGGAGATCTTGCAGCGGCAACGCCGGCGGACCAAGCCTTGACCCATTGGTGCATGATTATTAAAACGATCGATATACGCGCTACGCGAGGTCTTGGCGGGGTGCAACCGAGATTGACGCGTTCTTGATACTGGCGCAGTTCCTTTCCAAACCTTCTGCGTTTACTTTGAACATATATCAGCATACTCGTAGATGCTAGCCTATATTGAATTTCCAAGTAACTAGGAAGTCTTTTCTCGCTCGGGCTCACCACACCACGTATCTGCGACATCTTTTACAGGTCCTCGAAGCGGGCAAATCTCCAGACTAGAGTCTTTACGCGATTTCTATCATTTCCTGATCTCTAGGATGCCTGAGATTGGCGAAGGTAATACCATAAAGTCCTTCATGACTGGAATCGGTGCTGACGACATCGTGGCAAAGTCGCTCGTATTGTCAACTACATACATAAGCATCTCGTTGGGAAGACGATGGCCAAAGTGATAGCACAGCATGATGAAAATGTCTACGGCAAGGTGGGATGTTCAGCTGAAGCCTTCGAGAAGGCTTTAACAGGCAAGAAAGTCTTAGATTCCAAACAACAGGGCAAATATTTCTGGTAAGTCTCGATTGTGTCATACCTAGATGATAAAGGTCCATCATGCCTGGCAGTGCATTCTCATGTTGGCGCTTTACTTACGTCTTGCCATCTGAGCTCTCATTTCATTATTTCCTCATTTATGTGCGCGAGTTTTATCGGAATCAGGTGGACCGAATCGCCTCACCTCACTTTGAGCACCGAAACCTGAGTTTTACGTGGACGTTGTTCTGAATGGCCTTTACAGGATGATCATGTCATCGCCTCCGCATCCCCTAATGCATTTCGGGATGGCAGGCTGGCTCAAGATCAGGGATGAAGAAACAGCCTACTACAAGCCTGCAAAGCATGACGAATCACCAGAATGGCCGCCCAAGTATTGGAAATTTACACTTGAGACCGCTGAAGAGCCAAAATGCGAAGCTGCATTCGTCGATCTGCGGAGATTTGCAAGAATTCGACTCATCGATTGTGCTGCTGATCAAATCCGGAAGGTCTCGCCGCTAATGGAGAACGGTCCTGATCCCGTTATTGATAAGAATATTGTTACAGAAGAATGGCTAGCTGAAAAGCTTAAAAGCAAGAGAGTTCCAGTCAAGGCACTGCTACTAGATCAAGCAAATATTAGTGGAATTGGCAACTGGGTTGGGTGTGTGCTCTTCAATTTTTGTTGAGGTTCCAGCTGTCTTGCTGTTGTCGCTAATTTGGTCGGCAGGGACGAAATCATGTACGATGCGAAGATTCACCCCGAGCAGTACAGTAATACCCTGACCCCTGCCCAAATCAAACAACTTCACAAATCCATCCACTATGTTTGCTCTTTCGCCGTGGACAGTCTAGCGGACTCTAGCAAGTTTCCTCAGGAATGGCTTTTCAAACATCGATGGGGTAAGGGCAAGAAGGACAGCTCGACAACCTTGCCAAACGGTCGAAAGTTCGTCTTTATGACCGTGGGAGGGAGGACCAGCTGCGTGGTTCCGAGCGTGCAGAAGAAGACGGGCCCCGTGGCGGGAGACGTCAAAGATGAAGCAGGCATAGAGGATGCGGACGGTGAACAGAAACCGAAAGCAAAGGGCGGCAAGAAGGTTTCGAAACCCAAGCAAGACGAGACAGACGAGACAGAGATTGAGCCAGCGAAGAAAGGCTCCAAAGGAAAGAAGCGGACCGCCAAGACAGAAGACGAAGAGCCTATTGCAAATGGCCACGAGCCTAATAAGGAAGCGAGCAAGCCGGCGAGCAAAAAGCGGAAATCGGACACCAAAGCTGATACCAATGGAACCAAGAAGCCGAAGAAACAGAGCAAGGCCAAGGTCGAACCGGAACCAGAGAAGAGCGAGCGACGGAGATCTGGTAGGATTAGCGGTAAGGTCGCTTGAGTTTCGCAAAGTCGAGGATGGATTGTACAGATAATGGACAGTAGTATATGGATTGGCAGGGTCCACAGTTCAGGGATTCAGCCCTGCAATGGCGCTAATGTTAGATTCTGCAATTTCATTCCCAGTACTGGCATCCACGACTGGTTTGACGCCGCCCGGGTATCCTGATATCCATTGCGAGCGTCAGCCT
Source organism: Platismatia glauca (assembly GCA_963556305.1). NCBI lineage: Eukaryota > Fungi > Ascomycota > Lecanoromycetes > Lecanorales > Parmeliaceae > Platismatia > Platismatia glauca. Next base: position 1,110,920 of record OY745772.1, read on the forward strand.
TTATCTGACAGCGATTCACCCATTGAGCAACTATACGAATGTACGTGATTCCATCAAGTATCTATTAGATTACTCTCAGTGTCTACTTCTACTTCAGAGGTGTTATCGACCGAGCCAATACAGGGTATATAATATGATTTCGTTGATGGTCTTGTGAATCCCATTTGTGTCTATCAGAGAAATATAGTACAAGCAGAAGCGGACAGAATGGAGAATCCCTCATCCGAAGGGTGTTCTTTCTATATACGTGAGCGCTTAGAGGTCCTTCAGCTCGCTCTTGCTCGCTCTTTCTTACTTTTTTTTGGTCACCCTTGATGGGCGAGGCGGCACTCGTAACACGAAGCATCTTAGCAACGTACTGCAGATTGGGCTTTCTTGGTCGTGAACTCCGTGTGACGAATTTTGCCAGGAGAAGAAAATCGAGTCCGATACCGAATTGAAATTGCAGATATGCCTACATCGGGTCAAGAAATCTCTCGCCGCTCCACAAACAAGAGCCAAAAGAGCTGCGGGTGGGCCTCGAAAGTGACTGAATGGAGCGACTGAAGGCGCAGGGGTGGGCGCCGGCGTTGCGTCGAAAAGAAAACGACCATAGGCAGTCGAGCGTCGGCTCTGAAAATCTGTTCCATACCTGATACGTGCATTCGACTAGTTGTGTTCTGCGCTCGAATTTGCAAGATTCTTATCGGAAGATGAGGGGAAGTGTCGGCAGGTCGTCCCTTGCTTCTCGCACTTCCCCTTTCTGAAACATGTCCAGCATCAATTCGATTTCCGTTCCTGCGGCGGCGATTCCGTCACCAAAGAACAAGCGTGTTGTGAGGGTTGTTGGAACCTCGTGGTAGGTCTTCCGTCGAGAAAAGTGTACTCAGAGGATCAATACTTTTCAACGACGATGCACGAAGCTTGCGAAACCATTCCTAAATGAATCATGTCCAATAGTGCTTGCTATTAGAGCTATCAGCTCTCACAGCTCCTCAATATATAAGCAGCTAATCTCTATGGGATATGAGGTCAATGCCAAATCATGATATGCTAATTTCATAATTCTAATACATGTTTGTGGGCTGAATCCGTTGCTGCGATTTTTTGCACTTTCCGTCTTCTTGCTGTCTTTGAAAAAGAACAATGTGTCTTGTCCCGCCTCAATTCTCATTCGACGCTCTCACGAAGGACCTCGATTTTCAGACCTGACTCGACCTTCCGACAGATCCTTCGACGGACTCAAAGTGTCCGCTGCGAAAGAGACTCATGATATCCCAATACCCAGTGCGAGTTGTGGATGCTGTGCGAGCTGTTTCTGGTTGTAGAAGTGCTTTCCACCATTGTGTGCCGCTGGATGCGCTCTGCTTCGCGTTGCTGGTCTCACCGCGCGTGTTTGGCAAGATAAACTCCGTTGGAAGCCCAAACTCGACATCTCGAGCAGACGAGTTGGTTGTGCTTGGCTCTGTGGAGCGATCTTGTTCCGGTGGTAGAGAATGGCTGTGGAGTCGCAGATGTAGATCTGCAGCTTCCTCTGGTTGTCTATCCTCTCCTATAATAGTTGCCATACCTGTGAGGGTCGCATTTGGAATCTGCGGGAGCCCATTCGTCTTATGGGTATCGTATATACTGGGATCAGGATGTCGACGCAAAATTCTTCTCTTCTTCTCGCTCGGCGAGTCTCTCTGTTGTCTTTGGATATGGGGATTTGCTGGACTCGGAACGAAGAGGGACCGAAAGGCAGAAACGGACATCATGATGACTGCAATGCTGCACTCCTGTTGCTGCCAGAAGGCCAGCCAGACAATGTCAATGCTACCGCTGCCTCCGTGTCTCATGCCTGAAATCCTTACTACCGTCACGATTATCATGACGCACGAAAGACAGAGCGAAAATGCTAGACCGATCTTTTGGCGGACGCTAATACGAACTTTCCAAAGTATGCTGACTGGCAGAGAGAGGACAAGAAGATCGCTCGTGATATCCATCGCTGTCGTGATTGCGGTGTCGCGCATAGTTCTGTGTTCTGCGGAGGGTCCCGCACATGCTAGTTGACGAAAAAACAACATCAGTTGACTATCCAATCACGTCGGTTGAAAGGTCTCTGCTCACAGAGGAGGCCTTCAATAGTGAAGTACGGGCAGGTTAACCAGGAAACGGATACGCTGACCAAACCAGCAATGACAGTAAGTGTGGTAGCAAACCACCACCAAATTTCCAGGGTCCGCAAGCGGGAGATCAGCCTGCGAAAGAAGAACAAAAAAGCCATTTTGACTGAGAAAATGACAAGCCACCAGATGTTTGTCATAGCGTTCATCTCTTTCGAGATCGTTGGTATCTCTCCCAGCACCTTGAAAGCTAGATCATCTCCGAAGCCATGTAAGACCAATTGAATCATTTCGTACTCGGCTTTCAGCGAGGCATATCCCAAACCGGTGGAGGCACAGAGCGACACAACCGAGAGGACAAGAATGAAGTCCTCGACATAGACTTTCTTGTTAATGCAGATACGGATATAGCTTCGCGTGCAGAAGGCAGTTATGGCAAGACCAAACAGGACTCCTGTGACCCCCTGAAGCAATGTTAGTCGAATGACAATACAGTCACTGAGCGACCAGTTCTCGGCCCTACCTTGTTCACCTCGATGGTCACCAGCGAGTTTCCGGCTTGTGACATTTTCCTCTTTCTCTATGTCTATCGATTCTTTATATTCATTGAACGTAGCAGAGCGTTGGTTACCATTAGACCAACTCATGAGAAATCACACCGGGCACGGAATCTTATAAGGATGTAACTCATATCATAGCCTCGCTAGGGGCAGGTTCCACGAACCTCCCGAGCGAAGAGGGGCTGAGCCTCGACATTGTACACAAACAAAGATCAAGAGTACTAGCGCTTATCATCAGTTGTATCGTCAGGTATCGTGAAGAGGCTTTCGCAGATGTACAACGAGTGGTCGATTACATGTAAAATCGCGCAACTGACACTTCGAGGTGCGGTGGTGTGGAAGGATTCTGAGCTGTGCACGCTGAGCGTCAGAGTGTCTTGCCCCCTCGGCCGTATGAGTGCATATCTCATTGAACTCTCGCGCCAATTAGAATTGACCATGTATTTATTTTGATGCAATGTGTGAGGCTTGCAGGTGCTGGAATTGTTCTCAGCTGGCACACACTTACCAGCCGCATCCGTTTTATGCACGCCCCTATTATTATGTAATCTTACGTGCTATGAGTATGATTGGGTTCAAGCACCCCCCAGACGATCAGGCTGTGTTTCAGCACAAAGTACTGCCTTCGACACTTGACGGACAGATGGGCAGGCTGAAGTCGTGTGGAGCGAAAGACGAAATCGAGTAATGGTGCAATGTTTCATTGAGACTCATGGTATCTTTTGACATTTGGCGTATTCATATTCCTTGCGAATGCTTGGCACACGAGTGCCACCCCCCACCCCCTGGGATCACAATATCAACTTTCCATTTATGCATCGGATGAAGAAGAAGTCTTTATATAAGTTGAGCGCTGTCTTATCGCGACTCTATCGGTCCTAAAATAAGAAAGAAACATAAATAAGTGGTTGAGTTATAGAGTCTTAAAGTAATACTAAAAATCCAACCGTAGATTCTATCGCTTAAAATCATTTCACTCTTTTTTTGACATCTAAATTTCTATGAATTCTTAAGTTAAGAACTAGATATTTTGTATACATAACTTGCACTATATACTCGTGCAACTCCAACGCCGTTGAGCTTTTTTTATTCCGACCTATAGATGTAAAGTTGATATTGTGATCCTATGGGGGGTGGCACCCGTGTGCCAAGCATTCGCAAGGAATATGAATACGCCAAATCGCGCGTCTCGGCACAATAAATCCCACGCAGCTGGACATAACAAATCACTGGCACTTGTTGCAACAAAGATCAGCCCGATACCTGCCTCTGTAATCGGCTTCATACCCAATGTTTGTCATCTTTCTACGAAAGTAATGTTCGAGTCGTGGCCAACAATGGAGAGTGGCCTTACATTCCCATTACTGCTCCTTCTGGCTTCTGCCATTGCTGCTGCTTGGTTTGCACTTGACTACTTTTGCGCTCCGAGGCTGTCGGAGAAAGAGCCACCTTTGGTTCCTCACCCTGTACCCTACATCGGCCATATTCTTGGACTCCTGCGACATGGTACCAGGTACTACGAGATGACAAGGTCGGTTGCTTTGATGCTTTTACTAGCTGAAGAAACTTACGCTAAATACTCATACAACGCAGTGCAGAATGCAAACTCCCCATCTACACTATGAACATGCTAAGTGGCAAGGTATATATTGTAACATCTCCCGATCTGGTCAACGCGGTCAACCGCAACTCCAAAAAGCTAGCATTCAACCCGTTCATCGCCATGCTCGGAAAACGTATCACGGGCCATGATGAAGTTACAAGTCAAATAGTCCAACACAATCTCAACGCCGAGCATGGTTCGGGCTATGTCATCGATGTTCACGATCGCATAGTAACCTCCTTGGCACCGGGCAAGGATCTGCAACAGACGACAAAGGCTATGCTATCACACGCTTCAAGCTACTTCGAGGCACTGACCACAGATGCAGAAATCGATCTATTTGAATGGTTGCGCTATATGGTCACTATGTGCAGCACTGGAGCGCTGTATGGGACCGAGAATCCATTCAGCAAAAATCCGAAATTTGTGGACTCGTTTTGGTGAGTACTTCAGTCCTTTGTGAAACACCAGCCCCCTTCTTCCCCTTTTTGATATAATAGCTGCTCATTCTCTTCATTTTTTGCTTTCTTTGGCATACACCAACGCGTTTTTTAGGCATTTCGATCACGCTCTCAACCTCCTCGTAGCCGATGTGTTACCCAGAATATTTGCGCCAAAGGGTTACCGTGCCCGCACGGAGCTTGGTACTGCTTTTCAACATTATTTTGAGAATTTTACCCCTGCACAGAGTGCTGCAATGATACAAGGCCGCCACGCTGCAAACACTCGTTATGGCATAACGCCTTTTAATCAAGGACGCCTTGAAGTAGGCACACTGATTGGGGTTCTCGCCAACACCATCCCTTCAATCTTTTATATTCTTGTGCATATCTACTCAGATCCCGGATTGATCTCAGATATCCGTCACGAGCTGGAGAGTTCGGAGTTCGTAGGCACGCCGGAGCATCTAAGTCAGAGCCCCGGTCTTCTCACCATGCCAGAAACTTGTCCCCTCCTGTACTCGACCTGGCAAGAGGTCCTTCGCGTTCATGCGTTAGGCGCTGGTGCCCGATATGTCCTTGAGGACACCTTGCTAGAGGACACTTTTCTCCTCCGCAAAGGCATGGTGGTCCAAATGCCGACGGCGGTAATGCACGGCGACGTCGCGGCCTGGGGCGAAGACGTCAAGGAGTTCCAACCAAGGCGATTCCTCAAGCAGAATTCTACGAGCAGAAAAGCATTCAAGCAGAATTTGTCGGCCTATCGACCCTTCGGCGGAGGCGCCTCGTTGTGTCCAGGGCGGCATTTTGTGACCTTGGAGACCATGGCGTTGGCGGCATGTATGCTGTCGAGGTTTGATCTCATTCCGGTAGATGGGCAATGGAACATACCCCGCCAGAAGCAGGAGAGTCTGGCCACCAATGTTTTCCCCCCCGAGAAGGATATAAGGATTAAGATCTCAATCAGAAAGGGTGCTGGGACGTCAAAGTGATAGATATTGCAGAGAACGCAGGGGGAACGGATGGGCTTCCTTTTCAACTATCATCTGGCGGTCAACGCGCCCCGATATTCCGCCCTCACTTTTTGTCTAACAGTCTGGACTAGTCTATGTAATTCTAGGACTACTAAAACAGAACATAACCACTCCGGACTTTCTAGCGTGTGGCTCACAAAACCCCTCAGGACAAACACTAGCTATATCACTTGTATCCGGCACGATCTCCGGCACATTCCCCAACCTTACGCTCTGAACAGCAGCTTCCGTACTCCTCGGCATCCGCCTCACGGCTTCGACCTCTGCCCCCGTCCTCGCCGTATTCAGCAGCTTACCCTCTGGCCACGGCACTTATGAAATATCCATACCAGTCGATACGCTTAGAGGGTAGCGTGGTCGGCTGATGAGACGGGAGATGTGTTCACGTAGGTGTATTGGCTTGGTGTCACGAGATATTTGCCACTGGAGTGGAGTTTTTTCAATGTTGTTGGATGGGTACCCTGGAGGGAAGCTTGTGCTAGGTACATATCCATTTCTTGACGGTACTCGAGTCTCTGGGTGTCGAAGGCGTTGCTCAATTACGATTGCAAAGACCATCCCACGTTGAATACCCTTCCTCGCCACTTGCTCGTCGTGAAACTCATGTGCAGTCTCAGAACAGTATTGACGAAACGATCCACGTCGCCATCTCGCGCTTCTCAAACGCTTGTCATGTTCGCTCAAAAAGTCGATGGGAAGGACGCTTACAACGTGCATTGGTAGAGGAGATGGGATCTCCATGAGTGAGTAGCCGGTCTGGCCTTTGACGCTGGGCCCAACAAAGTCGACAAAGGCTGTGACATTAGAACAGAGTTGCAAGCTTCAGCCCACAGAAGCCATGCCGCCCGTCGGCCAGCACCTCTGCTACACACTTTCTCGGCACTGTAGCATCCGGGCGCTCCGGGCGTTCTCAGGTCTGGTAATTGATCATCCATCGCCCGATCACCGCAGGACGGAGAATAATCTTGCGCGAACAATCACACGCCTTCGGAGATGGGTTGTTACGGCAGGTACAGCCTCAGACAGCCTACAGGGTAGTACTGGAAATGAGCAGTGCTGGTGAGGCGCAAGGCTGGTAGAGTACAATACTGCGGGACATACGGGGTAACACAAAGCCGGGACAGTAATCGCAGTCTCCTGTAGGCCGTCTCAAAGCAGAGACGGATACCAGAGTCTGTGTTCATTTTGGTATAGTTTACGAGCAGCGGAACCGGTCAGATAATGCGGTCTGGCCTTTATATATTGCCGACGACACTCCGGGGGCGAAAATGTCAAAAATCAACCATCCAATATGACTGCCCAGCATCCCACTCTCTGAGCCAAAGGAGGCTTTAAGAAATCGATCCGGATGCTGAACATTCAAGCTTTCGAAATGGGGGTGGGAGCGACCAAGCGAACATATCCTTTCACGTTCGTTAGATGAGTACATTTACTTACATGCTATCTACAGCTCGCTCCATCATTTGCGTCTCGAAAGGACACCCACTTCGATACCTAATCTTTCAGAGGCATGTCTTTCTGCTCATAGACTGGACTCTTCAACTTTCCTGTCTCAAGTGCACTTCTGACATTGTCAACAACAAAGTTCTCCATCTTTTCTTGCGTCTCATACTTCGATACGTCAGCATATAATGTAGAACTCCCGAGGTACCACTCACGGTCCATGTCCCCATGTGGGGCAGCAGCAATACATGAGGATTGTCCACTAGTCCTTGGTGTATCTTTGGCTCTTCCTCGTAGACGTCCAAGCCAGCGGAGAAGACTTTGCCATCACTAAGAGCCTTGACAAGGGCGGCCTCGTCGATGACGGCACCACGAGCAGTGTTGACTATCACAACGCCATCTTTCATCTTTGAAAACTGAGACGTTGATATCATGTGATGGGTTGAATTCTGCACGAAGTGAATTTAGTCAAGAGAGGAGGATGAATGGTTTCAGGGAAGGTCTGGTCGAACGTATGAAAGATCACTCTCAGCAAAGGCGGAGACTTACATTCAAAGGCACATTCAGACTTATTACATCACTCGTCCCCAGAAGCTCCTCAAACCCTACGTACTTCGCCCCTCCGCTCATCTCGTCGTTCAACTTGCTCCTGTTGTGATACTGCACTTTCATGCCCAGCGCCTCCGCTTTCTTCTTAAAATCTCTTCCTATTCCTCCCATGCCCAAGATACCCACGATTTTGCCTTCGGGATCATGCCCGAGAGGTGGTGGAGTCTTCCCGCGAAATTCGCCTTTGCGCAGGTTCATGATGGGGGAGGCGAACATTCGAAGAGCACCAAGCATGAGGAAGAGGGCGGTATCAGCAGTTGCCGCGTCAACGGCGGTAGGAACATTGGACACGTGGATGCCCGCTTTGGTGCAATCGGGAATATTGCACTGGTCGTATCCCGCGCCTGGAGTAGGAAAAACGTATTAGTACAGATGTGGGACTTGACGGCCTCGTTGACAAACACCAACCTCTCACCCACCATTGTGCGCCAAGAACCTTAGGCCTGCCTTTCCCAGCTCTTCGCATACCTCGCCCTCAATCCTCCCTGTGATCTCGACACTCTGGAAGGTCCTGTAGGCGGCTCTCACGCCATTGAAAGCGCCGCTGTGGCATTCTTGCAGGAAGTCCGGAGGATTATCGGATTTCGGGGTGATGATTTCTGCGATTGAAGAAAGAGAATCGAAGGATTTTTGGGCGGACTGACTGGAGATGATGGTGGTCAACTCAATTCTCCAGAGGGATTACAGAATAGTTTGGATATTGTAGACAATTGGTGAGGCCCTACTGTTCAATATCACCAAGCAAAAGCACTTTGGGCTTCGACATAATGCAGGTCCTTGATTCAAATGACATGCAAAGAGGAATATATGTACGAGAAAGAAGGACAGGATGAGGGAATAGAATGGTTGTCGTACGAAGTATTGGCCCCTCGGCCTGTCGCAATGTCGTTATCGCGGAGGCATGTCCGTACGGCGGACGATTTAGCGCATTTAGGATGTGCAAATTGAATAAGAATGCTTGGCAAAGTTCATTGCGTGCCGCCTCCAAAGATCGGAGTAAATTTGAACGAAAGTTCTGGTTTTTCTTATCCAAAATTATCAATGTATATTACTTCTATTATCTATTCATATTAAAGTTGTTTTAATCTTTGATTTCTATTGACTTTTTTTCTCCAATTTTTTCTCGAATACATTCCAAATTTCTAAAAAATCTGTGTTACTGTCAAGCTGTTCGTCTCCGGACTACTACATCAAATTGAACTTTCCTTTTTCCAGAATCGGGAACAAAAAGTTGATAGAACTTATAAATTGAGATAACTTTGATATGAACGAAATTTACTAATGATATATATCAACAAATTTAAATAAGAAAACGTAGATTTCTTACCTTTTTTATCTAGATATTTTACGTGGATCCCGGGGGTGGCACGCAATGAACTTTGCCAAGCATTCTTATTCAATTTGCACATCCTAAATTCATAACTTCTGCGAATGCTTGGCACTGGGCTTTTGTCCCACCATACAATTTTGTACTGTAGCATAGACATCCATCAAGAATATCAAAGAATTCAAGTAGCAAATGTCGCAAACAGTCAATTGGGTCGAATTTGGAGCTATACAAACTCAGCTTCAGGTGTGTCTTACGTATTTCCTTGCACCGATCGTGGTGAGCAAAGTCTGCGCGCCGCCGAACGACTTGGAGACGCGCGCGGAGAGAGGCTTCAACAACCACAAACACACTCCGCGTTCATCTTGAGTTCATCTTTTCAACTCGAGTGTCTATGTCTCGGAGACACTTTTGCCCTTGCAGAATGCGGGATCGAGATCTACTGTGGAATAGATGGCCATGCCCGATACGTCCCATGGCTTACTCTCGGCATTACTAATCGTACGGCTGTTAGTGTTCTACAGGACTTCCTGGATTGTGTTTTCGCTCTTGGGCAACAGCCTTGCTTCATACGATCCGATCGTGGTGGTGAGACTATTCTAATGGCCTAAGCGCATCTCACTCTACAACAGGCATACGACCTGGAAATGACCCTTCAGAGTGTTGCATGTACCTGACCAGTATTTCCCACCAATGGTCTGAGTCTTGGTGGGCTCAAGTGACAAAGACTCTAATTGGGAAACCGATAATCCTCTTTCGTTTGCACAGAGAGATTAATCGGTACTTCAAAGATGTTCTGGCTGATCGAATTGGAATTTCCGCGGTCTACACTCCTATTACCGAAGTCTGTCCAGGGAAAGCCATATGCTCTCTTCCACCATCCTAAAGATGGTATTAGAAATTATGGACTTGATCTACCCGAACCGACTCTTGCGCAACTACTTCGTGACGTAGAAGACTGGGGTAAGCCAAATATTCTGTTCTTCGAACGAAGATGTGGCGTTGTCGAATGACAAATTCTGTCTTCGGATCTCTTCGTACGACGGAAGCCCTGTTTAGATTAACACTAAGGGTGTTGACTAAATCCAGACGAATATCTTACTTGTCCTTTACGCTGAGATGATGTTATACATTTTGACGCAATTGAGGCTTTGATCGCTATTCATAGCCCTCCATTTCGAAAGATGGACGTCAGTCACCGTGGCTAGACCATTATTCAATGCTTCGAACGGCAAGTCAATTCTCCAGGAGAGGGTGTAGACGGGGGTTTTGTGAATTGGCTAGAAAAAGTTGGCGGTATCCCGTAGATCTTCGCACGAGTCTCTTTATTCCTCATACTCTACGAAGGACCTTTAACATGGAAACCTTGACTTGCACCATACAATCAAGAGACTATGATTGAGCATGCATGACGAGAACCAACATCCTCCGACTGGGAAAAAAGCATTGGCCTCGCCGACAAATTATGGCCTTCGTACGAATATCACAACTAATTGGCAGACTGTGCAATCTACTGTCGTTGATGATGTCGATATCACGGAACTTGTCCAACACAATCGTGGTCCAGTAATGATGGCCTTGCAGAGCTCCCCAAAAGCGCATCATCCCTATGAACCACTCAAGAGCTTCTGGAAGGAGAATTCTTGACAAACAGAGCAAAGATAGAGAGTGGCTTTGAACTCTAGTCGCTCAAAAGCGATTAGCTTGTACTCCGTATGGAGTTGTACGAATCTTCTACCGAAATAGAAGAGTCCAAAACAATCCCTCGCGTCAAACATGAACCTCGCATCAAGGACACAAGCCGGACGATCTCAGACCAACTCACGATTCACCCAAGATCCATCCCCGCACCAAGATCCCCTTACTCCCCAGCTCCAACACAACCTTCACACGGTTCCCGAGCCTCCGACACCATCCCATCAGAGATCTCGCGGGGCTATTCCAGCATGCTCGAGAACCGGCGCTCGTTTTCTCGTGAACGCACCCAACGCCAGCTGCAGCAGGATCTGGTGCGGGATTTCAACATCGCCGAGATAGGCCGTCGGATGTGATTGTTGCACGATGGGCAAAGGAGACTAGTGTGTTGTTCTGCAGACGTGTTGCCGACGTTTGAGGATGAAGAAGAACGGTTGTACCACTCTAGCAAAGTCAAAAAGGCTGCGACATCGTGATTGCGGAACCGCGGGCGAAAGGTTTGCAGGTGATCTTATGCTTCTTCTGCGTGAAGAAACATAGGGCCGCCTGCGCCTGTCATGGCGCCGTCGAGGCACAAGGGTTTTGTGAGAAAGCGTTGATTATTCATGAAGAACCCTTCTTCTACACTGCTAAAGATGCATGATGTTGTCGCTGTACTGTACATGCTCGAGCTGCAGCCCGTGAGCCAGCCGAGTAAACCCCTTCTAAGGACCGATGGAAATATGATGTGACTGCAGTCGCCTCTCAGTAAGATCAATATGCATGCGCTGTTTCCTCCGTGGTCGTGAACGCCTTGAACGTTGACACCGGTGATCAGACTCCACCTTCATGAAATGTTTGATGGCCTTCAATCCCCATAATACAACTAAGATTTCTGCTTCTTCTGGCGTTCCATTTAGGCCCTCCCCTTAGCGTTTGATACTCCAGCTCCTAAATAACCTCGTAGTCAGCTTTCCTGCTTCGAGATGCCATCTTGAATCGTGGAACAGGTCCTGGGGGTGTCCTACCTGTTAGCCATGCCACAAAGCCGTTGAACGACCTGATTAGTCCCCTTGCCGTTTGACTCATCCTCAATGAACTTCTTTGCTACGAACACTTTTGTCCTCGCATTCTCCTCATCGTTGTTTGCAGGCTGCTGCAAATGTTCCGGAAATTCTGATATGCGTGCTCCGACATGTCGAGCAACCATCACGGAGTAGATGACATCCCTATTCTCGCGGCTGTCTAAGAGACCACGGCAGCTTGTTAGCGTGTCGTCAATTTCTTTGGCAGCGCTGGCCTCGTCGTCTCGAATGGTGAGGAAGGTGTGAACGAGACGCCAGAAGTCGCACTCGCGGGTTTTCAGTTGGTCGTTCAGAGCTGTGCCATTGCTTTCTTCAGACATTTGTGAAGGTGCTGAGGAGGAATCAAGATACTCCCCGGTCATGAGGTTTTCAAAGATCTCCATTCTCTGTGCGGCATCGTGAACCCCGTCTTTACTATCTTGCTCATCGACTGGTGAGTTGCCCGCAGCTTGCCGGCACATTCCTATCATTGCCCAGACCACTGTAGCCTCGAGGCTCTGTGTGACTCCCCAGCTCTGATAGTAGCTAGGGTGCGTCTGATCGATAGCGTATCGATCAATGAGGGTTGAGAACTGGTCGCACAGCCGACTGTTTTGCATAAGATATTTTGACCCCCACAGTACAAACCACTTGGTCTCGAGGAACTTGTCTATGCCAGGTGCGTACACTGTTTGCCATATTTTTCTGATCTCGTCGCCTTTAGCAGCCGATATCGTAGATGGTGGTGCGGGCGGAGGAGGGGGTACCCCTCTTATACAGAGGAGCTCTTCGATCTTTGTCCGCTTCGCTACAACGTCTGTGTAAGTAAAGATCATAAATCCAAACGCGAGATACCTAAGGCTAGGACTTCATGGGATTTACCTCGATGGCCTTGCTGATCCGACACGGTCAACGGATATGGCGTCCCCGTCCCCAGGGGCTCCTTGCTATCTTGCATTTGTGCTGCTCCCCCTTCTAGTGCTGGGTCTATAGCAGCACCGTAGTCGTATGGTTGGACTGTAGAAGTTTCTGAATCTGTCCCTGTTGCGCCGTAGCCTTGAGAGCCGGCGTGAACGTAGCCTTGAGGAGGCGGTGGATACGGCGACGAAGTTGCAGATTGTGTAACGAGTGGAGCCCCAAGAGCAGGCTGGATAGCTGTTGGCCCAGGTTGCGATTTGAAGATGGGGTCGTAACCCAAGCAGTCGCGTTTGCTTTTCTGACAATTTCTGCAGGCTGGATGGGTCTCGTCGCACTATTTGAGATCGACTCAAAGGTCAGCGGATTCTCAGATGTAGTTGAGGTGTCGAGTGCGAATTTACGAATCCAACTTTCTTCACAGAGATCGTGACACAAGAGTGAAGCAGCCCACGCTCGCTTGACACGGTCGCTACTACCCGGTCGCCCCAAGGAACTCGGTAAATTGTTAAACGAAGACAACTACATCTGCATCGCAAGGGAAGTTCGAGTCGTCATTGCACTGGGTGCGCGGCGAAAACTACAAAGCTGTCCACACACCTTGATGCGGCGCTTGCGACAAGTCAGACACCCAGTCTTTGTCCTCCGCTTGATCTCCTTCTTGTGTCGTCCGCCGGACATTTGCCTGCCATCTGGCGGTATGGGGTATCGAACAGGGGCGTTTGGATCGGAGGTAGGAGGTGGGTATTGGCCTTGTCCATAGTACTGGCCCATGTTTGGCGGCATTGCGGAGCCCATGGGGGGAGCTTGTCCGCCTTGCTGCGACTGCTGATGCTGTGGCTGAGACATGCCATCGATCGAACGAATCGGAGGCAAGCTGATATCAGGATGAGCCATGTTCGATCCAGAGGGAGAGTTAGCTTGCCCTTGCCCTTCAGGTGGAGGATAATTGAACTGCGCAGCCATAGAGGGCGCTGTGTAGCTAGGATACGAGTTCGGTTGATAGGACTGCGCGGTGTCACTCTGCTGGGACATGACCTGTGGCCAGGGTGTGTGGCAGAAGGGTGGGGGTGGTGAAGAAGCCCAGGAACTGGTAGGCGTGGGCGTGGGCGTACTGTCAAGGCCGACACCGCGCGCTGCTAGGGAGGAATTGTTCAAGTCCTCGAGGAATGGCATCCCGCGGCCAAAGTGATTTTTAGCGGCGCCCACGCTATCCATCTAAAATTCCGCGCAATTTCAAAGTCCTCCAAAACTACAATCAGTTTGGGAAGCTACATTTACATGATCAAGAATGGAATGGGATATCTGTCGATTGAGTGAGACAAGTCTGTGACAAGAGTGCAAGCCTCCGCACGGAGAGTGGCTTAGGATGTAGAGTAGAGTACATGGCTCTTGGCCTGTAAAAATACAGTCAGCCTCGGGAAGGGCTAAGACGTCTCACCTGTGAACCGGCTGTTCATTGATTTGGCATCAAAGCTGGATATCCCTTTCAGTATGATCTCGGTACCAAACTCGTGAAATCATAGGTTCACGAATACAGACTGACCTCAGACAGAGATGAGTCCTAAAAAGGATTGATACTTTGTCTTTACTGAATTGGTGAGCAAGCTTACAGAACTACTTAGGATAGAGCGCTGTCAAAGTCATCGACATTGATCAAAAGGTTGGGAAGGAGACGACTTTTTCGAAGGAATGGAGCTAGAAGAGACAAAGAACGATCGAAGGAAGAGAACCTCTAAGCGACCGTTTGTCCCGCAAGCCTCAACCTAAACCGATGGGTTGGTTGAAACGACAATCGATGATGTGGTACACATGTACTCTTGTATCGATATGGACCCAAAGGGTGTGCTGGTGTGACTGACTGCTCAATCTGCTTGCTGATTACGGTTTTCCCCATATGTATCTTCTTGATAGATTTCAATTGTTCGTCCACGCCTGCTCTCACTCTTCCTGCCAACCAAAGTTCGTCTGTCCTTGATCTCCAAGCGATCCCTCACGGATTCAGCATGGGTCAATTAACGGTGATGCAGCTCAATTTCAGGAGCACACGTATCGCAGCATTGATTGTTTGGCTCGATTCATAGTATGCCCTGTGGTGGTGGTGGTGGTGGTGGTGGTGTCGGTGGTGGCAGGTGGTCCGTCTTATGTGCCCGTTTAGTTGCTGTCAAATCATGAGTCTGTCAAAACTCTTGTCCAGTCGAACTTCCTCCATCTCTTCCTGAATCCTTCGACCCTCCTGTCCCCACCTTTATTCCACCGGCCTTGCCTCTTGACGATGTCGGGAGCTACGTCGAGCATCCCGCCTATGATCTCCCTAGCAAAAAGATCACCTTTTGGCCACCGATTAGCATCTTCGACAATGTGACCTACTCCACCATCGATTTCGAACCACACATGAAAGTAGGGCATCTCTTTGGCGAGCGACCGTCGAAAAGCCGTTTTACCCTGACCCTGCTTGGCCTTGGAAAGCGTATCAAGAATTTTCTTGTGTTGCGTCCACTCCTCGTCAGATGTAAGAATTGCCTCCTTGAAGAATGCTGGTGCGGTCTCCCCAAGGCTGTAGGGCAGTGGCACGACTTCCATCCCAGCATGCTTCTTGCGCTGTGGTACCGCGGCATTCTCGTAGAAAATAACATCTCTGCCTTGGTCATGATACATTCGCGTAAGACTCTTCATAAAATTCTGCTGAAGGATTAGTCGACTCATTCAAATTAAAGTCTGCTGCTTCGTTGACGTACCCTGATCTCTTCCCACTCGTCGTCATCACACTCCAAGAGATTGCCTCGATGTTGCACAGGTATGATGCTGGCTCCGCCCTCACTGATCTCAGGCTCTGTAGGAAGAGTGAGGTAGACCCTGGTAGCAAGAGAAACGATTGGCGCGACTGGAGGCGTATTCGTATCTTCATGATAACAGAGAGGGCAGTTGTCCAAAATGCGATTCATCTTTTGAAAATCGGATATTGCCGTATTCTTGAGATTGATCTCAGACTTCTGTACACGCTTCGCAAGCTTATCCGCGTTCTCGTCCATATACTCCAGATCATTCTAAGCGGAGAGTCAGCGAGCTCTCGTTTGTTGAGGAAGAATACACACGTCAAACTTCGCATCTTTGGCTATCCTCTCTGCGAAGCATTGTCCATCTCCACCAGTCTGATTGCGCGTGCGCCGCTCTTGCCGGACCATACCTTCAATGCTGATGTCTTCATTCTCTTCTACAAGGCCTCTCTCACGACCCCTTTTGTTGTTGATCCTCTTGACCTCACCTTCGCGCGACCCAGCCAACATCCTGTTATCCATGGCACCAAGCATAACTATGTCAGGTTGTTTGCTGTTTGCAAAAGTAGACATAGCATTGTTGTATTCAGCTTCCAATACACCAGCCTTGGACGATCCTCGGACTTTGGCTTTCAGCATCTGTGCCTTGAGTCTGTTCAGCACAGTCTGGTCTATTGGCATGGTCGTTGCAGCTGGCTTCGCGGTATCGAGTACAAGAGAAGACTTTTGCATCTCCGCCGCATCATACATTGACCCGGAACCCTTATTTCGTAGACCCATGTCCAATTTCCGCTCCTCGAAAAGCTCACCACTTGGCTTTTCCTTTCCCACATAGCCTTCGCCGTAGGTGTCCCTCCTATCGAGCTCTATCTGTTCTTCTCTAGCGTCGTCAAATGCTCTTAAACCCCCGAACTGTTCTTCCGCCATCTCGTCTACAGATTTTCCAGTTTCTTCTGCCCTTTTGTAGACGCGGTTTAGCTTGCTCATCCGCCACTGAGCCCCTGCATCCCCAAAGACATAGTCGATGTCGTGTTGTGCAGGCTCCTTAGTCATACTTTCCGGGAATTCCTTGCCATTGGCTAGATTCTGTAGATGATGCTTATTCAACTCGTTTTGATGAATTTTGAGCTCAAAGTCGACCTTGGACGGTCTTGACGTGATTGGCTTCGATAACTTCTTGACGCCGTTTCGTGTATAGTCGATATCTAAGCCAGAAGGCTGTTCCATCCAAGAATCCCTCTTCATCTCACCGATAGAATCTGAGGTTAGTAGGTGGCCGTCATTCTTCGCTGGGCTCCAAGTAGCTGGGTCATCCGTTTCGCCTTCACTTTGCGAGACTCCACAATCTGTACGCTCTCCTCTGTCTCCCACTGACAATTTGCGACTATCATGCGCCCTGTTCTTGTCATTTCTGCTGGTCGAACGCTTTCTCCTCTTGTGCCTGCGATGATCTTCTCTGTCGTCGTCGTGCCTTCTGTGATGCTTGTGATGTTTCCTGCTTCCCTCGTATCCACTGCTAGACTTTATCTTCTCTTTCTCATTCCTGCCCTCGGCTAATGACTTTTCGAAATCTTCAAGAGTCATGGTCACATGGTTGATGTTAAAATATTGAGTGGACTGAAGAGGCTACATCGAGAGGCAAGTACCCCTCGTACAGATGCGTGCGGAACCACTTCCGCTTTCCCGCAATACGTAAAGTAGAACAGTTGAAACCTCGCAAACACGCAGTCCTTCCAGTTCCCAGTTCTTTCAGTTCATGGTAGTCAGTTTGAGCCATCGAACAGTTAGCCCCACATACAGATATTCAACATGACGAACAAACCGCCAGTGGTCATTGTCTGTGTAGGCATGGCCGGTGAGTCTACCTTCAATGTCTACCGTGCAATGAATCAAGCTGATCACCCACGCTTGAATAGGCTCAGGCAAAACGACTTTCATGCAAAGAATTAACTCCCATTTACACTCGAAGCACGAACCGCCTTATGTCATCAACCTAGATCCTGCTGTTCGCAACGTCCCATTCGAGAGCAATATTGATATACGGGACTCTCTTAACTACAAAGAGGTCATGCGAGAATACAATCTAGGGCCCAACGGGGGGATCGTCACGTCGTTGAATATATTTGCGACCAAGATAGACCAGATCATCAACATATTGGAGAAACGCACGGCTCCTAATCAAGAAACTCCAAAGGCCAAGCCAATCAAGAACATCATCGTTGATACCCCAGGTCAGATTGAGGTCTTTATGTGGAGTGCTTCTGGAAGCATCCTTCTTGATTCTCTTGCGTCATCATTTCCTACAGTGGTTGCATACATCATTGATACCCCACGGACAAGCTCGACAAGCACATTCATGAGTAATATGCTTTATGCTTGCAGTATACTCTACAAGACGAAATTGCCGATGATTCTAGTGTTCAATAAGACGGATGTCAGGGACGCCGATTTTGCGAAAGAGTGGATGACGGACTTTGAAGCCTTTCAAGCAGCTCTGAAGCAAGAAGAGGATAATGGAAGCTTTGGTGGGGTAGAGGGCGGTGGAGGGTTTGGAGGGGGTAGTGGTTATATGGGATCGCTACTAAATAGTATGAGTCTGATGCTAGAGGAGTTTTATCGACATTTAAGTGTGGTGGGAGTCAGCTCCATGACGGGGAAAGGTATCGACGATTTCTTCGCAGCGGTCGGAGAGAAAGCGGAGGAGTTTGAGAGGGACTACAAACCAGAACTTGAGAAGCGGAGAAAGCAGAGGCAAGACGAAAAGGCGGGCAAGAGAGAGAAAGATCTCGGAAACATGATGAAAGATATGAATGTCTCTGAGTCGAAAAATGAAGTGGGTAGTGCAAATGAGGCAAAGGCTGACCAAAGACATCATGTTGATACCCTAAGTGATCTGGAGGACGATTCGAATTCAGAGCCCGAGGCACAAATGGTTGAGCCAGACGAGGATGAAGCGGATGAGAATAGAGCAGAAGACGAGGCGCACATGCATGAGGGACTTGCAAAGCGCTACAAGCAGGCAATGGCACCTACCGCTCATGCAGCTTCGTCAGGAGGAGCTTCCGATGAGCACAGTTTCACCAGATATCTACGGACAACGCAAATGGGATGAAGCGGGGTATGGCAAGCAATTTAGTTCAGATTTGGCATAGCGAGGAGTCATTACTACCATTCCTGTCTTCCGCATGGCAATGAGTTCCGTCTACAAACCCTTGATAGCTTTGATGGTATTAGCCGCACAGAGAAAGGCAGGTCTGGAGGATAAATGGCCTGAAGGCGAATGGCTCACGATATACGTGCAATACCCAATGAAGTGACCAACATCTGGAATTCTGAAGATCCGAACGAGGAAAAAGAAAGTACTTAAGTAATTACGTAGGAACATGTTTATATTAGTTGCATAATTGGCTCAGGCAAAAGGACCGTGGATTGAGAATTCAACCCAGTGAGCCAGTCATCCAATTCTTGGCCCGCACTTCAGAACTTTGCCTAGGCTCTTTTCCTTTCGAAAATCTTCAAGGCCGTCCAACCTCAGCTCCGCTCACCACCTGTACCACCGCTTCAACACTTTGGTCCTGTCTTGCTGACTGCCACATATCAAGTATCTCGTGGCAATCTCTACAGAACGGAGGAAGAAACTCGTCTGTGTGCTGCAGCCCGCTCAAATTTTCGCGCCGAAGACTAACAAGTCGGAGGTGATCCACACAGCGGTACTTCCGGGTGACGAGCAAGTGTTGCCTTGGGACAATCTTCCCACCTCCGGGAACAGTGTTGCAAGTAAGTCCCAAGGCATGGGGACCAAGTCTCCTTCCGGGTCAAGTGATTCTGGGCTAATGGCGGGAATAGTCCTCGCACTCACTTCGCCTTCACCTCAACGTAGAATATTTACCGAAAGGCGACACTATTCGATTTGACCGGAGCCACAACGGTTAGTGTTGGCATACTATTACCAGGCTTTAATTCCTGCGAACCAGCTCCGTCCATACCTCCGACTGTCGTTCGTAACCTGGGGGTTTCATACTGTGGTTCGCTTGACAGCACCAAGATCCGTTCTTGGCCTCCTTTCTTGACGAGCCTACAAGACTACCACGAATACTCTTGCTTCCTGTTCTACAACTTGTTGAATATTCCCAAGAAGTTTCCTCCTGTAATCACTGGGACCAAAACGCTTGTGTCCAGTAAAAGCCGCACCGGAGAAATTTCTTCCATTTTCGGAATCAAAAGCCAAATTGAGCCGACTCATTCAACGGTCACCTTTCTTCAAGATTATCAGTCTCACATTCATTAGCCCTACCATACAAGTATCAAATTCACTGAGTGGTAATAGGTTTTCTGGCTGGTAGGGCCAGGTGGAGAAAGGTGTGGGCGGTGGTAGTTCCACGAGCTTTTCGAGACCGGTGGAGTCTGACGGTTTGATCAACGCCATACAGGGGACCATTACCAAATCATTGGAGGTTGCCATGCCGGCGGAAACTCAGACAACCGAGAATCAGCAGCGACCTTCTGTAGACACGATGGCGGCGACAACGCAGAAGCCCTCCGGAGATCTGGCACAAACAACTCCCGCCTTGACATATGCCTTAGCTGCGAAGGGCAGGTCTCCTTCAGTCACGTCGTTGATACCTAACGGCAAAGTTTCCTCGGACACTACAGAAAATGGTCCAAAGAGATCTTCATCGTCTGGTAGCAGAGACACTACGGTAAATCTCACCAAGGCTCCAATGACGCGCACAGGGAGCGAAAATCAGACGCCACAGGTGGAGGGCTTCACCGCTGGCGAAGAACAACAGCGGGCTCAGCACAGTGAAACCAAGGATGTTTCGAAATCGGATAACGCCGCAGAAAAGCCAACCTCTGCTGTGCAGCCACAATCAATGGCCTCGACTCCATCATCGCCAGAGTATGGCATTACTTCTACCTCGACATTACCCAAAGAAGACGATGCTTTTTCAACTGCGAATGGTTCTTCAGAATCTACTTGGGACAAACAGCCTCAAATATCTCTAAACGAGAGCAAAGGGACCGGGAACACAGATGTTGAAAAGGAACAAGGCACGAAGATTTCGTGGGATGAAGGAGCTCCATCACCTGTATCGCTCAAAGAAGCACCACCACCACCGGTCAATATCTGGCAGCAACGCATTGCGGCTCAGAAGCCCAAGCAGTCGACCCCTTCCCAGCCCCCAAAGCCGGCAATACCCAACCTCAGCTCTGGAACTGCTAATGGCCCGGCAAAGAATCCTGAAGTAATCACCGAGCAAAGGAAGCAGGACAGCAAGAAGAAGGGCAAGACCGGTGCAGCCCAACTGGACGAGCGCCCGGCCCTGAGCGCCGCTAAGAATGGCAGCACGCCGGCCGACGCAGCCGATAAATCTGCTACGCTGCCTGTGCCTCCACCCCCTCCACCTGGGGATGCAATGTCTTGGCCGGCGCCAGAAAACGCCCTAAACGAGGGGAAAAAGAAGGCTCCGGAACGGGCAGAGAAAGACGACAGAGATATATCCCAAGCACCCAAACCCCACAAGGAAAAGTGGGTACCCATGCCTTTGGTTCATACTGTGGTCTTCGAAACTCCGTTTCCTAACGCACGGAGAGGAGGAAAGCTCCCTCGTGGCGGAAGAGATGGCGGTGCACGTGGAGGCAACAACGCGAACGCCAGCAATGCTGCAGAAAAGCCAACACTCTCAGGAGTTGGCATCTCCACCAGTCAGACATTAACAGCAAGCGGTCTGGAGCGAGGCAGAGGTGCTTTGAATTCGACTACGAATAACGCCAATGTTTCGAAACCAAAGAGAGCTTCCAGCGCGGGACCTGCCACTCCAAGAGATCAGCGAAGACTGGGAGATTCAGTAGCTACGGAGAAGCGCAAGGACTTTGAGAATGGGCTTGTAAAAAGCACTCAAAGTAATGGCAATAACGCCAAGGAAACTCGAAGGCCGTCTGTTCCTGCGTCGGATAAAGGCCCACGCCCAGAATGGTCTACTCGCGTTGTCCCTGTGAATGAAGCCACGGCCTCCACTAATTCGGTACCGAATGGCACAGAGGAGGACAAGAAAGACCTTAACGTGGCTCCAGAGGCGCCTGTATCCCCGCGAAGAGGTGGACCTGAACGAAGAAGCGAGGGATCCATTAGACCACCCGACTTTGCGAGAGACCTTCAAGGAAGTGTTTCGGTGCGAGAGCGGGGCGAAGGACGTCCAGAGCGTGGTCGTGGAGGATACCGCGGCCGAGGTGGTTCTAATCACGCTTTCATCAGCTCTAACCTGCCGAATGGCCATGGCTTCACCAATGGTCAGCAAGGGCAGTATCAGCCGGCAACAGCCACTCCAGCCAAACTACACTCCAATCAAGAGAGCTCACCGTCGCATTCTCAAAGCGCGTATTACCAACCAGCTCAGCAATATGCCAGGCACCATCGTTCTAACTCGCGATCACAATCAATACCCCACACTACGCCCTATAGTAGATTTTCTAATGGGCATCAATCGGCAGCTCCGCATTTGCCTAACTTGGAAACTGGTCTGGCAAATGAGTATGGCTATCAACCAGGCAATAACGGTATTATGAGCGCAATTCCATACAATCCATGGTTGGAGTTTCCTGTGTTCGGCATGGTATCTATGCAAATGTAAGTAATTCGCTGTGCACAAGCTAAATCTGCTAATCTTGTTAGGGAATATTACTTCTCTGTCGACAATCTTTGCAAGGACATGTTTCTTCGGAAGCAGATGGATTCTCAAGGATTTGTTTTCCTAAGCGTATTGGCCAAGTTCAATCGCATAAAACAACTCACAACAAATTACGCCACGATTCAGCAGGTCTGCGTAAATTCGCCGAATATCGAGTACTATGACCCTCGAGTCGATGGAATTGATCGGGTTCGCAAACGCGATGGGTGGCAGCAATGGGTCATGAAGATAGAAGACCGTGATCCAACAGCGC
Source organism: Platismatia glauca (assembly GCA_963556305.1). Taxonomy (NCBI): domain Eukaryota; kingdom Fungi; phylum Ascomycota; class Lecanoromycetes; order Lecanorales; family Parmeliaceae; genus Platismatia; species Platismatia glauca. Next base: position 1,133,395 of record OY745772.1, read on the forward strand.
AGAATGATGGTCCGCCGCTACGACACCAGTATCCTTCTATGAATGATGCACATCATACTTTCGACGATGCCTCGGCAATTTCACCTCGATCAAGTGCTGTGGCCAATTCCGTGGAGAATATTCAGTTCCAGTCTCTCGACACTGTAGCACCTCTGTATGGTCAAGTCGAACCCATTGGTGTCTCAAACGGAGCTGACGCTTCTACAATTCGAGCACCACTTTCTGCTGCTGTCTCTGACTTTTCACCCTCAGTGCGGTCTTCCAACTCTCGAAGCTTCTCCCAACCCGAGTCTCAAGCCCCAGGAACCAGCGTCTTCACCGATGAGCAAGTGGACAACCTCAACATTGTGGTCCGAAAGCCAGTGACCGCCACGACTCCGACGCGTCCCAATTTCCATTCATCGTCTTCTCGGACATTTTCCAATGGGTCAATAGACGGTAGATCTATCAACGAAGAGTTGTCAAAACTTACGGACCGTCAGCCTGGCCCAACTATGAATGGAGATGCACCAGATAGGTGAGACCAAGTGGATGCTCCCCTTTTTTTGAGGCTAAAAGCTTACAAGCGTCAATTCGTACAGAATACAGAGATCGAGAAGTCCATTCCCCGTCCATTCACCCGGCCGCCAGATCGACAACAATGTATCGCCACCAGTCCTTTGGATCAAGGACAGACAGACAGCTATCACAACCCTTGATACTTTGCCAAACGATTGTGCTGCGGAATCATATCACGACTTCCGACGCGATGCTTTAAAGCAACGGGAGCAACCAGCAGCGGATAAGGCTCACCACCATGACCACATGCAGAGCCTTTACCAGTTTTGGTCGCACTTCCTTATTCGCAACTTCAACACCCACATGTACGAGGAGTTCCGTCAACTAGCGCTCGAGGATGCATCTCAACGCGAATCTACAACTGGATTGAGAAGTCTGCTACAGTACTATGATGAATCCATTCTTAGCCAGAAAACCATTTCTGACGACAACATCGCCCGCGATTTTGTGGATCTTGTCAGGCTTGAGACAAACAGCAAAGAACGGCCAGCCTTCGGCAAGCTCAGGGCTGTGTGGAGGAATGGAGCATACAACATGAAGAACCGGTCTAAGCTCAGCAAATTCCTTGACCCTGATCTCCGATCTGAGCTCGACCGTTGAACGCAATGACGTTCGATGATCTGTACATATGGCTTTCCCAGCGCCGCGCCAGCGACGAATCAACATGGGTGCAGATTTGGTAGCGATGGACGAGGGAGTTCCGCCAAACCCCATGATCTTTAGACCCTCCTGGCTCTGGGAGTCATTTCACTATTCTCTCTTACTCGACCCGGAGACTGTTAGCGATGGTGCATGGATGGCATTAGCATGGCACACGGGCGTTTTGGAGCATCAGCCGGGCATGCTCAAAAGAATACTCATGCAGCGATTTTTGCAACGGATCTCTTTTATATTCTACTACGAGTGTACAACAAGAGTGCACTCTTACTCGCTGCCTTAGACCTGGGAGAGAATCTCACGAACCATCTCCCAGATAGGTGTCTGACAGGCTCACGCTTCTCCTGTCCTGTAGCGACATGGCTCATGATCTACTTCGTTCGCACTGGAGTGCCGGAAAAGAATGCTTTACCTCACCACACCTTATGTACTGACGATGGCATTATTGGCTTCGGCCTTTAGTGATCGAGTCGCCCTTTGGTGGAACATATGTGCTTGGTACCTTAGTTGTTGGAACATAATTAAAACACATTCATTCATTCATTCATTCATTCATTCCTTTCATTGCAGTACTATCTATGCTTGGTGCTATGGACATGTAAATGTTTAAGCATTTGGTCATCGATTCTGCGTCTCTGATTCTGCTCATAATCAGTGATCAATCATCAATCATCAACCCTCAGTCCTCAATCAATCATCCACAGAGCAATCCTCACTGATCATCGTTTGCGCCGGGACTAGCCGCATTCAGCCGGCTAAAGCCTAGGTAGTTCCGAGGTTCATGTTAGTGCTCTGTGGCTGAGAACGCATCATTCCGTCCCCTCCTCCTCCTCCTCCTCCTCCTCCTCCTCATTATTCCCTCTGACCACTCCCTACTCATCAAAGAAAAATAGAGCCACCACAGAATGGCGCCCTCAAGCGGGCACCTTCTGCTTCCCAAGTTCTTGCGAATTGTCAAGTAACGTCTCACCACATTCTCAAAAGTTGCACAAAGCAATGCTAATGGCCAACTCTGCAGATTTGCCATCGACAAGACCTCGTCCACAATCCGGGCAAAACTCCCTCAGTCAGGCACTACAAAGGAAGCCTCACTCCAACCTATCCGCATATACGCCCGAAACCAACCCATACACCCTCTTGCCTACCTGAAACAATCCCGCTCTCAAAACAACAACCGCTGGTTCTCAACCACCGCCCGTACTTTGACTACCTCGGCCGCCAAGGCACGCACGGGCGGTAAGTATGACCGCTCAACCTTTCCGGTATCCAAAGTCAGTAAAGCAATTTCCCAGCGCGGCTCCGCGCCCTTCGCATCGACACTTCGACCCAACTTGACAGGAGGAGCACTACCCCGCTCCGCCGGCGGCTACAGTCTCGGTCGAGCTGGGAAAGGAGCCAGGCATTTCAGCCATACGCCCGGCACTCAGGCTCAAGTAATCCACAACGTCTCCGCGGGGATCCGAGCCTTCTGCGTTGGCGGTGGAAAAGCGCGATTCGATGGCGTCGACCTTGTCTCGGGCGAGAAACGTTTCCGCTCCGTTTCGCAGACTGAAGATGCTGTCTACATGCAATGGGAATCACCCATGTCTTCGTCCACGAGAGGAACGAACCTCGATTTCAAAATCAGCCCTACCATTACTGCTCTCTGCCCCTCCTTCTCAGCCGAAAAGTCAAATCTCGACTTGACATCTTTGAACGACATTGACCTCCTCTCAACTCTGACATCCGACTTTGCCCGCGCAATTCAGGATCTCAGCCTCATCCTCGCCGATCTCCGCGCCCTCTCAGCCTTCGGCGACCTACCCATCTCCCTTACCCATACCCCAACAGGACCAATCCTAAACGTGCGCTTCCCGGGCTGCGACGCCGACCTCGTCTCCCGACTCTGCGATGAAGTGGGCGTAAGGCGTGGAGTCGTGGTTGAAGATGAAGGCTGGCACACTGCCCAGTTCGGAAAAGGAGGCCAAGCGGAGAAAGATGTAGAAATGGCGCTCCTCTTCCCCTTTGCGCCAAACAGCACACCCTCCATACCCAGCGAGGGCGGCGATTACTATTTCACCAATCCAACCCAGCGGCAACGGCAACCGGAGCACCTGGATTGGCGCAACATGCTCTCGCCCCATCAACACTCGCAGTACAGCGCGGGGTCATTGCGCGATAATCGCAGTGTCGAAGACACGACGCTCAAGTCGCCAGGCCTCCCCGCCCATTCGCCCATATCTGGATACGAGAGCCTACGGGAGAGCGATTTCGCATCCGAGGATCCATACTTCCATACCGCGTCTCCCGTCACGGCTGCCGATACGTGCAGGACCAACGTGGAGAGCGGGGAGTACGAGGGGTTGGAGGGGATATATAAATTTTTGCAGGTTTGCGAGGAGGCGAAGCGGTAGGGAGGGGGTGGGGTGGGAAGGGCGTGTGAGGGCATGACAGCGGCATCATTGGCACAGATTGAAATTTGGTCGAAATGGGAGAGGTGTGGAGCGCGCATTTTGTACACGCTCTGCTGTCTCCATCGCGCTATTTAGGGAAAGTAGTATACAATGAACCATCATCCTGCGCTTGCTGCTTCCTTGCGCTCTACACCGATAATGAACACTGATGCCTTCCCCAGCATGTTTGCGCACGTTGGTGCTCCTCTTTTTTGAACCTTAGACCCTTGTAGCGCGTCATCTCGCCCGTCTGCCGGTCCAAAGCGGCAGAAGGACTCGAGTCCTTCCGACGAGACATCTCACCTGCCACCGACCCATTTCCAGCGGTCAGAGAACCGGTCGCAGATACCGTCGGCTCCTGCGCCCTCGTCTCAGGCCCAGGGCGACACGTCTGCTGGATGCGTACGGGCATCCTTCGCACGGCATGACGCGCGTACGTGGGACGACCGCGACCGGAAAGTATGCAGTGTGTCGCAAGCGGGGGCAGGGAGCGATAGGGAAAGCGTTGGGGGAGAGCAGGGCGTCAAGCGCTGGGTGCGTGGAATGAGTGGGGAGGGGTGCCCGGCGAGACGGTCCGACGAGACAGCGGTGTGATGGGGAAGCGAACAACGCAAGGCGCGCATATCGGCGTGGCTTCCGGGAGTCGTGGGGATTGCGCTGGTGCATGGGTGGGTCTACGAGCAGCTGGGGGCCTGGAAGGGAGCTGGCAGTGAGGGAGGGGATTCGAAGAGCGGTGGCAGTGGGGAGGGGGGAAGTGCTGAGTCGATGGGAGAAAACGTGGGGGGCCGGGGGAGTGCTTGGGGTCAGGTGGTCGTTGGAACGTTGAGCGTGGGATGAGATATTATTGTTTGCTGATGATAGCTGGGATGATGTCGAGATCTTAGATTGGGAAGTGGCAATGTGGAAGACGACAGGAAGACGAACTGATAGCGGGAGATTTCGTGAGATTTCGGTGTTGCGTGCCCATTATTCCCGTTGACTTTGGAAACATGAGGAGTGACTCTGAAACGTGCAGCGTGGGAGCGCACTGTATGGAGCGCCTGCTGATCCCTGCAGCTCTTCAAAGGTACACTGTACACCGCCAACCTAGGATCGAAAAGCGAAAAGAGAGGTTCGAGCTGGGCGATTTTCTCTCCAGATCGTGGCGTAACGAAAGGCTGTCATTCGTTCATTTAGAAATTGTAGGACATTCGAATGCTGGAGGCAAAAGTAAGTCGACGGTGCTGAGGTTATCCAGTAGATCCAAGCAGGGTCCTGCTGATTATTCCTGGTCCGGTGCAAGACTGTGGAGATCTAACTAGGCGGCATCCTGCGGATCGCTGCATCCCCCGAAATCAACCTTGTATAGCGCTTGAGCAATGAGTACAGTAGGTATACAGAATGATTATCATCGAAGACGCAGTCTAACGAAGTGGTGCTTAATGGCCCAATCGGTGTTTCATGCACGCGCCGCATTGATAAGGGCGCAAGCTTTGCTGCATATGCAACGTCTTTCTCGGCCCGACATCCAGTGAATTTGCAGATCAGTTTTCGCGCGGAATTGTCTCGAGACGCCGAGGTCTGCTTCTGCCAAGTTCTTCATTGCATCCACGTCAGCTTTGGTGGATGTTTGCGATTATTGTTACATGAGTACCCAAACAGCTCTGATGATTACCTTAGTCGGTCATCCACGCTGCAACACGATTAGTGCCGAATCTAGCGGCAAATCGCAGACCTGTGCCTCCCATGGGAAAGTAGCTAACTAGGTACCATACAAGCGACACTAGCTGTACAATAATTGAAAGAAGTGTGAGTATCGTGTTGTGAAGCTGTCATGTGAACGCGTCGTCAGCAGGTCCATCTGCACAAAGCTGGGATGAGGTTGTCGGCGTGCGAAGTGCCGTCGCAGGTAGACTTGAGGAGCAGCGAGATGGAGGGATGGACGAAGACGTACTTTGAGGGCAAAAAACAAAGTCAGTCCGATAGAGCCAAAGTATGCAGCTGTGAAAGGGAGTCGTGGCCCCGAGATAAGGTGCTTGGCGTAAGTTGCTGGGCCCATCAAGACTGCCCATGAAGCCAAGAATAGCACAGACCCGAAGGACCACCTACGTAGATGATGCGAACATTAGCTACACGACCTCGTATTCAGAAGGCATTGAAGAGTCATCGCTTGAAACAGAGAGTAGGCAGTCGAAACAAATGCTTGATCGGCTGTCCTTCCCGAGGTGGAGCCTCATGCGCCCCTCTTCGGTGGAAGAGGGTGTGCGTAAAAAAAGTGGCGCGGTTACGCGTCTTGTCCCAGCAAAGTCAAGGATAGGGACAGGGTATACGAACAATATTGCAAACTTTCGGGGCACTGGCCACAGAATTGGAAACAAGGCAAAGCAGATGACAAAGCAAGCCAAGGCAGCTACATTGCAAGCCCCAAAGACGAGCAGGCGATCCCACCTACTCACTAATGCGAGAAAGGAAGTGTCAGTATAGATCTGCGCTAAACGGAAGGAGTTTCGAGGAGGAAAGAGCAGCAGAGTGCATGATCTTATGCATGTGATGATAACGGCTGCATGGGAGCTCTGGTCCTATCACAAGCGCCTTTCGCTAGGCTGGAATAGGAGGCATGAACTCACACGCAAAGAAGCCTTCCTCTTCCTCTCTCCGGTTGGGAGCGGGCAATGGAGCACCTGGACCTTCGTTGTGAGTGGGTAAGCGAACATAACCTGAATTGCTGAACGGGTTGATGGATTGAAGCTTGGACAGGATCGGGGTTGAGGAGGTGGTTGTGACTGGAATGTCCGGGTCTCGTCGAGACCAGCCCATGGAGTTCATCGAGTCTCGAAAAGATGTTGACGCCATTAGAAATGAAGCTAGATGATCTGCTTGATAGTGTCGGGTGGCCGCCTTTTCCGAGCTTCCCTGTAAATATCATATGCACCAAGACAACCTTAAAGCGCGAACTCAAAAGTCAAAGAGGACTCGAGTGCTATCTATTATTGATTCTTTGGTCGGAGGTGTGGATGCTCAGTGCCGGACGGTTGACCAGAGCGAGGATGATAGGCGGGATTTGGGAGCTGTAGAGTAGCTCAGGGAGGTAATGCACGTTAGGCCGTGGGGAAGGTAATGCGCAGCGGGAACGGAAGATTTCGTGCAGAAGTAGCAGGTGATCTGCCTGTGGGGTAAGGAAACCGGATTGGGCGGATGAGGTATGGCAGGGTACGCGAGTGAGCGGAGGGCGTAAATCGGTCCAATCGTAGCCGGGTGCGCGAGGAGGAGCGTGGTCTAAGGTGGTCAAAGACACATTAGTGCGCTATGCAGGCTTGTGACAAGAGGCCCTCGAGTTGAATATTAGAAGGTATCAAAAAGTAGGGGGGGGGAAAGGGGGGGGCAGGTTTGTACCTTTTTGTGGTGAAGAGATGCGATGATCAAGGAAAAGAGGGGCTGCTGAGGATGAGAATGGGAAGCTAAGGATGAGAGGGTGTGTGGCTGTCTGCTGAAAGCTGATTGGGGCTGCCGGATGGAGCAGGGGAGCTATGGGCAGAGTGTTGTACAGTATGTGAATTTATAATATCATATCATGCCCTTACAACATGCACTACGCCCTTCTGGTTGGGTCAAGGGAACAAAGGAATACACTATGAAGTGTGAAGGAGGGAAGAGAGTCAGAGAGTCAGAGAGCAGGCGAGCGGGCAGTGTTTGAAATAGACTGGAAATGATAGACTGACGCCTTGATAGAACGATCAGCCAATAATCCATCCGCTAAAACTGCACTATGGTCTGGGCATCTCGACCATCACTAACCTCTTTCCCTCTAGCCGACTCTAGCGCAATCCTTTGGCAACCATCACCGCCACACCTTTTCTCTTTCCCCGGCGGAAGTAGTGAGGACTTTGCTGGGAAGAGTAGGCAGATTCCTAACAACGCTCACCGGTGGGCCAACAGTCTTTTATCATGTCGTCAAATACATTATTGCATTCCTGCCTAAATCTCCCCTGACTCACATTGGTCAGGAGCCCATGGTCTTAGGTCTGTCATAGATCCCATGCAGTGTGGCGCTGCCCTCGTAGTTCGCAGTATTCCATCCCAAGTGAGATCAAGTGAAACCGTGAATGATCAACGAATGAGCAGCTGCCTCGGATTCCATCGAGCTACTCCCTCCACTCTTGACCTTGTCGTTTGACATATATTCCCGTCGACCCTGCAGTTCTTGCCGTGCGCTTTCCATCATTCCACATCAGCTCCCGTGTATAGGCAGAACGCCATTCTGAAAATATAAGCCAGCTCGTTCGATCGGAGAAGTGAGCAGCTGAGCCCGGCCAATCGAACAGGCAAATTTCCAAGAAGCTCGACACCCAAAGCCTTGTCCTACGCGACCCAGATTAGCCTTGCCTTGCCTTCTCTGATCTCACCATTCACCAGATCCTCCTTCATCTTCTAACTCTAATTCTCGATTCCATCAATCACAGAATCACAACTTCGACTCGGTCAAAGCTTTCAACAACATCTCTTGTCATCCAACCTGTCTTGCACCCACTTGCATAAAGCTGAACCGTGCCCCACGCATTCCACAGCGCTTGGCGTCATCGTACAGTCACGGCCTAGCGCGGATCCATCCGAGTGCGCAAGCGAATTATCGTTGATACACCGCAACGAATCATCTCTCTTCCTTCTCTCCTCACCACCCTCATCGCCGTCCTCTCCTCTCCTCTCAGCTCCGATTGCCCCCTCATCCCAGGGGCAACAACATCATCGCACTATCCGTCCTGGTCGCGCTTATCCCGTCGAGCTCTCAAAGAGCCCGCATAAGCCCGCTCCTTCAGATTACACCGCTTCTCGGTACCTGGCGGGTCCAGTGTAACGGACTTCTCATCAACACCCGCTTACCACGATCACTCAAAGACTGCGTCACAGAAACAATCCAGGCTCTTGCAATATCCAAATACCTGATTGAGCAACAGTTGTCGTGGTGACTATTGATCCGCAGCCGCAATCTCATCAGGTACGTATCTCCCGCTGCGTTGTTTGCTTTTCATGCCTACTGTACACTCTCTACTGGTGTGCCAATGGTCATCCTCCCGTGCGCTCAACAATGCCAACGCGAGCATGCATGATCTTGCTGCTGCGTCTCTGGCCTCAAGGGGGCAAGGCTTCTTCTTACACTATTCGGCTACAAGGAAGCTTCACGAGTGGATCATTAAATCTTGTGCCTGCCACACTCTCACGTCGTCTACCTCGTCAATACTTTTACTCCTCACATAGCCACTTCCTCTCTATTTGCCTTGTTGAATAAAATGAATGTTTCACTTGCTAACAATGAGTCTGATAGCTCCCCAAATCCTAGCACAACGACCTCAAGACTCTCCTCCAACAGACATCCATCTATACCCGATTCAGCACCCAAAGAGAACCTCAACGGACTACACAAACAGTCGGTCTCAGATCACCCAAATTGCACTTCCCACTGAGGTTTTCACACACGAACTATCTGGTACGTCCATTTCCAATCAACAATGTTTGTATCCTAAGCGTCACGTGTCACTGCTTTCCAGTGTTAAGAGATATTTGTGAAGGGAAATCGCACTAAATTGCTTTATTTACAGACGCCCAGTGACGTAGAAGCTTGACAGCAAGTGACACTCAGCCTTGAAAATATTTTCGCACGTTACACTTCGAAACAGAGTCGAAGTACCATACGAAACGGCGGTCACTGCATTCGCAAGCTCGTTGCCAATCAATTTCGAACAAACTGTCCACCTTCCGTCTTCGGAAAGGTCACCTCCGCACACCGTCCACGGGACGGCCCTGGAATTTTTGAATCGAAAGCACGCCAAGAGTGTTCATCCATCTGCAGAGCTCCTCATAGGCAATTACCCCATCTTTTGCGAGACGCTATTGTCATGCCAGTACCTTGTAAGTATTCTATACGTTCCGGATCTGCGGAAAAAAAGTTGCACGTTTTTCATGGATCTTTTGTTTTGGCAAAGAACCATGACCCCTCGCTGGCCCTCGTTCATCATGTTGACTTGTCCCAATATTGGCAGTCATGTTTGCTTACGTGTTGCCTCTTATAGCTGAGAAGACTTTCGACTTTCAATACTCCCTTCCAATGACGAGAAAGGACAAAGCAAATTACGATACTCTTCCAGATACAACTCTAGACGACGAATTGGACTTCTTCAACAGTGGTATGGCTGGCACAGGCAATTCCAGCCCATTTATCAAGGACGAGCCGGAGGACTTTAACTTCCTCTCACACAACTTCTCGCCCAGCCAGCGGAGTCAGAATATGACCTTCGGACAGCAATTCGGTCAAGGCTCCACAGGCAACATTGATCCTTCAGACCTTGCAATGCCTAATGGCAATTTTGGCCAATACGGCTCCAGTTCTCAACAGAACATGTCAAATAGTACGACCTTGGCTCATTCAGGCATTGGCGACGATGAGCTGCTGGACCTAGATCTTAACGAGACTTCTGATCATCACAATCTCCAGAATGGGCAGCATGATTTTGGAGTCCAAGGCAATATGCAGAACTTTTACCCTAGCCAGAGTCATCCGGGATCCATGAATGCAAACGGTCATAGTCAAATGAACCAGATGTACTCCAGTACGCCTGACGGTGGCCCAATTCATAGCCCATTCACACACGACAATTTCAATTATGCTCAGTTCGCACAAATGCAGTCACATATGCGTCCAAATGCCGTCAATACCAACAATTACAACCACGTTCAGTCTGGGTCTTATATGAGCCAATCCATGAATCGACAAACATCGGACTCAAGAAGCCCAATGACGCCAAAGACTCCGGGCGGAGATCACCTGGACCACATACACCTGGGCACCCCAGAGTCTGGAAGCTTGCCAGCGCAGCCAATGAGCTACAATCGGAAAAGTCTTTCAGGTCATTATGACAGTACACCCGGTAGCCTCCAATCGTACAACCTTGATTCACCAATGTCTTCTCCAAGTCATCCCGCAAGCCACGCTCAGATCTCCGAGGTCTTAAAGTCTGGCAAGCATGCCTCACTACCTGCAAAGGTTGAGACTGGCCATAACCCTACCCCGGGTTATCAGAGCCAAGAAGCCAAGCGTCGTCGACGTCGTGAATCCCACAACATGGTGGAGCGTCGCCGCCGTGACAACATTAACGAGAAGATCCAGGAGCTTTCTCATTTAGTTCCTCTGCATCGTCTCGAGGATGAGAAGGTCCGCAAACACATTCTGAACAACTCTCCTCTCTCGCCCACCCTCACTGCTACTGGTCGAAGCCCACCCCAAGCAACATCGTTGCTTGCAGGAGGTGGTCGTCGTGCTGCGGGTGGTGGCAGCATAAGTATGGGGATTCCACCGGAAGAGAAGGATAAGGGCCCTAACAAAGGCGATATTCTCAACGGTGCTGTCAGTTGGACTCGTGATCTTATGTGGTCGCTGCACATCAAGATGCAACAAGAGCAGGAGCTCGCGGACCTAATCGCACAACTTGGGGGCCAATTCCCATTCTCACAGTCGGACGACGAGAGGCGCATGCGCACCGAGCTTCTGAACGCTATGCAGGAAAACGACCCAAACTCGTTCTCATACACGCGCACGGCCGGTAGTGGGCTGAGAGTGCCACAACACACTAATACAGCTGGTGACCCACTGGATCCCGCCGCCATGGGTACTCTGAGTCCTCAGAGCCTAAGCCCTGGTCAGCAGTCCGGTGGCGCGGACCATAGCCACCAACAATACTGGAACAATCCCTCCTTCAAAGAAGAAGATGAGTATGGGATGGAGATGAACTGAGCAGATTGCGTTACATCATCAGGCCTCCTTTTACAGCCCTAGCACCCTCGCTGCGGCGGCGGCATTCCCTTGGATCCCCTCATTCCCCGGACCTGGCACTTTCGCCATCTCAAGGCATTCCCTTGGATCGAATTTTCAAGCCGGGCACTATTTGCTGAGTCGTGCGTTGCTTTGGGCCCGGATTCTTTTAGCATACATTCCCCCTTGTTGCATTGGCGAGGCGAGTCGGGTGGCTATCTTCACGGCGGTAGAGGCGTCTGGGAGGGATCTTTCGCACAGTTCTACCGTTTTCCATCAAGCATACTGCATGGCGCTATGACTCACTGCGAGCGATTATCGATATACCAATTTGAGAGTGTGCGACTATTGATGTCTGGCTCTGCTTGCTTGTGCTCGAGCTTTACTGTAGCTACATTACCTAATATTCGCTTCGATGCTAGATCTTTGACCGAAGACATTTATCCTCCACCGAAGTTTCCACGTCTGCATGTTCATCGGTGGCCCTTTCGCTGCTTCTTCCCTCCCGTCGTCCGTCGCACATTGAGATTCGACCGGCCTTGCGGGAACGAGGCATATTGGCATTCATTTTCCCCAGATGACCATGGTACGTACTGTCCCCTTGCTGTTCGCCGTTCTCAATACCAGGAGCGCAGCCCGTCACTGTTTGAGGGGCGAGACGGGGACTTCGACACGGGGGGTTGTTTCGGTGGGTTGAAACCCTCGGGTGTGCGGGTTTCTGGTTGATGGGTTCGTAGGGGGGTCAGGGTTCAAGGGGACGGGGGTCGAGGATGCGAGACGGATTGGTGAGGCCGGAGATGGTAGGAGATGTCTGGTGAAAGGGGCGGTGGGATGGTGCGTGTCTCGGGTTGTCTCGGGGGTTGGGGGTCTTGGATGTGTCATTGCGGGTCGTTATTGCTGTCATTGCTACCTATGTACGTCTCGTCCCGCTGGGCAAGGCTACCCTTGCAGTGCTATGCTATGTTGCAAGAATTCAGAGCAATATGTACATGATTTGTGAGACGCTCGGCTCCCGCGGTCTCCTCATTTCTTCCCGTCCAAATCGGCGTAGAAATTCCAGCCGAAGCTGCCCGACGGGTCGTTGAAGCGCAGCTTCTTGTCAATGGCGTTCAGCTTGTCGAGGTCCTCCTTCTCCAGCGCGAAATCCCCAGCCAGGTTGCTCCGGATCCTCTCGGGCGTCTTGCTCTTCGGCAGCACGCTGTGTCCGTTGGCGATCCCCCACGCCAGGGCGACCTGCGCGCCATTCTTGCCGTATTTCTTGCCGATCTCGACGACGGTCGGGTCGTCGATGAGCTTTCCCATGTTCTGGCCGGAGCTGTAGATGGCGTTTTGGTTGCCGAAGGGCGAGTATTGTTGGACGTGGATGCCTTTGCTCTTGTGGAACGCGGTGAACGATTGCTGTTGGAGCCAGGGGTGGCATTCGATTTGGTGCGCTGCGGGGACGACGGTGGTCTCTTTGAGGAGGCGCTCGAGCTCTGCTTTGCTGAAGTTGGAGATGCCGATGGCCTTTGTCTTGCCGCTCTTGAGGGTTTTCTCCATTGCTTTCCAGGTGTCAAGGTAGTCAGCGTCGCCTGTTTGGATCTTGTCGTTCTTCTTGGGCATAAGGGCATCGCCCCGGGCGAAGGGAGAGGGCCAGTGCATGAGGTAGAGGTCTAGATAGTCTGTGCCGAGGTCTTTGAGTGAAGCGTCAAGAGCAGGCTCCACATCGTCAGGATGGTGCGAGTTGTTCCACAGCTTAGTCGTGATGAAGATCTCGGAGCGAGGGATGCCACTTTTCCTAATGGCTGCGCCGACAGCGGGCTCCGTGCCGTAGATGCGAGCGGTGTCGATGTGGCGGTAGCCTGCTTTCAGGGCTTCGGCGACGGCGTCTTCTTGGGCCCCGGCGTCCTGCCAGGTACCAAAGCCAATGGCCGCTGCGGTCGTGGTCAGTAAGGAGCCATTTCTGAGTGAGATTGGATGGGATCGTACGAATCTCAGCGCCCGTATTGAGCTTTTGCTTGGTTTGAGGTGTTGCCATTGTGCTTGCTTTGCGAGAGAATTGCTTTGAGAAGTGAGCGGAAAGCTGTGTGAGTCTTGAAAATGCGGGTTTGGATGTTGGAACAAACATTGACAATGTAAATGCACTGCGAGGAAGGTAGGTGGTGAATAAGCTTACAAATTGTTCGAAGATTTGCAGAATTGGTCAGAAAGTCACTGTAACCATTGACGTCAGCTCTACACATGTACGTCATTCATCTGCCGAGATATCTCCGAGTCGGAATAGCCACAGAAAGAGACTCCTGCCATGGTTGTCATTTGTCCATAACAAGCTAGATGGAAGCCTTTCGATTCTGCAGACCAACAAACGAAGAGAATGTAATTTCTTTGGCTGACGAGTGACGACTGTCTCGATCATCAATGAACGCCACATGATCGGCAGTAAATGTGGCTGTGCGGCCCTGCCAAGGAAAGCGGGTAACACAATCTTGGTAGAACTGCATGATCATCATTTCCCGCCGCTGCTGTTCATAAACAAGCACTCGTTCTCATTTCCCCAGTCTTTTTCCCTTTCGTCAAGTATATACGCTCACTTCTGCGTTTTTGAGATACCCGTTATCGTTCTTGCGCCTTGACGATTTCAGTGGTTCGCTCAAAATGTTCAAATCCACCCTCGCTATCTTCGCGCTCATGGCTTCCGCAACAGCAGCCCCAGCTCCTGAATACGTTGTAGAACGCCATATCGTGGAGGTCTACAAGCGCCAAGCTGATATCTCGCAACTGCTCCAGCTGTAAGTCCGTCCGTCACCTCAATTGCGCCTTCATAGCTCACCTCCCATCTAGCGCGACTCTAGCAGGCGTGACAGCCCTCCCCACTGACCCCGCCGTTCTCCTCCAACTCGGGCCCCTCGCCAACTCTCTCGCTTCTGCCCTCCCCACGTCTTCTGTTCTCAGCGTCCTTCTCACCGCTGCCCCCTCCGGCTTCGTCTCCTCCATCGTCAACGATCCCTCCTACGCCAGCTCTTTCGAAAGTGCTTTCTCAGCCGGCAACAGCCCTGCATGGTTCAACTCGTTACCCACAAGCGTCCGCAGCTATCTGCACACCTATTCCGGGTTTGGAGGATTGGCGGGTGCCGGGGCCGCGATCAAGAGTGTCACTGCTGACGCGGGCAACGGCACCGCTGCGGCTACAGGGAGTGGCGTGTCTGGTAGCGGTGGGAGTTCGACGTCGCAGAATTCAGCGCAGAGTGCGGCTAGTGTATCGAGTGCCAACGCTGCTTATGTGGCGGCCGTGGAATCGACGCCGTCGGGTGTCACACAGAGTAATGCGGCGACGTCAGCTCAAGCTGGGACGGCGAGCACTTCGAAGGGAGGTGCTGCACGTGCTACTGGAGGTGTGGCTGCTGGCCTGGCTGGTATGGTCGGATTATTGGGAGTGGCTGCTGCTCTGTGATGACGCATTTGGAGAGATTAATGTTGAATTTTGAGGAACTTATGATATTAATGCCAAGAGCTAGGTCCCTTCGATTGTTGATACCAGGTGGAATAATCTGCGAGCGCACAGATAATGTACAAAAACACACTGTCATCCGTTCTAGTATGCCGTGTCTATAAGATAGCTGTTAGCTCCATCTCATTTCATATGATTTTGCAAAGGGTTCGAAGCGCTCGTGCCCCTTTTCGCAAGGCTACCAGATCTCATAAGCCTCATTGGCCGTCTCTTTCCCACGATCGACCGCTAGCTCTCCTGCACGACAACGGAGGCGGATTCAGCCATGGAGAAGAGCGCAGCCAGCCCTGGAAACACACCTCATCACCATCCACATGACTTGCATGGAGTTGGGTAAGTCCAAAAAGGGGCTTACGCTTGCGTTAGCAGGCGAAGCGCTTGCCTGTCGAATGATCATTGGCGCCCGGAAACCGAAGCATACGTGTGCTTGCATCCCGGCTGCAATGGACCAGTCCATCGGAACGGATTTTCGACTGCCACGTCAGAACTCATTTTGAAAACCCAACCCATATGAACCATGGCAATGACCGTCACCAACGTGCTGACAGCAACACGAACAGTATTTTCAATGCTCCCAGTGACTCTGGGCACAATGGCGCCGACTACCTCGGTCATCTTGGTCACGCATTTAGCAACGCCAGCGCCCTGCAGTCGAAAAATACACCGCCACGGAGATAGCCCATGGCAGCGACAATCACGCCACATACGACACTGGCCCCGCTGCTCATAGCCTTGCTGCTCGGTCTACCGGCACCACACCCGCCAAGAGCAGCACCCTCTCGCCATCCACTTTCTGTACCATCAATGGTGAGAGCTTTTACCTATTTCATGTTATCTCGTCATGGGTTGCGCCATAGCTCTCTCTTATTGGAGTCGTGAATCGTACCCATGAACATTCGCCAATCTTGTCCGAGGGTTTTTCTGCAATCTCCTGATGCTGGTTTAGGTGTTCTTTATTTTTGGAGTCATGGCTGTTGACATCCTAACCAACTAATTACCAGTCGTAGGCTTTTTGGAACACACATACCTAACGGCGACTAGATAACAGTATTCTCTCTTCTGGTCTGGGTTTCCCTGGTGTGAGCATGTACAACTCTGGTTCTGGTGGGTTGACCATTTGGGGAAGACCTTTTTGTGCATGAAGAAAGAACGAAGTAGAGGAGGGCATTGGAAGCTCTTATAGGCACTTCTCCCGATACTGCACGGGGAGTCTGAGACTACGGGATCGCCATTGGATCGTGATCATCTGCTAATGTGGTTCTTCCAGTACTGCCTGGAAAGTCTGAAAATGTAAGGCCACCATCTGATAGCAAAACAAGCTCTCTCAAGTCACCACTATCAGTCAAAGCGTCACAACCGATTTTCATACACTCTCTAATCAGGGTCGTTCCTTGAAAATGCATGAGTCAAATAGTCAGAGAACCTCATGCACCTCTTCCCGAGACTTGCGCCAAACGAGCAGGCTTATGAAACACTGCTGCGGCAGCCTCCGTCAGTGCCTGCCCGGATTTCGAGTCTGAAAACCCTCCTTGTTTTGATGCCAGATATAGCTCTCGGAAGCTCGAAAAGTCGAGTATTGCTGGCTAATCTTGTTGACCTATCCCAAAATTTTACAACTCACGGCTATTCGTTGGATACCGATCGCGCTCCGTCTCACAGCCTCATGAAACCGCTGGCCACTTTGCATGTGTGCGGTTGCATCTGTGGATATGCCCAAGTTTCGATATCGAGGAATGCGGAGCGCGATCAGTAGGTATCCAATGAATGGCCATGAGTTCTAAGTTTCGGGACAGGTAAACTACGCCAGCAGCACTCGACTTCCCGAGCTTCCGAAAGCTATCTCTGGCATAAAAAGAGGATTGCCAGACTCGAAATCTAGGCAGATACTGACAGGAGGCTGCCGGCTTGGCGCAATCCTCGGAAAGAGGTGCAAGTTGTACTCCCAGACCACTCGACTCGAGCAGTTCCGAGGAACGACCCTGATCAGATAATGTACAACTGTCGGTTGTGACGCCTTGACGGATAGTGACTTGAGAGCTTGATTTACTGTCAGATGGCGGCCCCACAAATCTAGACTTTCTAGGCAGTATTGGAGGAACTATGTTGGCAGCGTTTCCGACTCCCTAGGCAGTATTGGGAGAAATGTTATAAGACCTTCTTCCAGTACCTTCCTCTATTTCGTTAGTTTCTTCTGTCTCTTACACATTTTACTTGCACTCCCGAGCCCTCTTCCTGGCACTGCATCACTCCACAGACCCAAACAAAGAACTCCCACGGAATCAACTTCAATCCAGCCATGTCCACGACTCCAACAGAGGTACCAGAAGGCTTCCCCCAAACGGCCAATCCACCATAACCAGAGTTGTACATGATCAAACCAGGGAGACTTGGACTAGAAAAGAGAGCACCAGATCATTGACTAGTTGCCGTTGGGTATGAATAGTCCAAAGAGCTTACGATTGGTTAATTGTTTGACTGGGCTGCCAACAGCTACCACTCCTCCAAACACCCGGACAAGAATCAGGAGATCGCGGAAACAATCTACGACAAAACTGGCGCATGCTCATAGATAAATAAGAATTCGCTATTCCACCGAGAGAGAGCCATAGCTCAACCCATCACGAACAACATGCAATAGATCAAAGCTCCCGCCATCGACGGTACCGCGGCACCAAGCTTGCCGCTGCTCGCCTCCACAACCGAGGACGACGCCAACGAAGCCGGAGATCGATTCGACGGCGGAGATGGCGCCACGGTGTCTGGATATTTTCCACCGATTGAAACAGGACACGTCGAACGGCATTCGTCTAGACTCGGCGGGTTCTCTTCGCCTCTGCGTTTACGGCTTCGGGCGTCGGGGAGAGGGGTATGAGGGTTGCGATATCAGAGGTCGCGAGCGGATGATGGATGCGAGGGACGGGGATTCTGGGGGGGTTGATTCTGCATCATTTTGGGGATTCCTCGCTGGAGTAGCCGAAGGTTCAGTCGTGGGGAGGGCGGAATGGTCAAGCATAGGAGTGAAGATATGTGTGTTTCTTTACATCGTCACTCATGATAGTTGGATGGATGAGTCCTGAAAGCTGCTTGATCACTCCTTAGCAAAGACATGGGCTGAAATGTGTTGACCACAATAAAGGTCTATCGTGGATAGTCGTCATTGCATGTCAGCTAAAATACACAGGCCTTGTAATCGATGTCTCGCATAATGCAAGTTCAGCATATCCTGTGCTGGGGGGGTCTCCACGGTACGCCCAAAAGTTCAAAGATCTTCTTCTCGTCCTTGCCCTCGACCAGACTACCTTGAGTAATCCTCTCTCGGTTCCTGCCTCGGAGGACATTCTTCCACAGCCCACGTTGGTTGAGACGCATGCCCTTCTTACTGGCCAGTAATCGTATGCTCCTATTGAAGATGTCATTGCCTGTAAAGTAGATTAAGGCAGCACCAATCTCATCCAATGGCACCAACAAGAAGTCAATTCGCCGCCAGACCGTAGTACCTTGAAGGGCGGCAGCCCCGTTCCATTTGCTACCGTCGACCTTATCCGTGGTAGCGAGCCCGACTTTTAGATAGCCTTCGTCGAAGAGCTTGGGGATCACCCTGTCAAGTATAATGGTGCGGAGGTTTTCGATGGTGGCACCTGGTTTCGTGACAATGAAATCAACATCCCCGGAGTCCGTGGCTCCACGACGGTACGACCCACCTATCGTGAATTGGACGGTATCGTCGATCTTACTGCAGGTCTCCCGTACATACTGATCGTGCCGGTCCATTTCTGCGCGCGGTATCCGGGTCTTAAAGTCTTCGTAGTGGGCAATGCCTATCTTTTGATTCTTGGTCAGGTAAGCCTTCTCAAGAAGCTCCGGTATAGATTTGTGGCCTTGGGCAACCCATTTAGTTGCTTGCTTGAGCCCGACGCCGTATATTCCGATGAATTGTTGCAGGACTTCGGCATTTGGATCCAGATTCGTGCTTTCAAGACGTCGAAGCTTGTTGGTCCAGGCAATCTCTTCGATCTTCGCCGCAAGCTATACGATTTTCGGAGTCAGCATTCCTTCCCCAGGGCAAAGATCCAAGCAATGAGACAGCCTCAAGGGATTTCAGAGAACCGTTTGCTCCCAGAATATGTGTCACGACTCAAAGAGAGGCCTACATCAAGAAAACCTTGATCTAAAAATGTACATACCCTCTGTCCAATGAAGGGAATAGCGAAGGCCTCTTCCTCGGTTGTTATCTTACGATCTTGATTCCGGAGAGCGGAAATGGCCCTGCGGTAGGCCGTCAGCCTCCAGTGATCCTGTTGCCGCTCATAGTAATCGGCCATCTGTTGCAAGACTTCGATCGTTCTAGCATTCGGGTTTGCTGGCTTTCCAGTCCCATCGTGTTTCGACATGCAGCTGTAATTCTCCTGCCACGATTTATCGAACGACCTTTTCTTTGGCTTTGCCTTGTGTCTCCTCTCATCTTCGCTATGTTCGTCCCCGAAATCATCGATGACTGCAGACTCTTTATTACTGGGATCATCGTCTTCATCCATGTCCAGCGGCTACAAAATGGTCAGTGCATAATCTGTAGGGTCACATTTGCCAACGCTCACGAGATCTTTAGTCGCCTGAGCCTCCTCAATGGCTTTATCTAAGTCATTCTGAAGGTACGCATGAGTGCCTACCGTACTCTTTCGAGGGGAGGACTCCTCTGTGGAATTGGCGTCGTCAGGTACAGGACCTGAAGGTGTCTTTTCACTACCTTCTCTTTGTGAAGGCGTCCGTAATGGCGGTAGATGCTCTGGTTTCTCTGGCTTCAGCTGCAGGGATGTTTCGGATGATAAAGCTGGCGTTGATGACTGCTGTACCATCACTGAATCATTGTGACCCGGAACCCGGTAGAGAGGCTGAATTTCATTCACGACGCAACGATATATCAGGCAGTCAGCTGGGTAGCTATCGTTGACAAGCCTGACATTGGACTGTTTGATCAGCGGGATAGTCTGACAGTCCTGGCATTGAAATCCTTACTGGGAAAGAACTTATTTTGAGCGCTTTGAGCACATCCTTGTAACACAAATCCCTGTCGACGATAACATGGGTGACGCCATCTCTCCACTCCCTGATCCAGAGTGCTCCCCACTCCATTGCCTTCCGAATTCGAAGCCTACGAGAAATTGACGTATCATTGTTAGGTATGAAATCTACGTCCGATTAGTGGCCACTAAAGTGCGGCTAGATAAGTATGAGACTTACAGAAGGCAAGGCCTTTAAAGATCTGTTGAGATTCCGGTTTCAGCTCCAGAGACTGGCCTCGCTTTCTCTTCCCAAACGTTTTCGATACCTCCTTCTGAGCAGTCACGCTTGCGGATTTCTTCGCCATGATGGGTGTATCAGTGATGACTTGCTCTGACGGGTGTAAAGACGCTGTTGAAGAGAACGAGCTCCTCTCCATTACGTTAGTTTGAGGAGGACTCAAGGCCGACGGCTGGAGTAAAGGTGCTGAGACGGTACGTAAGAGGGTTTGATTTGGAGGTGAGGAGTGAGAGACCCTATTCCTTCGGGTCCTTGCCAAGACATCTGACGAGGGTGTGACTTTGCTCTGACGAAGTATCACACTAGCATTGCTTTGGTCCTCTTCGCTGGAGTCCTCCTTGTCGAGTTGATAGAGCTCATCGAAGAGTATTTCTTTCGCTTCCTTCTCCATTCTTGACACGCCTGCAGCACATTGTCATAACCCATGTGTGAGTTGAGCTAGGTGCTAAGTCCTGACGGTGGCCTGAGGAAGAGCAATCACCGTGTGTTGACTGGTGAGTACCCTACGTACAGTATCTGCTTACCCGGGAGTACTGTAGGCTCCGGGGAGGAGCCGGGTAGGTACTCTACTAGGTAATTTAGTCCGAGGGGTCAGAGCTAGGGGGAAGGCTTGGCGGCATGAGGCGACAAATATCTCACATCTGTCCCTTACCACTGCAATGAATAATACTATATATGGTTTTCCTAACCTTGCTAAGACTATATCTACTTGCCTATATACTGGACATACAAAATAAGAGTAGATTGCTATGCTGGGATATCAAAAGATACTTTAGTAAAGCGATTCCTATCTTCCATGC
Source organism: Platismatia glauca (assembly GCA_963556305.1). Taxonomy (NCBI): domain Eukaryota; kingdom Fungi; phylum Ascomycota; class Lecanoromycetes; order Lecanorales; family Parmeliaceae; genus Platismatia; species Platismatia glauca. The sequence goes on from OY745772.1 coordinate 1,154,407, forward strand.
GCAGATCGGCCCGGGGGCCCAGCCCCGAGCCGCTGGGGCCGTACTTCCCAATTTGCCAATGACTGATTCATAGAGGAATCCGCTCTACTTATTTCACATATTTGGTATACACGTAATTAGACATAGTCTTGCCAGGGCTAGAAAGACCATATTTAGTACTGTATATTGTAGTGGTACTGCTACAAATGGTAGGAGAGATATTTGGTGGGGGAAAGCCCTAACCCTACAATTGCATTTGCCAGGGAATTGCATTTGGGGGTGAAACCGAGTATCGGCGCGCCTGCTCTAGCCTTGTTTGATCTAGCCCCTTCCTTTTTCTGTCTCTCACTGTCAGCCTTCCTTCTTCCTTCTCCCTTCTCCCCTCTTCCGTGGCCCGCAGAACATCCGTGGATGATGGCGGTGACAACATTAACATTATCCGCCGAATTGAACACCATCGTTGGACTTCGCATCAGAACCACCTAGCCGGCCGTTATGGCTTCCTGAGCTTCAAGCGTCGCTTGATGCAAAGACGCCTGGCGCGCAGATCGCCCCCCTAATCGCGGCATCTGGTAGACGGTTTCTAGGAGCCAGGTGCTAGTGAAGTCGGCTAAATATCTTCCATGTATGGACGAGAACGTTGAGCGATGAGCGATAGGGCATTTCTCTTTTTAGAGTATCATGAATCCGATCGCTACGTCGTGTACGCAGTCCAGCAATGCTCGATAGGGGCCACAAACGCATGTTTGACAAAACCTTCAATAGACTTTCCAAAGAAAGCTTGGAAAGCATGTCCAGAATTACTGCTTGTAACAGAAGCCAACACTTGGCGATTAGCCCTGTGCGAACGGAATCGGGGTTGCATGGGTCGCGTGGTAACAATACCCTACAACACTACTAGGCTTCCATCATACACCTTCTATACTCACGTATTAAATATATATGTCTCGCGTTATCGGTAGATACTGTTACCCATGGATAATACATTTATCCTTGAGGGATTGGACTTGTTCGAATTACTGTATCATAAATCTCATAAGCAACTTTCCATTCATGATACGTACTTTGACATGCGTAAATTTCCCGCCAACAAGTCTAGGCTTATGCGGGACGATATCTTTATGTTAATTAGAAAGATATAATATTCCGAGATCATTTCAGAGTCCTTACTGGGGTTCACCCGGATATGCTTTATGTCAAAGGTTCATCTACAACTACAAAGACAAGTCGATGCGACTTACCCTTTGTACGAATTCATAATCACGCACAAGTAGAATAAGAAGAAGCTCAATATCGGCACGGTACATCTGTGTCGTATCCTTTTGATATCGACCATACAGCACATGGTCGTGCCGGAAGCATTCATCAAGATGTACAGAAGTTCAACCTCTGCTATCTGAGGACGCTCTATCCTGCGAGGCCTCCTCAACGTCCTTACAAGCCTTGGCAGCGCAACCATTCTCAATCCACCTCCTCAAAACCAATGTGAACACACTCCCACACGCAATCTGCAGTCCCTGATAGATGACCACAGGGACTTGGATCTTGCTCTGCGTCACCCGATCCAATCCTAAAAACATAACTGCAGATAGCGGGATCCCCAGAGCGGGCGTCTTGGCGGGGACTACGTAAGCAACGGTGACGATTTCTTCTCTGGCTAGCCAGGGGAGGGAGAGGAGGATGGAAATGGCCGTCCAAAGAAGGTAGAAGGCTAGAGACATGAAGACGATGAAAACCATGTTGTTGCCTTTGACACTGGTGAAGGCACCGGTTTCGAAGGCTTGGTCGAATGTCTGGTGGGAAAGGGTCTGATATCAGCAACATCATGCAAAAACAAGAAGCAATAGTCGAGCACATATTGAGTCATGTTGAAAATGGGAGTGCAAAGAAAGACTGACACCGAGTAACAATTTTTCAAGTGACATCTGATGCTGGATCACAGGCCGGAGCGGTGACAACATACCTGCCAGATTAAGATCAGGAGCGCAAGTGATCCTAGCTTGCCGAGGCGCCACTCGACGAAAATCTTATTCGTTATTTGGGGAAACAGGATCTGTACAAGTTGGCCAATCGCCTGAGAAGAGCGTCAGTCTCCTGTATTTGCAGAGAAAGACATTTTGGGCGTACTAGCGGAAGGAAGAGCGATAGCCCAAATTGTTGGAACACTCGCTTGTACAGCTCCGCATAGTTTTGGACCTGCGCTAGAGGCAAGAAATCGGTATACCATGGTCGAGGTAAGATATACATATTGATCAACGCAGGCGACAAGGCAGGACCGATGAGATTTCCCACGGTCGACTCAACAAGGGTTAGCACGTGGTTACCATGCGCCTGTCTCGTCATCATGGTATTAGATGCAATAGTCGTGGGAACACAGCCCAGAAATACCAGGCCTATCAGAAATGCGGGATCCATGAAATTTGGGTTCGTGGCGCATAGACTGACCACCCCGTAGGCCGAGGCCGAGCACATGAGGAAGCATTGGATTTGAGTGAAGAGGTGGATCTTCCATCTTGTGTAGTTCTCCCAGAGTATGCGAGTGGCGAGGGTGCAGCCTGTGATGAAGAAGATCACTGCTACACAAAGGTAGGTGACGACTGTTTCTTTGAGTTTCTGAGAGGACGCGGGGACTTGCGCCTGTGACGATATAGCGATAAGGATGACAAGGGCGAGAAGGAACCATTGGTCCGTGATGAAGTATTTCACTCCTGAGTAGACGCTCTGTAGTCTAGATCTTGACATCGTTTGGGTTGCAGCTTCTTCATTCTTCGATGGCTCTGCGGGAAAGCTCAAACGGGGTTTAGCTGTGCTCTCTTTTTTAGTCGGCTGCTGCATATTGGATTGTCCGTTCTCTGGAAACATCTCGTTCTTGTCCAATCGGTCTTGGAGGTATTTTCGAGCCGCTGAAACTTTTATTCCTGCTGTAAGTTTTCACCATGAGATGGCCGTGGGATGGTGCTGCTCGAGATACGGAAACAACAGGATTGGACAAAGGGGTCATGAATGTTGAGACAAGTAGATAGATCCGAGAGGTAGTATGACAATTACAATGTGGCAACTTGAAATCGCCGAAAATAAGAGCTATCGGACGAGGCCGCAAGTGAATAACAAGACAAGGGCAGCTCGAAGAACTGTGCCAGACAACGAGGACAATAGATAGCTCTTTGGTCATAGTGGAGCCAATTATTGGTTCTGTGGAGAGCCTGACCTTTGTTCAAGTGCACAATGACGACACTAAAATCCACCCTGGACCGGCTTACACCCGGGCCCGCGGCAAATGCCATGCGACGCCATGTCGGGCGGCCTGCTTAACAGATGGGACTTGATCAATGGATGCACGAGTATCTCGTATCTCTCATCCACACGTGTCAAGCCGCAGCCTTTTCTGTTGATGCCGCTGTGCTGGAGATCCGCTCAGCACCTATCAGCCATGTATGGCCCTGCTTTCACTTTTGGCAGTCTCTTCACCTGGACTCATGGCACAAGTTGTGGCCCTCGACATGTATCTTTACTCTGCACTCTTCACGCGCAGGTTCCTGGTCTGAGAGCAGCCGGGGTGGTAAGGAAGGAGTATATCGCCCCAGAGCAGCCGACTTTTCCGTCAGCATCCAAGCGTACCATATTATACTTAGACCATTTCGAACGGTGTGCATTTATCAGAATGCAGGACCCTCGGACTTAGTGATTCTGCCGGCCACGGAACGCTGATCGTTGCTTGAATGGGAATGGTATGGACTGATGAGGTAATCAGGCCGCGGACCGTGCCACCGTGGGAGTCGGGACTGCGGAACGGCTATCCATGACCAATGATTACCTTAACGAATGCTGCCAATGTGCCCGGCCGTGGGAGCAAGGACGAGCAATGTTCTCGTAGCCATGGATACGCCAAAATCCTGTGAGCCAGCCAGCTGACTACAGAACCCGTGTGCTTGGCTGCTGCCCGCCCAATTCATGTAGAGGCCTTTCTGGAGTGGATCATGACGTGGTTCACGCCCATGGGGGTTTTGCACAGTTGCCGGCTAGGTCTATAAAAACGTTGTCTCCACTGCGCTATGGGCGTCCAAAACCCATCAGCAATAGACCACATATATCAGAACCATCCCTGGCCATAGACGTCACCCATCAAGAGCCAACTTTTCCCAATGGCCACTGCCTCCGTACAGGCCCCTTGGCCTATCAATCCATTGAATCATAAGAACAGGATCACTTCAGGTCCCCTCGGTCGCCTGAGGCTTGGTGACAGGAGTAATTCGGTCCCAGTGATGAGTCGAATGTTCATCCTGAGTGCGTCCGCAAGTGACTCCGCAGACCAGCAGATTTCCAATGTGACCACGTATCTGAAAGAGCGCTCCAATGGGAGGGACGATGGCCTTCTGGAGATGTTGGCTTCCTCACTCACCCAGTGTCCTGCGCTTCTTGCATGGAAAGCCGCCGTTCCGGCCTCTTCGCACCAACAATTGATCAGCTATCTCGAAGAAGGGCGCTTTCGACCGACCAGGACGACTCAGCCACCGAAGCTTGGTTTCATTTTCTCGGGGGTGGGTGGCCAATATCATTCCATGGGCCGCGAGCTGATGCGAAACTACGACGTCTTTGCGACTGCAATAGAGAAAGCAGATAAGCATCTGAAGGGCCTGGGAGCCGAGTGGTCTCTCAAAGGTCGTCACACCCTACGCCAACGAATGAGATTGGGTCACTAACACATTACCTAGATGAGTTGTACAAGGACAGTGCTTCTTCTTCTCCTTCCATCATAAATCGCGTCGATGTAGCGATTCCTGCCACAACGGCCATTCAGATCGGCTTGGTCCTTCTCCTCAGATCTTGGAACATCACCCCAGTAGCCGTGAACGCGAACTCAACCGGCGAGACAGCAGCCGCCTTCACAGCAGGTGCATTTGATTTTGAAACCAGCATCTTCATTGCCTTCCAACGCGGTACCATAGCTGGGAAAGTGAAAGAGAAACGGCCAGATTTGAAGGGGGCGGTCCTCGCCATTGGCTCGACGACTTCAGAGATCCAACCGCTCTTGAAAGTTTTGATCAAAGGGAGGCTCGATATTGGCGCGATTCTTGGGCCGAATCTAATTTCAGTGGCAGGAGACGAGCCTGCTGTCTGTGAGCTCCAGGAAATTTTGAAGTCGAGAAATGTCTTTTGCAAACGCACTCCCATGCAGCTCGCCTATCACTCCTTCCACATGCATTCTGTTGCGCCGGACTTCCTCACCGCGCTCCAGGACATTCAACCACAGGACGTGAAAGACGGCCCGACATTCTACTCCTCCTTAGCAGGGCAGCGAATCGACTCCACCAAGTCTCTGACCTCAGCCTACTGGGTCTACAATCTGCTTGGTCAAGTGAATCTTCTCGACGCCGAACTGACCCTCTGCAATGAGCAACATCTCGGACAGACCCCCGGCGAAATCGATGCGCTGGTCGAGATTGGGCCCCATCCGACATTCAAGAAGCCCATCAATGACATTTTGAAATCACATCCGTGGGGGCAGAATGTACGGTACCTATCCACATTGGAACGAGGCAAAGATGCCATGCTTGCGCTGCAAGAGCTTGCGTGCGAGCTCTTCGCCATCGGGTATCCGCTGGATGTGGCGGCTGTCAATTCGGTTACGAAGGAGGTGAACAGTCAGGGCATGTTGGCGGACTTGCCGGCGTACATCGCGTGTCGGTATTGCAAATCTTGACTGCGTTTGTACCTTGGACAGATGGAGAGTATGAGATGGAGGATACGGCCAATCGAAATTGTCGAAGGAGAGAGAGAGTTCATTCGGTACCCTTTTACGGCGAGCCGCTCGCCACTGTCCCTACAAAGATGGACACTGTGAGCCCCATCGTGTAGACCCAAGCAGTCTCGCAGATTACTTTTTACTTTGCAACTACCGTTTTTCCAACTACCGTGGATATATCGTCGGAAGGTACTAGTCTGAATATCACGCAGTTCGCGACCTTTGATCCATGATAAACGAAGGCAAGGTTGAACCGACATCAGTCTATTTGTCTGATTCATGTCATAGCTGGGCAACGATTGATTGTGGTATACCTCTCCCATTCACTCGTAATCATGGTAGTGGCCTCCTGGACTCAGTGAGGGACCCGTCACAGTCATGATGGAATGCGCGATTCCGGGCTCATCACCGTTTGTCACAAGGGAGGAGTATGCACGTGCTTCGTAGAGTATGTAGTTGGTGGGTATCTACCTTATGTACTATGTAGGCGGAGGGTCAGTCTCGCCAGTCTAGAGTATGCTACGATCAGAGATTTCTGCTACTAAGCCCAATTTAGAAATATACTAACCCAAAGAGGCTCATATGCTAACCGCTTTGGGAGATAAGCACTAAGGGGCTCGCGGGTATAACCAGCCACGACCTGCCGATGTCACGTCTTTTTACAATTCTTCCGCTCCATGATAGAACCGTAGGGGCAGAAATGATGATATTCCGCCGCAACTGTTACTCCTTGAGGGAATTATTGACGAATTCGTGTCAATCAAGGTGGGAGGGCTGCTTGTTGTGTGCAGGCTTTTCTGTCACACCCGCGAGGTGGTTTATGTTCTCCAACACGTCGGGTTTGAAAATAGTTTCGAACATCAGCCTCGCTTTGGCAGTTAAATAGATGATGAATTTACCTGTCCGCGGGGTGAAATATGTCTTGGATCAACCTCGCACCAGTGCGGTGCGATTGCCCGCTCTGGTCGACTGGACTCAGGCTGCACAGTGTTGCAAAACACACAGCAATGCAATCCGCATACGGTAAGGATTAGCCTTGAGCAATGCTGGCGAAAGGAGGGCTTGCGACGCACCTCCCTATTGGATCTGTATGGTCTTACCTGTGTGATCTACCTGCATCATCTCGTCCCGCTGTCATCACTTTTATGTCCCGAGCGGCCAGCCTTGTTCCAAAGTCTCGATACCATGACCGCAATTGGTCCACAAGATGATAATCCAAATATGAGGCTACATCAAACGTTGCGAGCAATCCTTCAGCCTTGCTCCGCCCCTTCTCGCGTGCTTGTGTTTGCGGAATGCAAGATCTACTTGTCATCTTTCATTTAGTCCTTTGTAATGCTTTACGTGTACACTCATAGAAACATCAAGAGCCCCGACTCGGACCAAGCGATTCATTGCTCATTGACGCTTGAAGCTGCTCAATCGTAAAGCTGGCTAATGCTTCGAACTTCATTCGGCGGGGCGAGCATGCCTGTGGGTGACCCTCATCTCGCTCATACCGCTACACGAGAAGTAACCACGATCTAGCTGTCGTTGCTAATGGGTGGCTCTATATCGATGGAGGCAGTTATGCTTACTTTGCAGAAAACGGCACAATCATATATGTCGCATGTAAGGTTCTCTAATGATTGTATGAATGACGTCTACGCTACTACATTCTAGCGAACCTAACCTTCTCCGTCGACCTCTCTTCCGATTGGACGAACGATAGTGTGACGGTTCATTCGCACTCGAAGCCGAATGATGCTCCAAATTTAGCATCGCCATCTCTTTGGTTTCACAACGTATCGAATACCGTCATTACTGGTCTTACTGGGAACACGCCGACATTTGAATCCGAAGGGACGGAAGAACCCCCTTTATCCTTATGGGCATTCCAAACCAATAACGAAGGCAATGTGTCATGGTCACCATTCATCAGCGTCGACGACCCAGTCTGGCAGTCACTCGTACGGCCTTATCGACCCCTCCAAGCATATGGTCGAGATAAAGCCTTCGCTGCCGGAGGCACAGATCCCTCGATCGTGGAAGGAATGATATCGTTCAACATGGATTCCCAGGAGTTGGTCAATGCAACGAGCGCAAATACCACTTTCTCAGCCGGCCTGTCTAGAGGCGCTATGCAATACATAGAGTCATATGGTGAAGAAGGTATTTACATACTCATTGGAGGGACGAACGGAGCATTAAAGGCAGGACCGTTGATTGGCTTTGGCACGGTCTTGATCTTTGATCCTGGCACTGGATCATGGTTCAATCAGAGCACGACGGGGAAACCTCCAGAAGCCAGAGACGACTGCTGTGCTGCCGCCGTGAGCGTCAACGGCTCGCACGACATGTATGTACATGGTACACCTGAATGTAATTGACACTAGTTGCTAAATTCGTCGTCGATAGCTTCGTCTATGGAGGGTGGGGTGGAATCTTCGGCCCGAGCGCTGTTCCATTCAACACCATCAGCATCCTTACCATCCCAGAGTTCCATTGGATCTCCGTACCTTACATTCCCAGAGCACCAAGGATTGCTCACACATGCCATAGTGTAGGCGGAGGGCAAGTCCTGGTAATTGGCGGCCTTGACTCCAGCTACGATGACAGCACAGGTGGGAGTTTCATAGGTACATGGAACAAGTCACGAGACCCACTTTCTCAAGGTTTGGGAGTATACAATATGACCTCCTTGAGCTGGCAAGACCTATACTCCTCCGATCCCGCGCCCTACGTGAGGTCATCTCTCGTCGAAGGCACGCTCGCGGACCCAGCCTTAGGGTAAGTCCAGTTGTCCAAGAGGGCAGTACACAATTTGTTGATGCGATAGAAGGAATTCTGGTAGACTAGACCCAAGCGTTGCGGCCCTACTGAACATCAGCATGGCGGTAAACAGTACTAACAGCAGTAAGTCCCTTCCACGTTCTCCTTGTTTACGACACCGCAAAACTCAATCTCCACAACATACCGTCCACTACTGATCACAAAGCAGCCAATACCACCTCCCCCTCATTCAACCAGCCTCAGCAAACCCCTTCCCGCCACGTCAGCACTGGCGGAATAGTAGGCATTGTGATCGGGTCAGTCATCTTTCTCCTCGCATTCCTTGCCCTAGCAGCATACATGCGGCGCAGGAGACGGTCGCGACCCCCAGATACCTCGCGACGCCCAGAAACCAGATACAGTGATAGCAAGACTGAGGAAGTGAGCTCGCGACTGAGTCCGATAGGGGAGTTGCAAAACCGTGAGCGTTTGCCGGAGCTGCATCCTAATGCTACGCAGGAAGCTCCTGCGGGGGCGATACATCAGCTGGAATAGGACGTTTGAATGTAACTACATGTTTTGTTTTATTTTATAGGCTTTGCAAAGGCTACACCTGTAGACCATGTGTGTAAGGGACTCGGACCCCTCCTTTTCTTTGTCTCTGTGCAATTTTAGCATATTGCCGCGCAAATAGTGTACGATCGTTGATTGATCTAACTTTATCATCTATTCCCCCTATACACGGGTCAAGGTAACGAACAAGTTGAACAATACAATAGATGTAGCCTCGGAAGGTCTTTTGTAAAGGATTATCCCCATGATATCCCGCCTTGAATAGGGAGATCGACTATCAAGTGCTATGCTCAGTACAATCCCTAGCTCTACTCAAGGTCTTTATCCCTCTAGAGAATCTATGACAGATCATTTTGTAATCACCACAGCGAGATCATACAATAGAATCCCAATCTAAATCAAATTTGCAGATCTCTTGGCTCTTCTGACAAGTAGAAGGTTCGTAGCCAGCACCGCGTACAGGTGGATCTCATTGCTGGCCACTCACTGCACCCTAAACCATCATTTCGGTGGATTCTTGATGGCGATTGATTTCACGCTTGCCTTGACTGGGATCCTTGTGATGCATAGCTTGAAGGGTCAAACGTCATGTTACTCATCTCCAACCCATTTTCTTGCTGTGCATATCTTGAATGATCCAATATCGCGTTCCCAAGTAGCTGCTGCCTTGACCTATCTCCTTGTGATACATGGCCAGAAGGGTTGATGGTCGCACTCCTCATCTGCAACCCATACCCTTGGGGCAGATAGCTCGAAGCATCAACTTGCGTGTTCCCTGTCCGCTCTTGCGAAGTATCGAACGAGGTATTCAGCGTACCCTCTTGATTTGCAATAGGCATGTTCAAAATCTGCTCTTGCTTTGACGAGCCTCTTTGGTCTATATTGTTTGTGTATGCGCTATTGTATTGAGTGACATCACCGTTGTGAAAAGATGGTGGTGCAGCGTATAGGAGATTTTGTAAGGACGGAAGGCGCGACGCTGGAGATTGCTGGCACTGCTGGTCTCGGGGCGATGGGCCATTCTGGACCGGAAGTATCGTATTGAGTTCGCCTAGCTTGGTAAGCATGTCGAGAATACTTACCTACAGAGGCAGGGGAGGAGACGACAGTAGAGAGGGATGAACAAGAGGACAAGCCCGGATACTGACGGTGCCGATGACGATGAAGAAAGGGAGACTATACCGGCGATTCTGTAATTTAAAAGTAGAGCGCCATCATAAAGTGACTTGATTGCTCATTCCTTCCCAGAACTAAATGTTTATATCTTTACGAAAGTTAAAGACCTCGATATATCTTCAAGAGACGTGAGGTCTTCTGCCGTACCATGTATGGACATTGAGTCGATAGATTTTTAGCTAATAAAACGGAGTAGCGTAAGGAAGGATTATTCGCTATAGATCCAGAAGAAAGTGGTGTTCTTATACCAAAGGAAGGCCTCAGCTCTTCTATCGCTATCGCTGGGTCAGCGCCATGTTTGAAGCATGAGGTCGTTTTTAGTGATACAATGCTGGCGGAGAAAGAGCGGAAGGATATTGAGAAAGAGGAGGATGAGTCTATAGCTGCGATGGAGGAGGACCGTGGTTGTTCCGATATGAAAGAGGATGATAAAGCTAGTATGAATAGCGAAATTGAAGCCGTGGAAAGATTGGCCAAGGAGGAGGATGATAAAGCCAACACGAACAGTAGATCCGAGGCCATGAAAAGAGTAGCGGAGAAGTTGGACCATAAGACAGAAACTGGATTGGATAAGGTGAGCCAGGCCTTCTTGGGCTTCCTCAAGAACCTGAAGTCGTAGGGGGCGAAAGAAAGGGGCGAAAGAAAGGGGCTCAATTCTAGATTTCGTTGAATATGATGTGCTATGGAAAGACGACCGATGGGTGACGAGGCCATCCACTGGCGACACAAAGAGCGCCGGTCTGTATGAGGAATACGCGTTCAATTTTATTCGTATGATCGACACATAAAGACGCTTTGGCCCTCGCAGCTCCTTCATAGTTCTTTCACTTCCTTCCCACTGTTCGCCCCTCCGTCCTACAGCGCTTTACGATCCTTATCGCGGTCTGCTTTGCCGGCCATCGCGGATCGCCAGCATCGTCCGTTCATTGTCTTTACCCCACTCACCTTCGAAGATCTCGAAAAGGTCTTGGATGTAGGACCAGGATATCAGGAAGCACCAGAATATGAGACTGCGCGGACATCTGCACCTCTCGATCATTAGCCTCGTATGGTCAGCTCGTGTTTCATTTGATCGGAGAGTGTTGGTGTTATGTCACGACCATGCCTGAAATTTGAACATATGTAGAACTCTCCAGGGATACTGAGGGCCGGAGTCTGAAGCAAACGGTCTAAAGAAGGCAATGAAGGCGCCACAGGCAGAATCACAAAGGACAAACCATACCTGTGAGCTATATAAGTACAAAGGAGAAACTCGATTTCAATAGTAGAAACATAGAGTCCGATCCCCTCGAGTTGCTGTCATCGCAACGTGCATGTATTCTCAGATTGGGTCTTATGCTTCGCATTGATAGCCTAAGCTATTGCGTCTTTTGCCGATCCCTCGAATCGCCACTCTGGCGCCTGAGATGCGAGCTTGGTTAGACTACGGGCAAAGAGTGTAGAGAGTAGGCCATCATGGGCCGAAGCATTGCCAGCGACGTCTCTTGTAAGATACAATACAATTCAAGACGTCAATAGTATCGGGTAGTCCTCGGGTCATAGCAAAATGAAGAAGCTGCCTATATTCGAACGAGCTAGCATACAACATAGTTGAACAAGAGTCGTATGGTTTCATTAACTCGTTGGGAAAACTTGAACAGGACTCTACTAGGTAGGTACTTTAGTCCGAGGGATCAGAGCTAGGGGGAACAAGGCTTGGCATTACTCACGCAAACATGTGACCTGACTCGCTTCACGCTTGAGCTCCTCCACTTCTGTGGCCCAGGTGGCCCAGACGGTCTTACTTGGAGTAGAGCCAGTCTAAGGACTTACGAGCAGCCCATGAGAACATAGCTAAGATTGTTGGAACAAATTCTGGATTGGTGGATTAAAACTTCGAACGATTGAGAATAGGCCTACGAGCGAGAGAAGGTAACAGAAGACGAAGGTTTGTCATTTGCTGGTCACTCATGGTCTGGCTCCCTAGCGTACAAGTACCTACCTGTACGAGCGATTCCACAACACCATAGAGTTGGGGAGTACCCGGTCTGTATGATATCGATGATGTTGACGCGCAACGTCTCTATGCGCTGACACGTGCCGTCCCGCATTTCAAGACTGTTTGACCTTACTCATGTTTCATCACAATCTTCCGACCCGTTCATTCTGCTGGACCGCATGATCTCTTCAGACATTGATGATGCACAAAGCCTCACCACTTTAGGTCTTTCATCCTGGCTCGTGTGGCAGGAGGAGTCGCAATATGCGGCCGGATAAGGTAGTTCGCCGAGTCCGGGTCTTCCTGCTCCATCTCTTTAAGAGCAGATGCTGTCCGTCCCGTCTCACTATCATTCGATGCCTCGTTGTTCACCGCCGTCATGCATGCCAGCCATGCAATTGTCTCTAGTTGTTTGCTCTCTGTGCTGGTGACGCTGGGTGTCACTCAAAGCAATGGTACTTTTTGTAATCGGATTTATCAGTCCTCAATTGTGGTCAACGACAAACTGTATGTCGACGGAGGAGAATTGCGAACGGTTCGACGGCCTGGACTGCAACTTCATGCTTTGTGCTGACATGATCAGGTGATGAATGGCACGGTATCTGTTTCAATCCCATCCACCATTGACACGATTGATTTATCGAGGCCCTTCAGCAACGCCGACACTTCGATATGGGAACATATATCCAAGAACGGCACTACTTTTGCCTCCAGTGTTCCGAGCCTCAACGATGGAAGCATGTTCTCAGACAATACAAGCCTCTATCTCTTTGGAGGTGCAGTCAGCATGGCGCCTGGCGCTCCAGCTTTACCTCCGCCCAATGCCGTATATCGATACGTTATAAGTGAAGGCCAATGGACCAAAGTGAATCCAAGTGGTGATCCTGTCCAACGTGTACTTATCGGAATGTCTGCGCAAAGTTCAACGACCTCAAAAGGCTACTATCTTGGGGGCGCCATCACTCCTTTGAGTAATCCAAGCTTTTACGCCGAAGCCAACTCCGCGCCATATATGATCGAAGGCCTCGTAACGTTCGACGAGGGATCCACCACTTTCAAGAACTCTTCGACTTCCCGAATGAATCCAGATGGCACTGTAGCTGAAGGTTACCTAGCACTCATCGAGTCTCTCGGGTCCCAGGGGGTCCTGATTACGTTTGGAGGGTTCACGGACATCGCTGGAGCTCCATCCGGCCTGGAGGATTCCGATCTAGCTAATCCCTCCTTTCAATTGCCGCTTGCGAATGTGTCTATCTACGATATTGGAAATGGAGCGTGGTATCAGCAAGTGGCGACAGGAGATATACCACCCTGGCGATACATGGGCTGTTCAGTAAGTGTTAGCGCGCCAGATCAAAGCAGCCATTCCATCTACGTCTTTGGCGGCAACTCTTTCGGAGGTTCAGACGGCAACGTTTATGTATTATCCATACCTTCCTTCCGGTGGATCCGCGTGAACGAAGACAGCAACCGTCGCTCGCGCCACAGCTGCAACCTAGCAGATAACCACACGATGCTTGTCGTGGGCGGTATGCAACCTATGGGTCAGCAAGCCCTGCCAATGGATGCCACAGGCTGCGACACGTTGCCAATGTTTGCCCAAGGGCTGGGGATATTTTCACTTAACAACCATACGTGGGTCACCAATTACGATCCTCTTGAGAGCACAGCGCCTTATGAAATTCATCCAAGCATATCGAATGTCATAGGGGGCAATCAGAACGGCAGTGCTGCGATTCAGACCCCAGCGGGCGGTTTCTCACAGGTGGCTTTGGGAAATCTTCTAGGCGCGGATCAAGGCCCTACTGATGCAGTCGGCACCCTCCCCAACATAAAGTCAAGTCCTTCTGCCGGCACGAAACGCCTTACCGGAGGTGTCATTGCTGGCATAGCCGTTGCAGCGATCGCTGGACTGGCCATTGCCCTGACTCTACTGTTCATTCTGCTACGTCGTCGATGCTTTTCGCTGAATACTGCACGGCCAGGGATCTCTTATCCGATCCTACACGAACGCAAGGTATCGGAGCTCGATTCATTGCCTGGGCCAGCAGAGATGATAGACTACAAAGTTGCAGCTCATGAATTGTGGAGTCCTGTAGACAAGCCTTTACCACCACGACCTTTCGACGAGAAGATTGTCTCGCTGCACGAAATGGAAGGAGGAGATCTGGGGATACACCCTGGCGAGCGAGACCTGGAGGGAGAACGAGCTGAGGTGGATAAGAAGGCGAGGATTGTAGCGAATCGTTATGTGAGATGTGTGGAATGACAAAGTATTTCTCAAACGCTCATCGTGCCGCCATCTAGTATCTCTATATCTGAGTCTGGCACTATACCTTTTATGCTTTCTTGTTCGTGATCTTGAGTTCTTGGATTGGCATAGGCTCATTCCCGAGTACTTAGCGGAAGTAATGCGAGTACAGGCTGCAAGGTTGCCAAGTGTGCCTTTTGTTCGTTGTGTGACTCAAAAACTGTCTCTCTTCTCGATGCCCTGACATACTGTCGATTGCTAACGGGCACAAAGTAATCGTCCCACGCACTGAGCTCGTTCCTCGCTAAGTGCTAGCCGGCCATAGAACCAAGACAGCCATACAACCAATTTTTTTACCGCAAAAACCCAACTTTTCAAGGTCACACAACCACCCCCTTTTGTAAATATGAAGTATTGAAACTTAAGTCATGATTTGATAACATATTCATATACCATTTTGCACAATAATATTACTATTCTTTGAAGGGATTTGCAGTGTACAGCTAGGGGGCACTTTTGCGCCGTACTAGAAAAACGTAAATCTCAATATTCTGAGATTTTGATTTCAAAACCTTTAGACTAGGCAGTAAAATCCTTATCGAAACTAATCGAAATGGTATTCAATACATTTATTCTATGTTGTGGTGGTGTAATGTGGATATGAAATACCGGGTTTTTGCAGTAAAAAAAATTGGTTGTATGGCTGTCTTGGTTCTATGGCCGGCTAGCACTTAGCGAGGAACGAGCTAAGTGCGTGGGACGATTAGCGACAGTGCCATGAAAATGACAGTGTCCTGTCCGTAAAGTAACCAACCCTACGAGTAAATAATCGAGCGAGAATATTTCCGTTACTACTACCTGCAATGCTCCAACAACGTGTTCTCGTAGCACGACCGTCGTCTCTCCTCCTCGGCCAATGGATCTGTCCCTCCTGCCAATCAAACCTCCAATGGCCATACCGCCGCGCATCCACTTTACCTCAACCCCTCAAGCCAACAACACCTTCCTCCAAACCGCCCTCCGATGACGAGCCCACCCCCAAACCCCTCTCCCATCCCCTTGGCCAGCCCAAACCGCCCATCCCAGGCGAAAACAGCGGCATAGACTACCGCACATGGCGAGAACGGGTGGCCGATTACTTCAACTATGACAAAAACCTCGAGCAGCGCAAGCAACTGTATTCTTCCCCTTCTTCCCCCCTCCCCTGCGTCCCAGCCTTCGCGCTTCCAACTCATAGAGCAAAAGCAAACACTGATCTCGCAAACTCCCCGCCAGAACGAAGAAGTTCAAGAAACCCTATTTCCGCGAATGGTCCAACATGCGGCATCACCGGGGCAAAACGTTCCTGTCCCCGCCCAAGCCGTTCAGGGCGGAATCCGCGCTGCACTTCCCCAACATGGTGGGGTACACGCTCGCGGCACCCTCCCAGAACACGTCAACGACCTCGGTGCTGGCGGGGAAGACGTCGATCGTGAGCGTGTTCAGCGGATCGTGGGCGGAGCAGCAGACGCTCACTTTCGTCGGCGACGGGGAGAACCCGGCGTTGGCGGGGGAGGTGGGGAGGTTGGAGGGGGAGGGGCTGCAGCGGGTGTGGATCAATATTGAGGAGGATTGGATGAAGGCGGGGCTGATATGGCTGTTTTTGGGGAGTAGTAAGAGGGCGAAGAGCGTAGCGGAGTGGGGGAGGAGCTTTGTTGTCAGGAGAGGGGTGGGCGATGATGTGAGAGATAGTATCGGGATGGCGAATGGGAAGGTGGGATATGTGTATCTGGTGGATGCAAGTTGTAGGATCAGATGGGCTGGAAGTGGGGATGCGGACGCTGGGGAGAGGGAGAGGATGGTCGCGGTCGTCAGGAGGTTGGTGGAGGGCGGTGGGAAGCCTGGGGGTGGGAAGAAGCTCGGGGAGAAGATTGTCGCTGGGACCGTAAAGCGGTGATATTGTACATTGGGAATTCGGATGCTAGATACCCCAATCGTACAAGACGTTCTCCACTCATGTCGGACACCAAACGCCATGCTGCCCAGATTCGCTTGCCCAGGTATCATATAAAATAGAGCAGCAGCAGACAACAAAACGCAATAGTGCTCGCTAATATAATCCCGTCCCTCCTCTTCTTCGCCCCAATCCGCCCAATCAAACTATTAAGCCCCGGCACCTGACTCGCCGCGCCCACAATCCTCCTGTTAACATTCGCCAGCGTCTCCCTCTGCGCGCCAAAACTCTCGTTGATCGCGTACGCCTGACTCAACACCCCGTCCGCGACGCTATGGCTCCGGTCGATCCTGTCCCGCTCGTCGAGCATGTAGTCCGCTTCCGCGTCCGCGGGGTTCGAGTTCCGGTACGCGGTGATGTCGGAGCGGACGTTTGAGAGGAGGTTGGCGCGCTGGCGGGCGTCGCTGATGCTGGATTTGAGGCGGATCAGCTCGCGGCGGTGGTCGAGGAGGATTTCGCGGTGGCGGGTCAGGTTGTTGGATTTGAGGGCGGAGGTGGTGAGGGTGGGTTCGGAGTCGAGGAGGCGGGTCAGTTGGGCGATGAGGGCTTCTCGCTGGTGGGGGATGTGTAAGTTGGGGCTCACGCGGGTCTCGGGGGAAATGGAGGGTTAGGGAGTTGCGTACTTTTTCGAGCAAGTCCTGGATGGTTGCCTCGGTCTGACTTTCGTCCTCTGTCGGCTTTGGGGGTATACTGGTGGCTTGGGAGAATTGGGAGTACTTGTGAAAATAACCTTCTGTCTATACATCATTAACATCCAGGCAGAAGCCTCGGAATGGTGTGAGAAAGATGTACCTGGGACTCTAAAGTCCGTGTTTGCTGGCGGAGCTGAGCCCATCCATTGCCCGTCGAGGACGACATGTCGCTCGGACAATGTCAGTATAGCTACAAGGAGGTATCGTAGTAGATTTCGAAATGTGATCCTCGATCGTGTTCATGATAGCTCCATTGAGGGAAACCAAAAAGACAACATCGGACTTTGGATCGACGTGATATGCCTGCAGGTCTTGGCGCTGCGGGCTCGCTAAGATTTAGCGCTAAGGAAGCCAAGAGATTTCCGCCGCACATTCTGGTGATTGACAGCAACGACGTCTCGGACAACTTCGACAACCACGACAGACTATAAAGATGGTAGGCTCAATGGCTCTGGCGACATTGAGTCATGCTGATGAAGGGTGTAGTCTTCCTCAAAAGTCCGCACTGGCCAGCTGTGGGGCAAGAGCAAAGATGATTTAAAGAAGCAACTCGTCGACCTCAAGACCGAGCTGGGTCAACTCCGCACACAAAAGATCGCTGGAGGTCCTTCATCGAAGCTTCACAAAATGTACACATTCTCCAGTCTTCCCCACCTCTCCTCCAGGCTCCATGAAAGCAGACCTAACCTTCAGTGCAACGCAGCCACGATCTCCGCAAATCCGTCGCCCGCGTCCTCACGGTCATCAACTCCAACCAACGACAACAACTACGCCTCTTCTACGCAAAGAAAAAATACCTTCCTCTCGACCTGCGTCCCAAGAAAACTAGAGCGCTCAGGAGGCGGTTGAGCAAGCATGAGGCGACGATCATGACGGAGAAGCAAAAGAAGAAGTCGACACATTTCCCGCAGAGGAAGTACGCTGTAAAGGTATGTTGGACACCGCTCTGGCGATGGAAGCTGGAAATTGGACTTCAAATTTGCAGGGCTGTGCTGTCTGGATTTGGTGGCTAATTCGGACATAGGCTGAGGTTTAATACTGGCGAGCTGAGAGAACAGCAACAAGCGCTTCATTTGCATAGTGGGGGTATTGATATCTGGTCTTACTCAGATAGTGATATTAAGCCGAATGCACTGAAGTCCGGTCGACCAGAGCATTTCCTACTGTATCAAATTGGATCACCCCTATGCCAACTAAGACGAATAGCGAGCGTGCCGGCATGAATATGGGTCAAGTCGCTGAACTTTTAAGTTCACAACAATACTGTGGTCATGACCGTAACACAATGATCTGCGCATTCTTGTCTGCTGCACGAATTCCTCAGACCAGTATTGCATTGAGGTGGATTGTATTTCTTTTGGAGGTACTCATAGCTTCCTTTTTTAAAGTCCTTATGCTCTATTTCTTACCTCTTGGCTCTTTCCTCTTTTTGTCCCTCGACGCCTTCTCTTCAATGATTCTGGGTCAACGTCGTTGTTCTTTACAAGCCACCCGCGGACCGTAGCCACCAACAAGAGAATCTTAAATGCCACCTTTGACAATCGTCATGATATTGCAGGTCTGTGTCTTCTTGATGCTCGAGAAGCAAGTGATTTTTTGGCCTCGCACAAATTTTCAATCGTATGAGAATTCCTTTGTTGCCCTCTACATAGATATCCCTCCCGTGCAGAAAACAATCAGCAGCGATCAAGTAAAGCTCAATTTGTCGTTCTTCTCTGACGGCATCTCCGGCGGGCTTCTCCATCGGTAAGCGGAAAAGATGATGATTCGCATGTACCAATGGAATGCCCTTGATCGGAAGGGTCAGACACAGAATTGCGAAAGATAGTGCCACTTCTTAGGGGACGGGGCCCTTCTGGCTCTGGACTGCTATCAGAAGACACAATTTTGTGACCTTGATACAAGGCGTTTCATGCAGCCTCGGACGACATCTGGAGAAAGGCTCAATGATACTCCGAGCTACTTCCTGCTGGAATTTCCCATTGATTGAATGAGGCAAGCAGGATCGAGGACGCCAATGCCAGCTGTGCGTTTCGACGGAAGTTGAAAGCAAATGTGGGAAACGATTACGGTTGAGCGGAATGATGAGGACAACCTGGAGAATCATCAAAATCATATCCTCATTCGAATCTTCGGACTGCTGCAAGTGGCCGTTCGAAGAGCATTATCGTTTGCCCACTTGCATTGCCCGCACGAACTCAAGCAGGCAGACCTGGCTTTGTTATGAGAGGAGTAGTCCGTTCTTGAACAATAGAATGTTAGGCACGTGCATGCATATCTTATGCAAACCATTCCTTAGCGGCCTTGGTGCACGCGAGGAGGCGAGGTCTGCACGGACCAAGTGCAGTGGCCTTTGGCGCCAAGCGTCATCCCTGTCCGTGTGTGCAGCCTTCATATTTCCCGAGATTGCGAAAGCAAAAGGACTCCAGGAGCCTCTTCGGAAAGTGAAAGGATAGATCTTGTGGCCAGAGACACGTTTCAGCGCGGCGGGCATGAACGGTCAGTTTCAGGGTGACAATTGACCTTGACACATCCAACAGCATACTCTTTTGGTGTACCTGAGAGAGGGTAAGCTCGAGGTGTAAGGCTGAATCTAGATCTACAAGAGCAAACGAGTGTGCGAGTTGATCATCAACGTTGCCTTACAATACCTCTTAGTCCACAGTCGGTTACTTCTCCGCGCTACCTCAGCTTAGAGCAGCCTTAGATCCCTGACGTCCCTTACCCTCTTCGCTAGCACCAATCTTTAATCTGAGGCAATCTGCAATCTACAATGCTCAACATCAGTCGTGATCTCATCACATTATTCTTTGCCACCGGTTTCAATATTAACGGGAACGCTTCTTCACGCCTAGATGCTCGATATGTTTGATCAAGCCAATCATATCATGTCTCCATATTGTCAATGTCATCGTTCATCTCTCACACCACCAACTCCATTTTGCCTCTCCTAGCCGAGCTGCCTTCACACATGAGACAGCAAGTCCGCACCAAACCCCCCGTCACACTGCTGCAATCCGCATACCACCAAAGCTCGCAACGTGACCCGAATCGAGATGCTCACATCATGGCTGACCTATCAAACCATACGATAATAATGATGTGAATTGAATTGAATTGAATTGGGAACAATTCCCTGTCTGATCTCATTTCCCCATCCTCAGCCGTGGCTGCGGTCTAACCGACTGCCTTTCCATGCCGTAAAATAAGCGTCCCGACTCGACTCGACTCAACTTTCTTTAAATGCAACCGTCAGACGACGCTCTGGACTTTTATGACTCTCTTTTGATCTTTCATCGCATTTGTCCTTTCGCCGTCGAGAATTTACCCATCATGTCGCGCAGAGTATTCGATGTCGGTCTGGACATGGGACGGATCCGAAACGGTCTCAAGCATAATAAAGACGGCAAACGCAGCAAAAGCTTTCGATCCGACTCCACCAAAGATGATAGACTCCTAGACAGTACTCCACCTCCGAACCAGAATACCTCCCTGGTACCGCGGCACAAGAAAAGCAATCCCAATCTTACCATGAAACAACAGAATCACCAACATACCCTCAGCAACGAAGAGCCCGTCGTCCTACCGTCACCAAAACCACCAGCAGGAATGGACACGGAATTCCCACTCCCACCGTCGAAGCATGCGTCCCCCGAAAACAACCAAGTCGATGAGAATGGGGAACGCTCCTTACATTCATCTCAACTTTTATACTCAGGACCAACCAATGGCAGCCCGGAAAATGCGCCGAAGCTAGAAAGGAAAAGATCCAGTGACAACGCTCAGAACTTCGATCTCAAACCGCCTCCTCCAAATTCCAAGGTTAAGAACGTTGATACCCTTTCGGAGCAGCTTTTCTCCGGCGACCATCTGCGCGTCATTCTCAAGGATCCAACATTCTTCCTCCGATTCACTGCCTTCCTCAATCGCTATCGACCACATTCCGCGCCGATACTTGTACGTTATCTGGAGGCACAGAAAGCGATGAAGGCCGTGGAATATGCGAACGCTTTGGCCGAGACAATAAGACCGACACCAGGAGAAAATTCAAGCCCTTGCCCCGCGGCATCTGTTGACCCAAGATTCGAGGCGAGGTCGAAGAGGTCATTCGAGACTCTGGTCAACGAAGCTCTGCCGGCATACATTACCAATTGTCTCACGAAGGTGGTGACTGAATGCATGGTCAGAGAAATCACGGGCCAAGGAATGCCCGTCATGCGCGAGCTTGTTGGTGGTTTGGCGGAAGTCTTCTGCTTAGCGGATCCAAGTATGAAGGACTGCCCCATCGTCTACGCCAGCGAGGAATTCTATCGCACATCAAGATATTCGCGAGATGATGTCTTGGGTAGAAATTGCCGTTTCTTGCAAGGTCCGAAGACGAATCGAAAAATCGTGGCCAGGATTGGCGCAGCTATTAAATCTGGACAAGAATCTTGCGAAACGCTTCTCAACTACCGGCGAGATGGAACACCATTCGTAAATCTCCTTCTCACAGCTCCTCTCTACGACAACCGAGGCTCTATTCGCTACTTCATTGGCGCCCAAATAGATGTATCTGGACTGGTCGATGATGGTCGTGGCCTCGACTCTTTCGCACACTATCTCGCAGAGAGCCGGTCAAAGCGAAATCGAGACAGCGACCAATCGAACGACAGTATCGCCCAAAGACACCTCAAAACCCTCAGTGAATTCGGCCAAATGCTCTCTTTAGATGAATCTTCCGTCTTCCAGAATCACTCCCGTGCAAGCTCGGTGCAAGACAATGCATCAACTATCAGCTATAGAGGAACGCACAATCGTCAAGAACCAGGCCCGAGGCGTACGCGCAGGGTCCTTGGCAACGATGATGATGACGAGGAGGGAAAGGACAAGAACGCATGGGCACTCTCTTCCGTCGGACCATCCGGGAAGCTGCCCGGCGTCTATCAAAACGTAACTATTCCACTTCTTCCACCTCCCTTATCACCACCCGGCCTCACGTTAGCTAACAGCGCATGAACAGTATCTCCTTGTCCGGCCCCACCCCTCCTTGCGCATCATCTTCGTCTCCCCCGCCCTCCGCATCCCTGGCCTCCTCCAATCCCCCTTCCTTTCTCGCATCGGCGGGCCTCCACATGTCCGCGAAGGCCTTCTCGACGCTTTCGAATCCGGCGCTGCCGTCACCGCAAAAGTGACTTGGCTACCGCACGGTCAGGAGAATAACGACATGACAAATGGCGATTCGAGACCGAGCAGCAGAAGAGGAGGGCCACCCGATCAAGGCCCCCGCGCGAGATACATCTCGTGCACGCCGCTGTTGGGAAGTGATGACCAAGTTGGAGTGTGGATGGTGGTCATGGTGGAGAATGAACTCGTCACCGGCTCGCTCGCCTCCCGCCAAGCCGCGATCAACAGATTCCATAACAGCGAGATACCTCCCACGCCCTCGGAGTATCAGCGCGAAATGCATCTCGGCAGTGACACGGACGAAGGCGGCAAGCCCAGGGGAACATTTGAAAGCTCGAGAGGGGGATTCGAACGAAGCGCGAGCGGGCAGATCAGAGACGAGAGGAGGGGTAAAGTCGGAAGTGAGGGCGGGAGACTGTACGCTGACTTCATGAGGAACGGGGGCGGAGGGAAAACGGGTACGGACGACATGGCCGAGGAACACGCGGCCGGGAATGGGATCGGGAGCGGCCAATCGGATGGGGCGGACAGGTATGTCAATGGGGAAGGAAGGATTCAGGAGGTGCAGAGTCCATGATTCGGCGGTTTCCGATCATGCGTTTGGAAAGAGGGCCGCGGGTGCATTGGGAGAAGTACAGACGTCCGGGTAACCGAATTCGTGCATGAACAGGGTCAATGCGAGGCCGGGTATCCCGGCTGGGTCGAGGCGGTACGGGACCGCATTCGCATCGACCGCATCGTTTCGGGGCCTCGGACCCTGCTGATGACTGGGATCTCACAGTCCGTCCCCCGGTCTTGTGTATGTATATAGCAACGGCTTCGGCCACCCGTCCATGAATCCAATCCGACACTCCGCATCGCCCCTCTCCTCTCCCCCCCCCACCGCGTCCCACATCCCGCAGAAAAAGTCCGACCGCCCCCCCGCCGCATGCGTCGCAAATGGCGAATCCCGTAGAAAATATGCAGAGACGAACCAGACCCCCCACCCCGCGCGTCGCGCATCCCCCCCGTGCCCGTTCCCATCCCCGTGCGCCGCGCTTTCAAAAAACGGGACCAGGGGCGTCCGTGCCCCGCCCGTCGAAGGGATCGCAGCGCGCGGACCCCCGATCCCCCCTCCTGCTCTACGAAATTCCCCCGCAAAAGCTGCCGCGGCGATTTTCGCGAACCCGGTTCGAGTCGCGAGGGAAACGGCTTATCCCACGGACCCTATCCGTCCACGGGCGCCCGGCCTCCCATCGAGTTCCTTCTCGCTCCTGAGCTCATCGGCCTCGCCCACGGGCCCCGAAGCCGTCGCCGGATGAAGATCCACCCGTCGACGGCTCGCGGTCGGTGGTGGAGGTGGAAGATTCGACGAAGGCGGTTGTGAACGAGGACCCCTTCCTGCATTGTCACGAGCTCGATTGGGAGCTGTTCCGGTTCGTGAGGGATGTTTGCTTACTGGGCTGACGGACGGAGCTGACGCGGAAGTGAGAGAGGTCCAGCGCCTTGGACGCGTGCCTTGTCGTTGGGACAGCTTGCGTGTTGGGGGGGATGGCCTTTGTCATCGTCGCTGCAGACGGGGGAGGGATGACGGCGTATGCTAGTGCGTGGTCTGAGCGGGTCAGACTCAATGCGGAGACCGCGTGGGGTTTGGACGGCGACGCTGGTGGTTGGGGCAGAATGTGTTCGCTTGTTGGGAGTGCAGGGAAGGCGCCAGAAGGAGACCGTGCGGAGGTTGTTGGGGGAACCTGCGGGCTGACACTTAGCATGAAGCTTCCTGTCTCCGCGCGCGCTCGTTTCTCCTTCGATGACTTCGGGCGTAGTTGCATTTGTGGCCTTGTGGGACGGCGTCATTGCTCTTGGTCATTGCTCGGCTCACTATCATGGTATCTGTGGGGCAGCTGGAAGTGCTCTCCACGGACCACTGATGGCTTTTGAAGTAGAAAAGAAGAATGTGTCAAAGAGAATGCCGCATTTCCTGATTAGGAAGCTAGATGGATACAACGGAAGGTCGGAACCAAGGAAGGAGACGGACGACGCGACGGGCTGAACTTACCTGGGGGAGCCCTATGGGAAACAAGACGCACGGACACATCTGACTGCTATCGGAGGAGTCCCCGATAGATCGAAATGGGTTTAGAAAATGTGAACGTGAACACCCCTGTTTGCTGCGCGGAGCAGCCCCCGACAGATCGACATGGGTCTGCTCTGGAACATCGAGAATCATCCGAAATCATTCATCTGGACATGGTACTGTTGGTCCGGAAGGACCTGGAGCTGAAGCGCGCAATGAGCTCCTAGGAGGCATGAGCGTGGGACGGTAAATGCAAGACCATTTCGCCTAATTCTTTTGCTCGACATGACCCCTCTCCAATATCGAAATCTCTAGCTCCTAGGCGCCAAAATGTATGCAGCATTACGTAGCTAAACTTTTGCTTTCAAGGTGCCGTGTGTGGGCTTACCATGTTGCGAGTAATTATCCGACCCTGGGTATCGCATTTTCAATGTCCTTTTCCGCGTTGTCCGTTTCTCCTGTACATGTTTGCTTCCAAATGCATCATGTGCTCCAAGGGAGACTGTACTCCGCGACGCATTGAGAAAAGCAGGAAACGCGGCTGTCTCACACAGTCTGCTTTCCAAAAACGTCATTGGTCGTCTGCCAGGACTTCCCTCACAGTCTTGACCGCTTCTTGCTGTACCTGCGTAAGACTGGCGCCGCAATCGACTTCCAGCACATCTCTTCCTTGCTCTGTAGCATCGGGTTCTTCCAGCGCCTCCATCTGTGATCGAACCATCGCGCTTTTCATGTAGTGGCCCTTCCTGCCTGTTACCCGCGCCAGAAGCACGTCAGCGTCGGCTCTTAAATATATGAAGTGCACCATGACGTCGTGGTCATTGTAGGCGGCGATCCGGATCACGTCTCGGTATTTGCGCTTCAGTGCGGAGCAGGTGACGACGACGCCATCGTGTCGTTTGGTTGCTGAGGGTTTGGAGGGAGAAAGGCGAGCTACGGCAGCTTCTCGTAGGGCAATGAGCCAATCCCATCGGTCATTGTCCGTCAGGGGGGTTCCTTGTGACATTTTTTGCTTGTTGGAATCGGAATGGTGCTAGTCCAAGACTTCGGTCAGCGAGAGTACAGGAAGCATATGAGGGTTGGCATCAGGGTACACAGCCCTACATACATCGTCTCCTTCGATGTATGGTATGGACAGTTCTTTCGCCACGTATTGAGCAACGGTGCTCTTGCCACATCCTGCGGGGCCGGTGATGATCCACATGTGGCGGTGGTGATGGGAGGCCAGGGCTCCATGGATCTGCTTGACAGAGGCCGTGGGTGCGTAGTCCATGGGCGAAGGCGGAATGGACAAGGTGTGCCCTGCATTGAGACTGAGCATGGTCATGGTGACGGGATTGTTAGTGATAAGGATGAGTAGATGATTGGGGTGGGGAAGAGGTAGTCGAGGAGCGAAGGGAATGGGGGGGTAGGAGTGGTAGTATGCAAGAGTGGATGTTTGGGTCCATGCCGGAGTGCATGTCACGGGAAGGCGAGGGGAGGAGGGAGTACTATATAAGTAAGTAAGTAAGTAGTCAATAATATTATAGTAAGAGTTGAGGGTGAGAAGGGGTAATCATGTACCTAAGGTATCGTATATTTGGCACCTGAGCGAACAAGATCAGGAATTGGCATGCCCGCGGTACGAATCAGAGTGAGAGAATTATTGTGGAGCGAGCCAAGCCAACTGCAGACCCAAGCCAACTGCAGTAACTCAGTAACTGCACTTAGCTTGGGACCCCACACTAAGGAAAGAAGGGAAAAGAAGGAGTCGGAAAGAAACCAAGTTCCCTTCCATCATCCATGTTTGGCTTATGCCTATTGCCTACAGCACCTACCGTACAGCACCTACAGCACCCGTCACTGTAAGCCGCAGACCCGGCACACCATCACTTCCGATTCGTCTCCAGGCTCGGACGACTTTCGTGCAACGATGAAA